>RJWH01000357.1:0-689802 GCA_004363575.1 Solenodon paradoxus | reverse complement strand
AGACTTCCACTTTGTAAATTTGGATGTCACCCAAACCCTCTGAGGCTCAGTATTTTCGTGTATAGACTGAAAGTAATAAGAAATGTATTATATTAGAAAAATACAAGTAAAGTTACTGGCATATTTAGGCACTTATTTGAAGTGACAGTCCTATACTATTATACCCAATATCGGGACTGGGAGGAGTTGGAGAGCTAAGATGGTCCAATCTCCCATTTTACAGATGAAGAAACCAAGGCTCAGAAAAAAAGTTGTACTCAGTCTAACCAGGAACTAGTCTACTCAGGGATAAAGGGCTAGAACTCCCGTCTCCTGAGCCCAGACTACCACTTTTTCCACCCCTGCCTGCTGCTGTCATTTCATGTCTCTCCAAAAAAATACGAGTTCAGGAGGATAAGAACTGCCCCTCCTTTTCTTGTTCTCTCCACAGCATGAACAACTAGCTCATACTAAGAGACCACAGATTCCTTGAGAGATAAAACAAGACCAACCCTGAGTTAAGAGGCTGGACTACTGCCAGGCTTCCAGCATGGGACTTAGCTAGCCCTGGGTGTTTTCAAAGTTGGCTTTGATGGATGTCCATCTACACTGAAGCTCACTCTCCCTGATACAGTCCTGGGTCACAACTCAGAAGACTTACCCCCATCTCAACAAAAAAAGCTATGGAAATGGTGGCCAGTCATTCAACAACAAAAAAAGAATACCAGGGCATTATTTCCATCTGAGACTCCCAGCACCCCAGTACCACAGACTGACATGGGCTACATCCCTTCCAGCTGTGACATTTATCCTCTGGCACAGCACAAATGCTCTTGGGAAATGTAACATATTCTAAGCCATTAATGTCAATTGGATTATCAAAAACCTTTTACTGGAAAAGCTGCAAAATTTCTAAGAGAACATGACTTTCATTAGATAGCACTGGCTTGAGAGGGAAAGGGGCAGGAGTTAGAAGCAGAATCAGTTCTGCCTTGAGCTGTGTGGGGAGGTGGAGACTGCAAGAAAGCATTGGACACCAAAGGGAAAATGAGGTTTTAGGAGCAGAAAGGAAGCAGGAAATATGATGCAGTCTGAGAAACTCAGCAGCTCAACTTTGAAGTCATTTGGCAAAATCTAATTATTTTCCTTTAGAATTTTTTCTCTTGGGAAAGGAGCTTTTGTTTTTCCAAGAAGCTAACTAAATTGTTACCCAATGTCCTGAAATTTCCCCACCTGGCTACTGGCTACAGTAGGACGTTGATGTATTAGGACACCAGTCAATCAAACTTATTTTGCTGCAAATGAAACCTGCCACAAGGAGAAGACTATGTTCACGAGACCTCAGAAACTCACAGATTCCCTTATTCAAAGAGAGCTTCCTGATATAACTTGGGAACAGGGACACTGTAAACAAGTGCTTTTGTGTGCTTTATTCCAATGTGTGCCTGCCACTGCTGCCATAGACTGAAGGATACAGCATTAACGTTGCACAGCACTCTTGCCATTTAATTTAGCACAGCACTTGTGATGTTGCATTTTTAAATTAGAAAGAGTTTTGAGTACCGAACATTTCATTTGAGAACCTTTTTTCCTTTAATTTCTACAGAGGCTCCTGCACCATTAGATATAAAAATTCACTTCCTGAATACATGGAATTGATGCTCATTAAAATGCCAGTGAGAGTTTTAGGTATCAGCCAGCTCCAGGAAAATGTAAGGTCAATTTTATTTTTCAAAGGGTATTGATAGAAATTAAAATACTCTTAATTCAAGTCATAGAGTCCAGAGTATTGGAAGAGACGTTACAGTTCCTCTAGGAATGGGTAGGGGATCTGAAGTCAGATAGGGATGGCTTAGATGTTTGGTTCTGCCTCTTCCCAAGTCTTTGACCTTAGACAAAGTCTCACCTCTCCCTACCAGATTAGGAAGATGTTGCCAGAAAGGTCTCACTGCTAATTTCACACAGCATGTACTTCTACTTTACCTTGGATTGGGAGGTTGGGGGCTGGAGTTCCTCCTAAAACAAGAAGATTAAAGATAGAAAATGGAATCACAGCTATGTTAATGAGATGAGCTTGATTTTCTCATATGCGCTAGGTGGGTTAATTTCAGAAGGAGCTGCATCCTCTGGGGTGTGAGATCCCTTACTGAAAATCACCAGAGGCACGACCTAGTGGAGCAGTGGGTAGGTCAAGCACCTCTGGAAGGCATGGGCCACATATCCCTGTGTTCAAGTCCTGGGCTCATGTGGAAACGACCAGTGTAAACAACTAAAATAAAAATAAAAAATAAAGATGCTTCTTCTTTCTTCTTCCTGCCTGCCTACCTACTTGCCTTCATTCCTGCCTATATCTTTCCTTAAAAAAAATAAGAAAGAAAATAACCAGGGAAGGGTTTTCAACTCCTCAGGCACTCCCAGGTTCCATTCTCATGTTCTTAATATAGCTGGATACTCTTTGTACTTTTATTTGCTCTTTATTATTATCACTCTCTTGATTTTAAAATAAATGCACTTTATTAAATTATCCTTAAGGTGGTATCATTACTTGTATTTGAACACTAGTAGTTTTGACAGGCTGATTATATTTATTTTTTAATTTACAATGAAACATACATAGATCTGTAAATCAGCATGTTCACCCTAGGACATTCAAAATCATTTTGCACACTGCTCCTTGGGAAATACTTCTGCCAGAAAGAGCAGGAATGGAAGATCACCGTGGTTTCTTCCCAACTCATCTTTAAAATGATCACTCCTCTGACTACAATGATGAGAAGTGGATGCTGAGATAGTCCTCCCCACCGACTGAAAACCATCAGTCCTTGGTCTTGGGGGACACTGAAAATCAACACCCAAGAACAGGAATTGTATATGGACCCAGAGCGGATCTGAAGGAATCCGGATTCCATCATCTAAGAATGAGAGGGTAGGAGTCAGAAAAGGGGTCAGAGGACTAGGGAGAGACTCCAAAAGGAAAACAAGAGATGCAGTGAGAAACCTTCAGGCGAAAGAGGTGTGGACACAGCTCAGTCACCTCCTGGCTGGCACCTCCTAGTGCTGTTATTTACTTGTCTTTAAGAAGATTTGGGGTTTTTACTTAGCTTAAGTAATAATGTCTGGGAAATAATGGTTCAGGAGTAACCTCAGGAGTCAATGACCCATGCCCAGATGGTGGCATCACCGCTGGGGGAAGATGGATGGTCCTGGAGGCTTCCGAAAGGGTAGAGCAAGGCCTACCCACCCCTCCTTACTGGCTCTTGGTCCCCTGACCAGCGTGCTGCAAGAAGAGGATCCCCTGCTAGGAGGAGTGTCTGCCACTAGGTCAGGTACCATTCAATTCCCCGCTCCCTGCTGACCGTTAACCTGTGAGGGTAGGGGTGTGGCAGCTGCTCTGGAACTCTCTTCTCTGTTGCTCAGTCCTCCTCCATTTATGTTTCCAAGGACCCAAGTGAGCTAAAATGAGCATATTTTCACTGTTAGTGCAGCTCCCTCAAGGTGTAACTCACTTGTTTGAGGCCACGAAAGCAGGAATCAAATGTGAGTCATCTGACTCCTAGTCCATTTCTCTCTACAAAGTGATACCCTCAGTGTTCCAATCCTGCCAGCCTGGAGCACAAGGCAGTGTCTGCAAGCCCTGCCTCAAGAGTCAAATGTCCACCATAGGTACCAGTCTGCCATCCAGCTCTGCACTTCAGGCAACACCCTGGACTTGACTCCCCATGAGAAAACTGTAACGCCTGGCTCTAGGCTCCTGTCAGAAGAACTCAATAATGTGTTCCCACAATGAGCACAAGCTAAGTGAACACCAGCTTCCTGCCTTGAGCTGCTCATGTCTGCACCCAGGGCTCAGAGCAGACTGGAACATGGGTGATTTCCTTATACTCTCATTAGGTTCTATTCCTGGTGGGATCATCCAATTATTCCAAAGACATTCCCCAGGTGATGATTCTGGGATGATTCCTCAGTGAACAGAATAGTAAGACAGCATCAGAGGTGTAAGTTTTTACAAATAGGGCCAGGAACCACTAACTGTGGGCTGGAGGGAAGCTCAGGACATGACCACTTTAAAAGTCCCTGAGGATTCTGAGATACAGCCAGGCTTGAATAATCACAACTTATTTACTCAACCACCATTAACTTAGCACCTACTATGGTGCTAAATGCTGGGCATTGAATAGGGACCAGGAACAGCAAAATGAATGGAGAAAATCCAACACAACAAATGGAAATGGCATAATTATGTGGTGCGGTAATAAGGTGAAAGAAAGGGACCCGCATCCCCACTCATAACAGTCCTTTAAGCCACAATATATTCTTATAAGCACATCAGAAGCAGAATTCCTAATGGTCTGTTATTCCTTTTATGTTTGTGTCTAAAGTTTCATGCTTGATTTGAGGAAACACACAATACCTGGAGTCATAGGTGGTCCAGCTTGTTGCATGTGAACATGCAAAAATGAAGAAGTGTTTTCATTTACTGAGTGATATTGGAAAATGAGTTCATAGAGAAGTGTAGTAAAGCACCATAAACATTTTCAAAATATCTTCTAATTATAAATTGACTTTGGAAATGAAATGCTCTGGTTTCTCTGGTTGAGACATACACCTCAGGCGAGCTCAGGAATTTGCTAGGGATTCCTCCCCCAAGAGCAGCTGGGAGCTGACATGAGTCAGTGTATGAAGTGTGTGAAACATGCTCCCTGGGATAGCTCCTCAGGATCCAACAGTCTGAGCAGGACTGTAGAGAAATTGATTTCCTTTTGCCTCTAAATTCTGTACCATTTTTCTTTAATGCTAGAGATTCTGTTCAGGTCATGTCACCACAAGTCTGTTATCTAGCCTGGCATCACAGAATCTTGTGTCCATCCATGCAGTCATTCTACCTATGCCTTCAGGAGCACACCCTAACTGTTGGGCATTGTGCTGTGTCCTGTAAGTTCCCAGAAATGCCCACAACTGCCTAAGGAGGATTGAGGTCATCAGTCCACATTTAAATTCAAGAAACTGTGATCAGTTCTGAGTCAGCGACTTGCCCAGGGGAACCCAGTGGTGATACAAGCCTCCTCTGCCCAATCCACAACTCCAGTGGAAGTGCAGCACTGCTCCAGATTCTCCTGCAGGTTACAGCTCCCCACCACTGTCAGAGTCAGGTTCACATTTCCCCACCTGGAATTAGAGGGCCCCTAATTTCCTATCACAAAGCTCTGCTTTACTCCCTGACCAGCATCCTCTAATCACCCCACTTACTCCCTTTTCTTTCTTGCCCATGTTATGTTCAGCTTGCCTCTGAAATAATTTTCCCCCTTCAGAAACTTCACCAAGGTGTGTTCCCCTACTCCTTGATTAGGCTTGCCCTATCTTTTAAGGACTGCAATCAGCCTCACCTACTCCAGGAAAACTTCCCTAGATGGCCTAGCCCTCTTCTCCCATGAGAATTCTAGTTCTTAATTACATTTTGAGGGATAAGGTGTCTTCAATAACATCAAGATTCCCAGAGCAAAGGGTGTCATGACTTTATCTCACTGCTCCTCTTTGTCATCGGATAGTGCTAGACAATAGCAGACACTTGATCTGCATTTTTGTTCATCCACTGACAAAGTCTTTGCTTCTTCTCATTGATCCTGGATGGGGCAGGCTGATCAATAAAAAGAGGCTGAGGAGGAAGTCTACCAAATGGAGCCAATTTGAAAATGCAAGGCTTCACTTCTCTTTCAATATCTTAAGTGTTGAGAGTCTGCTAAGCTCATACTCTCCTTTCTCCATAGCACAGATCAGAAGTGTGGTCCTAGGGTCAGTTCCCTTCTAGAAAAGCCAAACTTGGGGCATAGACTTGAGGGCCTGCACTGAAGGGCATACTCTGGAACCACATAGTCCAAGGTCAAACATTAACCTTGGTCAAGAGGCGAAACCAAAGGTCAACCCCCAAGAACATTAGGAGCAAGTTTGATTTATGAAGGCTACGCAAGGATACACATGTGAAAAGAAGCCCCAAGTAAGAATCTCATGAGAACTGGGTAAGTACAACATGGGGACTCAGTTAACTTGTTTAATGGAGTTCAGGCTGTGTCGTACATGAGTTAAACTCTAAGTTGACAGATCCCCAAGAAACTAAAGATACTGAGAAAGTAGAAAAATGGAGCAAGCACCATGAAACCCTGTTTCTACGTTTTGCCTTAGATAACCTACTACAAGCTGTGAAGGCCTCTCCCAGAAGCCCAAGGGGAAAAGCATGGTTGATGTATGACATCACCATATCCATCAAACAGATCATGTCACCTAGGTAACCAAAGTCTCCCAGGTTTCTCAAAGACATTGGAATGGAGGAATTGGGGTTGGGGGGCAGTTATAGGAGGGGGTCAAGTGACAGCTTCCATAGAGAGTTTTTCTACAGTTATAATTATTTGAAGGTCAGCTCAAAGGTCTTGAATGCCAGTGAAGACTTCGTAGACATAAATGTGAAATAGGGTGGGGTAAGGGATTGTGCCTCAGCTATTTTCTAGCTTGAAAATATAAGACTTTCAGAAAAATGTCTCCCCCAACAAGTTACGGCATGTCTAGGTGTTACATAAAAGTCAACCTTGATATATGTGTTCTGCACAAGAATAAAGGAGACTCCGGATTATAAACTGTGTCTGGAACTCATTGGCCATTATCAGAAGAAATCTCATTCTCAGCTAATGGACATCTGTTAAATCTTCCACTGTTAATAGAAAACGTTGCCTGTGGGACAGAGACTTTTATGATAGTGCCATCTCCTCTGTGATAAAAGTGTTCTAAATCTTATTTTAACCAAGTGATTGTGTTTGCATTTGGTTTTCTTAGGAGGAGAAGAATAATGGGCCACAAAAGAATTCAACATATTAGAGATGTTTCAGCATAATGAATGGCTGATAAAATACTAAACTCTAATGCCCTTCATCCTTCTGTCCTTTCCACAGAGATCAGTGGTTCTAAACGCTTTAAAATACAGACTCCTTAACCTGGACTATAAGACTCATGGGAACGTGGGCCTGATTCTTGTCCCATGGTATTATTACCCTTGTAATTTACATGATAACCAAGTCAAAATTTTGAAGTTTTCCAAATGTTCCAGACATTATCATAACTCCCTGCCTCACCATATCATATGCCTCTTTCTTGAACTCCTTCCCATACTACACTTGAACTAACAACTCACTTTCTCTGAGTGACATTCCTCTCCCATCTCTGGCTGTATTAGCTGTCCCTTTAGGTGACCCTAATGATGATCTCTATATTAGTCTCAAATGTCTGTTTAGGTGTGTTTATTTGTCTTGATTTCTCTGTCTAACTCTGAAAGTACATTCTTTAAAAGTATTCACGTCTATCTATAACACAACCGCCAAGCTCAGGGTTGACAGGAATGGATGAAGTCTTGAATGAGTAGAAGAATGGCTCATTATAACAGAATGATTCTGTGAAGTAGAAAAAGAACTTTCCAATGCAGAACACTGAGAGGCAGTAAAAATGCAGGGTATATTATAAATTTACCCGGAATCTTCAAACATAAATTCAACAAGAGTAATGGCCATAATTCATATTTCAACTTTTAATCAGCTCATTGTTTGATCTCTGACCATGGTCCTACTTAGTCTCTGTTTTATTCTCAGTGACCTGCCCCTTGACCTACTGTTGAAAAATAATCCAATATCGGGGTCTTCTCGTTTCCTTAAATTCAGCAAAGGCAAAATGGGCACATCACAGCTTCTGTCTACTTGGTCTTAAACAACAATAGATGCAGATTCAGAACTTTACCCAGCTCCTAAAACCTGTCTCAGACCTCAGATGTGATCCTACTATCTCCATTTTAAAAAATCCCCTTGAAAACAAAATATCTTCAAACACCTTTCATGTGAACAATGGCCTGGCTTTGAATACCAATCCTACCATTTGCCAACTAGATAGCTCAGGCAAGTTACTGAAGCACTCTCAACTTCAGTGTTCTTATGTGTAAAAGGAAATAATCACAGCACCTAGCTGAAAAGATTGTTGTGAGGAGTAATGAGACAATGAATGAGCAGCTCTCAGACTTGTATGAAACACATGACACCTAACATGTCACTGGAATCTGTCAAAGACAGCTGTGGACTAACAGAATGAGAACAAGTCTGAAGATTAGGCAATGGTGAAAGTCTTAATTTTTAAGAAATGAGAAAGTATGATAACAAAAATACACATTGTGAAACATACAGTGATGTCCAGGAAATATCTTAAAGAGATGTTTATAAGTTTATAAACATAAACTTGCAAATGTTTATAAACCTTTAGAAAAAAAAGTAGCAATCTTCAAAATGAGAATTCAAAATGAACATTTTACAGACAAATACACCATGGTAGCCTTAATTTCTTCACTGATTGGAGGCCAAGGGAATGCTTTAACACAATAATAGCCAATATTTATGTTGCACTTACTATGTGCCAGGCACCATTCTAAGCACTTTATACATATTAGGTGATTCAATACACAAGAAAGGCCTATGAATTGAGAAATACAGCTCCAGAGCCCGGGTTCCATGAAATACATTAAAGGCAGCATGCACACTACCACTTTTCAATGTCATTCCTATTGGCAGACATTGCTAATCAATCCAGGCTTCCATTCTCACGTAACAGAGAAATAGCCTCAGCATCCTTCTGAAGACAGTACTCAGAGGTATAACACCTAATTTGCTGGCATTGTCACTAGAAGAAATTCCTTTGCTATTCCATTGGTATGTGTATCAATGTCCATAATGAAGTCAGCAAAGTTTATTACAGTAATTTCATGAATTAGGTAAGGGAAAAAAACCATAAGATAGGTTTCACCTGGTTGAACCCATATACGAACTTGATAATTCTCCCTAAAGACTCAAGGCCCATCTAAGGGTATCTGAGTAATCCCAAATGTTCCATACTTTTGCTGTTTCAAGACAAAATGTTTGATCAAGGTTTCACATGAAGAATATACTGAATTCCCAACCATGTCACATAGGAGATAAGAGCTCAAAACCTCCTATGAGGCTACAACTCCTAAGGAGTCTGCATGGGCTAAGTTTTCAGTCTCTGGATTTAGTTTTTATACAGCCTGTATTCACCAGCACCCCTGTGAGAACTTTAGAGCAGCATTAGAGGGAGGGCCAATGAGAATGCAGAGCACTGGCTTGGGTGTTCAGAACCAGGGTATCAAAGTGATATCTGAATCTCACCAGATGGAACCCAGTTTCTAGCCACAGACTACTGGTTGTGTCAGCAATTCAGAAAGAATAAATTGACCCTAGGACTTGTATTCCCATGAAGGTGTCTATTGCCTGACTGGACCCTCCTCTTTCAAAATAAGGTGGTTTCAGGAGCATAGGATTGTGAGCAGAAGACTTTGTCCCTAGTATGTCAAACATCAGTTCACATCAGTCCTATCTGCATGCACATAATGAGGAACGTAAGCAGATCTAATGCTGGTCAAAAAGAGTGTCCTTGGGAGACAGAGAAGCTTCCCAATTGCTGGCAGGAAACAAAATGGGCTCCTTGTGCAAACACGGGAACAAAATACTCAAATTCACCATTTTTCTTTCAGCACAACAATGAAATAGCAATGACACCCATCTGTTTGTTATTTCTTTTCTAAGGCAGGAAATGAGGTGTCCACAGAGACCCTGGATGAATAATGCATAACATTTGCAAACAAAATCAACCTTCAATTAACTGTACTGCTGGAGGGAGGTTGCAATATCCAACAATCCTAGAAATTTCTGATTTCTCTTTAGAAAGGTTAGAGAGGTAAACTGTGAAATTCAATCACACACAAGTGAAACAAACTCATGAACCACACATGCTGTGTATAGATTACACCCAAACTCATATAGACATTGTCAATATAAGCAAACATATTCAGAGTACCTGCACATATTCACACACATATACATATACATACATGTACACATGCACACACGCATTAGGAGAGTCCCAATTCAAAGAACAACTGGGCTTCTTTAGGAGGGTTCTATGTAGCCTGTGCCTGGAAGTCGGAAAATGAGTAGAAAATACTTGTTGCAGATGTATTAAGTATCTGACGGTGTGTGTGGTGGGAAGGGGGGCTTTAGGCTTCCCTCAAACCCTTAGAAGTGAATCTAAAATTTGCTTAAGTTCAACAGGCTATATTCTATATCAGTGTAACTTGCACCAAGTTGTATATCATAATACTCTCAAATATTGTCTCCTGAACCTGTGACTTGGCCAAAATAATGATAAAAACAGCAGCACGTTCCATCCCAGTACCCTGGGCTTAGGTGCAGACAGACATTGGCAAACTCAGTTATTAGAGGAAATAAGATTTTGTCAGGCAGCTGAAATTCATATAAATGCACCTTACTCTTCATCTTAGTGAAACCCCACAGATATTAAAAGACATGTTCAAGCTCACACAGCTGGTTAAAGGCTATGCTGAACAGAGAACACATCATCCCATTCCCTGCCTGGTATTCCACTACTTCCTCAGGCAGGACACTGTGTTTACTTATTTATATAATAACCACATCCTCCATCCTGGCCTCTAGACAGCTCTCTCCAACCTTTGGTCATGAGCACAGGGTTATGGCATTGCAAGCATTGTGGGTGCCTCCCAGGAGGGCAGATGGAAAATGCACATGTATCCAAAGGCAAAGAGCACACTACATATGTTGGCTCCTTGGGTCTGCACCTCCCATTGCTCCAGGTTATATACAGCAGCATGAAAAGGCTACATTCCCAGATCAAGAGAACTTATTAGTTCTCTTTGGCAAGAACCTTTGTAATGAAGAATGTCTCCTATGGACCTCTGATTTATGTGCCACATCAAAAATATAAGTATCAAGCACCCACCTTTGATGCTTACTGAATGGAGGCAGAGGCTCAAAGTTACTATGAAAAAAGTAAAAACTCTTCCAAAGAGATGACTGAGCTGACATAGATGGGGTCCCTTAGGCATTATTACCAACACAACTGTGTAGTGTCCCTGAGCTGAGGGAAGACTTCCCAACATAGTTGAACTAAAGGCTAATGAATGAGAAATCCTAGAGTGAAAACAGATTCACCATGGACGAATCAACAAAAGAACTCAGTCCCGCCTCCAGAAATGTAAAGGCACTAGGAACAGGATTGTGGCCTGTGGGATACTGGAAAGTCAAGGTGTAGGTCAAGATTGGAGGGTGAAAAAAAGGGCAAACATCTGATGTCTCTGAAGGGCCAGTGTTGCTGTTTGGGAAGGCCAGGGTCTATTCTTCTACTATTAATTCATTCATCCAACCATCCATTCATTCACTGATCCATCTCTCGAGTCATTTATTGGATACAAATAGCAACAGACAGAATTGTCACCTGCCAGGTAATAGACATCTACTGGTGAACAAGTGATAACATTTTTACTTAATAAAGCTTACAATCTTCAAAAGGAGATAGGATATATTCAAAATCATAAGACAAACAGATCAGTGAAAACTACAGCACATATTATGACAGAGAAGTTCAAGAAGCCACAAAAGCTTTAAAAAATAACCCCCACCCAGTGTCTAGGTTTCAACTAAGACCTTAAGAAGTTCAAAGTTCAAAAATAAAAAAGAAAGAAAAGACCAATCCAGGCAGAGGAAACAGCTTGTGCAATGGCCCTGGCATGCAAATTAGGATGCTACCAAGAACTAGACTATCTGGAAAATGCACAACGTGACCCTGGATGTCAAGTCCTGTGGTCAGTACTGAGACAGATAGGGAGAAGCCATATGCGTCCTGGAGTAGACCCATGCAGAGAGGAACCAGGCACACTCCCTACTCATATCCCCAGCACCTAATGTTGTCCCTGGCAAAGGCCAAGTCCCAGAATAAGTAGCAAGTAGGAAACTATGGTGGATCATGGGAAAGTTCATCGACTGAAATAAAAGCTTTCAAGTGGCCCAAAAGAATAGTGAGGGGATGGCAGAGAGAGTAAGGTTTGCAGGCAGTCACCTATGTAGAGTGTTATGGGACCAGAAAGCCACTCCTCTAGATGGAGGGTTGTGTGTGAAGCATTTATCTATAGTGAGGAGCTTGCAGAAGATGTCAGGTCGGGGGCATGGAGGGGTGGTCTTAAAATCAGGGTGAACTCAATCATTCTGATTCCAGAAATGTGTCAAAATGGATACATTTCCATTCCAAGGAGGTATTTCTCAGAGTCCTCTGCCTGCCCCCTGTAAAGTCAAGCCTGGAAGGATGGCCCACATCCCACAGTTTTTATGTAGGTAAACCCCAATGCAAATGACAAAACACACTAAACACACTCCCATCATTCCCCCTTCCAGCCTTCAGGATACAGCATGCAGTATCCTAAGGTCAAGGAATAGAAGAGAAGGGAAGGAAAAGTCAGTGATAGGGAAGGAACCTAAAGCCCTCAATGTTAGCAGGATCACAGGCAAAAAGGCTTGTAAACCAGTTATTCTCCAGCCCTAGGCCACAGAACAGCACTCCCTGCTGGTCCAGTTGAGGTACTGCAGTCATTGAAACACTTCTAAGAACATGCTGTCCCTAACAGGTAGGAAGAAGAGCCCTATCTGACACTAACTCCAGGCAGGTGAGGGTACTGAGCAATGGAGGGAGTTACAATTAGTTAAATGAGCCAGTCAATATCCAGTTATATCTGCATTTTAATAAGTAAGCTAAATTCAGAGGGGTTTAGCAACTTGCTGAATTAATAGCTATTGAATTGTAGAGTTCCAAGCTCTCTTATCTCCAGAGTAGAATGATGGCTAAATCCTGTAGATCAAAAGGAGCAAAGCTCTACTTTTACCCCAGATTCTTGTATTCTTTTAACTGTTCAGAAGGGCCACTAAATAGGCAGGGTGGCATGCTACAGGGCACAGATTGGAAATCGGAAGGGTAAGGCAGGAAGAGCAGGAGGAGAGGTCCTGGAGAGGTGGGGGCAGGGGAAGAAGGTGAAGAACTTGCTAGTGTGACCTCTGAGTGCCTGGGGCTGCTTGCAGCAAGGAAACCCAACAATTTCCTCTCCAGATTCCCTACTAAATAAAATAAATGTCTCTGCCTCATGTCACAGTTTACATTTTCAATCTGATTCATAGGGAAAGCATTGGCAGGTAATCTTTATCCGTTTCAAGTATTTAACTTTTCACAGAGAATACTAATGACAAACATGCAAGAAGAGGAACATCAACCTGGGCACTAAGAAATTCATCTTTCAAAACAAAAGAAAAAAGACAATTTCTCAAAGCTTTCAATACTTTCATGTTCTCCATCTTTTCTCCCTTGTTCACTTTTAGTAGTGTCTTGATATTCACAAGAGATTTGCCCTAAGACAGGAAAACACCCAAAATGACAATATCACCATACACATTTCCTCCACTGAATGTCTCCTCTCCCACAGAGACTCCACTTTCTCACACACCCTCACCTTTTGCTGTACTCTGTCAGCAACAGAAGCATCTGTCTCTCTTTTAGAGCTTCATTTGCCACAGAGAAATAGCAGGTGTATGATATCACAAGAGTCACTGTCTCCTAGAGTTGAGAACGTGGTCGACTAGGCACTGATGGTACCTGAGCTACTGACACCCACACACAGCTTTCTCAGTGTCACATGTGTGTTAGCACACACACCCGCGAGACATATCTTTAGCCCTATTGTAGACATGAGGAAGAAGAGGCTCAGAAAGTTAGGTGTCCGACTACTGCTAAGTGGCATAAGGAGATCTCAATCCCCATTACATCACGACATTTATCCTTGTAGTTCACCTTGTACTCATCTTATCCTCTTGGGAAACTTTGGATGCTTATGGAGAGTCAACCCCCAGGAGAGCACTTTTTTTTTTTAAATATATATATAAATATATATGCATATATATTTAATGATTATTGTAGACATTAAAATAACTTCCTATGTATAGGTTCCCCATTCCTTAGATATATTTAAACACACCATGCCCTCCACCAAATCACCAAGTAGTCTTCACCATTATCCAGTGGAGAGCACTGTTTTGAGGATGTCTGGACTTCATTAATGGGGGAAGAGCAGACACAGCCAAGAAGCTCAGGCTGCAGGTGGGCTTGGCAGCACCTTGAACAGGGTAGTAACAAAGGGAAGTTGAGGTAGGAGAAGCTGAGGTTCCTAGCAGACCATAGGAGCTATGAGGTGGGACAACATTAGTCTTGAAAAAAAAAAAACAACTCCATGGACCAGGGAAATAAGGTTTAATTGGGATGAACATGAGCACAAGCAGGAACCTAACTTGAGGTAGATTTATAGGGGCTCAAGGAGAAAGACTAAGAGATAGACACTTGGGTTCTATCTTCCAAAATGCATTCCAGCAATGTTCCTGAAGAAAAGAAAACACTCAAACTTACAAAAGCTCAAGGCCAACAATAGTACCTACTAGGTACCTACTGGTACCAGGCCCAGTAAGGTTCTAGAGGTTGAGAGATGAAGAACACACTGTTATTGCAATTTCTGGAGTTCACCCCAGAGATAAGACTAGTGAACAGGTAAGCACAGTATAGTGAGTTAAGTGAGGTGAGAGAAGAAGACCTTCCTCCACTCAGAAGCTAGAGGAAGGGCACTGTCTGGGCCAGGGAGGGAAGAAGGTTCAGGAAGTCTTCCCAGGTGCCAATATCTTCTCTCTACTGTAGAGCACAGCAGGAAAACCAAAAGACTGGAACATAAACTCTGGCCTCACTCCAGTGTGCAACTTGAGTCTACATCAAATATTTTGCTTTCAGTCTCCTCGTTTGTAAATATATGGATGAAATACACTGTATAGCTAAACTGCAAAAATAATGTGCATGAACACATCTGCTATAAATGAGTATAACCAGACTCACGTGCAGTGAATTATTTTTTAAAAATCTGAACATGAAAACCACTGTATTCCTGTTTAGAATTTTTTCCTAGCTTTTTAAAAAACAACTATTTGAGACTCATTTTGAAAAAAAGATTACCATCCATTCTAGTAATCTTTTCTACAGTGTTATGATATATGACCCTTCTACCTCTGCGTGGGCATCTCCAGGACTTATCATGACCTTTTGATGGGACTTTCTAGAACTCTTAAGAGACCTGAGCTTGCTTCTGATATTAAACATTATCATTAATCAACACATGGAAAAAGTCATATACTCCACACAACTCTTTTTTGGCTTGTGGCTGAGAAGCCATTGGACTGTCTGATTATAAAATCAGATGAAATGGCCAGGTGGTAGTGGCATCAGCAAATCATAACCATAACAAACCACATCTTTACAAACATGCATGATGCTCTTTAACCCTCCTAGACACAAATATATTTATCCTACTTTAACAGACAGAATCCGGATTCAGTAACAGGACTTTCTGACATCAAAGATCACACATTGCCCCTCAGGATTCCCAGGTCTCCTCTGCCTCCATGCACATTCATTCCTCAGTCTTTCCAAAAACTGTGAAAGATTAACTTTCATTGACCACAACATGGCAGTTATGTCTAAGAGAATTGTACCCGCCCCCCACCCCAATTCTCCTTCTCTCCCGTTTATAAACTAAAAATATCAAGTTCATAACCAGTTCAATAAAAACCATCTCCAGAAATAAACGACTGCATTTGTTACCATGACTGCTAATACTATTGATTTTCCTGCCACCTCATTTCCCTTTGCTTTGCTCTCTTTATAGACCACTAGCAGCAGGAAAGCACACCATTAGCCCCACAGGCAGCACTAATAGATCACCTTGCTGTCGCTCTCGCCTCTTTTGTGATTGAGCATAATAATTCCAGGCTGTGGCACAGCTTTTCACCTATCAGTCATCAGGGTTCCCTGTTGAAGAAAACAGACTCTTCATGTGGCTCTTCTCAGCCAGGCTGCTATGGGCCTGCAATCGCAGACTGGAAAGTCACCTTTCCTTTACTAACGCTCCCAGCAGTATACTGAATCACACTTTAGTTCCATGTTGGCAAAAACATGGCTCAGTTCTGTCCCAACCAACTCCCCTCAACCACAGTGATAGGTACTGTATGTTGGGCATCTCCAGATTCTAATTCCCAGTTCTCCAATTCACCAATCAACCAACAGAAGCTAATTCAATGCCTCTGCCTCGCTACCTCGTTGAAGTGACAAACCAAGCACAGATGCCAAGTTAAGGCAGAGAACTGATCACAGGTCGTTATTGCCAGCTGCTCCTAACAATGATCCAAAGGAGAATGGGAAGGGGGTGTCCTGTGAGTCCAGATGAAGATGAACTGGAGGGAGCCCCCAAATGTCACCATCGCACAGTTTCTCAGTGGAGCCTTTGCAGGGGAATTCCTCCACCAACTCCAGTCATTTCTCCATGTAGATTCATTTTCCTTCAGTTCCAACTACTTCCCTCAAGATGGAGCATTAGCTTTAAAATCACAATCACATCTGGAATGGATTCCAGGGGATCCCACATGTAAATCATTACACAGTCTAATGCCAGCAAAGTAGCAAATCAGTCACTGCAAACACAGCTGAAAGAAAGGACTCTAGAAGAAAGGACTTTGTGGGCAGGACATGGTTGCAGTAGGTTTTTTTCTCCCCTCTAAACAATGGGGAAGCTAGCCAAGCTCCTCCTTCTGCAGATACCATGGGTCTTGCAAGAAGGACTCAGCAATTGAGCAAAGTGGGCCCTTCTGCATAGGGCACAAGCAAGTCTGTTCTCGCATAGAACAGATTCCTCTCCATTCCACTAGAGTTGAAAATCCCAATAGAAACAGAAATAACTGGAGTGGCAGAAACCATGGCACAACTCTTAGACTTCCTAAAAACCTTATTTTAGGCAGTCATTTTTGAGCAGGTGTGAGAGAAAGATTGAGAACCCCACCACATGTGTGAGCATTCTGTGAAAGGAAAACTACTCAAACAGCCTAGTATGGCCTGGGTCAGATCAGAAGGCAGCATGCCTTCTCAAAGAAAAGAGAAATAATCAGAGAATGGCATAAACCAGGTCCAGAGCAGAGGTCGGAGCAGGACCCATCTTGGGCTGTGACTAAGAGACCTCTAGGCTCACTGGGAGACTCTGTTAGGCATCAGGTAAAATTGATCAGAAAGCATTTGTTTGCTTAAGTTTTTTTCTGATAAGTTTTATGTTTTCTATTTCATTGAGAGAATTGGCTTTTCCACTTACCTCAGAGATAGTAGTCCTTGTAATTTCAGAAGTGGAAGATGCAATTCAAGCATAAAATCCTGAGGAACCACAGTGGAAAAGAAGGGGTAACTAGAGACTCTGAAGTTCAGTTGGGATGCAGAGCATCACCCCATATTCCAAATCCAAGAAAGGTATGTTTGGAGCTGTGAGCCCAAGGATGCAGAAACCATGGTCTCCAATCTCAATCTCATGGTGCTCTCGGCCCTCAAAGTGTTCTCAGTCAAGTGGGGAAGCCCAGAGAGCTCTAAAAATGTAGAAAATAATTCACACTGCATAGACTAAGTGCCAAATAAATCATGCAGGTATTCGCTGTTAGAGAGTTACAATAGTACATCTTGCTCAGGGTGATCAAGGAAGACTTCCAAGAGGAGCTGGGCCTTGAAGGGTGGAGAACTCTTCTGGTGAGGGTCCTCACTGACTACACAGCTCAGTTCCCAGGATGCTCTCTGTGGGTAGGATTTAATCGCTTTGCTCACCCAGGTGTCTATCCCTAGTACCTGGTAAAGGGTCTAGCACACACTCAGCACTTTAAAAAATATTAAATGAATGAATAAAATTATATTTACTGTGCTAATATGCACAGGGCATAATACTGTAAAGACTCATAACCATCCTTTGCCTCAAGGAGCTTCTAATCTTGTGGGAGAGACGGAAGGCAAATTAATTTAAGAGTCATAATTGCTATCAGGAAGCTGTGCTTAAGACATGCATAGCTTTCAGGCCTGGGGATATTCACCTAGTTTGCTGTTGTATCATATATTGGGAATAGAAAACAAAGAAGTCCTTCACATTAGAACTATGTGAGTGAGAGCTTAACAGATTCACTTACAGTGGAATGTTCTTAGGCAATGCAGATTAAAAGCAAGAAGGGTCTACCATTTTAACCTAACAATTATTCTAGGGATTTATCCCAGGGTTATAAAGAGTAAAGATGTGTACATCAAATTGATGTGAGAACAGCATACCTTAAACTCTACAGGGCAGTATGCAGATGTATGAGCAAATTATTAACTGGCAAAATCTGAAACTTGTAAGAACAAAGACCTAAAGTGCAAGAACGCCACCTTAGCAACTTGGGTCTAGGCCACACCCCTAGATAGTCACACCATTTTTACTTCCGGTAACCTGGACACACCCAGGAAGGAAAAAAAACCCACCGCTCATATATATTCAAGAATCCATCATGCCTGAGAGAGACGCAGGAACTACAGGTGGTACACACACATGTGCATTCCCCTGATGTAACTTTCCCGGCCCACAGGGAGCTTAAACTCACTGTTGCTTTAATAAACTTGCTGTGTGATCCTGACCAACACCACTCTCTGTGAATTCTTTCTGGACGGGCCCAGCATCTCATGGGGGTGTCTCATTCACCCTCCCCCACATTAAAATTAGCTATCTGGTTGTTTATTGCAGCATTGTTTATAACAGAAAGGAAAGAAACAATATACCAACAATAAAAATTGGTTAAATAAATGATGCTACATTATACACTCAATATAATGTCACTATTAATATACTGTACCAGAATATTTGACACAAAAATATGCCTTCAACAGTTACTTGAAAAAGGAAGATTCTAAAGAAAAAGCAACAGTAATATCTCTCTGTACACATACATTTTTCCTTGGAAACAATATGCAAAAAATGTACTCAATAATGTTAGAATTATCTATAAATGCTAAATAGTTTTACTTGTGTCGTACCCAGAATGCACATCCATTGCTTTTCTATTAAAAAATGTTATTCTAACAAAAAATGAACAGTCCCTCTTGTCCCACACACAATCTAAATAATAATACAAACTAACCCATCCACCTACCTCAGATAAAGCATGAGAAAACTCAATGGCATTGAGGATCATCTTTCCTGGGACGACTGAGCTTACCTGCCCCAAAGCCTGCCCTAGCCCTTGGCCAGTTGTAGATACAGCATTAAACTCTACTATATAACTTCTACTATATAAAGTCACCTGGCAGATTAGATTTTCAACACTGGGAATATCCCCAACCATATCCTCTCTCCCTAATCAAATCCCCCCAACCATATCTCCACTTCTCCATAAAGAACTTACACTCTCGCTACTTCAAACACAAGTGACCTCATTATAAACAGAAGGCTCTAGAAATTTGCAAGTGTTTTTATTATTTATTGATTACCTCTGGAAAGGACATGTGCAGGAGAAAATTCTCTTTATGCCTGCCTTGAGAAATCTGACAGCAAGGAGATTATCTCCAAGAGGGCAAGAAAACCTGGGGGACAATACAATAAGGAAAACCTGTGTGTCAAAAAATGATCAGAGTTCTCATTTTTCTCTTTAATATTTGCTAAAGATTAACCACTTGGATGGGTTTATTTTATGATGGAATCATAAAAGAACCACTTGCCAAAAGGTCTTCCCATCAGGCACAGCATGGAAGGCAGCTGCTGATATATAAATGACGTCACTCACACAAGCAGGCCCTTCTTCCAAGCTAATTTTGCATAACCCACCACAGGTAGGCAGAAAGAGAGAGGAGGAAGAAGGATCTTTATTTTTTTTATTTAGTTGTTCACACTGGTTGCTTCCCCCTGGGCCCAGGACTTGAACTCAGGTGTATGTGGCTTACTCCTTTGGAAATGACTGATCTAACCGCTGTTCCACCAGGGTGTGTCTATTTTTGTATTTTTATAACTCATTTTGTGCTAACTCTAGGCACATTGCTTCTTGCAAGGAGGGGAGCCAGTGACCAGAGCCTGAGTTTGTCAAAAATTACCCAGGGCATGTGGAGGGAGAACTTTAATTAGGGAAAACCATAGGGCGGCAGAATTTGGTGTCGACCTGAATGATGATGTATTCATACACCCAATAAGAAGAGTGCATCTCAAAGTGGCCACAGTTCAGACTAGGAGTGAAATGCAACTGAGCTTGCATAGCATCTCTGCAATTAACTAGCTTCATACATTTGTACAAATTGCTTGGCCTCTCTGTATATTCATGTTTTCAGCTGTAAAATGGTAATGATAAAATTGTCCTTACAAGGTATTTGTGAACATTCAATATGATACATGCAAAGAACTTTTGGTAATCTGGTGTTGGGCAGGTTGTGTTGTCATACATATTCAAGGGACGGGAAACCATGGGTTTATATTATTTTCTAAATCAAAATTACCTCAAATATTGAATTAAAAAATAAAAATGAAAGAGATTGATACAAAGTACATACTCAATTGCACTGAGATTACTGTGACTATTATGATGTTTCCACATAGTACATAGTTTAACGTGCTAATTTGGACAAGGCAGCAGAACTGCACCTCTGTAGAGGGGCCTAGACAACAGGCATCCTTCCCTTCAGCAGTCATACATGAAGCACCTCCTACATGTAGACTGATCACCTGCACCATTTAAATGGACAGTACCTTTTTTGCGTATTTCCCAACTATTCTGTCATTTTAATATGAATGTCAATTTTGTCCCATTTTTAATAAATACCAGGGCCATCTTTAACACAGAGCAAAATGGACAGTTGAGTTGCACCAGGTTCAGTCTCTTGAGGGGGTCCAAAAGCAGCAGCCCCTTTTACCCTACACTGAAAATGGCCCTTGCCAGCACTAACTGCATCTCACCCCTTGTGAGAAAATAGGAGCCTTGTAGGAAGAAGATCCCCCACACTCGAGAGTGACTGCCTCCTTAAAGGGAAGAGAACACCACAGTGTAGTCAAGCTACATGTAAATACTAAAGAGTTATTTCTGACACTATGTGAGTTATCTCTGGCACTGTGGGGGTTATTGGGCACTTAAGGTACTGGGTCATTATTGGGCATTTCTGGCATTGGGATGGTTAAAAGCTCATATGTTTTACACAGGACATTTAGAGTGGGGCTTATAGGGGAATCAAATTTGCTTTTCACCTAAGGGGTCAAAAGTCTTTGCACCAGTCGTGGCTGCTTGTATGAAGTCCCACTGACCACATGTCAGTTACTATGCAATCACCTTGTACAACCTATAAAGTCCCAGGTTCAACACCTACGGATAGGGGGAACAACCAATGCAAACAACTAAATAAAAATAAACAAAGTGCTTCCTCCTCCTCCCTCTTCCTGCCTGCCTGCCTAATCGCCTTCATTTCTACTTGTACCTTTCCTTTAATAAATAAGAATGTAAGCAAGTAAATAAATAAAGGAAACTTTTTACCTACATCAGAGGTCAGTGGTAGAGGAAAACAACAACAATGCACTGTAACGTTGACCTCAGTTTTCAGCCAAGAACTTTGGGACTGGAGATTCTGGGACCAGAAGTAGAGGAGGTCAGCCTGGCTGAGCGTGCACCCCTAGCAGCCCAGCAGCAGGAACAGCTTCTGGGCCTTCTTCTCATAGGGAGCATGATTCCTATACTTTTCCAAGCCTCTGAGAATGCCTGCCTCCCATAGGGGTAGGGGTAGGGGAGTAGACTGAAGTCAGAGCTTCCCAGGCAAGTTCTGCCAAGCCCAAAGACCATAAATTACTGAAATGGAAAATAGGAGTGAGAAATAAAACCCTTGGCTTCCCGTGGACTGCCAGCCACTTTCTTTGGGCTGTAAATAACCACAGTTAAACCAAGCACCCTTTGCACTTCTCAGCAGGAAAGTACATGAAAACATCTGATGTAAGGATTTTAAATGCTTAAATGCTCTCTGCCAACTTCTCCATCAGAACTGCTGCATCTTCTGGATCTTTAAGGAGAGCTCAGTTGCACCTCTTCCCCACTTCCACTGCCCATGACCACTGCCCTACTGACCTTCATGGTGGGCTGCTGGATGCATCATAAATTTGGACCAGGCATTCATTAGTCTGGCAGAGGTTGATGGCCCTGATCCGAGGGTCTCACTGCCTAGAGTGCCAGCTCTGTCACTCATTGTTCTGCAAGTCACAAATCAGCCAGCTGGTGAGAGGCTGAGCCCAGATTGGAATTTGTGTTGTCCTGATTCCAACATTCATTTTCAATAGGCATAAGCCTATCCAGGAAACACATCCTGGATAGCAACTGTGACTATGACTTTTGAGTTGGGACTACATTTCCTCCCCCGCTTTCTTCCAACTCCTTCTCTGTAACTTTCAAAAGTCATCCTGTTACAGTGAGTTGGATGTCAGGAGCTTAGGCTTTATGGATTCTGCATTTTTCACTTTGATGATTTCTCATAAGTGAGTAAAAGTCATGATCTTCATCTACTGGGGACCATCTTTTAACCAGGAGATACCCAAAGTTGCAGCAGGATCATTTGTATGTATTTGTCAAGAGGGTCGTGTGAAGAAAGAGCAAAGGATAGGATGCAAGTGTGTGGAAATAAATATTTTAAAGTAATTTGAAAAGAGGAAAAGTGAGAAGAGAAATTGAATCATCTAGGTAGAACAGGCTAGAAAAGGAACTCAAGCAGACACTGCCTTCCATGGTCCTCTGTGTCTGCCAGTGTATGGTGAGTCTCTATGAGCAGCAGTAAGCATGGCAGCAGATACCCTAGTAAGAATGTTTCTGTTCTCAATTTCAGCCATAATTAGATTAAATGCCTTTTTAACACACCTTTCACCATACTATGATGTGACCTTATCTTCAAATAAACTGGATAGCTTCACTAGGATTACCAAAGACAACTCATTGAAATTGCCATTTGAAGGTTTTGATTAACCACTGATATGAATAGCCTTAACTAAAAAGCAAAGCCTAAATACATTCATAAAGTTTTAAAACCATATGTGTGTATGTATATATACAATATATATAATTATACACAGGCCTTATTATTGAACATAAAGTCATGATATTATAGATAAAATTAAATCTGTGTCCATATAAGCCCACTTTTTGTAAAATACAATTATTATTAAAATAGCATTATTTTACAATACTATATGAATTTTAGATGTGTAGTTTCACTCTACATGAAGTTAATAGTATCACACCACATCTATTACAAAACTTCTAATAATCTACCACTGTCCAATGGATCCTCACTACCCTTTGCTCCCACCCTAAACCCCTCCCTCTAGTAAACTCAATTCTGTTCTCAAGGGTAAGTTTTTGTTTTATCTGTCCATTTGCTTTGCTTCTTCATATTCCACGTACATGTGAAAATCTCTGGTACTTGTCTTTCTCCTTCTGACTTAGCATAATCCCTCTTGTTACATCTATTTTATACAACCCCATTTTAACACAATATCCATTCTTAATTTCTGCAGACTACAGCTTATAAAATTAATATTGTTGGCACACCTGGTGTAGAAGTGGTTGGAAGCAATCCACATACATCCCAAGGTTCCTTATAAATGTTCTGGGGCTATGGAGACACCAAGATGAACAACCAAAATAAAATAAAGAGCTTCTTCCTCCTCTCTCTTTCTACCTGCCTGTCTGCTCACCTTCATTCCTGCCTTCCTGTCTGCACTTTCCCTCTGAAAAAAATTAATGAATTAAATAAAATAAAAACAATACTGTTTATTTGAATTTTATTGGTTTTGCATTTGTGTGTAATTTATACATGTTTTTATTTATATAAGAACTATACGTCTCTTAGGTTCATACTTGATTTAATAGCTCACATTTTAGAGAAACATAATACAATAAATTCAACAGAAAGGGTTTTTGAGAATTCCATTTTTTGGCTTAAATGGAATAAATACATTAATCAGGTTTAAGAAACAGTGACATGAGACTCTTGTAACAGGTATTTAGGTTATTTCTTATTATTTTAGTAATACAAACAATGTGCTATTAACCTCCTTTTCCAAGTATTTTTGTGTGTTTGAGTATATCTGTAGAAAAAGTTTCTAACCATAACAATGCCAGGTCAGAGTATGGAGGAATTTACAATGTTCATAATGCAGTCAAATTAACCTCCAATGAGATTGCAATTACTCTTTCCAAACTACATACACAAATGCCTGTTTTCAAATACCCTTGAAGATTTTTTATGTTTGCCAATCTGCTAATCTAATAGGTAAATTTAGATACATCAGAGTTACTTTAATCTACACTTCTTTAATCAAGAGAAGAAAGAGCATTTTTCCATGAGTTTAATTATTTTTTTCATTTCATATTGTGTGTGTATGAACTGTCTATTGATGCTTTTTGTTGCTTTAGATCACTTTATTAGTTCCTCAATGACTGGTTTGTAATCTTTGCTTACAATCTGTCTCTCTCATTGAAAACAATTTGTCTTATTTTCATGTGTCTTTTGGATTTGCTAAAATAAATGTATTAGGTAGGTTTAAAATTTTTTAATTAAAAGAATCAACCCTTTTATAGTTTTTGTTTCCATTTAGCCTTTGTATTGGGAGAATTTATATCTAGTGCATGACCTATCAAATCAATAGGAAAATTAGGACTATTTAATAAATTAAGTTGAGACCTACTAGGAAAAGGAAAAAAATCTCAGTTTTCTCATACCTTTTATGAAGGACATTTTAATGAATATAATATTTAATGATTATCAATGGACCCACACAATTTTCTATTTCTGTGCCAATATCAAGTAATAAGCAGGGTGTATTTATACAACTTTTTTAAATAGGGGAAGACTTGTCTACCTATATCACTCTTTTCTTATATTTTCATGTGTTTAATTTTCTGGGGCCAAGATTCATAAACTTTCCCTTAAAGAGAAAGCAAATATTTTAGGATTTTCTGAGCCATCTAGTCTCTACAGTAACTACTCAACTCTGCCTTTGTAGTGGGAAAGCAGCCACAGGTCACATGCAAATAAGAATGGCTATGTTCCAATAAAACTTTACTTACACACAACAGCAGGCTGGATTTGGAAGACCACAGTTTTCCAACCTGTTTTAAATGAAGAGTAAGTAGCAACATGTTGAAAGTGCTCCCATTTAAACACACTATTGTGGACTTCCATTTGGAATTCTTTAGGATCTAATTACTAATAGTGGGAGAATTTAAATTTTGAATATCAGCTCTTATTCAGTTAGTTACAACTTCATTTTTGCTTCTTAATACTATTTTGGAGTTGTGCTCATAGTTCTTGCACTTTTTTTTAAAGTTTAAAGTGAAATATTTTGCCAATTTTTATATTTCTTTATTGTCACAGATTAAATTGCTTAGTACCCTGAGTTCTTTTCAACCCACTAGTTCAATACAAGGCTTAAAAGAAGACTGATAGACTTTTACGGGATTGATGAAGAAGGCCTATGAGACCTAAGTACCTTCTGAAATTGTGTGCAACATTTATGAAGAAACATATTTTTCTGGGAATAAAGTCTACAGCCTTCACCAGAATCTCAAGATCACCATCCATTCCCCTGCTCCAAATATGAGAGCCCAGGATCTAAGGCTGATAATGTCTGGCTTTTGTCACTGACAAAGAACACAAATATAAGTGGCCAAGAATATACTGAGTACAGGGCCTTGGAGAGTAAGAACAACCAACCATCCCTGGCTATCTGAGAGTAGGAGATATGGCTAGGTTTAGCAGTGCTTTTCCACTTTTGTCAACATGGGCAGAGTTGTCTGAGAGCTGAAGTATCCTAGGAGGGCTGTGGCCATAAGTCTTGCACTCATCCAATTTTCGTTAACGTTTAAGCTTAAGGGTCTTCTCTATACGATGTTCAACCTCACCTCCTTCCTTCAGAGCCTTCAGAGCCTGAATATCATCTGCATGCTGGCACTCCCAACTGCTCCCTAAGCCCCTAATCCTCTGCCAGGACCTTTTACTGGACTTCTACCGTTCCTGTTGTCCTATCCTCATGGACAAAGCCAGCATGGGTAGAAAGAGAACACAGACTTAAGGGGTCAACCAACCCAATTGCAATCTTGCCTTTATCAACATGTGCTATAAGGCAAGATGTGATCATGTCTGACCACAGCTTTATGATGAAGGGCAGCATACAATCCTACCTAGCATGGCTATAGGGACTGAATGAGATAATCAATAAATGCTGAGAGATACTCTTATGACACAGAGTTTGTTATTCAGCAATGGGGTGGTCATAACTCACTTCCCATACAGCCAACTGGTATCAATTTAACTCTCTGCCTTTGAAACTTATGGAGACTGCACTTTACCTTCCCCCACCAGTAGGGGCTGCTCTCTGTCTATACTTAGAAGCAATCTGCCCTGGTCCTTCCATGAACCTTATGTCTCATTGTCATCCTTTTCCAGGATGACCCCATTGGGTATTAGGCATAATGAGTGGGATGCTAACGTCATCACACTGCAAAGAGCTGGACTGAACTGAAAATGAGTATAGGATAATTCTGATATCTAGAATTAGAATAGATTCTCAGGAAAGATTTAAGGAAGATTTAAACTTGAGTTTTTCTCTTGGAAGAAAAAGATTTTTGTTGTCACTTTCAAAGCTTGGTTTCCCTACCTGCAAGATATGGATAACACAGTAACACAACATGGCAAGGAGAAAATTTTTCTACAAAACTCTTATCAGTCATCTTGAGTACATAGTGGTTGTACATGTTTAAAAAAGCAAAAATAAAACCTAAACCAGGTAACTTGATATTAGAATCTAGGTTGTCCATCACTATCATCCATATGCTTCTCTCATGGAATGCCTTAAATTACATATAATTCAAAAATTCCCTGAACTTGGTTGGATCTATAATAGCTCTTCAATGAATGACAGATGCCCCTTTTTGAGACAGAAATTATCCCTCCCACCAGGAACTGACCTCTTGGGAACTGACTATCACATGAGGAACTGGCCATAACTTCAGATACAGGTTACACATCTGGAACTACACCTCCCAGCAGACATTGGCCATCCCATCAGGATGATTCCAAGGTTATGCTCCAGTTGAAGTCTACCTCGGAGTCAAACACTTCAATTCAACACATACGCACTGTTCTTCGATGGAAAGAGAAATGAAGCACTTTACTACCAAATGCATCTAAAATCCATATGTTCTGTGATTCTTTAAATATTTAAGTGGAGGGGAGGCAGAAGGAAAAGGTACAGACTTCAGGTAAACAGTCCGTATTGCACCTCAGGGCAGTCTACCACATGCCAGGGACTATGTCCAAAACCCCTAGGTGTCAGGGTTTTTGCACCTTAACTCTGAATGGGTCCCTTGGGCCTGTTTATATTTTGAGACCCAGAGAGGTTAAGTCAATCATCTAGATTCCTGGACTAATAAGTTGGAGACTTGGTATTCAAAATCAAGTGGCTCTAAGCCCTTCACCCAACTTCAGTACCACCCTCCACTGGCTACAATGGATCCCCTCAGAGAGAGGGGTCAATGCCCAGGATGGACTCTGTCTCCTGCAGAATTGGACTGAAGCTGGCCCAGTTCTATATCAGATTTTATTGCTCTTTACACCATCTCCCAAAAAGCATCTCAATTTAAGTGTTTGCCCTTGTCCTGGGCTTGAGAGTCCTCGAGAGACAAAGCTGTGTCTGCCATGTTCAGCATGGAGTCTGAGACATAACCAAACGCATCTTATACAAAAAGTGTCAAGATTGTACAGACACAACCTCCTCCAAGAGGGCAGAGCTTCAAGTCAGAGAGAAAGTACTTAACAGACATCACTCTTTTTTATGCATTTTTGGAAGACAATAGGACAATGTGAGACCGGATTTTTCCAGAACTCCATTACCTGAATCCAATAAGGCAAAGCTACCAACATCAAGACAATGAAAACAGTCTTGTTTCTCCCAGGAAAGGACCCCTTTCAAATGTTCCCCCACAGGGAAGCACTTGTAATCAGAGGTGGTGACAGTGCCTGTGATCTGGGCATTTGATCACTGAATTTACACTAAAATGTACATCTCTTCTGATGTATGGTGTGTCGTCACTGCAGAATTGTTGGGCCTTTTCAAGATTATATATTTTCTTTTCTAAAATGGGCATAGTGCCTACTTTCCTGGACTTTCTGGGCATTTGAAAAAATCATTTATGGAACACACTTAGCACATAGCAGGCTGCAGTGTACTATTTCCTCCTGGAGTTGAAATGTCACCATTGACAAAGGACTGCAGAGACAATGTGGGGAGGTATTATTTGGTTTGTGCATCTTCCCCATCAATAGAGCTGGATAACTGAGCAAGAATTTCACAGTTGCAAAGAATAACAGCAAAACTGTTCTAAAACTGAAAATTGAGAGAAGTAAGGAACACAAGCTATTTAGCCCCAAACATGTGCTAGAGGCTTTATACATATGATATTCAGATTGGTCCTCTGGGAGGCTACAGGTTTCCCCAGTTTAGGGAGGAGGCTGAAATCCAGTGAGCCTGTATGATATTACTGTGTCCTTCTTTGAGCTCGTGGGATGCCTTCCCATTATCCAACATCTCCCTGTACAATCCATCATGGTGCCCCACTGACTGGGGAATGGAGGTTCAGAGGTTAAACATCTCCTCTCCTAAGATTGATGAAATCCACTTTAGGCACCTCTTGCTCTGATTAAAATCTACTGGTGATAAATTATAAAACTCTGTAACGTGGAAATGTGAGTGACAACTGGTCCAGGATGATTGTCACAGAAGGAGAAAAAACAGGAGACACAGCCTATTTCCTTGCCATCATTTTCTGACTCCTAAGCATCTGTGAGTGTATATGAAGGGCAATGCAGATGATGCATTAGACAGGTAATTAGAGGTCACAGTGACTGGAGAAGAATGTAAGTCAGCAACTTATTACGTCTTTGGTTTAGATACCAAGAGCCTAAGGAAAGGTTCCCTCCTCCTCATGCCCACACCTTCAGTCCAAGGTTATGGCAAAGCTGAAAAATGAGAAGTCTGTCTTGATAATGACCAGTGTCTGCTTTTGATACCTTTTCTTCTCTGATAGTAACATCCCTGCACAAAATATGTGCTCCCTTTGGCCTTAGTCGCCTTCCTGTTAGACTTTCTCCTAGGTAAATACCTACTAAAAAACCAGTCACACTTTTAGGTTAATATAATGCCACAGGTTCATTTCCTCTCAGCCTTCGCTCTCACTACAGAAACAAAGTTTGAAGCCTGTAAACAGGACTTCAGGCATCAAAGAAAGACTGGATAGAAACTCTGGGAAAACACCAAGTGGGAGGCCATGTAACCTCCCCATAGAAAGTGGGAGAACACGGAAGACTGCTTCCGCAGCTCACTCCTGCTCCCTCATAGACAGACCAGGCTCCTAAGCAGGCATGATGAAGGACAGCGTAGAGCATTTCAGAGTGCATTCTTTCTGGGCATGTATAGGTGAAAGACTATTGGCAAGTTACTTCATTTCTTCAGTTGCCCATTCTGTTGACTAAGAATAATAATATCTGCATATCAACTGGGGCTGACATTATATGGAGTAGTAAAAGTCAAATGGGTGACAAATCATGAGAACTTGATAACCATTAGCTCTCTTCTCTCTACTATGGGTGAAAGGATTGTGTAAAATTAATTCTCCCATGGGATAGCAAAAGCATCGAATTAAAATCTAATATTCCCATGCAGCATTTTATTGCTCATTGGATCTGATGCCCATTGCTCCCAAGGCTGTTTTTTCCCAACATTGTCCTTTAAATGAACAAAGCAAAACACGATGATGTATTTAATGGTCCCTGGGAACTGGGCCTTTAAGATTCTTCTGACCTTTAGATTCTAGAATGATGCTGCTTAAGTGTCTTATAGATCAACTAAGTCTGGATGATAACCCAGAATGAACAATGAGTTTGCTTCTCAAGGCTTCTCCGTTAGTCTTCTGGGTTTCCCCTCTCAAGAGGAAACATTCAAGTCCAGCCTGTAGGAGACACCAGAAGTCTTAAAGTTATCAACATAATAGCTTTGTAGAAATCCACTTCTGGACCATGAAAAGAGTAGCCCTTTCCCTCAAGAACTGTTAAAATTGCCTTTGTACAAGTACTTAAGATTTCCAAAAGCCTTTCCTTTTTAGTGGTATTTTCTAAGGCTGGAGAGATAGGTTAAGTTTTTCAGCGATTAGAGGGAAGTCTATCACAGGTAGTGGGTCCTCTCTGGTGGTGCTAACAGGGCACTTTCCAGGGCTCTCTTTTCCCTCTTCACACTCCATCACTGGATTGGTGTCAAGTGACTAATGGATAGCGTTCCATCTGTCAGACCAAGTCCAGAGCAGCAGGGGCAAAGACCTTGGGATTCCTCTTGGATTGTACAGAAACAGTTTAGATGCAGGCACAGCTTCCAGAGTTCATAAGTTAGACTTGTCCAGATGGGGCGCTGTCCACACTACTCAGGTGTACAGCTCCATACTGTGCTCTTTAAACCTATGAAGTACTTACTAGCCCCATTCATAGATAAAGAAACCAATGCTCAGAAAGACTAATACGTTTCCACCTGGTCAGTGTAGACGATGTAGTTGACAATTGCTAGAAAAGGGTGAAAATACATTGCAGGATATGGCAGTGATTTAGTATCCTTGTTTTAGAGCAGACTTCTAGAGAGACTAACAATGGACCACGGGAGTTCTGCCAGGGTTTTAAACCTCATTTTTATGTATTTAACTTTTAAATAATTCATTGCCAATACTTTCTTCCTAAACACTTCTATTTCCAAAAATGAGGAGTGACTTTATCCATGTCCTCAGACTATAGTCAATTATGAAGGATTCAGGATGGGACCCATCAGAGTGCAGGTACTCAGTGAACATGAGTTTGGAAAAGGCCCTTTATCTCCCTCTCACTCCAGCTTAGGGCTCAAGCTGGGAGATGGTGGTCTCTTGCAAAGTCAGACACCAGTGGCGTCCCAGGACTGAGTGAACCAGAGAGACAAATTGTCCAGAGTTCACTAGGGTATTCAAGGATAGAATTTAGGAGGTGCCTCAGATTTGGATAGGAAACTTCCATTTTTATCCTTACTAATTTTATAGAAATTTAGGATTTCCTTAATAATGCATATAGGCAAAAGACTATAGAGGCCCTAGTTATGAACCTAGAGCCTGGGGTGTTATAATCAATAGAAATCACAGGTGTTTCAACACATTACCATTTTCACAGGTATCTCAAAATATCATTTAATTCATCACTACTTCATAATTAACATAGGTATTATAATCACAACTAGATTATCACCTGATGTGTTAATACATAAGTGTATGCAATACAAGGTTACAATTTACAAACATTTTGATAATTCCTTCAAGATTATTAGTTTCCTTTATAATTGAATGCATTCTTAATTTCATCGATTAAAAACCATTATTCTGAGAAGACTACTACAGGGGTCCTTATGCAAGTCCATGGTTAAGAACGCTGATTAGAGATGAGGAAATAGACCCAGAGAGGAAGAGTGATTAACACAGGTCACACAGCAGGCTGGGATCAGAACCCAAGTCTTTCAACTCTACTAGCTTATGATGAGTTAACCAAAGGGGTTGGGGAGTGAAGGTCAATAAGCATGCAGCCCAGTCCCGGAAGCTTATGACAACTGTGGGAACAGGGTTGGGCAAGAGAAAGCCAACCTGCAATCCATAGTCCTGACTGTTCAGAGAAGCACATACAAATGTTTACCATTGTTTTCCTGGAGTCTGCTCACATGGAACCCAGTAATAGATTAAATGATCCTTCAGTGGTCACAGGAGAAGGTAGAGCTTGATTTGTCTGTACACTTAAAACCCACAGCACAGAGTACGCTTTTTGTAGTTGTATTTGAGTAGCTTAGGGGGATTTAAAAAATACTGCAGTATAACATCTCACAGGGTAGTGTACTTGCCAGTAGAAATGGCAGTCCTCAACTTGGAGATGGTCCTTTGCCCTGCTACTTTAGACTTGCTGAGATCAGTATCTTGGAACCAGAAAGGAAGAGCTTCTCAGAGCAGGATATGCCCATGTTTGGGGAGGACTGCCATTACTACAACCAGCATTTTGCAAACTGAGTATGTAAGACTGCCAGCATGCAGTCACCATTCTCCTGGCCTTCCCTGAAGACCTGACTCATCGAGTTCATGCTGAGCCCTCACTTAGAATGCCTTATCTACACTTTCACCACCACTGCTATTAATATAATAAGGTAGTAATTATACTAATAGTAGTAGGAATAGTAATTATTATATTGTAATTATTAGCATTATTGCTATTGCTATTAGGTAGCAACTCCTGTAGCTTGGAGATTGCCAATAGGTAGAAACTCTCAGTCTAGAAAGGAGGCTCACAAACACTAGTTAAAATTCTGTGTGATTAATGTTAGAGGTATACACAGGCTTCTAGGACACTTGAGTGAGTTTAAAGATGTGCAGGAGCAAAGGAAGAGTTTCAGAAAGCTGTATGTGCAAAGGCACTGTGGCAAGAAACGGCACAGCCCATTCAGCTTTGGCAGGACTTTCCATCTGCCTGGTGGAGAAGGTAACCGTGTAGTGCCTGCAGCAGACTGCAACAAATCAGGGTGGGATTTCGTGGAGAGGCAGACTTACTTCTGGTTTACATTATGGCAGAAGTTCTGACAGGAGAGAAGTGGAGAGAGTATTGTTGGAAGGAGGGGATTCCCACACAGGGGAGCAGTCTAAGGGACTCCCAACTCCAGCTCCAGAAGAACTGCAGCCCCAACCCCAGACTGAAGCTGGGCTGGTGGCAACAAGTGTCAGTGGGCTCCTGTGTGTGCCCTGGAACCCCCAGGGAGATCTGGAGAGATTCACTACCTGGAAAGTAATACCACCAGAAAGGGGATGTGCAGAGGAGTCAGAAGAACCATGCTATGTTCTTCATAATCAGTATGGAGCATGGAGGCTGAATGGACTTGAGGAACTGTATTACACCAAATAAGGAAAGTATCCACTCACATGCATGTATGGAAACACCTTAGAGCCTCTCTTCTGAAGGCTTACCCACCACATTGTTGCAAAATAGAATTTGATCCAGCAAAGATCACTTTGAGAAAATGATGAACATTTCTATTTCAATGTGAATTGAAAAGGTTGGAGGCTTTGGTGGAAGCTCTAAGAAATCTTGCTTCTTGACCCCAAGACTGAATAAGGGTTGTCTCCTTCTTGTACCCTCTGCTTGGGCTTCCATAGCCTGTTTATTTGTCTGCATCCTACTTCAGGCTTTAAATTCATCAGAGGTGGAGATCATGATTCATTCCTGCCCAGGCTTCCTTGGCTTGGCACAGTCCTGGCCCTGAGATGCTCAGCAAATGTCGAATGAGTGACAGGAATGGCATGCCCATGGCACTCAGATGCAGTGCTCTGTATTTATGTCTATGAAGCTCAAATACTTCCCTTGTTTTGCCCACCAATGAGATTAATCTGTTACTAAGTCAATGGTAAGACTTGTTACTCTGCCACTGTGAAGCTTATATCATCAGAAGGCAGGGGTGGCAGGGCTGAGGTCTCCTGAGGCCCAGGCTTCCATTTGTCTGGGAAAGCCAAGTCTACTCTTGTTATTTTAAGAGGACTTTGGTCATTGTTATCAAGGCAGCTCCTCCTCAAATTTGCAAAATGGTAGTTGGGCAGCCTTAGTTATGACAGAAGGAGGCTTCCTACCCATGACCTCTCACACCCTCTTCCTGGTGATGTCACACCTGTCCCTCACTGCCTAATTTATTCTCCTCTATCTGGAGGACTAGTCTTTTAAGTTTCAAAAAAGTACGTATATCATGCCCTTGGAGCCAGGCTATTTGTAAAAACAGGGCAAAAAAAAAAAAAATTCCGATATCCACGCTTTGTTGAATTCCTATGCACCCAGACTCCTGCTGAGTTACTATAAACATGTTATTCCATTCTCCTAACACTGCTCATAGGGGTCTCATTAGTCTCATTTTACACACAAGGACACTGAAGCCCAGAGAGAGAGATTAAGCAATTTGTCCAAGCCCACAGCGCTGACCCATGGCAGGGCTAGGACATGAAACCAGTTCCTCCCAAAATCTGCCCAAGAAGTTCTTCTTAACTTCTTCACTAAAGAAACCATTCACATCTTCAGTGATATAACTAAAGAGTCCCTAATTGCTGTTGTCTAAAATGCTTTCTTAGAAAACTAATGGCTTGTGTTCAATTTGGGAAAGCACAGATGGAGGATCTGTGGACGGGGAGGAGGAAGACACAAGCACCTCCGCTGCCTCCACAAAGTGCCTTCCAATCACCAGTTTCTTCGCTGTCCCACTCTCAAGCTGTCACCAGAAAACAGATAAGCACGTCCAGCTTGTTGTGCCTGGAGAAGGACACCACGAGAACTGGGCAATGGTGAGTGCAAGGCCTGAGGAAGTGGGCCGGGCAGGACCTCTGCATGGGTCTCTGCTCACAGGCATGCTGACACCATCAAGGACATGGCTGTGCCCCAGTCTGCTGCACACCTGTGAGCCATCCATTCAGCATCAAACATGTACTCACAGAGCCCCATTTGAGTTTCCAGCAAGTTCTGAGGCCTGGGGAGACGGCAGCACACACAGCACCAAAATCTGCATGAGATGGGATGCCCAGGGGACCCTGCACGTCTCTTCCACGTACTAGAAGCACCTTGGCTCACTTGATCCTCACCCACAAAATGTGGAGAGAGGAGCCTGCGTGTCAACTAAAGAAACCACAGGACAGAAAGGTTAAGTAAGTTGCTTCAAGCTATACAGGCTTGAACCAGGATCTCTGGCACCAGAGCACACCACTCACCTCTTACTCTGTTGCCCTGTTTTCATCTGCTTTCCCTCAAGCCCCACACCTTTCCTCCAGTCTTGTTCTCCTTTCTGCTGTCCCCATCCCCAGCCCAGCCCATATTCATCCCTTCTGAAGCACAACACAACCTCCCTGCTTCCAGCATCCACGCAGCTCTCACCTAGCCTTGCTCACCCCATCCCATCTCACACTCACTCCAGGTAACTCCCAATAATGTCGAGAAATATAACCCTGCCTTTCAAGGCCCCCATGCTCTGACCTAACATACATTTCTCCAGCTGTTCTTTAATGTTCAGTTCATAAAAGCTTTTTGCAAAACCGTGGGTCTAAACTTTTGAGGTAATCACCGACCTTTCTGAGAAGCTAATACAAGTTATAGACCATGCCTCCTTAGGAAAACAAACATGTAAATGTTCTTCTTAAAGTCAGTTTAGACTTTCCATATCACCACATCACCATGAAGACACCAGTCTTATCACTGTTCCTGAACCACTTAAATACGCAATGAATGTGTCTTTCCATCTTGCTCTTAACATTTTCTTCCACCTAGAATGCTTCTTCCATTCTTATTCCCATCTAAGGAAGTCCTCGTAGCCCATAAAAACCTAGTTCCAATGTTACTAGACCTGATGAGATTTTCTGAGATGCTTTGCCCACAGCTATCCATGTCATTGCAGTACTCCTTGTCTTTAATGTGAGACAATAATTCATTTCATCCACCCTAATGGAATCCCTGAGGTCAAGGATACAGGCATAGTCATCTCACAATCTTTCACCCACCTAATGCAGAACTCTGCAGGAAGCAGGTTTTGTAAAACAAAACAAAAACAAACAAACAAACAAAAAACATGGAAGCAGCTCTCCTTATTTCCAGAGAAATGATTCTAGGATGTTATTGAAATGAACTTTTCATTATCTTTGTTTCACTATTAGACCTTATTAAGGTCTTGCAGAGGGTGGGCTTCTGAAAACTTTCAGCAGATGTAAACCTATAAAATTAACTTTTTCCTTTGCTATTTGTTAGAAATGTAAATATTTCATACTTACTCATACTGTAGCTTTTGAATTCCTACATAAATCTTTCTTTAGTAATGGTAACCTAGTTTACAGGAATCTATGACTTGGAAATAAGGTCAGATCCTGATAATTAGTTGTGATCCATATTTTAAATCTGATAATTACTATAGCTTCAGTGATAATTGGGCCCTACATCTGGGGGAAGTGGCATATTTTAAGAAAGCAAGATGTTCTTTGTGCGCTCTGAGCTTCTCTTTGCTTTGTTAAAAGGTTGCTGAAGTGAGAACTACAATAAGAACTACAAAGTAATAGAAAAATGAATACATTTGCTCTCTAGGATACAATTAAAACAGAATGTAAATATGACTAATGAGGCATTTAACTTTTCCAGAAAGATTATTCAGGGAAATCAATCCCTGGGATACAACACCTTCATCCTAAGAAATTCAGTTTGGTGGCATATCAGTGACCAAACGAATCTAGGAAAAGACACTGCTACTGTCGGGGAAGGCCACAGAGGGCAGAGACCTGTAGGAAAAGCACCCACTTCTGTCCAGCTTATCTGTCTGATTACAAAATACTGGCTGTTGCAAATACTCCCAGCAGTGATTGCTGTATGTGTGCTACTTTGAGGAATTCTTTTCAACACGGTGCTGCTAGAATGGCATTAATGCAGGAGTCAGGAGTATTGGATCCAAATCTGAGATCCACAGGTTACAGATGTGTGGCCTGGGATGGCCCATTGCATTGCTCTGGGCCTCGATTTCTCCATCTGTAAAATGGGGGCAATGAGACTTGCCCTGTGGATAATTAGAATTACTTGAGCTAATGCATGGAAAGTCCAGGACAGAGAAAAGCAGGCCAGTATGCCCTAGAAAATTGCTATTGAGGCTGCAGAATAGGGAAGGTATGAGAAATCCCTTGCTCCAGAAGGAGCCTCTACTCAGGAAGATTCAAAAGTCAGGTTCTGGGGTCCCATTTTGCTCTCTGAGTTCAAGCCAAGTGCTCTTGGAATGTCGTGCCATGCTTTCCATGTTCGTAAAATGACAGCATTTCACAAACCAATTTCCAAAGCACTGTTCTTAGGGATATAGTACTGTTCGATACTACAGAAAAGCTCACATATATTTCCCAAATAATGTGTTACTAAATAGCCTGAATTTCTCCAAATAAGGTATTTTTATTTATCTGGGTTTAGGTTCACAGCTATAGGTGACTACAACCATACTGAATTAAACAATTCAATTAGCAGCGCTAAAGAGCCTCTATGTTTTCCAAGTTTTCTCCTTCCTCTGTTTCTTAGTTACTTAACTCTACTCTTCTAACACTGGCTGGGGCCCTGTGGGCACAAACGGAGTGACTCAACCTAGATACGAGTTTGGCAGAGGTAGGAAGTCTTTCTAGAGAACGTGATGCTTAATGGCGCTTTGGTCTTCCAAAGCCAGCAGTCAGTAACTGTTTATTGAGCATTTACTGTGTACCAGGTTATAACAAGAATCCACAATGGTTCTCTATAGTCACTCCATTGTCCACACAATACACCTGTGTCCCTGACATGCTTTCCCCAATGTGGCCTGGTCTACCTGGTAACAAGCCATCTTATCCACATTTCCTTCCATTCAAGATTCCCTCTCCCTATCCAAATCCAGCTCAAAACGATTGTCACTCTAAAATTCAGCCTCTTCCCACACCTTCCCATTCTATCAATAACAATAGCACTGTCACGTCTGCTCCTAATGGGGCTAGGATGAAGGGCATCCCTGCTCTCACTCATATTCATCTTATGCCCCTTTCGCGTCTTAGATCTGGAGCTCTGGCTCCTTCTTCTTTGAGACCTCATTGTGCTAAGAATAACGCTAGAACCTGAGCAGACTGGGAGACTGATTAATGAGATGCTGAATAGGAGATGTTTCCTCCTACTTGTTACCACCTTTCTAAGATTAGAGCTAATTTGTTTCTGTTCAAGGAGACAGAGAAAAAGACAAACATTTGCCTAGAATCTATTAGGTGCTAGGTACTATGCCAGGTGAGTTAGCTTTATTCTTCTTTTAACCCTAGCACACTGGTAAACATGTGCTGTGTTTTATTCCTTGCTGCACATATAAATGCCAGGCTTGAGGAGGCTGCTGAGCCAGGCCCTGGGTCATCCTCCACTGAGCTTCCCCCAAGAATACATGCCGTTTTCTACCTCCCAAAACCTGCTTAACTGCTGCAATCTAGAAAGGTAAACACAACTTGCTTGCTGTATGTGAGTGGCTTAAAATCAGGGGAAACTCCAGGCCTCCTCAGGGGAGGAGCGCGCCCCTCCAAGTCAGGGTTTAAGTAAACAGGATAAGAGGAGTAAGAAAATGGTTTCTGGACACTACCATCCATCTCTAGGAAGCCTCAGATAGGAAGAAGCAGGTGATGAAGTGGAAATGAAATTCTGAAGAAAAAAGATGAAAATAGAGGTTTGCACGTCACTGAGCGGCCTTCCTATCTAGAGGGAAAACCCAGCATTAATAAAGTATAAAACCTTCTACAAAATCAAAGTCAATTTTTTCTGTCAAGTTCCCAAACAACAGTACATAAACTTACAGGTGTTTCCCAGATGTGTTCCAGAAATAACCATCCTTCTGCACTATTGGGTGGAAATCAAATTTGGGGTGAGCTAGTTCCTGCCACCCATGTATGTGGGCGTACCTGTACCATGTGGGCGAAGTAGGGGTGTGCCTCCAGGACCCAGGACCCAGCACTTCCTCCAAGGGTCTCTCCTCCCCACCCAAGCAGGCCACGCCTCACCAGTCAGGGGTCAACACATGCTTAGTTACACGGGGAGCTCCCAGGGACTTGACCTCTGCAAATACCTGCATCCAAAACACACACACACACACACACACACACACACACACACACACACACATACACAAAACACACAATGACACACACTCACACATAAATACATAACACACAGACACACACAAAATATACAGACACACCTACACTCACAGAAATACATAAACATTCATACATATATGTGCACACTTATACAAATATAGACACAATACATATACACACACACAAAAATGCATACAACACACTTAAGTATACACACACACAATGTAGATTCTGGGGTGGTGGTTTCTCTTACAGACACAGGCCCAACACATCTATTAGCCAACAGGTGGTGCTTTTTTCTCATCACCTAGGATCAAGTAAGGCCCTCTGGCAGAGACCGTGGGTATGTGTGTTACTGGTATAATAGGCAGTGGTTACAGCAAAGTCTGTGGAATCAAGCAGATCTAGATTTGAAAGTCATTCCCACCGCTTACTAGCCACGTGGCCTTGAATTTATACATCTTATATTCCCCATGCAGCCCCATGGGGTGCAATTCCTTACCCTTTCATTATCACTAGTATCTCAGCATCTTTAAAAATCTATTTTGGGGGTAAGATAGGTATTAAACAAAATGACAGTATATAGTTCTTGACATAGGGAAGGCCCTAGATAAATGCCTGACCTCTTCTCTGCTCACCCTCTCCATATTTGGCCATTCATAAGGTTTGGTTCAATCTCACCTCCTCCAGGAAGCCTTCCCTTGCTAAAAGGAGCACATTTCCCTGAGCTCTATGGTACTGTGTTATTATCTGTCCCTTGCCAGTGCTCACTCATTGGGAGAGAGAAGTATAAGCTGGGATTTCCAGGGTGTGCCTCAAGCATCACTCCAAGCAACTAACTAGTACCTACAGACATTCAAACACCCAAGAAGAGTTTTCAATGACAGAAAGTCCCCTCATGTGCCTTGAGTCTGACAATATACCAAGCACTTCACAGTAGTTCTATCACTCCATAGCTGCTCAGTCTACTGAGATAGAAATGTCTGATTTCCTTTCACAGAGGAAGAAGCTGAGGTTCATGCAGGATATTAGGTGTTCCCCTAAACACTCATGGCTCAGAGGGCAGGAGTGAAGGTGGAACCATGAATGGAGGGAAAAAAAGAGGAAGGGGAGGGCAAGTGGGACCACAACATGAAGGCAAGAGGAGACCCTTCTCTGATGAACTCCTGTTGTGAGTGCCACCATGCATATCTGTGAAGGCTCACCAAGCTGGTGCTCTTGAGAACTGTTGCATGTGTGTTTATTGCCCCCAAAGCAAGGTAGTAAGAGAATTACTGTGGCCCTGACCTCTGTCCCCATGCAGCTGATCAGCGAGTTTATCCCTCAGATATAATCCAGTAACTTTGGAGAATCAGAATTAGAATGGGATTGGTTTCTCCTAATAAAATTTACAGTGTATACAAATTGAATTACATCATCATGTGCACCAGTGGTGGCTGGAGGGCCAAGGTCACTTACATACATCTATTACCAGATGCACGCAGCCTGGGATGTGAAATCACCTCCTACCCTGAGTCCAGAGAGATAGCGGGACTCAGGCACAGTGTAGGCACAGTGGGTGGGGGGTGGCACCAGATAGGGCCTGGGGTTGCCTATCAGCCAGAAGGGCTGGTCTCCTGGTGCAGAAGTGGGAGGGATGCTGCTGTGTTCAGGCCCCAAGTCTGTCCCATATCCAGGAGTGACAGGGAGTTCACCTGGATGCACTGGGGGTTCTGACAGCCCCTCCTACCCATGGGAGGGGCCCATGTTCACCCCTGCAAGCCCATGGTTGACGTGTCTCTTTAAGGGAGTGTCTGTAGCTAACACACAGCCTGCTTCTTCCCAGCACAGGGAAGGGAGAAAGAATGTGATGTGTACCCACCGTGAGTACATTATCTAATCCTTACCCAGTCCTCACTAAATAGTTGTGGGACTCTAAGAGAAGGAAAGCAGACTCACAGAGGTTAAGTAACATTCCTAAGTCACACAACCTATGAGCTGACAAGCTGCGATTGGAACCCAGGTTAGTTCCTCTTGGGAGACAAGGTCAAACAACGAAACTTTTCATAGTAACCAGACTGGCAGGGAAGTTTTCGAGTAGAAAAGTTGATAGCTATATTTCAAAAAGCAGCTTAGGGAAACCAATAATTATCTTAGTGGGTTGTCTCCAAACCCACGTCATGGTGCTGGGAGACATGCTGGCTAGAAAGAAATATCTTAAACAAATGTTCCCCTTTCTTCCAACCTCCAGGAACTCTTGTGATCTGCAAGTCTAGTAAATGCAGGTCTTTAAGAACAAATATAAAACGGGGTGGGAAATAGGTTTAATCCTTAATAATTTGATACCAGTAATATTTGAAGAAAATATTGGCCCTCTGCACGTGCTCAACCAGCCAAACTCGGAGACGGGTACATGGACTTCAGTTCTTCATCCAACAAGTCACTTAAACTTTATGAGCTTCAGTTTTCACAAGGACAGTGATACCAGAATGTGGTGCCCAGACCCACCCAATCAACATTGGGAATTAGAGAGAAATGTCAGTTATCAGGCCCCACTTGGAGACCTAACACACAGCAATTCTGGGTGGAGCCCACCATCAGCGTTAAACAGGGCCCCCAGAGATTGTGATGCAGCTCCAGAGCACCACCTGCTCCACGGCAGCATCTTTCATGTACAGGTGCATGTTAGAATCACTCAGGGGCTTTTATTAGAGTCTGAGTGCCCAAGCCACCCTCCAAAGCAATAGCATCAGCTCTCTAGTAGAACTGAGATGAGATACAGGCCTTCACATGTCTGAAGTTTCCCAGGTGACTTCACAGTCGGTCAAGTTGAGAACACTGTTCTCTGGGGAGGATCCCACAGTCCTTGCAGGGAGTGGAGTCTGGATCAAGACCACAGATGGAGAAACCTGAGTGTGACCAAGGCCTCATTCAACAAGACCCCTCAAAGCCAGCAGAAGGCCCCATACTCCTCCCTCTCCCCTACTTGAGCAACCAGCAAGGGTGCAGGTGCAGCACAGATGAAAGATGAGAAACCAGAAGACACACAGTGGCCACGCCAGGATGGATGGAGAACCGACCGAAGGCAGGAAGGGTTTTCAACTTGGAGTTTAATGGTGCTTCATAAAGTCTGTGATATTTCACCCAGGTCTGATTGCTTCCCATTCATCAGAAAAAGTCCTGAAGGTCTACTGCATATACTGGCACAAACTGAACATGCCACAAGATTGATGGCTTCTCCCAACAGCACGTACCAGGAGCAACTTGCCTTCAAAACCCCAGTTCTGCTGAAGACCTTGAAGCTGTTCACACCATCACCCTTACCTGGTGCATTACCTTACAGCTGAAGGAGCCCACTTGGAGGACAAGAGGGTCAGGAAACAGGCAGGCTGGTCTCCGGTACCAGCAAGGGACCTCTAGAGACCATATGGGTCCAAGGACGGCCTCCATAGACACCCTCTCTGTGGGCTTTTGTTGGGGTCCTTCCAGGGCTGTATCTTGATGTTACTGAGCCTCAGCATCCCTGTTCACCCCAGCTAGTTCTTCAAATACTCAACAATGACAATGAGAATGACATGGAAATAGCCACCTGACACCAGGTCCAGTCCCAGACCCTCAAGCATCTCCTCTTATCTGACCCCAAAGCATGGGAGTGATAATTCTCCCCAGGCCACAGACCCATTCACCAACCCCCTCTCTCTCTCCCATGTCAGGAAGGACAGAGGGGTGCTAAGCTCCCCTGCTTTGGGTCAAGATAAGAGGAGATCCTGAGAGCTGAGCACTGGTTGCCTGGTTGCAGAGCCTTCATCAAACCCAGTTGTCCCCACAGGTCTGTTTGCTTCTTCTGCCTATGTTCCTTCCTGCTGCACCTTTCACAAAGAAATATACTGCTATTTCCATTCTGCCTGCTCCCTGCTGCCAGCTGACCCGAACAGATTCAGTACAAGATTAGGGAGGTGATAGGCTTTAGGAAGCAATGGAGCCACAGCTGAGAGTGATGAAGCCTGGAGAATGCCAAAGGAGGGGGCTGGAGTAGAGTCCCAACTACCTTAATGTTTTGTGCTGGGACACAGCCCATTTCTCCTTCCATTACCCTTTTAAGTTCATGTCCAGTGGAGGCCCCACTTCTTCCAAATCCACGACTCAGCTCCAGGAACTTCTAATTGTCAAACCTAGACCCCTCACCTGGCCTCCCCTAAAGGAATGCTTTAGCCCCGCCTTGGAGAGGCCAAGAAAATGAAATTAGAGAGCAAAGGTATAATGTGTAGTCCTCAATAATCAATTAATTAATAAGTGGCTGCTTCTGTTCCCTCATTCTGTGAAGAATAATTCTAGGAGAATATCACTGGTGGTTTAAGAAGCAAGAGTAAAACTATTCATCACATACTGATGAATGAAGGGAATTAGAAAACTTCCCTTAAAATTTGATTTCCTTGATTTGACTGTTAAATTCTAGGATTTCTTTGGCAACTGCTTTCAAGAAGACAAAAAGTCAAAGTCTTACCCTCTGAGACCTCAAGGCAACTTTCTTCCTCTTTGGAGCTAGCCCTCTGCAGGACATACTGGTCCGAAGGGGACACTTAAGTGGGGCTGTGCCTGGGTCAGAGTTAACTCTGTCCATCCCACATTGCCAGGTCCTTTCATTATTTATTTCTGGCTCAAAGCAAGTTTCTGCCAGTATCACCGCCTGTGTGTACCTCCCAGGAGCCAGGGCCCAGTGTGCAAAGGCCTCTTGGGGGGGCCACTGGTGTTGGCTAGAGAACAACTGGCCAAAGTAGGAGGGAGTGGAGCCAAGCTGGGGTCAGGAGTTGAGTCTAGTCTTTCCTATGGGGCTGCAGGCACTGCAGTTTGCTGCCCCCTCTCCACCTGCTCTGAAGCCTTGAACACAGAATCCTCCCAAAGGAGGATCTTAGTGCAGCCCGCCCAAATTCACATGTAGTAGGGTGGCCCTAGGCAATCTGTTACACCTTTGCCTTGGTTTCCTTATTTATAAAACGTAAATGATAATAAGAGCATCTGTCTAATGGCGCTGCTATGATTACTAAGTCAACATATGGGAAATACATGAAACAGTGCAGTCCCCTGAGAAGAGCTCCTTTAGGTCAGATGCCATTCTGCTAGCAGGGCGTTGGCCTGAGGAACTCCTGCAGGTGAGAAAGCTTGGGAAAAGCTTCACCCTAGTCCAGCACTGGCTGTTGGCAGGATGCCAGAAGTTCCACTGCAGATCATTCATTCTTGCTTGCATCTAGTCATTTAAGAGCTAAAGTATTTCCCAAAGCATGCTCACTGTACACTGCAGTATTCAAGTAACAGCAGGGGTTACACTGGAGAGTGCCACTTTCACTGAAATAGCCATGTATTCAAAAAAATTCCTTATAGCAATATTTAAGGCAAGAAATATTAGCTTTCCCTTTAAATAAATGACAATATCTCATATAAATTTATGTCCCCTTAGATCACAATCCTGAGCCATATTCCCACCTCCTCCTTTTTCTTTTCAGTTACCATGGGAACAATATCCTTCTGGACAATTCCTTATACTTTAATTTTAATGGTCATGTATTTTTTTATTTCCTTGTTTCATTAGTTAAGGCAAGTAATAATCACTGCTCATTTACAATGACATAGAGTTTCCTTCTTAAATTAATTTACACAAAAATGAATTAGTTAAAGGAAAATGTTATGTAAATAAAAAGTGCAGGTAGAATTTTCAAAAACAGAATGAACTAGATCTATATGTCAGTATGGAAAGATAGTTAAAACATGCAGCAGAATGAAAAGAATGTTGTAGAGCCATTTATATTTTGTGACATCATTAGTGGAAAACTTAAAATATACCCCCAAAAACTACCACTGATATTTTTGAGGACTACATAGATGTCTGTGTGTGTGTGTTCACGCGCACACGTGTGCATACAGGTATATAAAATTGACTAGAAGAACAGAATTTCCCATGGAAGATGATGGGGAAAGACAAAAATGATTAAGTTTTAATTACCTTTAATTTTAAAGACAAAGTGTCATGAAGGAAATATGATGCTTATGTTAGCAATCTGGGTGGAAGCAACATGGATGTTTACTGAATATTCTTGCCTTTTCCTTTATTTTATAAATCTCTCACCATAAGCAGTAATGGCAATAGTAGGCAGGTGTGCACATTCACCCAGGAGGGACAGCTGAGGGTGGTAACACCAAGTTCGGCCAGCTGCCAAGTTGCAGGGAGGCGGGGATAAAAGTTTCTTTGTCTGCACACTGGCACCCGAAGAGTATTACCTAAAACTTTCATGTTGTGTTTCTATCAGAAATTGCAGTGGGGGCTTGAGCAGTGCCGTCAGTTTCAGAGTGAGGCCAATGTCAGCAAGGTGAGGGAGGGAGGGCACTGATCTTACGGGCTGAGCAAGGACAGCTCTGAAACTTAGTCATTGACAGATGTGGGAGAACCAGACCTAGTGAGCGATGAACACTGCAGCTTTAGCCAATGAGTAAGCAATGTTATACTCTATGTAGACTCACCAGTTTCAATGTTTAGCTCACAGAAAATGAACAATGACTTTCAGTGTGCAAAATGATGTTTACTATTGGAGGTCTGATGTCTTAAAACAGTTTAAAATAAGGGAAGGGAAGGTCTCATTTATCTAATGCAAAATAAATCTAGGCATAGTTCAGCAGGTTTGATACTTGAAAGTTGTTCCTACCATTTTCTTCTTGTCTAGTTGATATCCTTAAACTAATTGGTATATGTTTACTTAATAAGTTAAATACTTTATAGTATGCATGTATTTAGTTTATATACATATACATGTATACATATAAATATATAAATGAACACACATATATTCAAAATACACATAAATCAGGACTTTCCCCAGAGCTTAGAATTCAAGTTCATGTTGTTTTCAACCTTACAAATTACCTGGTGCAGTGGAGAGACATCAAGGCATTGTAATGGAGAAGGAAATCAACAGTGTTTTTAAGATAGGCCTTTACATATGAATTAGCTGGAGGAATGTCATACATAGTAATAATCAAAAGCTCTAATTTATTTACAAATGGTTTAGGATTTTTTTCACATTGTTAGTATTAATAACACAAGTATTAATATGTAGAGTATTGATGTTCAAACTGGAAATATCCATGTGACAAATAATAGAGAATCAAAACCTAAAGCGGACAGTGGTGAAAAACAGGAGAGAAAAGTAATTGGGCAAAATGTACTGAAAGCATTAAATGAACTCCTTAACCCAGCAGTTCCACATTTTAGGAATTTATCTTAAGGAAACAATTAGAGATATACAACAAAGATTTATATTTTAGTGTTTATCAGTCACATTCACAATAGAGAAAACTTGGAATCAACATACCCAAGACAAAAACTGTGTATTAAATAAATTATGGGTTGTGTAAATGATGAACTTGCATCAAGAAGGAAGGAAGGAGAGAGGGAGGTCCAAATTAAGAGTAGCCTGAACACCCTTATGAGAAGAAGAGCAAAGGGTAAGAACTAGTCCCATCAGCTAACTAGGCACAAGGAGCTCAGACTGTTCAAACTGATGAAGTTAAGATAAATTCATTGGGATATATCAGTTCAAAATCATAACATGTTTTCCTAGTAGGTTATACCATGTGAAAATGCCAATACTGGGTCACTTTAACACATCACATGAAAATTCCATTTAGTTTAACCAAAGACTTTTTTCCTGGCTCTATCTTATGCAAAGACCAGAAAAAAGACAGAAAGCAAGGATGTGATCAAAGACCAAGGCATTGTGCCTCAGAAAGCACAGGTCCCAGTCTAAAGAGTACTCTATTGACCAAAGATGGGACAATTTGAGCATCCATAATAAGGTCAACTGGACTAAACAGAGGCACATCAAATACTTAAACCCATGAGATCACAGAACAAAAAACACACATTAGTTACCTTTGAATAAGGAAGATAAAGGAATGAATTCCTTAATTTGGAAACCCAACAGTTAATGATGACAAGTTTATATTAGGTTAACTATTTCAGTAATCATTGCAGAAGGAATGATAAAATTGGAAAGTCACTAGCTCCAATACAGTAATAATTTAGGCGACAATCATCAAATCGTCATGGGCTACCAACATCGTAAGTAAAGACAACCGGACATTGCACAACATCTTAAGGAAAGATGCCGTACCAAACATGAGATTATCTTGCCAAAAGGTCAAACTAGAACCAGGAAGTTTTTAGTCAGCCATCACTCTACAGAAAATACAGAGGAAAGGGGAAAATGTTACAAGGACACAATAGGGATGCAATATCAGATTGTGGGAAACTATGGAAAAATTAACAGATATACTCAAGAAAGTATGTATGAAAATTAAAGATATGTAAGATACATATTAATCAACTGTAATTTATGAATTTTATTTGGATCCTGTTAAACAAACTACAAATATATTTTATAAGCTATTTCAGAAAATTTGAACAGTGCCTAGATATTTCATAATAGGGACAACTATTAATTTTAGGTGAGACAATGATATTGTGGGTATGTATTGAATAAAATACACCCTTCTCTTTTAGAGATCTAAGCCCACAGGCTCATGGAGGTAATGATACGATAACTACAAGTTGCTCAAAATAGCTCCATGGAAGTCAAAAAAGAGTTGCAGATGAATAAAAACATACTGAACAGGGGCAATGAGTACCTGAAAGCTTATGTCAGGGTTATGTTTCTTCTATTCATGCATGTTTGAGATTTTGCATGTTCAAAGCCTTTTTTAAAGTTTGAAAATAATAATTAATAATGTTAAAATGTGTCCTTAAAGTATTCATTTTCATAAAAAAAAGGATGCTACAAAATTACATGTACTGTCTGATTCCAACTTGATTTATAAATATTGTAACACCAGAGAAAAGACTAAAATTATATACTAGAAAATGCAAACTGTAATTATCTCAAGGTACAAAGATTATGTAAAATTTTTATTTTCTTTAAATATTTCTCTATTTTGCACTACTATAAAATTATCACGTTGCAATAAAAAGTGCATTCTTCCTTTTAATAACTAACAACGTGCACAACATTCAAGAATTAAATTAACATACCCCACCTCTAAGTAAATAGAATCTAAAATTATGTCAAAATTAATGATAACATACTAAATGTTTAAATATTCTGATGGGTCACAGAGGTCTTACATTTTATTGAATCTTCAGCCTCCTTTAAAGATAGGGCTACTCTCCTCACTGATATGATAGGAATCAGGGGGTGGACAGAGCATCCAACATGATGCTATGCAGACATTGACACTTTTGATTTCGTGAACAATCAGAAAGAAAAATGAAATCTTAAAGTGAAAATCTGAAAGTCTTGAGTTATGCCCAGATAAGACTTTTTTCCTACATATCTGTATTATAATAGCATCCTAGAATATCTATATTTCTCACTCGTTTTGAACAGAAGGATCAAAAGGAAAAGGTACAGAAGTAGAATACTACCAATTCTTCAGAGCAAGCATAGGGTTCATCTAAGTTTGAGTCAAGCTGTCTCAGAACTGGTATTAATTAAAAGCAGCATAAATCACCCTATGGATTTAGAATCAGGCTGTAAATGTCTTACATAAAAGAATGCTAACCATTCTAAGTAATGAAACGGAACCTAAGTTGAATGATTATGACTCCTAAAGCTCCAGAAGATGAATATTTAACCACTGTTTCACCAAATACGCTCCAGCACCTAGTTAGTATGGAATACCCAGACAGGTACTGGGAAACAAGGACAGGCACAAGAAAGCTCCCTGCCCTCCCAGAGCTCAGAGTTTACTGGGAGAGACAGGTTTTAATAAAATAAAAAAAAAAGACACCAATGTATAATTACAAAAAATTCCAAGAAGCAAAAGAACAGGATATAGGTCAACTTACAGATGGCGACTGCATAGGACACACTTTCAGGATGCTCCCCACTGATACTGAAAAAAAAAGTCACCTGTTTTCCAGAGACAAACACCAAAAAACAACTGGAACTTCACCTGGAGGCAAAACAACTGAAGACTAATGGTGGGTGAGGGCACCTGGCCTGGTTCTCACCTAAGGCACAGAGTTGGATTTGGGATGGAGCTTGGGAGTCTCCAAATGCATGGTGGGGTGGAGGCTAGGGATTTTGGGACCAGCTGCGGAGGCAGCAAGACGTAGGCCCAGTGAGGCCGGGACGTGGAGCCATGGAGGGCCGACTTGGGAGACGGTGAAAGGAGAGCCAGCGCATCAGGGGCTCAGCTGGAGCACGTGTGGCAAAATCACACTGGAGGCAGCCATAGCTGGAAATCAGTCAAAGAAATTCCAAGCTCAAACTCCTCCCACAACCATTTCGCCAGAGCCTGGGATCCACCAAGCAGAAATCCTGCTCATCAGATACTCTTACCCTCTGGATTACATTGAGAAGGCAGTGACAAATTACAACGCTATGCGCTAGTGCCACCTGATTGCCAATGCTAGGAAAGTGAAACCTACGCAATATCAGGGAAACCGAACCCTCAGAAATATAAACAGAATGCCCAATAGAGCAAAGGCACACAGAAATATCCATGAAATGAAGGATCCAACCAAAAACTCAGGAAAATCTGATAACAGCAGAGTTAAATTACATATAGAGGATTTTAGGCTAACAGCAATTAACATACTCATGGGAATCCAGAAACCAGTAGAGGCAATCAATGAGAATGTCAGGAAGCAAAAAGAAGAATTAAAACAAGACATCAGACAGGTAAGCGACACGATGACTGAATTAAAGAACTCAATAGAGGGACTCAACAATAGAATGGATGAAGCTTCCAATAGAATCAGCGATCTGGAAGACAGGACAAAGGAACTCAAACAAGCAAACCAGCAAAAGTATTTTTAAAAATTCAAAGAATCGAAGACAGCATTTGAGACCTCTGGGATAACATCAAAAGGAACAACATTCGCACCATAGGGGTCCCAGAGGAAGAGAAAGAAAAGGGGATAGAAACCATGTATGAAGAAATAATAGATAAGAACTTCCCCAATTTTAAGAATGAAGTGAGTTTCCAGATCCAGGAAGCTAATAAAAGAAATCCAAACAGAACAGACCTAGATATGTCATCGCAAAATGTCAAAAATACAAGATAAAGCAAAACTATTAAAAGAAACCAGAGACTAATGAGTCACACACAAAGGAGCCCCCATAAGATTGTCAGCGGACTTCTCAAATAAAACTCTATAGGCCAGAAGGGAATGGAATAATATATTCAAATTGTGAAAGAAAAGGAGTTTCAACCTCGGATAATATAACCAGTAAGATTATCATTCAGAACTGAAGGAAAGATAAAAACCTTTTCTGACAAGCAAAAGTTAAAGGAGTTATCACCACAAAACCAGCTTTGCAAAAATATTAAAGGATCCTCTATAAATATAAAGAAATCACACAGAAAAACAGTATGACAGCATATATTAAAAGTGGGGAGGAAGATGTTGCACCCTGGTGGACTAGTGGTCTAGTATACCTGGGAGTAGTCCCACATACATCCCAAGGCCATGTGTTCAAGACCAGGGGCTAGGGGCAACAACCAGTGTGAACAACTAAATACATACAAAATGTTTCCTTCCTCCTCTCTCTTCCTGCCTGCTTACCTGCCTTGATTCCTTCCGGAACTTTTCCTTAAAAAAAAAAAGTGTGGAGGAAGTGAAGAGAATAAAAATGGGGATAGTTAGAATGAATGAAAGACTCTTAGACTTTCAAATAAAATTAAATAAAATTAAGTAGTAAACATAGAACTGTGAATGCTAACTTCAGTGTAACCTCAAAATACATCTCCAGGGACAAAATGAAGAAGAAAACAAAAAGTAAAATCAATCAAAACATCACTGCAACCATCCAACCTAAAAAAAGAAAGAGAACAAAGTCATCATCTGGAGCAACATATAAAAGACAAATTATAAAATGACACTAAGCAACCATATATCAATAATCACCCTAATGGTTAATGAACTGAACTCACCAGTCAAAAGACACAGAGTGACTAAAAGGATTAAAAAGCATAACCCAACCTTCTGCTGCATTCAGGAAGCCCAGTTTCTTACAAAAGATAAAAAATCCTCAAAGACATTAGCTGGAAGACAGTTCTTCAGTTGAATGACCACCTCAAAAGAGCAGGAACAGCTTTACTCCTATCAGATAAAACAGACTTCCATCTAAAAACCATAACAAAAGACATAGATGGAAACTATATAATGACTAAAGGATAAAAGCAGCAGGAAGATATAATGCTTATTGACATATAAGCACCAAATGAAGGAGCATCAAAATATATCAAGCAAGTATTCTTAGACCTGAAGAGAGACACAGAGAGCAACACAATAATAGTGGGGGACTTCAAAATTCACTTTAAAAATGGACAGCTCAACCAGGCAGAATATTAACAGGGAAACAGCCACTTTAAAAGACAATCAGGAACAGATAGATAGGTTTAATAGACATATACCAATCACTTCACGGAATCATTACAGATTACACTTTCTTCTCTAGTGCCCATGGAACATTCTCAAGGATAGAGCACAAAAAATATCTCTCAACAAACTCAAAAACACCGAAGTTACCCAATCATCTACTCTGACCACAATGGCCTAAAGTTGAAAATCAACCAGAAAAAGAAAATTGGAAGATCCCCCAAACAATTGGAAACTCAATAACATGCTTCTGAAGGACTCTTGGGTAAAAAGGAAATCAAAGAGGAACTTAAAAAAATATGGAGACAAATAAGAATGAGGAGCCAGCTACCAGGATGCAGCAAAAGCAGTACTAAGAGGAAAGTTCATCGCAATCCAGGCCTATCTCAAGAAACAAGAAAAATCGCAAATAGACAAGACTTGCATTTAAAACAAAAAGAGAAAGAAGAACAATTAAAGGCAAAAATCATCAGAAGAAAGGAAATAATCAAAATTCAAGCAGAAACAAACGAAATAGAAAACAGAAAGACAATCCAGAAGACCAATGAAACCAAAGTTGATTCTTTGAAAAAATAAGGAAAACTGACAAGCCATTGGATAGACCCACAAAGAAAAAAAAGGAGAAAGAAAACTCTCGTAACTAGAATCATAAATGAAAGGGGAGAAGTTACAACAGATAACACAGAAATTCAAAAGATCATAAGGGACTAATGTGAACAGTTCTTTGCCACCAAAATGGACAACCTTGGGGACAAGGACAGATTTCTAGAAAAGTATAGTCTACAAAGACCGAACCCAGAAGAAATGGAAAACCTGAACAGAACAGTAATCAAGGGGCTCCCCAAAAATAAAAGTCCAGGACCAGATGGCTTCTCCAATGAGTTCTGCCAAACCTTCAGACAAGAATTAATACCTATTCTTCTCAAGCTCTTCCAAAGTATTGAAGAACAGAGAACTCTCCCAAATACTTTTTATATGAGGCTGACATTACACGCATACCAAAAGCTGACAGAGATGCCACCAAGAAAGAAAATTATAGACCAAATATCTCTAATAAATATAAATGCAAAAATTCTCAGCAAAATATTAGCAAACCGAATTCAACAATGCATCAAAAAGATCATCCATCATGACCAAGTGAGATTCATCCCAGAAATGCAAGGATGGTCCAACATACATAAATCGATTAATATCATACACCATATTAACAAGAGCAAAGAGGAAAACCACACAATCATATCAATAGATGCAGACAAAGCTTTTGACAAGATCCAACACCAATTCATGATAAAAACCCTCCATAAAATGGGAATAGAAGGTTCATACCTCAACATAATTAAGGCCATCTATGAAAAACCCACAGCCAACATCGTATCAATGGCAAAACATTGAAAGTATTTCCTCTCAGGTCAGGAACAAGGCAAAGTTGTCCACTCTCACCCCTGCTTTTTAACGTTGTCCTGGAGGTCTTAGCCAGAGCAATTAGGCAAGAAAAGGCAAGAAAAGGAATCCAATTGGAAAGGAGGAAGTAAAGCTCTCAATATTTGCAAAGGACATGATTATACATATGTGTGTGTGTGTGTATGTGTGTGTGTGTATCATAGAAACACTATCAACAAACTTCTAGAACTCATCCATGAATGCAGTAAAGAGGCAGGCTACAAAATCAATGCACAAAAATCTGTTGCATTTTTATACACAAGCAACATGCTGGAAAAAAACAACCACAAAAATCACACCATTTAAAATAGAAGTTAAACGAATGAAATACCCAAGCATATACCTAACGAAGAAAGTAAAAGATCTATACAATGAAAACTACGAGTCCTTAAAGGAAATAGAGGACACAAAGAAATGGAAAGAAATCCTCTGCTTGTGGCTCGGAAGACTCAGTATCATTAAAATGTCCATCTTACCCAAAGCAATATATAGGTTTAATGGAATCCCCATTAAAATCCCATGCACTTATTTCCAGGAAATAGAACAAAGAAATCTTAAAATTTGTATGGGACAACAAAAGACCCCGAACAGTCAAAGCAATCATTAGAAAAAGAACGAATTTGGAGGGATTACACTTCCAGACTTTGAACCACATTACAAAGCAATGGTGATCAATATGGTATGGTACTGAAATAATACCAGAGGCACAGATCAGTGGGATAGAACCGGATCACCAGAAACTGGCGTGCTCACATACAGTCAGTTAATCTACGACAAAGGAGCCAAAAGCATTTGATGGAAAAAGGAAAGTCTCTTCAAAAACGGTGTTGGGAAAACTGCATAGCTGCATGCAAAAGAATGAAACTAGACCACTCTCTAACACCATTCCCCAAAATTAACTCAAAATGGATTAGGGACTTGGACATAAGACCAGAAACCATAAAGCTCTTAGAAGACAACATAGGACAGACTTTCCATGACATGAGTTGTGGAGAAGCCTTTGGGGACTCAACTCCACCATCAAGGGAAACAAAAAAGAAAATAAACAACTGGGACTACATCAAACTAAGGAGCTTCTTCACAACAACAGAAAACATCACCGAAACCAAAAGGAAACCTACTAACTGGGAGAAGATATTGGCATTCGATATTTCTGACAAAGGCTTAATATCTAAAACATACAAAGAGCTCATAAAACTCAACAACGGAAGAACAGGGAATCCAATCAAAAAGTGGGAGGAGGAATTGGAGAGACACTTTTCTGAGGAGGATATACAGATGGCCAACAGGCAAATGAAATTATGTTCCTGCTTGCTGGCTATCAGGCAAATGCAAAAACAACAATCAGGTATCACCTTAAACCTGAAAGACTGGCTATTATCTAAAAGTCTGAAAACAACAAATGCTAGCAGGGATGTGGAGAAAAAAGGGAACACTTTTGCACCGTTGGTGGAGTGCAAGTTGGTACAACCCCTATGGAGAAGAGTTTGGCGATTCCTCAAAAAACTGAAGATGGAAGTCCCATATGATCCCATCATTCCACTTCTGGGCATCAACCCAAAAGGTACAAAAGCTTCCATCTGCATTGATGTATGTATCTCCATGTTTACTGCAGCCCTATTCACAATACCTAAGAACTGGAAATTGCCTAAGTGCCCCACATCAGATGAATGGATAGAGAAGAAGTGGTACATATACACAATGGAATATTACACAGCCCTTAGAAGAGATGGAAACCTTGTCATTTGAATCATCATGGATGGAACTAGAGGGGATTATCCTACGTGAAACAAGTGAAAAGAAGATAGATTCCAGATGACCTCACTCATAGATGGAATGTGAATAGATGAAACAAAGGAACAGAGGAAACATAACCAACCTTGAACTATTTGCAAGAGAAATGAGGTTACGAAAAGGGAATGGGGCGGGCGGGGGAAAATGGTAGTGCCCACTGGACAATGGGGTAGAAGAGCACTTGGTGATTTGGTGGAGGGTATGGTGTGTTGAATTATATCTAATGAATGGGGGACCTATGCAGAGGAAATGATTTTAACATGTAGAATAATTACTACAATAAAATATAACCTTGTTTCATGTCAGGGTAATACTGATGAGATGAAAAATCTGATTCCCGGCCAGGACTAAAATCTGTGTTTAGTTTGCACTTTCTTTCCAAGTGTACATGGGTTTTTTCCCACACTCCATATATGTGTGCTGAGGTATCTAAATTGTCCCAGTGTTTTTGGAAGTGAGTTCACTTTACAATGAAGAATGTCCCATGCTGAGTTGGATTCCACCTTGTCCCTGAGATGCCTGGATAAGCTCCAGAAATCTGACTCTGAACTGAAATAAGTGAGCTAGAAAATAAATGGATTAATTAATTAAAATAGTATTTGCTATTAGAATAATTTTGGCTCTTTATAAGTTTGGTAATTTTTTTTGTGACCAGATAGACACCAGAGGCACTTAGTTCTTGTTTATATAATTAGGCTGTGGTCAAATTAGTTTGTTATATGGCACTTTACTTAATGTTTCCATTTATAAGAGTCTATCAACAATGCTATGTGGGCACTTACCAGACCCTGTGAGCATATGACAGTGGCCTGGCCCCACGCTAGTGCTCAGAGTAGATTTCTTGCAACTGAGATGTGAACAACGTAAAAGCTGCATGTGTCACCCATGCAAGTGGGGAGGTGCATGGAGGCAAAAATAGACAAGGCAGTAAAGAGCTGGCCTGAGTTGGTACTTTCCAGTGACAAAAAGAAACCATACCTGATTACACTCCAGGTGAGAAGCTCAGGATGAGTTTGGGGAGACTGACAAAGGACATCTTATGGGGACATAAAAGTAATATTAAAATATTCAGGTTTAGGTCAATGAAGTGCTTTAGACAGATGATTAATAAATGGTATAAATTGCCAAAATGACTGAGCATGTCCATGAATCAGGTACTGTCCTGGGGTTTACATGAATTCTCTCACTTTGACCACATAACCGTGCTATGAGGCAGGTACTATTTTTATTCAAGATAAGAGTGGTATAACAGACATCAGTTCCCATGGTTAATATTTAAAACAAGGACACAAACCCAAAATTCAAGCAGACTCCAAAATCCACCCACTTGCCAGGATGCTTAATTGCCTTTCTGTGCTCACATTGGTGGTCATGTTGGAAATGGACAGCAGGGGTGCGGGAGAGGGTCCTCTCAAAGATTGTGGAAGTCATCCCTCTCCTATCACCCTATATGCTTTACAATCAGCTTACAGCACAATGATGAAGGACATTCCAGCTCAGGGTCAGTGTTGTATACTTTGTGATTCCCTTGACGAGGTACTGCTAGAATTTTCAAGTCGTCTTCCCACCTTGAGACTGATCAGAATTCCTGAGGATGCAGAGATTCAGTAAAAATTCCCTAGCCAACATAGGTCATGGGGTTGACATCCTAGCTGGCCAGAATTTAAAATTCCACAGGGAAAACCACTAATTTCAGAAAAGCCCCCTAAGGAAAGATAAGGCAAAAAAATAAATAAATAAACAATGTCCTTAGTGAGTCATTTCTAAACCCAGTAAAGGCAGGGCCCTGGGAGTTCCTGTAAAAGCCATGGGGGGCCTAAGAGGATCAAGAATGGAACCCAGTGTGCTGGTGAAGCAGTCTTTGGGTTCACTGCCTCTTCCAGGAGTAGTGCACATACAAGGACCCAAGTTTGAGTCCCAGGGCTGGAGGGGAACAACCAAAATGAACAACGAACTAAAATAAATCAAATGCTTCTTCCTCCTGTCTCTTTCTGCCTGCCTGTCTCTGCTGACCTTCATTCCTGGCTGCACCTTTCTTTTAAAAAAAAAATAATGAGAGAATAGGACACAAAGCCAAGGGAAGGAGTTGTCTGTGTCAATAGACTGCTTCTTGCCCAGAACAAGGTAATAATGGCTCTCACTGTGTTTAACAATGTTCTAACAGTAACTTCCACTGTGTGCCCACTATGCACCCTGGGCTTTGCATCAATAATATACTTTAAGGATGAGAAATATGCAATGGCTCTAGGACTTATTTGACTTAAGTCTCTACCTCACATTATAGCACAAGGAGGTTGGAAGGGGAAAGTTGATTGATATCAATGGATACCAAACTTCACAAAGTACCCTATATTTCCTCTCCATGTTCCTCATTCCCGGCTGAAGAAGCTGCTTTGATGAAGGAGAGGAAGGCAGGCTGGCTCCCTGAAACCTGCAAGCTCCCTCGGCCCAGGCCCAGCATTGGCAGCACTGGCAGGCTGGCTGCCCCCATATGATATCTTATAACAGATGGGGTTATTCCCAAAAAAGCCGCACAGGGTACCACTGTGGGGAGAAGCTCCATTTCAGACTTTTACTCCAATTCACCATTCAAGAATCTTGTGGCCTCTAGGATTTTTACTCTGTCTTCTTCTGACATGAGGATGGTATCCTGGCTCTAGGTTAATGACAGAAATATAAGAATTCCCATTAGATGCTTCCTCACAGCACCAATCGCTCCCCCACCACTATAAACATCCTCAATGGAAATCATTTGCTCCTTTCCACACCGCATAGACTTGGATTTAAACATTCATTCAATTGCCTCAGGCTGTCACCAAGAAAATTACTTATTAATTTCTGTGCACTGCAAAGTCATCTCTAAAACAAATAGTGAGTTGACTCAAATTGTCAGTGTTAACCCCCATGCTCTGACTTTGTGCTTTCTCTCAGAGTCTAGAAATCTTTCTATAATAGAGCCATACACATTTGATCACATTTACAAAATGCAAATTTACTCAACATTAATTGAAAATATTCATTGGAGAAGTCTTGAAAGTTTGCACCCTTTCAAGCTGTTAAACAGCTAATGAGAGACATTTTCTTCCATATATTATGATACATCTAATTATTTCAACCTCTTCTTGTCTAAGGCAATAATGACTCAGTGATTAGTGGGCTGTAACCTTTAGATCTTCAGCCCTTTAAATAAAAAAGTGGACCCTCTCCACATGAAAACCAGTCAATCTACCCAGGTCTGCACGCCTGCACACAAAATAAGATAATTTTGCTCAGCCATGAAACACAATTTCAAATATTTCCTGGACTACCCAAGAGCCCAGAAAATTTGAAGTCTCTTCTGCCTCTCTTCTTTTTCTCAGCCTACATATTTGTTTATTATGCCGAAGGCTGCCTGTTTCATTTGTGGTACCAGTACTGAGTGAAGGTGGCTTAAAGAATGATAAACAGTCTTTGTGTTTATTTTTCTATTCTCGAACTAAATTATCAGGTGTTTTGCATGCATTTAAAAAAATTAAAGGAAAGGTACAGGCAGAAATGAAGGCAAACAGACCAACAGGCAGGAAGACAGAAGAGGAAGAAGAATTTATTTTATTTAGTTGTCTATTCTGGTTGTTCCCCCCACCACTCCCTCCATGGGTCTCAAACCTGGGTTGTTGTATATCTGTGGACTACAGCTGGTGGCCTGATCCACTTGGCCACAAGAGTGTGCCTTGCAGGAACTTCTAAGAAGTGCCAAATGGCTTCTGGAGGGGCAGTAGATAAATGCACCGCTGGAATGGAGAACAAGGAATGACATGCCTAGCATCCCAAAGGAGAGGATGGCTCTTCTCCAAGGACTAGCACTTGTCCAATATAAATATTTTGGCTAGCACTGTGAAGCTTTTGTCTTCAGGAGCACAGACATGGATCCCTGCCTGGTCCCTGATGTTTTTCATTTGACCCTGACACCATGCCATGACTCTTCTAGCTAAACCAGAGCTCTGTGTGGTATCAGTGCTCTCTTAGAATGTGTTCAGAGCTAAATATAATTTTTATAGAGTATCTACTATGCACCCAGTCTCTTGAAAGTAGGATTCATGATCCCAACTTTAAAAATTAAAAAGCCAAGCCTCTGCAAGGTGAAGGGCGTCAAGCCGGTCTTCTGATTGATCACTAGTATAGCGGGTTTAACTAGACCTGTCTGACTCCAATGTCCTTGCTCGACCCCAAGGGCCGGGTTGTCTCTCCCATGTCTATGGCATTTTCCACTTAGCTAACGCACCGACCCAGGGTATCTGTTACCCTCAACTGTCATTTCCTAAATGGGGAACCTGAGGGATTGTGAGAGCGAGTGAGTTATCCAAGGCTGTGCAGATAGCAGTGACGGTGCAGAGCTGGAAGTCAGGCTTCCTGAGTCCTGAGACACAAGGGCCTGAACCATGCTGACAACCAGCAGGAGGAAGGCATACCAGCCAGCAGCAGTATAGGGAAGGGCCCCAGAACCAATATTTGGTAGAGTTAAGACAGAGCAGGTGACTACCAATAAATTTTAGTCAGGCTCATAAAAACGGTTACATGTGAGATATATTTTTAACAAATTAATTTTTCCCCGTAAGTAAATTTATGGGCCTGTCTCCCCAGCAAGCCTGCTCATTTTGCAAAGACATAATTTTCACGACAGGTCCTATGCAGTTCATTCAGGGACAGCACTCTGCTTTTGTCAGGGCATAGGGGTGGAGAGGGAGATCACAGGGCCCTCCCCCGACCTCTTCTTGTGCTTGTGTGTGGACACCAGCACTTCTCAGTGTTCCTCATATGCCAGAGTGCTGGGGCTGCTGAGATGTTTGGAAATCCTGCTTTCCCACTGCATAGGAACCCTAGGGTCAGAAAGAAGAGGGTATGCCCAAGGTCACCATTCAGCTGTGCAGTGACTGAGGACATAGACACTAGATACAGCAGGACTGCCTGGTTTGATTCCCAGTTTTGCCTCTTAGTAACCATGTGGCTTTGAACAGAGCAGTTCAGGCTTAGCACAGAGCTACTTAAAGACATAATACTTTTGTAATACATCTCAAATTGTGCAAGCTGCCAACCACTCAATTTCTTCCTAAGGCCAGCTTTGGATGGCACTTACCCCTATATAGTTGTAGCAGCAGGGACCCAGTTCTAACAAACACCTTCTGAGTCTGTCTCCTCACCATTACTACAAATGCCAGCTCACATATGCTGCCCTTGTTGTCAAGACATGCCTGGAATAAGGTAACTACAAATATGCTTCCAGATTCTAACCCGGCAGAAGAGAATATGGATATTTCTCCCAAATACAGGAGAATGCTTAATTTTCTAAAGTTATTTAGTTCCCGAAAGATGGATAGCAAAGCAGCAAGAGTTTGGATAGCAAGAGAAACCCATCTTATCCTAAAACATTTATCCAAAGTATCTGTCTCCACAATTTGGACATCAAGAGTCCAAGTAGTGAGAAATGTCGTTCTAGGACCCTTTCAAGTGGCCACCAGGACCTGGGGAACCAGCATGTCAACTCCCCAGGGATAAGGTGACTACACTTGAGCTATATGTCATTCCTCATTAACAAACCCAAGAATGATCAAATAAGATTCTTCATGTCTTCACAGACCAAGAATGTGGGCTTCCCTCCACCTGCCATTTGTGAGATCCAGTTTGATTTATAGCATAACCAAACAGAAGCAAAAGATGACCCCGCATTGGCCTCACAAGAATGTTAGTCATAACTAAATATATTTGAGCCCCTTTATATAAGGCATGTCCACTGAGGTCTTTGGCAGAAACGCATCTTGGCCTTTTGACATGACCCTGCTGATATTTTCCAAGAGGAAAAAAAAGCAAAAAGAGTCATCATTCAAGTCGACATATCTCCCCAACAGAAAGGCCAACATGAAAAAGGGAAGGAAACATGTCTATACTCCTGGGACTCTTCTTTTTCTCAGCCTAACTGATGCCAAAATGCTACTAGGCTAGTTATTTGACTTAAACAATGTGTCCCACAGAAGGGAAATCAAGGTGGAGGAGGCAATTTATTTGTCATTCTGAGTATTTAGTCAAAATGTTTTGGGACACTTATTTGTTAATGATTCCAAAAGTGTTTTAAGGATTGTTCTTTATCTCAGTGAGGTGACAGGACCATTCTTCTTGTCAAAGGACAGAAGAGGACATGGAACAGCATTGCATGTCAGTAACTTGACTGGTCTTGTATCCTACCCAAAGTAGGGCTGTTTCCTCGATGAGAAAATGTGGGGGACAAGTTCTCCATGACAGATTCGGGCAGAGATCTCAGACTCACTTGTCTGGTGAGGGCAGATGTCCTGAACTCAGTAGAAGACAAGGAAAAGGGGGCTGAAGATGCAAACTGCACCCTGTTTCTGTCTACTTTTTAGTGTCATGATGATGCAGTTCAGTATACATCGAGTTGTAAATAGTTGTTATTGGAGAAAGAGGAAGGAGCAGGGTCACTAAAGGCAGTCATCCTGGGGGACATTTTCTATCCTCTTCAGAGGTTTAATATCAGGGAGGTAACCTAATGCTTTATTTCCATCTCTATAATGGATATAATACAATCTGTTTCACAAGAGGAGTATATGACATGGCATATGTGATGTGTCTGGTATAGAATCTGGCACTTAGTCCTCCAAACAGGAAATGGTCACTTCTCCATGGTCTCGTTGCTGTCCCCTGGACTCTGTTGTTTTTGCCAGCACACAGCTCCTGACAATTCTGGGTGCTGACAAATGCAATAGTCAACAGAGTATTTATCACTCAACAGACAGCAGAAAATATGGGCCCATGGTAAAATGCTCAGAGCAGTAGCAGAAGTCATGACCTCTCAGAAATAGCTTTGGCTTCTCTGAAATCAGCTTTCCATAATTCGAAGAGGCATCTGCTATATCTGGTAACTTTAAAACTCATTGATGCCTCTGACTTGTGTCTTTGGAAATCGCAGTGATAGAATAGCCAGGTGATACAGAAAGACCAGCAGATAAAAGAGCAGAAATAAGGCAGAAGGGCTCAAACAGCAATGATCCCAAACAAAACACAAAAACATCCCAAACCCTAGAGCACTGGAAAAAATTTCATTTTAAATTTTTCAGGAATTTGACATCTACAGTATAGCATGTCTCATCTTTATGTTTTATATCTGTGCATTTCTTACATACAGATATTCCCCAAACCCAAATTTCTTACCAAATTCTCAAGTCATAGAGTCAAATAGTTTGAGACGACTGCTCTGAAGGTTTGACAATGCTTTTATGAGAGAGCCTTCAAGTTTCAATAAAGTTAAAAATAAACACATAGAGCACAAGCCTGGCATGCATAGGCCAGACATCGTCATCGGATATTCTGTTTTACTCCAGCATCCTTTACAGATCTAAATTCAACTGTGAATTTAAAAACACATATACACCATATTGAGACCAGGTTTTTAATCACAAAACTCAGCATTTTTGTACTCCTCGAGGTGTAAAAATGTAGGGGGAAAGAATAAACAAAAGATAATTCATTTCTCTTTAAAAAATCAATACTTCCTCCCTTTCCTCCAGATAACCTCACTCTGACTCCGGACAGAGAAAAACTTCTAGAAACTTTGACAGAATGTACTAGATTCTCAGAATGAGGAGGTTCTGGATTCTGTAAGAGTTCAGGTAGGAAGCAGGAGAAAGAGGAAATGAAAACAAATGTAAAAGAAAACCATCTACCTGAATATAAACGTGACCAGTGAACCCATCTACTAATTCCAGGACAAGGACTCAGCCCCACACTGGTCACTTTCCTAATGTAACGTGGGAGTTCTGCCATTTACTCTGTAAGAGTCACGTTCTTCTGAACCTGAGCTTCTCAGGTAACTAATTTTATGTTATCTTGACCAGATCACAAGGTTCCCAGAGGCTGAAAAAATATTAATTCTGGGTTTGTCTCTGAGGATGTTTCCAGGTGAAATCAGGTGAACTAAGAAAGGCAGCTTACCCTTCCCAATGGGAGTGGGTCTCAACCCTCTGCTCAGCTTCTGAATAGAACAAGAAGGCAAAAACCCATCTCTTCCACCCTACATGAGCTGGGACATGCATCTTCTATTTGGAAACTCCTAGTCTTGTGACTTCAAACTCAGCCCGAATTATACCATAGGCTTAACTTGCTGCAAAAAGCAGATTGTGGGACTCTTTCATTTCCAAAAATCCCTCATAACAAATCTCACCACTGACTAGAATGGAGCAGATTGTACAAGATGTTGAAGATTATCTACTGGAATCATACATTACATTCAGTAGGTCACTTCCATATTCATGCTAACATTTTGTCTTAAAATTGTTTCTAGTTCTTCTTTCCCATGCTTCTTTCCAAGATTTCAGATAAATAGCTTTCAGTTACATATCTGCATATAGGTATACATAGTTATTCATCCTTATGATTCTGTTTCTCTGGAGAAATCTGAGTTTCCAGTTTGCAACAGTTTCATTATCTTAAACCTTATCCCCTTGGCAAAGCACCCAAACTACATCTGCCCTCCTTAGAGGGGCAGACCCAGGATCAAGTCCCGCCACTGTATTCCTGTGCTATAGTACAAATAATCTCACAATGGATAGTTTAAGACAACAGAAACTTCTCTCACAGGTCTAGAGGTCAGAAATCCAAACTCAAGGTGTGGTCAAGGTCTCATTCCTTCTGAAGGCATGAGGGGAGGCTCTTTCCTTATATGTTCCAGCTTCCAGGGCTCCCAATGTTTCTCTACCTTCATGTGGCCTCCTCCCCCTGTGTCACTGTGTACCTGCCCTCTCCTCTTCTTACAGAGCAGCCACTGGATTTAGGAGCACCTGAATCCAGAATGATCTCATCACAACTAGTTATAACTGTAAAGACTCTACTTTCTAGACTGACCTTATTTCCTTGGGACAAGTATTGGACACTGGGATGGCGTAGAGTGGCATCCAAACATGACCCATGCTCAAATTTGAAAGTTGGCTTGGCAACTGGCCAATGCTGAGCATCAGATGGACTTCTGGGATAATAACTGCCTCCGCCTGCACAGGCTCTACCTGAGATGTCCTGCTCTGGAATCCTGCCGTCCCAGTCTACTTGACTGTTCTTTGTTCTTGCCCACTTGGCTGTACCTGCCTGCTAACTGCTGTCCCTCTGCTGAGAACCCCTATAAAAGAGCCCTTCTCCCCAGCAGTGGCGTGGTAGCTTTCCAGAAGCCTTCCTTCCCTGCTGCCATCAGAACCCCCTGTCGGGAGTACAATAAAGGTCATGCCCTTGCCACCTGCGTCTTCTTGTGATTTTCTCGAACTATCTACTAGATAAGAATTACTCTGCCAAAATGTGAACATCTGCATCTGGCAAGAACATGATGGGGTTATGTGCTCGCAGCTAAAGGGAAGGGAGGAGGAGGAGCAGTCCAAGTAGGAGCACAGCAGCCAGTCAACAGCAACTAAGTACCGGCCTGGAAGCTGACCTGTGATGGCGCTGGGGACAATTCTTGGAGCTCCACGCAGTGGGGGAGGCTGTTACCAGCTCCGTGGTCATGTCATGGGCATGTGTGGAGTTTCTGCGGCTCTTCCACCTTCAGCTCAGGAACACAGGCTCTCCACGAGGAGGGAAGGTGGCTGTCCCCGGCACAGGGAGTGCTGGTGGAGAGCTCTTTGAGGTAGAAGGGGGTTCACCCCCTCTCTAAAGGCCCTTTGAACCCTTCTATAAAACAAAGAACCAGCGCTTAGATCTCAGACTTCCTGAACAGCGACAGTGAGCTACAGAAATAAGGGGCCTTAAGGATGGAGCCCACCAGCCCAGGAGCATCACCTTGCAGTGGAGGCCTGAGAGACCAGGACTTCTGAGGGTAGCTGCCAGTCACCCCACCTGTCTCTGTGACCAATTCAACAAGAAACAAGTGGCAGTTACGTTCCTCCAAACCCACAGCATTCTGTGACGGAGAGAGGAGGCAGAGAAAAGATATCCCTTTATGGGAAGGCAAATTTTTTTGTCTATTTCATGTTTTCTGCTTTCCAAGCCTTGGGACACATTTAGCACAAATACACACTACATAGTCCATAAACGGCACCATGATATATTTTCAAACACTTCGACATACTATTTATTTTACCAACTGAAATATTATTTCTGTCTGGGAAAGATATTGGGTATGGTCAGCTTTTATGCTGTCGGCACTTTCCTCCTTAACAAGACCCTTCCCTATAAATCTGTAATCCATGGCCTGACTTCAGAAAACACTTTAATAGTTCCCAACTCCAATATTTTCCATAGCAATAAATCCTCATGTCAAGAAGACTGAGGCTTAGATTCATCTAAGAGAACACATCAAAACTCTGTCAGTGAGCTGCAGGAGGTGAGGGGAGATGTCGAGAGGAAGTGGACCCACAGACACCTCCCATCACTCCCACAGCCAGGTTGGGCAGGACAGGTCACCTGGAAGGAGGTGGGAACATTTCTACATCACTATCAGTAAGTAGCCATGGTTCTTGAACTCCCATAACTCCACGTATGTGATACTTCCTCCATTCCCAGAGTGCACAGTCTTGGTTGACGCATTATTTCCTTGAATGACTCTGTGAGCTGCTTCCACACCCATCCCACCCTACCCCCGCAACCCTTTTATAGTAGAAATATTTATTTCTCTCATTCACAATGCTAAATTCCTTTTGGATACTGAAATTGCATCTCAGTCAGTATTTCACAACACACCACCACCAGGGTTCTGGTGTCCCTTACCACTATCTTGTCCCCTCATTCTCCCCTACTCCATAACCAGGGGTGAGTACTGCTATTTTTGTTGGGATTTACATGTTAATTTGTTTCATTTCATTATATTCCATGTATGAGTGAAACTATCTGCATTTCTATTTTTCTTTCTAATTTATTTCAAGCAACAGGATCCCCTCTGGGTCCATCCAGATTGTTGCAAAGGGCACAATTTCATTTTGGTTTTTAATAGTGGCATAGGATTCCACTGAGTATATGTATCATAGGTTCTTTATGTAGTTTTCTGTTGATGGGCATTTAGGTTGTTTCCATGTCTTAGAGATGGTAACTTGTGCTTCAATGAACAGAGAGGTTCAAATGTTTTTCCTGATTAGAGATTTTGCATTCTCTGGGTATATGCCCAAGAGTAGGCTTACTGGATAAAATGGTAAATCCTTCTCTATTTGTTTGCAGAATCTCCACACAGTTTTCCAAAGAGATTGCACCAATGAGCATTCTCACCAACAGTGTAGGAGGGTTCCCTTTTCTCCACACCCCCTTCAATATCTACTGTTTCCAGTCTTTTCGATATAGATCATTCTTACTGGTGTGAGATGGTATCTCACTGTAGTTTTTATTTGCATTTCTCTGATGATGAATGATACAGAAATTGGGACTACATCAAACTGAAAAGCTTCTACACAGCAAAGAAACCACCACTATAACAAAAGACAACCCATGGAATTGGAGAAGATATTCACTCAACATATATCAGATAAAAGCTTACTTTCTAAAAAATGAGTTCATACATCTCAATAATAAAAAAGCAAATGACCTTCTCAAAAATGGGCAAAATAACTGAAGAGACCTATCTAAAGAAGACACACAGATAGCTTACAGACACCTGAAAAAATGTTCCAACCCGCCTTCTTGACGACTCAGCTCTCTCAGTACCTGGATAAGGCAAATTCAACCTCATGTGTACCCCAGCAGGATAGCACTACTGGAGATTTTGCAGAGAACAACGTCATATGTTGCCCTGAACATGTCTTTGAAATATCTCATTAACTGTCAACTGCCTTGTCTCTCTCTCCTCTTCTTGGTTGCGTCTGAAGGCCAATTTAACACCATTCTCACCTACTACCATCCTCTCCCAAGAATGTCAATTAGAATTAACCATTATATTAATAACAACAAAAACCCATACGGCTATGTATTTTTTCATTTGCTTCTATCTTGGCTGGAGACGCGCAGGCTCTAACAGGATGAGCGTGACTTGCTGAAGTTACATAAGTGGATAAGTAGTCAAGGCAGAATTCCAAGTCAGAGGCTCCAGATTACATATAGCCAACACATAGCCAGAAAAAAAGTGAATGGACTGTCTGCATGCCAATTTTTGTGGGTGTATTTCAAGGCTTACCACTAGATGAACACTAAAATCTTTAGTTTGAGTCAGCATAGCCATGATAAAATTATGCTGAGCAAGTTTCTAATGTCCCCAAGAAAGTAAACAAACAAAAGGATATGAGGAACAAAATTCCTGTTTACAGAAAGTGTTCTTGTTTACAAGCAAATAATAGCTGAAAAGAAAGGATATGAGAAATAGTCACATACCAGTTATCAACCCTCATGGCTGTCATTTCTCATCTGCCAGATGAGATGGGAGAAGTTGTCTTTGGTTCCTTTCCACTCTCAAGTTCATGATGTCAAATTCAAATAGTCTTGTAAGTGATCTTATATCTAAAGGGCCAAATCCCCAGCATTAGGTATATCCATTTAAAAGAAACAGCAACTACTATTTATTCAGCAGCAAATAGGTACCAGTGCTTGACATTGAGTCTTTAAAACAATCCTGTCAAATAAAGGTTACTGTCCCCATTTTATAGATGACAAGATTAAGGCACAGAAAGCTCTAGTGACTGTCTCAAAGCTAAGAGCTATGATTTGAATCTGTACATCTACACCTCATCAACTTTGCTCTCACAATCATCACAGACTGAAAACAGCCCTAGCCCTGTGCTGACAGAGAACAGGCCAAGTCTCCCACCTTCAACCAGCAGTGTGAGACACAGGTTTCTGCTGATGACAAACCGTCCCCTGGGGCCAGGCCCAGGCTGCCCAGTGGACTGCAGAAAATTCATTTAACACCTCCATGGGAAGGAAGATCTGTGCCAGAAAGACCCAAACCAGATGTCTCTGGCCTCCACACTCCACACTGATTCACCAGCATTAGTAACAGCTGCAAAACCATCTAATGAATGTGAACGCTGCATAGTGACATGTGGTAAGCGCTTTCCCTACACTCCCTGATCAAATCCTCACAAAGTAGGTATCATGTTGCATCCCCATTTTGCAAATGAGGAAGCTGAGTTTCAGAGTGGCTAAAGGACACAGTGAGCAGACCTGGCATTCAAACCCAGACCGTCTGGCTTTTGACCTAGGGTTTAATCTCCTGTTGACTGTCTCCAAACACCTGCAGTCCCCAGAGTACCCTTCCATTGCTTCGAGTTGGGGAGGAGGGTGGCAAGAGGCCCAGAACCCTGAGTCTGCTACCAGAGATGGCCACACCCTGCTTACCCACCCACCTGAGCTCTTTGTCCCGGGACTAATCTCCTGCCAAGAATCTGAGAGGAGTGGGGCAGGAGGGGTTGATGACAGGGTAACCTAACAGTGTCCAGGGAGAGCCACCCAGTAAACAAGGAGTCTGCTCAGAACTCCCTGGGGGGCCCCCTACCGCCTGGAAGGTGCCTTGCTGCCCAGTGGGGACACCTCCTGGGAGAGCAGGCCAGCAGTACTTCGGGCTCCTTCTCTGGCCCATGAAGAGAGGCCAGGACAAGGGGCACAGGGCATCCACAGCAAAGATGACCTGTGCAGAAAGCCTAGGGGCAGGTTCAGACCCTGCTGAGGGAATTTGGTGCTCCCTGGACTAGGAGGCAAACGTGCATAATGTCGGGGATGCAGAGCAGCCTCCTCCTCATCAATCATCCATCTGTTCCCTTGTATTACAACCGGGAAACAGGCTCAGAAAAGCAAGATCAGTCCAGACCAAACACCCAGTGTTCTGCAAGACTCAAGAACAATGCCAGGTCTCCTCTGTTAAGGGATTTCCATTTCTCTCTTTCAGGCACTTGCATTTTAGGAAAGAATCCAAGACCAAGAAGGGAGAGCCAGCAGCCACCCTGTCCTCCATCTGGTGGGAGGTGAGGGAGTTCTCTCTCCAGCCTTGCTCTAGGCTCCTGCTTTCGATTGATAGTGTCTCCTCAGACTCCCCACCACCCACTGGCTTCTTACTTTGACCATCACTGAGGAAGAAACACAGTGAGACAAGTCAAGAATGAGACTGTCTTCTCCATCCTGGGACCCATCATGGTGGTAACCAAATTGCTCTGTGGGGTTTGTTTGCTCCTTGTCTCACCCGCCCTCAGATACTCTGGAAAGGTTAGGGTGTGCCTCACAGTCACCACTGATTCCCAATGCCTAGCAGAGATGGCACACAGTAGGTATCTAATTTTCTTTTAATGAAAGAAACAAAATTTTCACAACCCCAACAGAATTTTCTTATAAACTAAAGCTCTTCCAAGGAGACCCTCTGAGATTGCATAAAACCTGGAGCTCCTCTGGGGGCATGATTCCTCAGTCACCCCTCCCTGTATTTATTCCAGGATTGCCACCCATTCATGCCACCAGTGTCACCTAGCAGGGCTACAGCAGAGCAATCTCTTCCTGTGGATAATTTATTTCCTTTTGTCCTAGGCCTGTTGCCCCTCCCCTGGGAGAAGAGATATGTGAAAATTTGGGCGTCTGCATTGGTCTTGGGCAGATGGTGGCGTCTAGGAGCCAAGGGAGATCACAAACCAGGAGAGAGGGGCCTCCCAGGACACAGGTCTCCCAGTAAATGTCACCACAGAAGGTAAAAGCCTTTTCTTCCAATCCTGTGTCACTTTCCATACCCACCAGCACCTGTGGTCACTATTCCTAGGAGGCTCCCCAGCTGAGAAGCAACTATTCCTTTCATATGTCTTGTTCAAAGGGCCATGACCCAGCCCTCATGGGCCACTGGCATCCCATGAACACACAGTCATTCAATCCAAGTCACAACAGCATGTGCCTCATTTGACAAAGGTGCAGCACAGTCAGATAGTACCCATCCTTCCACCTGCAAGACCTCTGAGGCAGAGTCTGTATCCAGTCCAGTTCTGACACTGTCAGAGGGGCCAGGACCTGAGGACTAGCTGAGCTTCATAAACATGAGCAGCTTTATAAAATATATAAAGCACAAAAGAATGTATGTCACATTTCTTTAATGATATTTCTGAATTTGCCCACAGTGAATCCCTTAATTTATAAAAAAAAATCTCATAGTTAAAAATGACTTTGATCTTTTCTTACTGATTACTCTTAAGTCAGCCTAGGAAAAGCAACCCAACTGATCAGAAAGACTGATCTGCCTCTGAGGTTGGCCCCTCCTCTTTTACCTGTGTTATATGGTTAAGGAGTTGGAAGTACCTGCATGACGAATGGGGCTCCAGGACAAAAGGCTTGGAGCACAGCGAGTAGACGCAGTCTGAGGCACACAAGGGCCAGCACATTACCTTTGTGAAGGAAGAACCTCTTAGGCTCTCTGGGCCCTTCTCACCTGCACAGAGAATGACCCAGGTGCTCTCTGACCTGCGCTTCCTCCTCACCCCCCAGCAAAGTGCCAAGGCTCCTTCTAGAACCATTTGGGAGAGTAAGGAACCACAGTGGGGGCTCTCCAGCAACCCAGTGCTACTTCTCCTATCTGTTTCAGAGCACTCTTGAAGGGTCCAGGCTGCCCCCCATAATCTACTCCCCACTCCACTGCCTCCCCATGACTCCTCCCCTAGAGGGACCTACCATTCCCAATAGAATCTATTGTTTCCACCTGTCAAGGCAGCTGATATACTCTTTTCAGCACCTTTCCACATAGTCTTTCAGCACCTTCCAGGTGATGTCCCTTTAGAATGGTGGTGCTGCCCAGTTAGGTGGACTGTACCTCCATGTGGTCTGTGGAGTGTTCGGTGATACTCATGTTTGGCATTCATTAATTCCATCTTCAAACCTATCAACAATGAAGAATGGTTCTTAGATTGAGAGTTCTCTCATCTAGACTCCAATGGAAGTTTTCTTGCCTTAAATCTCAAAGAAATGGCATCTCATGGTGAAAAATCATGTGCAGCAATAGCATGGGAGTGATTAAAAATTGTGGACACATGAAAAGCGTAGATCTCATGGTGCCCCCTCAAATATCCCAAAGTAGCCACATGTCCACCCTCAGTGCTACTGGGACATGAATGAAAAATCAGGCCCTACACAGAGACAGACTCACATACACACACACACTCCCAGACCAGACACTGGAATATCCCGTACACACCCACGCTCTGACCCTGGCAAGGGAAGTTCCTAATGGAACAGGGCTCGCTGGTGTCTGAGAGAGAATGCAAAGTGAAGCAAGGACGATGCCCCAGGTACACATTATGGAGTCACCTGTGCTCACTGGGCTATCCTGACCAGTGTTCAATGTGTCATTAGCGCAGACTTGTTATTAGAACCCACCTTCTCCCTGGGCTCTGCACGGGTTAAGCTCTTCTGGAACTTTCCAATTCCTTCAGCCACAGGAGCACTAATGAGCACAGGGGCAGTAACTAAGAGTACTTAAGAGTCTGTAATAGCTTCATAGCACTTAAGAGGCTGAGGACTCTGTGTGGCTGACAGTGAGGCCTCCCACATGGACAGAGACCTGGGAGAACACAGCTCCAGGAGGTAGTGAGCATCAGAGGGGAGACCCAGGAGCCCCAGCGCCACATCATGAAAGTTATTATCTCACAAGAGAGTAGTTTTCTCTCCAATCTGTATCTGAATATGAGGGGGAGAATGAGTGCTGGGTGGAGAAAGGAGCACACAGGCATTTAAGTCATTTAGGGTTTACATTTTTATGGCACAGCAGAGATCAGCATCCGTTTTCCATCTGCAATTAGAAGATGAAGCAGTCTGCCAAGCTTCTGTGTAAATTGTGCCTATTAAAAGAGTCTACACCGTGCAATGATTGATCAACACCAGGATTTATTCACTGAGCTAACAGCAGTTTTCACTTTTGCCATTACCCTGGGTGATACATAACAATTTAGATAATGCACCCGGACAGATGCATTTATAATCCTGGTGTCAGAGTCCTGCCTCAGAGGCCAGTCAGCCTGGGGAAGGAGGGGACGCTGCTCCTGGTCACAACGTACAGCCCAGAGCCTGTCCAGCCTGGGGTCTGCCAGCCCTTCCTGGGACAGGGCCCACAGTGAACCCAAAGGGAAGATGTGGGGCCAGAGCAGCTGTCTCCTTCCCATGCAGGACACTGAGTCTGTCTGCAGGCTGGTGGCCCTCACAATCCTCAACTGTCAAAAGGGACACTAGAGCTATTAGAGGGACAGGAGGCGGGTCTGTGAAGCTAAATGGTTCACAATGATTCGATTATTCATAAATTCATTTGTTTACATGCCTGAGGATTCTATCTGAGTGTGCACTGCATACACCACACACACACACCACATTCACACACATCCTACCACATCCCACATATACTCTCACACATATTCACACCACATATATCACATACACATCACACATTCATATCACACACCATATACATCACATAAACCACACAACGCATACCACACAACATAGACACACAACCACATACACACACCCCACATATGCACATGCATGCACACACATACACATGGAAAACTCTGCCATTTTCCTGAAAGCACAGCAATATGCCTCTTTCCTTTATATATGGTATTCTTCTTAGAGTTCTTTACCTTGGTTCTTCATGGCCAGCACCAGATGGTGCTTAATGCCTTTGATGAGATCTGGTGACAAGTACTGAATGTTCCCTCTCAGCATGATCAAGCTGCTCTTGGAGTTCTGGACTCTGGAGAGCCATCCTAAGCTACGTGCCTAGCGGCCAAAGCAAGTGGTTGTCTTGTGGGAACAACACTGGTGGAAACAGACAGCTCTCCAATCTCCACAGGGTCACAATGCCGCCACACTGTGACAGCTCCCAGATCTGTACCCCCAGGGGATCTCCCTAGGCTGTCCCAGAGGTTCTTCCAGTTTGACAGTTCCCACAGATAACTCATCACCTCCCACCTACAGCCCAGCCCAGGTCTCCTGAAACTTCAGGCACCTCCAGGCATCCAAGTTAGGAACCAGGTCACCCTAACTCTCCCCTTAACCCTCATGTAACAGGCTCTGATTCCTAACAGGATTCTCTGCCTAATATGTCCCCTATCTGGCCCTCCTCTGTACCTGCATCTCGGCCCACAAATTCATCATTTCCCAACTTGATAAGCACATTAGCCCCTATGTCCATCCCTAGCATCTTTCTAAACTACAGAATCAATTTGTTCTTCTGCTTTAAATTTATCAGTGACTCCCACCAAAATCAGGATGAAGTTTAATCTACTTTTCTTAGGAATGTATCCAACAAACACCTGTCAGGGATGTGTATATACAGTCAACCTTTGAGCAGTGAAGGGGTTACAGGCAACAAACCCTCACCCCACATGGTCAAAAAGCTGTGTATGACTATAATTTTTTACTCTTCCAAACCTTAACTACTAATAGCCTACTACTGACAGAAAGTCTTACTGGTAACAAAAATTATCAAGGAACACTTATTTTATATGTTACATGTATTACATGTTCTTGTATTCCTGCAATAACATAAGCTAGAGAAAAGAAAATGACATTAAAAGAATCATAAGGAAGAGAAAACACATTTACTGTATGGTATTTGTCATACCCTAGAAGGAGACCCATGCATTTCAAATCTGTGTTGTACGAGAGTTACACACATTACTCACAGGAGATAAAAAGAGGGAGACAGGGAGGGCTGACTTTATGGAATGGGCTCATATAATGAGGAAGGTTGAGACTTGGGGAACAAAAAAAACAGATGTGATCAAGAGGCTCTAGCTGTGCTGTGAGCATAACGCCCTTTATCTCTAACTAGGAATCCGTGTCTCTACCCTCATCTATGATACTCGCCAGCAAACTAATTGGCTTGGAAGAAGACACTTCATGGCTGTGACACACAGAAAAGGGCTCATCTAATATCAAAGTCAGGTCATGTCACTCCTCCACTCAAACACTTGCAAGATTCTTATCTAACTGGGAACAAAATCCTAAGTCCCCACATAAGGCCACCATCCTGGTCCCATCGCACCTGTAACCTTGTCTCCTCTCCCCTACGCTTCACTCTCCTCCAGTCATGGTGGCCTCCTCTCTGACTCTCAGACACAGACACACAGACACAACCCTACTACAGCACTTTTTACTTGCTGTTCCTCTCACTAGCTAAGAATCCCCCCAAATCCATAAAGTATGCTCATTCCCTCACCTCCTTCATGTCTTTGTTCAATGTCACCTCCTCACTGAGACCATTTTGAACCCTCTATTTCAAACAGCCTCCGCCTTTCCATCACAGGCCCTCAACACTCCCTCCCATCCCTAGGTCCCAAAAGGTCACCAACTCCCCACCTGTGCAGGTCCCCCTTCAAGCCTGTCTTCCTGGTCAGTTTACCCTTCTCACCATCACCCTTTCCCAGGCAAACAGCCCTGGTGACAGGCCAGCCCTTGACAATGACTGAGAGATACAGTGAGGCCAACGGTCCTGCTGTGGAGTGGGGAATCCAGCAGCAGGGAACACAACAGCAGAGAAGGAAGCTTTCTGTTCAGGTAAACAGCAGAGCACTGGTCTGGTGCTTGAGGCTAACAGAGAAGGACAAGTGGTAACTGGCACTGGGCAGTGTAAATGCAGAAACACTTGGGGAGGGAAACAGGCATGGCACAGGACTGAGTCACTGAGGTTACTACAGTGACCAAGGCATCATGGGTACATGAGAATCCTATGTCCAACACCTGCACAGGCTGGAACACTTGGCTTATTTTTCCCAAAGGCACATTTTCCATAGCACCTCATAGTCTTCCCAGCTACAGTTTGGAGTTTGGAGATGATGACAGGCTTGCACTGCTATTTATGTTTCTGATTATTTTTAGTGTTTTGAAATTAAATTATCTTAAATTAAAACTTTAGGCCTAAGCTGCAGATTGCCTATAACATGCCATGAAGCACTCCTCTGTGTATATCCTTTATATATTTGGGTGGCAAAAATCTCCAGAAAGAAAAAAAATTTTGATATTTGGCATCCAAACGGTTTTGTTTCCATATGACCCACATATTTCCATGTACATCTTTTACTCCCACACTCACAGGGAAGCCCTCCAGGTTCTGTGAGCCAAAACTAAGGGTGGGGAGAAGCTCTCCCAAAGGCTGCTGCCTTCCCCACTACGGCCTTCACTGTGGGCTGGGTCCTGGGACTATACAGCCTGCACACTTCACCCACATCTCAGCTCCAACAGGGCTTTTCTAAATGATTTCGTCCTGAACTGGTTTTCTGATTTCCTCCAGGGCCCACCATACTCTCCCTGTGTTACTGCCCCTTCCACACACTCCAGGTCTCCTATGCATTAGTCAGGTCCTCTTTCTCAGCCTCCATCATGCTAGCTGCCTTGACAGTCCCCAGCCCCTTTCCCTCCTGCTCCCAGACAAAGGCAGCACTTTTCTCCACTGGACACACTCTCTATAAGGTCTAGAAGGCCACTCCATGTCGCTATCTCTAGCCCCACCACCAGGCTGCATTTCCAGGGCCAGTTCTGTTTCTATTTAGATGACCTTGAACTTCGGCCTTATCAGTTTCCCTCCAAATTTCCTCCTTTGTCCTCTAAGTGGGCTCATTCATCATGCAGCCCCTCAGTCACCCAGGCTTAAGCCCATGGGGATCAAAGGAGCTTTAGGTCCCTCCCCCAGGTCCATTTCAGCCTTCTGCCTGGTCTATGAGTTGTGAGGTACAGAGGCTCTCCTTTCTGGTAGCCTGGAACAGTCATGGGCCACAGCTACAGCTCTGCCCAGTGAGGAAGGAACAGAAGTCTGCTGAGGTGTCTGAGAAAGCTTTGGCTGCTGACCCCTCCTCTTCTGGTTTCCCCTTGACCCTGCTCCCTCTCAAGGCTAACCTGTATCTGGTGCTGTTGCTGCTGTGCTGAAGCCTTGGGGGACAGCAAACACAGGCTCAGAGTTGAGGAGGTGGCAGATGCAGGGACTTCATGGCATTGCTGAGTAGCCTCTTGGGCTCTGCCTCCGAGATAAACAGAGGTCTGTAGGGTGGTCGCTGTTACTTATAGTGAGCATCCTTACTGAGTCACTGAGCAGTTCACTCTTTGTTGCTTCTCCCTCCACTCCCTCCCTCGCTCATAGCCATCTTTTAGTCAGCTGCTATCTCTGCTTTTTCTCTTTCTTCCTTGCCTTACCTTTTAGACATGCACTGTGACAGTATGCTGTGTGCTAAAGAGAAAGGCAGGGTGGGCCTCTGCTGAAGAAGGGGAGAGCCCAGGCAAGGATTCACCTCACACCTGAGTCAGTGCCCTGTCACACTGCCCATGTCTCCTTCCAGGGTTACCTGCACACCCCCAGCAATGGCCGAATCTCAAGGTTTCTTCATTCAATGTCTACAATGACCCTCAGAGCTCAGAGGTTGACCTGGCTTCAGGCACCTAACTAGGACCATTCTGTAGCCCAGACCCGGGTTTTCTCCCTCGCAGTTCCCAGTTCTTCCCTGAACCCAGGGGGCTCAGCATTAAGATCCCACTCCCCTCCACACTACTCCAGCGGAGACTCAGTGAAACACTGATATGAAGGTAGCAGCAGCCAGGAAAAGAGGCCTCAGTAGTCCAGAGTTTAGGAAAGTCCAGCGTTACACCATGCATGAACGGTGGGTGTCACTGGAGGGACCGGACCAGGAATACAGTGAGTACTAAGGAACACATTCAACATACGAAGCCTTGACTCAGTGCATCTCATGGTAGAGTGCATACTGAGGTAGTTCAGAGGGATTCAGCAGTGAATCCGAGGTCACAATAATGGACAGTAGTGGACAGTAATGGACAGATAAGTGGTCTGATATAAAGTAGAATGTTGTTGCAGCTGGTGTTGAAGGGATCAAGCTTGCAGGCAGGCCTGTCCTGGAATAGGGGACAGTCCTCTCTCCCTGCTCTGTTATAAGCCCTTCCTGCCAGAATGTCAATAGAGCAGTTATACCAACCTGACTCTGACAAAGCTAAGCTACCCATCACGGGGTTACAGATTTCTGCAAAGGCTAGCAAGCCATTGGCTACAGCACCATGGCTCCAGCCAAGAGGGGTGCTCTGGGTCTGTCCAAGAGGGTAGTTCAATTTCTGACCATGGGGAGGTGATATTCATCTGCACCTGGGGGCAAAGACAAAGCATTTCCAAATCTAGACTAAAGGGCCTTTCTCTTTTCAAAATGTTTTATGATTGCCAAGGCACTCTCATACTTAATTTTTCATTGGGGCCTCACAACAAGAAAATCAGCATTAACTTTCCAATTTCTGACAGGAATAGCATCAATAAGAAATCAAGGTTCCCAGATGTTGGGCATGCTGACGACCTCACAACCTTAGAGGGCAGTGGACATGGTAACCATCAATTATGTTTTCCTCTCTTTCCATCTGTTTTCCTGGAGGACCCAGCAACTCAAAGAAATCCATCTCCTTGTACAAACAGAAGGTTCAGGAAGAGTCTGCAACCCTAGTCAGGCCACTCAGAATCCTCCCTAGGATGCCTGATGAAAAACTCAAGACAGAGCAAGCAATAAGCCTTGAGCAACCAAGCACCATCAGAAGGCGACAGGACAGAGAAGGAGATGCACTTGTAAGAAAGTCAATCCTAGAAAGGTAAATACTAGCTTCTGGGAACGTCACTGAGCACACAAATCCAGCCATACCTGAAGCCAGTGACCCCTCTGGAATTTTAGTTCTGTCAGACAATTCGTTCTCATTTAAGTTACAACAGAAAGAATGTTACACCAACACAAAGATCAAAACCAAGGTGTCTTAATGAGTGGTAGGACACAGAAGTCTCCAAAAAAATAGGAAGGAAAGGCATATGAGCTTAAAATCTATAAACCTGGTATGCAGATATATAAACAGGAAATTAGTTAACTGGCAAAATCTAAGACAACTAAAATAAGTTACTACCACACAGGCTTGATGAAGATGGACTTACAAAGACCCTTCTCAGCAACCCAGGTCTGAAGACACACCCCCTAGTTAATCCCCCTGTTTACTCTACCAGTTTTCAGGGGAACTCCAGATGACCTTAACAGTTTCCAACACTCACTGAAGAGCCCCAGTTAGAACCAGAAAGAAAAGAGTTCTCTCCGCCAGGTACATATGGGACACCATATTGGCTACACACACGCGTAGTGATGGACATGGCAGGTACACATCTGTGTGCTATTTTCTTAATGTAACATTCCCAGCCCACAGGGTTTAAACTCACTGCAACGACTTCTAATAGCTTGCCATGTGACTCTGGCCACACGGCTCTCCACAAATTCTTTCTGGATGGACTCAGTGTCTCATGGGGGTGCCCAGCTCACCCCCATCATAAGAAAACAATGGCTAGTTACTTTTGTTCACTCAATATTTACTGGCCAAGCACCATGCTAATTGGCTGGAGAGACAGTGGTAAGCCCTATAGACAGGATCGCTGTCTTCAGTGACCTTAATAGGATAGGAGAAATAGAGACACTGCGGTAGGGCTAAATCTGCTCTGATGGAGAGTCAGACTTCCTCAGAATGTCACATTGAAATGAAAACTGAAGGGACATCAGATGCAAACCTAATGAAGTAAAGTCTGGGCAGGATGGTATAGGTGAAAACTCGTTGCAGAGACAGTGATTTCATTACCAGTTACTCATGAATATTGGAGCATGGAGGGACAGAGGTGGATTTCATAACTTTTTTGTATAGTACATATGATACTATTTATGAGAATCTTTCCAAACTAATCAGATATACAGACAAAGAAATATTTATATGTACCTTTGTTGCAGTAATGCTTACAACTGAAACTTATCACAACTGAAACTTAAATATAAACAAAATATGTCATATGCCCATTCAATTGAAAAAAAAATTTAAAGACATTTATTGACTTGGAAAGATGTACATGACTAGAAGAAATAAGCAAGTGTTAAAGAATGTATAAGATGACTGCATGTATTGAGCACAAAATAGGAATTCAATAATTATTTACTGAATGAATGGAAAATAAACATATCTGAACAGATAAACATCAAAGAAATATTCGCAGTCTTTATTTCTGGGTGATGGGATTATTGCTGATTTTAAGTTGCTTTCTATATTTGTTTATCTGAGCTCTCTAATTTTTTGTACAATTCCCACGTATTACCTGCACAATAGAAAGGAATAAAAAAAGAAAACTTTGCAAAACAAACAATGACTCACCAAGGTCAGTTTTAATGATGGACACATAATTAGGAAGTGAGATCGTAAGTAGAAGCAGAAAAATGTGGCTGGATAAATATACAAGATAAGAAGAGGTTCCTCCTGCAGATATTGAAGAGAGATTAAACCTTTCTTCAATGTCACAGCCAAAATTTGTTTCAGTACAAATCTGTTTTATATGTCCTATTTATTCAACTATCACACAATCCAAACTAGTTAAATATTAGTAAAGGAAAACATTTACATGGATGCAAAAATAAAGTCAACAAGGCATATGTTTTTACAATGCCAACAAATCACATCAAAGAAAAAAATCCATGCATGCCAAACGTAAATATTTGGGAAAATCTACAAAACAAATGCCATTTGGATCAATTTCTGGGGTGACTAATTACATCATCCAGAAGTTTTAGCATAATAAAGAACATGGCTTTGGACAACCACACCAGTGACTAGGTAGAATCACAGTCAGCTATATGGTCCCTGTCACTGAAAACACGTGGTAGGAAAACAACACTATTGACTCTCTAATGTATTTTTGCAGCCAAGTTGTAATCCCCTGATTGTTCATATTAGGAAAATTGTGTAAATTCTGAATCCTGGAAACCCTGATGAAGGCAAAACATTGGCTATAACCCTGGCAGATTCAAAGGAAGCAGACAGCAGGTGCTACGGAAAGCTGGCCAAATGGTGGGCTGTGGGCCCTGGGGACCCCCATAAACTGCAATAACAGCTGCCTGTAACTCACACGGCCTCTCAAGCTCCCACCTTCTTGGGTTGCCTCAGTCATCAGACTGTAGCGCCACACTCAACACTCAACATGGAAGGTACAAAGAGGGCAGAGAGACCTACTGCAGGAACTCGCAGTGATATGAGCCTTGGACTCCAAAATAAAGTGAAAAGGATGCCAGGAACATGCCACGCACTGCAGTGACTGAGGATGTAGCTCTCAGGAACAGTAAAAAAGCTCACAGCTGCTCCCTTGAATAAGCATGGGACACTCATGGGGCAAACTCAAGGATGTAGGAAAGAAGGAAGATTGTCACCCACACAGAACCATGGCCCCAACACCACTCTCCTGTGCTAGAATCAGCACAGGTCACTGTTAACATATGGTCATTCTCCACTGGAACCTATGTTACTGAAGCTGAGACTATATCTTACTAGGCTTTCATCCCTGCAATTGGCATAGCATCTGATCAAGAGTCCTCAGACAGTAACTGCTGGGTTGCTAAATGAATGAGTAACTGAATGTATAAAATAACAAAATGCCAGGTGCTGAGTTACCACTTCTGTGAAACATGGATGGACTAAGTTACCTTAGGAAATCCCTTAAAGTGCCCAAAAGGTACATGCAGAACGAACTATCCTCCACTATTGGATAAGGTCAAAGGTTCTTCTGTTGAAAACCAAAGTCAGTGGTTACTCAGTTCACATAGACTTTGACCATGGGGCACAGTCGCACATATACATACACAAATATACAAACACAAGAACATACTCAGAATTGCAAGGTTCTCACACCATGGTAGATGCATGGGAACCCAGGCCAGGCCAAGTCTCCCACTGCCCCAAGCCTGCTCACCTTGGAACCCTATCACTCAGAGTGGAAGGGTGGATGAAATCACCAGTATTATTTTAATTGTTCTCTTCCTCTCTCAAAATTGCTGGTAGTATGAATAAATAAAAGTTAAGTTCATCTGTGATGACGTTCTACTACACTACTCTAACTCGATTACCAGAAGCTCAGAAAGAAATGGGGATGGGATATGATGGGAAAAGGGCAAAGACATTCCCATTAGGACTCAGTCCTGGCCAGAAGCTCCTGTGGCATCACTCATGCTGTGCTCACCACAACTGCCAGCATACCTGTTCCTTCTGTTCCCCCTCATTTCCATCTAATCAGGCCCTTTCCTGGCTTATACTCCTAATTATTTAGCCTCATGCAGACCTACATTCTACTGGACATACCCAATGCTATTTCTTCACAAGCCCAATAGCTTGGCAAAACTATTTTGCAGGATGGACAGTCCACCACTCCATTCCATCTCATTTTCAGATCCCTTATAGCTGATAGAGGAAGAGGCACTTCTTGGTGAGTCAAGCAGGCCAAAAAGGGCAGAAATAGACATGGATATATAGTTCCACCAGTGCTACATCATGTCAAAAGGGAGAATCAGTAACAATGACCTTAATAATTTGACATTGTGTTCAGCATGGATTTTGATATTTTTAAATATTACATAAATGTCTTTATTTCTGAAATGTAAAATTTAGTGTCTACTTAAGTTTTACACCTGAGACAAGTGTCTCACTCATTTTACCTTATCATTATTGCTAGAGCTACTGACTGGGTGCTAGTAATAAACCAGATACAGATCTTTAAAAATGATACCTAGTTCTCGTGATACTTCTATCAGTAGTTAGCAACATTCCCATTTGACAAATGGGAATGGAGGGGCATGAAAAGTAGACATCATAAGCTGATAAGAAATATTGGACAAATAAATTCATGAAATAGATCATGCTTGGTTAGGAAACACCAAACTATTTTGTTATCTTCTTTAAGGAAGACGTGGCATGAGAACCGCATGGGAAAGCACTCTATAGCCAGTCAGAGAGATTTTGAGTGGACCCATGGTACTTGCAAAGCCTCTGAGAGAGTTTTCGAGGGGTCTACAGAGACCAATTGCTTCCATGAATATTTGCATAAGAACTAAGAAAAGATTTCCCTGCTAGAGGATTCACATATTGAAGAAAGTCTGGTAGGTATTTTTAAAACCAGACTTTGAATAGTGCATGTGACTATTTTAGATTTGCGGAAGGAAGATTATTGTGAAATTCATAGCCAAAAGTATTTTTCTTGCAATTTACATTGTTTATAAAGAGTAAAATAAAGTATCTCACAAGAAAAATGTCATATTTGACTTAAAGCTGTAGGTCAGCCTTCTTCAACTGTTCGTGAATATCACATTCTCATTAACACTTAGGGATCCATAGAAAACCCACTGAGAAATCAAGAACACTCAACATAAATTGAACTAGGAAATGTTTTTTCAACGTGTACGTTATAATGAATATCAATATGTCAACTCTGGCTCCCAAGACAAAATTTTTCTAATATTAGCAGGAGAATGAATGAACTTAAATATTGTTCACTCCGAGACTAACCAAATATACAAAATTGTTCAGATTAAGCTGTCAATAGTGTAGATTCTGGTATGAGGGGTTGGCACCTCTACAATTCTGCTTCTCATTGCATTTCTGTTGTTGTTTGTCAGTTGGTGAGGATATTGGTCAATGTCCAGAAGTGGATGGGAATATGTGTCCCAGGGCAAGATCTTCACTCCCAGATGAAGAGCTTCATTATGCTACTGAGATACTAGAAGGCCATGAAGATGGGAGACTAAGTTCCTGAAAGGCCCCCAGCAACAGAGAAGTTTCCTCAACACCTCCTAAATATTTCTAAAGGTTCATTCTTCCTCTGCCTGTGAGTGGCTCTTATTACTGATTGTTATACAGGTTTTCACTATTAAGATCCAGATGGCCAGAAAGATACACACCGACTTTTCCCACATCCTTCCTCATCAGTAGACCTCCTCTGGGGGGCACCTATCACACATGAAAACCAAGGTCAGGTTAGTCATCTGTTTACATTAAGAAAACCACCATCCTGCACACCCTGGTGGCCTAGTGGTTTAGTCCACTGGGCGTAATCCATGCATATCCAAAGGCCGCATGTTCAAAACCCAGGGCCAGGGAGGGAGAAACAATCAGGATAAGCAAGTAAATAAAATACTTCATCCTACTCTGTCTTTCCTGCCTGCCTGTCTACTTGCCTTCATTCCCACCTGCAACTTTTCTTTAAAATATAAAAAAAAAAATTTAAAGCCACCTTCCAACTGATTATCTATGGCTTTAATTCTATAGATAAACAAAAGGGCTCTATGCTAATGAAGGTGCATATCTAGTTAATTGTTGTAAGAGAAACTATAGCTTGAAAAACCTCAGAGAGGAACTGAGCAATGATTGGTGTGAGATATTGGAGTATGTATGTTTGATTATATTGAGATAATCATTTTCTCACCCTGTGTACCTAACAGAATAAAGGGGGAACATTCACTGATAGAAAATAAAATCAGAGTCTCTATAGTCTTTTATATACAACAACTAATGTACAAGAGAAAATTAGTGGACATATGAAGGGGCAGAAAATATGGCCACTAACCAAGAGAAGACCCATAGATTATATAGCTGAGTCAGCAGACAAAGATTTAAAAATAATCGTGATAACATGTTAAAAATAGAAGAAAAGATGAAAAGATGAGTGAAAAGATGAAGAATTGCAACAGAACTTGGAACACATAAGAATTTTTAAAAAACACATTAGGACTGAAATATATCACATTAAGAATTCATCAGAACAGCAAATTGGACACAGGGAAAGACAAGATTAGTAGATAGTTGCATTAATATGCAGAGAAAAAAATGAGAGGAAAAAAAAAGAAAAGAGAATAAGAGAAGTGGAAAGTAGCCAAGTAGTCTAAATAGAGCATAAGTAAAATTGTGCTATGGTTTGACTTCAGACAGACCTGGGTTGAACCTCACCCTTCTCTGAGTTTACTTACAGAATCACGTTTATTGGATGAGTGAATGGCAAACAAGGTGGATGATCTAACTCCTCTGAGTTTCAGTTCCACTTGAACAAAATGGGAACAAATAGATTTTTCAAGCAGGTTTTTCAAATGAGGTAGCATATTTTGAAGTATTATCTGTGGTGCTTCTCCAAACAATCACTGTCCCAGGATCAAGACACATATCAACAACTGCAGGATCTTGGAATTAAATCCCCTTTGACTAGATTCCTATACCCACAAGCCCCTGATCAATGTGGACAGTGAAAAGTGCAGACTCATAAAGTGGCTTTTCCTGTCTTCTAAGGAGGATGAAAGATGACACAGGATGGGAAACTAGAGAAGAGAGAAAGAATGCAAGCCAGAGAGGAGCAAGATGAAAATACCAGACTGTTCTACTACCAGAGAAAGTACCATTCCCTACCTGTCTCCAGAGATCACATGGCACTAGATCAGCTCTTACAGATGCTTCCAACTGCCATTACTCAGTGATGGCAATTAAGAGAGGACAACTTATAGAATGATCTAGGAACAGTGCTCAACTGGGCCCAGACACTCTTTCAGTCTCCTGTCTGACCCTCTCCATGTGGGAAATTCCTGTTTTATGGATCAAGACATGGATAAAATGAAGTAATAATTCCAATATTCAGTATTTTTATTCACAATCATTAATTATTGACTACTATGAGACACTATCTGTTATTTCATTGATAGTATTATTTAATGACTGCATCTATGTGCCAGGCATTGGTCTTAACACTTTACTTGTATATTAACTCATTTATCACAACTTTCTAAGGCAAGAACTAGTTACCTATCTTTCTAAAGGCCATTCCACTAATGAAGTTCTTTATCAACTCTAAAGTGCAACCAGAGGGATGGGTAATCATTGTTGAGTTCACTCTATGTTAGGAAATGTTTATAAGTTGGCTTGCTCACATCCAAACAGCAATGTCTGGGGCTCAGTTCCCTCAACTAGAATGTAAGTGTGTTGTTAACCATAACTATTCCTGCAGCGCTGCTGTGAGGCTTAAAGGAGTTGATTATATAAAGTGCCCATCACAGTGATCAGCACATTGTCAATATTGATTAGACATGCTGTCTTTTACCTTTCATTTATGAGACAACAGAGAGCTCAGAAAAAAAACAGCAGATCTGATATTTAAAATGTTCCATACAAATCATTCACATAGAGAATGGCACTTAGGAACAGCCACACTCCTTGTGCTTGGGGGGTACTTAATGGGAGTTAAATAAATGTTTTTCTCTGATCTGGTTTAGAGTTGCCAGGTAGAGCACAGTACTTACTGGGATGTAGCAGAAACACTCTCAGCAGGTCTCATCCCTATCTGGCATATCTGAGATCCTATGGAGGCTCCCAGAATAGGTGCTTTATCTAGTAGATATCTAAAAGGGCTCCAGGGAGGCTTCAGACTCCTTGAAGAGTTGCAAGGTGGAGGCACAAGATACCAGACCCAAGGAGGGCAGTTATAGAATGCAGGATTTATTCCCAGGTCCTTGTTCCCCAGGAGTCAGGATCAGAAAGCATCAGGGCATCTTGGATTATCACCATGGAGACTTCTTTAACAGCTAGAGCCTGGAAACATCCTTTGCCAAAAGGTGGATACAGCAGCAAGTCTGCCCTGGGCAGGACTGATCATGGCGGCAAGAGTAAAAATAATAGGGTCGTTGGAAGAGTCAAAACAAAAGAACTCACACTACCCAGGTAGAAGAGGAAAGCCAGCTGAGTCTGGAGCTCCTGTTCTTCTCATCAGAGATAATCTCATTTTCCAGAAACCTACATAGATCTTGCGAAGCCTCTGTCAGTAACTAGAATATGAGAGAAAATCAGGTGAGGAAATGAAACTCTCACCTTGAGTTTACTCTGTATCAGGAGAATCCACAGGATGCTGACAGGAAGATTCATGAAGTTCCTGCAATTGGAAGGAAGATGGGCAATGTCCTGGTTTGTCTTCAGCTCAAGGAAGATAACCGCTATTCCTGAACACCAAACATGGAGCTACATAATTTACTGACCTGAGAAGCCCAGCTTTGTGGATGCTACAGTTCCAATATAAAGAAGAGGAACTTAGGTTAGAAGAAGTGAAGTCCAGCTCCAGGCTCCTGCTCGGTAGGAGTGAGGATAAAGTCAGGTCTATCCAATTCCTAAGCTCAGGAAGGTTAATTTCCCTATACTACAGACACTACACCAGACCCTCCATGGACATGACTTCATCTTAATTCTCAAATCTCCCAAGTACATAGGAAAGGACTCTTTTTTTAATTTATTTTTTATTGTAGTAATTATTCTACACATTAAAGTCATTTCCTATGTATAGGTTCCCCATATCTTAGATATAGTTCAACACACCATGCCTTCCACCAAATCACCAAGTGCTCTTCTACCCCATTGTCTCACCCCATTCCCTTTTGGTAACCTCACTTCTCTTGTAAATGTTTCAGGATTGATTATGTTTCCTCTGTTCCTTTGTTTTGTCTATTCACATTCCATCTATGAGTGAGGTCATCTGGAATCTATCTTTCTTCTTTTCACTTGTTTCATATAGGATAATCTCCTCTAGTTCCATCCATGATGATTCAAATGACAAGGTTTCCATCTCTTCCAGGCTTGTGTAATATTCCATTGTGTATATGTACCACTTCTCTATCCATTCATCTGATGTTGGGCATGTAGGCAATTTTCAGTTCTTAGGTATTGTGAATAGGGCTGCAATAAATATGAGGATACATACATCTCTGCGGATGGAAGCTTTTGTACCTTTTGGGTTGATGCCCAGAAGTGGAATGATGGGATCATATGGGACTTCCAACTTCAGTTTTTTGAGGAATCGCCAAACTCTTCTCCATAGGGGTTGTACCAACTTGCACTCCACCAACGGTGCAAAAGTGTTCCCTTTTTTCTCCACATCCCTGCTAGCATTTGTTGTTTTCAGACTTTTAGATAATAGCCAGTCTTTCAGGTTTAAGGTGATATCTCATTGTTTTTGCATTTCCCTGATAGCCAGTGAGCAGGAACATAATTTCATGTGCCTATTGGCCATCTGTATATCCTCCTCAGAAAAGTTCTCTCCAATTCTTCCTCCCATTTTTTTATTGGATTCCCTGTTCTTCCGTTGTTGAGTTTTATGAGCTCTTTGTATGTTTTAGATATTAAGCCTTTGTCAGAAATATCGAATGCCAATATCTTCTCCCAGTTAGTAGGTTTCCTTTTGGTTTCGGTGATGTTTTCTTTTGCTGTGAAGAAGCTCCTTAGTTTGATGTAGTCCCAGTTGTTTATTTTCCTTTTTGTTTCCCTTGATGGTGAGTTGAGTCCCCAAAGGCTTCTCCACAACTCATGTCATGGAAAGTCTGTCCTGTGTTGTCTTCTAAGAGCTTTATGGTTTCTGGTCTTAAGTCCAAGTCCCTAATCCATTTTGAGTTAATTTTGGGGAATGGTGTTAAGAAAGTGATCTAGTTTCATTCTTTTGCATGCAGCTATGCAGTTTTCCCAACGCCGTTTTTGAAGAGTCTTTCCTTTTTCCATCAAATGCTTTTGGTTCTTTTGTCGTAGATTAACTGACTGTATGTGAACACATCAGTTTCTGGTGATTCGGTTATATCCCACTGATCTGTGCCTCTGGTATTATTTCAGTACCGTACCATTTGATCACTATTGCTTTGTAATGTGGTTCAAAGTCTGGAAGTGTAATCCCTCCAGATTTGTTCTTTTTTTCTAATGATTGCTTTGGCTGTTCGGGGTCTTTTGCTGTTCCATACAAATTTTAAGATTTCTTTGTTCTATTTCCTGGAAATAAGTGCATGGGATTTTAATGGGGATTCCATTAAACCTATATATTGCTTTGGGTAAGATGGACATTTTAATGATACTGAGTCTTCCGAGCCACAAGCAGAGGATTTCTTTCCATTTCTTTGTGTCCTCTATTTCCTTTAAGGACTCGTAGTTTTCATTGTATAGATCTTTTACTTTCTTCGTTAGGTATATGCCTGGGTATTTCATTCATTTAACTTCTATTTTAAATGGTGTGATTTTTGTGATTGTTTTTTTCCAGCATGTTGCTTGTGTATAAAAATGCAACAGATTTTTGTGCATTGATTTTGTAGCCTGCCTCTTTACTACATTCATGGATGAATTCTAGAAGTTTGTTGATAGTGCTCCTGGGATTTATATATATATATATATATATATATATATATATATATATATATATATATATATAAAATCACGTCCTTTGCAAATATTGAGAGCTTTACTTCCTCCTTTCCAATTGGATTCCTTTTCTTGCCTTTTCTTGCCTAATTGCTCTGGTAAAACCTCCAGGACAACGTTAAAAAACAGTGGTGAGAGTGGACAACTTTGCCTTGTTCCTGACCTGAGAGGAAATGCTTTCAATGTTTTGCCATTGATAAGATGTTGGCTGTGGGTTTTTCATAGATGGCCTTAATTATGTTGAGGTATGAACCTTCTATTCCCATTTTATGGAGGGTTTTTATCATGAATTGGTGTTGGATCTTGTCAAAAGCTTTGTCTGCATCTATTGATATGATTGTGTGGTTTTCCTCTTTCCTCTTGTTAATATGGTGTATGATATTAATTGATTTTATGTATGTTGGACCATCCTTGCATCCCTGGGATGAATCTCACTTGGTCATGATGGATGATCTTTTTGACGCATTGTTGAATTCGGTTTGCTAATATTTTGCTGAGAATTTTTGCATCTATATTTATTAGAGATATTTGGTCTATAATTTTCTTTCTTGGTGGCATCTCTGTCAGCTTTTGGTATGCTCGTAATGTTAGCCTCATAAAAAGTATTTGGGAGAGTTCTCTGTTCTTCAATTTTCGGAAGAGCGTGAGAAAAATAGGTATTAATTCTTTTTGAAGGTTTAGCAGAACTCACTGGAGAAGCCATCTGGTCCTGGACTTTTATTTTTGGGGAGGTCCTTGGTTACTGTTCTGTTCAGGTTTTCCAGTTCTTCTGGGTTCAGTCTTTGTAGACTATACTTTTCTAGAAATCTGTCCTTGTCCTCAAGGTTGTCCATTTTGGTGGCAAAGAACTGTTCACAGTAGTCCCTTATGATGTTTTGAATTTCTGTGGTATCTACTATAACTTCTCCCTTTCATTTATGATTCTAGTTATGAGAGTTTTCTTTCTCCTTTTTTTCTTTGTGGGTCTATCCAATGGCTTGTCAGTTTTCCTTATTTTTTCAAAGAACCAACTTTGGTTTCATTGGTCTTCTGGATTGTCTTTCTGTTTTCTATTTCGTTTGTTTCTGCTTGAATTTTGATAATTTCCTTTCTTCTGCTAATTTTTGGCTTTAATTGTTCTTCTTTCTCTTGTTTTAAGTGCAGAGTTAAGTTGTTTATTTGCTATTTTTCTTATTTCTTGAGATAGGCCTGGATTGCGATGAACTTCCTCTTAGTACTGCTTTTGCTGCATCCCATAGATTCTGGTAGCTTGCATCCTCATTCTTATTTGTCTCTAAGTATTTTTTAAATTCCTCTTTGATTTCCTCTTTTACCCAAGAGTCCTTCAGGAGCATGTTATGGAGTTTCCAATTGGTTTGGGGGTCTTCCAGCTTTCTTTTTCTAGTTGATTTCCAGTTTTAGGCCATTGTGGTCAGAGAAGATGCTTGGTATGACTTCAATCTTTGTGAATTTGTTGAGAGATGTTTTATGTACCAGCATATGGTCTATAGCTCAGGAAACTTTTTGATCGGTCAGAGTTCCATTAATGTCTTTCTAATATAATACTGTACAAACTTCTAATTGCCAAGAAGCAAAAATGTGGCATTCTCTTCTAAACCTTTTCCTTGTAATCCAGGATCCCAAGAAAACCATAAACTCCAAGTCACAGAGTGACATACCACATTCATGGAAAGGTTGTTTTAATATTTAGGGAAATGCTCATGTTTTCAGAATTAACCTATAAACTTGACATATATCCATTCAAAATAATAATGAGTATTTTCATAGGTCTTCAGCAATTGATTCTAAATGTATATAGAAATAGACAAAGACAGCCACACCACTTCTGAAGAATAAAGTAAAAGAACCCACCTTATCAGATACAAAGACTAAATATAGAGACCTAATGATTAAGATAGAATGATGTTGATATAGTTAGAAAAAATAACCAATGAGCAATATAGACGACGCTGAAAGTGATCCTCACATAAAAGGAACTTGAAAGAGACAACATGATAACCTCAGGGGATGGGGGAATAATTCAATCCATGGAGCTGGAAAATGTGGTTCTCTGTGTGTATAAACTGAAATTGAATCCTAAACTATCATTAACAAAAATCAACTCTGTGTGTATACATGTCTGTCTTTCTAATCATGGAATAGGATAAGACCTCTTAAAATTCAGAAATTTCTAATACTGTATTTATTTGATTGTAAGTTGTACTTTTTTTCCCCAATTTAATGTCCCCGAATATTGGGTGAGGCTTATATTCAAATAAAACTTTGTAACTATATCATACTATTTTTTGTTTTATTTTTTTCATAAAATCCTCTTGAGAAACTGGTATGTGTCTTAGAATCTAATAAATACAGGTAATAAAAATATGTATATTTAATTTTATCCAAATTAAAATTCTTTACTCATCAAAAGATGTCTTTAAGAAAGAGAAAGGACAAACCACAACTAAGAGAAGATATCTATGGACTAGGTGACAGAAGATTGGTATTGAGAGTTTACAAAAAGCATCTATAAAAAAACAAGAAAAATACAAACCATACAGTAGAAAATGTAGCAACAGGAATTACCAGGCATTTTCAACAGAAGAGAAACTACTTACAGTGAGTCACATATGAAGAAATGCTAAGCCTTAATAGGAATCAGGAAATCGGAGAATTGAGATCATGAGAGTTCATTGTACATTCATTCAACTGGAAAAATAAGAAGTCTGATAACACTGCGTTTGAGAGAATGCTGCTTAATGTGGCTTTTTAATGTGTTGCCAATAGAAGTGTGAAATGGTAAAAAGCATTTTGAAAAGCAATTTTGGCATCATCTTGTAAATTTGGACAGCAACTACCCACAGGCATATCATAGCAGAATGGACAAATAAAATGTATATATTTTATACAATAGAATATTATATAGATATACAAAGTAATACCTTAAAGAAAAGTCTCAGGAGAGAATACCCAATATGATATTTTTTTACGAAGTTCAATGCAAGACATTCCAAGACAATGTAAAACAAGACAATTTGGGATTTAGGTATCATTAATTTTTAAAACCTTTCAAAAAATAAAGAAGAGACTAGCAATCGCAGCTCTTAGAATCACAGTTACCTCTTTGAGGCAAGGGAGGCAAAGAGCTCGGATGGGGAAGAACATGTAAGTTATTGGTAGTAAGCTGTATTTGACTGAGCTGTGGATACACAAGTGCTTATAATATTTTAAATAAATAAAAGTATCAATGACAATAGCATGACATGAAAAGAAGTATGATTAACCCAATTCTGTAAACCTTAAGTCCATTTTTAAAAATCCAGGCTATGGGTGCAATTGAATGTTGGAGCTCTTCAATATATGGCCATCTCTTTTAAAAAATAACTAAATAAAAAGGTTATCTACCGCCAATGCTGCAAATTGCACACCTGTACCTAGAAGGTTCTCCTCTACCACCCATTTTATACCTGATCATAGATAGCAGATAGATATGCAGCCCTCTTCACCACTTTCCCTTGTTATGACCAGGGAAGACATAAATAATGGACCTGTTAAGGCTTCAAAGTCCTTCTCTACATAGCTGTCCCCAGAGAGAAGAAACATGGAGTAAGTAGGTGAGTTCTATACAAAAGAGGCCAATTAGGATTTTCAGAACTGCCGACAATTCAAATAAAAGGAATCCAAAGCATCACAGGCTAGAGAGAGGAGGAAAGTCACATGATAGAGTAGGAAACAAAGTTCCTAAATCTGTTATCTGGCTCCCTGGTTGACAAGTCCCTGCCTGTTTGGTTCTTGAGAGGAAAAGAAAATCAGCATATTTAACTCGACATGAGGAAAATATGCTATGCTGTGAGGTGTGGAGATTGGAAATGGAAACCAATTTCCCAAAGAAATATCTCTGTTCACAGGGTCACTGGGGGTCCCTGCAGGAAACTGGATGTTAGAAATGTCTGAAGAAAATGTGGTACCTTTAAATGCACCCCTGGAAACTTGTTATATAGGACCTTAGCCTGAACAGATGGATGCCAAGGACTCAGGGGCATAGCTGATATCACCAACCTTCAACTCTCCAGATACCCCCAAAGCTCCTTGAAGTCAAAGCCATTGTTCAGAAGAGACATCCAGCAATTGTCAGAAAGATGAGGGCCAAGACATCAGTAATGCATGGTTTTCTATTGTCTCAAAGCCAATCTTCTGAGTCTGAGACCTGAGTCATTTAAAAAGGATATTAGGATTCTAAGGAAGAAAAGGAGGAGAAATGAAGAATGAACCACCCCTCCCTACAGACTATAGGTAAGTGAAACATCTCAATTCTTTACAGTACCTTCATTCCCTAATGGTGTTTGGAACATAGCATATTCTTACTAAATGCTAATTGGTTTCCTAATCAGTGTCTCCAATCCAAGAGAATCAGGTAAGCAATAGGAATTGGGAAGGCTGTATCTGGTGTTAGTATCATGTAAGTCTGGAATAGAAACAGAGGCTGGGGAAGGGGGTGATTAGCAAGGAGGGGGTAAAAGAAAGAGTTCTCTCAAGGGTACTACACATTTTAGAAGGTTCCAGAAGGTTTGCTTGCAGTTTAGGATCTCAACTCAGGCAGAATAATAGCAACATAAAGACCTCACAAAGAATTGTCTCCATGTAGGAATAATAAAACTATATGACTAGATGTGGAAACTCTGAGCTGTGAAATAAACATAAGATCAGAAATTAGGAGACCTAAACTAATGCACCGAGTCTCAGTTTCCTAACGTGTCAAATGGATATATTCCTACCAAAGCTGTGTAAGGATCAAGGGATAGGGATATGAAAGCATGACAAAAAGCATGAAACATTTTAGAAACATAAAGAAAGGTCACTAGCAGGGACTAAGTCAACTCAAAGATGGGATTGGATATAAACAGATTATAATTTCTTGGAAGCAAAGGTACTTCATTTCAGGAGGATACAATGCCCATACCCCAAACCTGGGCTGGTTCAGGCACAGCAGAAAAGTGTCAAACCGGGGTGAAGACCTCTGTGAGTAAGCTTTGCTTTGTTGCCTGGACCCCGGCAGTTATGAAGGGCAGACAAGTCCTCTCTGTGGATTGGGCCAGGCCAAATCAGCACTCCACTGGGAGACCTTCCCTAAGTCTCTGTGGTAACCCTACTGCAAGTGTTCTACAAGTCTATGGTTTGGGCAACAGCAAGTAATGGTTACCCTGGGAAGTCCCCCACAAGCAGCTTGCAGGACCAGCCCTACTTCGCAGGTGAATGCCAGTACCCCAACATGTGGTGCTCACTCATCACACACTTTCCTGGATTTCTCCCAACTCCGACAAGTCAGTATTTTCACCCCCATTTGACATATGAGGAAGTGATATTCAGATAAGCTCAGATTCACGTAACTGACTTGTGGCAAAGTCAAGATTTAAGCAAGTTATGCTGGTCCACAAAGAGCATTCTTTTGACCACTGTTTGGGGTGTTTGTGTTAATAAGTTTGACCAGGATAATGCTCAGGAGATGCAGGAGGAGGAGAAAGAGTGGGGACATATGTTATGGGGACAAGGCCCTACTGTTCTAAGATCAGTATCAAAGCTATTGTCTTTTTATTAGACCTGAAATCGGGTAGATGTTGGTCTCAAGATTTTAGTGGCTACCAAATGGAAAGCACCTGGGCTAATAAGAAGAAAGCAAGTGGAGCAATTGAGGAGGCTATGTCTTGATTATACTGACTAAACACCTGGATCCAGCCATTCCTGAAGTCCACCCCTAGACTTTTCATTGTATGAATCTGTAAGTTCTTTGTCTGAGCCAGTGTGAGTCAGATTTTCTAGCACTAGTGTCTGAAACAATCATGGCTTATATAAACATCACCATCTCCCCAGGCACCTACCACAGCATGCTACATAGTGGTCAATAAATAAATATCAAATTAAATCCAACAACTCTGAAGCAGTCTATTTAAATCCTGACTTTCCAAAGTACAATTTAACCTCACCCTGTGCCTTTTTGGGAAAAAGAAAATCTTCCTGGTCTCTGACTTCTGAACTCATTGCAACATCTCTTTTAGTTCCTCAGAAACTGCTATGAGAAGCTTATTGTCTTCTAACTTTTAGAGGAGCACTTCTAATTAAAGCAATATTAAACAGTAATAACTGTCATAGAGTTTTATGGCTATGCCTATGATCACATAAATAAGAATTTTATATCCAATTAGCATTTTATATTTATTCAATCCTAAAACAATCTAGCATTTTTACTAATCAAATGAAACAGCATTTAATAGATATGGTTGTTTTAGCTTCTGAAATTAGCTGCATATAAAATAGCACTACATCCAATTATGCAATATATTGCCCCCCAAAAACAATATGTGCTTGCCAGCATTTCAATCAAAAAGACACCCATATTTACGTAAATAAGTTAAAACCCATGTTTTCCAAAATTTGATTATTTGCATAATACTTTCATGATTTCTGTTCTAGCAAAGTGCCACCTGTAGCATTATTTAATTAAAAGGCTTATTTAAATAAACCCATTTTGTCCATTTAAATAATTTTTTTTGAAAGGAAACTTTACATCATTAGTTTGGCATGTTAGCTATACTTTCAGACAATATTAAAGATATAGCTATTAACATAAACATGGTTACAGCTTTAAGCATTAAAGTAACCCTGCATGTCAACAATGGCAGTCATGGCACACTGGGGAACAAGTAAATTAAACTACTGCAATAAGAACTCAAAGGGTATCCTTAGGTACCTCCCTGTCACACAGCATCTAGAGCTCACACATACAGGTAGGACACCCATCTTGGGCCTCCCCGTAAAAAGCCTTCTCTTTATTAAGCATAGCAGTAAAAAATCAGAATCCTTTACATGGATGATCTTCCAGGATAATTGCATTTTAAACAAAGGATGCATTTCCAAAGGAGTCAGACAATTTAAAACAATTTAAATTTAAACATTTTCAGACCTATGGAAAAATACGAAATAAGAACAGCGAATCCTAAAAGCACATGAATCTGCAAGCATTCTCACACATTTTACATTTTGCTATTGAATTTCTCAGCATTGGCCCGAACAATCCACAGCGCACTCATAGCCCAAGCAGAAGATCATGGTGATGGGTTGTCTTCTTCATGGTATTTTATCAGGTCTGCCTTCTACAACAAACTTATTGACAGTCCCTTGTAATTCTTTATACCCTAGAGGGATAGAAATGGAATCCAAGTGTTCATGAAGAAGCAGTATTAGCCCTGAAAATTGCCATGATTCCCATGATATTAACAGTGACTGTGTAAACAACACAATAGTTACCAAATGACTCAGTCCACCAATACATGCAAGCAACAACGTTTTCACAGAATGAAGACAAAAGATTGGGGATATTTCTGTTCATCAGTTCAAGGGCGAGTACAGTTTATAGTTCAGCCATCTGGCCTAGAAATCATGCAATTTGTAAGAAAAAAAGTAAGAGTCAAATTATTTCCAAATCTGTGCATAAAGCAACACTTTTAAAATACTTTCATATCACACTTTTCAAATCTGCTAATTGGATTGCCAGAGGACCACACTATTGCTGGCAGGGATCATTTTGGAGAAAGTGCATGGGCTAGCAGGGTGGATGGGAGAAGCCTTCTGCAATACTTCTCAGGGAGATTCACAGAGTGTGAACTAGGAGGAGGGTCCTGTCATTTGTGGGCAGGCCAGATGCAGTAAGGCTCAGTGCAGAAAGGATGAATACATCTCCCAACTGCCTCTCACATCACTAATAGGGCTAAGCTCAGGGAGGTTCCAGGATAAGCCTATCTGCAGAGGTTCTGAGAGCTGCGCCCCAGGAGAAGACAGCCTTTACTTCAGACCTAGGAGAATAAAGGCAGACATTACAGAGAGGGAGTCTCTGAGGGATGAAGTATTGGAGAGCATGCATAGAGGAGTGGGGCATATGACATGTCAGAGGTGAGGCTCTTAGCAGACTGGGAGCAGAAAACAGCAGAAGTCAAAACCCTAAGACAGAACTGGGATATGTGGGGTCCACTGTTCCAGAGAGAAGAGAGAAGCAGCGTGAATGTCAATGCTGAGCTAAGAAATATGATGTCCAGACCCTGCAGGGCTAGGGGGAGGGGTGGTTCAGGGAACGGTGAAGGAGACTCTGAAGCCTGTAACCTGCCTAAGACCGAGACAGGCAGAGGAGGGGCTGCTGACAGGGGATGTAACACCAGAGTTGAAACCTTAGAGAGGACCTGGAAACAACCTGACCACTTTTACCCATGTGACCTGGGCAGACTATCAATGAGGATGCACCAAAAGCCAAAAGCCCAAGTGCTCCTCATACCACAAAACAGATGAGGGGGGTGTCCTGCCTAGAGGACTCTCCCTGTACCTGTTGATGGGGCAGTGTGGCTGGACTCCTTTCCTTATTATCCATACAAGATGACATATGTCTATCTGGTTCTGTCCTTGAGTTTACCAGGGTGACTAAGCAATTACCGCACAAAACCATCTGTTACAAGTCTAAGTCCTGATAGAACTGATTCACATAAAAGTCCTAAATCCAGGCAGGCCCCCACCAACCAGCAGTGAATGGACTTTGATTTGCATAGTGCCAATACTTAGCTGCCCAGCACAAGCTCTACCAAGATCTCTGATGACTTTTTGCAGCTTTCTCTGCTTGGACATCCCCACCAGGCCTCTGTCCCTATCCTACAATCACCGTGCCTCTCCAGAAAGCCTACCTACTCCCATAGGCCAGCTCAGGGGCTTCTTTCCAGTGATCCACAGCTTCTAAACATGTTTACATCTTAGGCTCCCCAAGCCTGAAATCCTTGGGGGTAAGGACTACCTTCTACTCTAACTTGTATCTCATTACCTAGCAGAGGAATCAGCACATGGTAGATGCTTCTTAAAAGAAATGCTAAGTGGAAAGTGACTGTGGCTGAAGCCCCACAAATATAGTGGGATATGGACCAAGGAGTCACCTGTTTGGAAGTTTGCTCTCAGTACTCTCAAATTCCACCCAGAGGAAGATTGCCTATCTTTGTGATTTTAGCATTATTTCTTGAACTTTTTCTTTTTTCTTGTTTATTTGCTGTTTGTTTTTAGTGCCTGAAATTTCAAGGGAGAGTCAAATTGGGCCCAACAAGGTAAAGAAAACATTTGCCACCCGAGTTGGTAGCTTTAGGTCAGTCTATCCTGAAAGAGAGAAAAACAGGGCTGGGAGGACAAGAGTTACATCAGCTCCAACCCTGCTCAGTAAATGTACCTAGGTCCCCAAAGCAGCATTCACACAAAGATGTATTTTAAAAGAATGCTTGTAGTACAGTGTTAATAAAATTAGGAAGTTTAGAAATAACTAGCAATGGTCTTCCAATGCTGCATTCTCTGATTCTGGAAATTCAGACTGAGTGCCCTGATTTCCTGAGAACTATTTCCCTCTTCCGTACTTTCCTCTGCAGTTCAGTGAACAACTGCAGCTGCTACATGGGCATCACAGGTGCCCAAGAACAAAATCAAAAGCAAACTATTTAATTGATTCCAGCTCCAGCAGCATCGAAGCTGAACTTGCCAGGGGTTTGTTGACTCACCTACTGCCTTGAAGGTGTGCATTTTGGTACTTCAGGAACCTGGCACCTCAACAGAGTTCAGTGGGAGGGCCAAGGACACTAGGAGCAGAAACTGAGAAGACTTCTACGATGTATGGTGAGACAACCCACCAGCAGCAACACCTGTAAGTGCTGGTTTACAAGGAAATAAAGGCTTTGAGGATGTGCTTTTTCTTTCTTATTAAAGCCTCTCTTACGTATGAAAAATAAGCTACAAACCAATGACATGATGGCAAGCAGCCTTTGTAAAGAGACCCTGGATAGCAAGAAAGGTGGGACTACTTGGGGTCAAGTTGAAAAATGGACCAGGGAGCTTAGCCAATAACTCTGTTCTCTATTTTCAGGAGCTCCCTTCACCATCCATTGTGTCATGTTACAGGTAATATTGCAAGTAACATCTTAAATTTAAGTTTTTTCCCAATGTCTTATATTGTTTTCTTAGGGGAAATTTATATTATTTTAATGACTAGATCAGGGGTATAGACTTGTTTTTTAAAAAAGAAAGGTGCAGGCAGAAATGAAGAGTATGCAGGCAGACAGAAAGAAAGGGAGCGTTTTATTTATGTATTAGTTGTTGACCTTGATTGTTCCTCTGGTCCCAGGTCACAAACGTATGTCCTTGGGATATATGTGGACTGTAACATGGCAGATTTATCCACTAGGCCACCAGGGTGAGCCCAGGGGTGTAAACATTTTAAGACCATTTGATTCATACAGCCAAAGCATCTTGCCACCGGCTTTTGTAAGGGACCCCACTGGGTGCAGCCATTGCTTAATATCTTTACAAATGGTATAAGCAGAAAGAAAAAGGCAGTTATATTTCTAGTTAACATTAGTTGGATTATTAAAAATAGTTGACTCTCTAAAAGGCAGAGAAACACAGTCACTAATGGTGACTTCAGGATTTATGTGCCAAAAGGAATTCTTTCAACAGTTTCAAATGAGTTATTAGGCATGTAAGATGTATCCTTCAATACAGAAGAGCATCTAAGAACACTCACTGAGGAAGATCAGCAATATCTGTCCTTGTAGAAACCCAGACCTCCTACAAATCCTGTTTCCTAGGTATTGTTTGCCACATTTCAAACACGGCCCAACCAACAGTCAGTCCCTGAGCGCTCAAAGGATGCTACTAACAAACCCAGCTCTCTGACATTCTGTGTTCTGGCTCTGTCTTGATCTCAGGAGACAGAGCTCTCCTTATATCCAGGCAAGAACACATCAACACTGACCTGCCGTCAATGCAGCCTTGAGCACAATTAAGCAGAATGATATAGAATGTACGATTCCATAAAGGAAAGTAGGGCCACAGGAGACCCAACCCAAGCAGCATAGAAAATTCAATTCAGGCTCTGAATAGTGTGGCCTGAAGCAGAGGGGAAACCAGGTCTCCAGTACAAGACATGACAGAACTCTGAATGTGCACCCTCTGGTGGCGAGGGTATACAGAGCAGCCCCACCCTACAACATTCTAGACCCTGAATGAAGTGAAGCGGTCAGTGGCTGGGCGCTGTCAGCAGAAGCGCAGACAACCAAGGGGAGATGCTCAGAACTGCCAGTCACATTGGGCAAAATGCTCAGTCTCCCTGGGCCCTGGCAGGCTCTCTCAGAGAGCTCAAGGAAAAATGAATGATATGACAGAGCATAAGACCTAGGACTAGAGAAAGCATGCACTAAAGATATGCAATATAGGGTAGCTGTTACTATTTTTAATTATTCACTTCTGTGCTAGAAACCCAGGTAAATGATGTAAGTATGATGGTGTTTCATTAATAAAACCACAGAAGGAAACATGTCTAATCTACCTCCTAGGGTTGACTTGAAAAAAGACATATGGAGGAGGTACCAAACATCAGGAAAAATTAATGTCTAGTCGCACTTGGGCAACCAAATCCAAGGTTAAGTTTACATTGTCTAATATGGCAGCCACTAGCCAAATGTGACTACTCTAATTTAAATTTGCTAATTTTTACATGAATCAGTTTAATGATGAATACGAAACAAATCAATAATTCATTACAAACTAATTTGCTGAGCCCTACACACTAGAAGTGCACAGGTTGCTAGTAGCTACTATTTTGAATGACATGGATACAGAATATCTTATCATCACAGGAAGTCCTACTAGTCTGGATAACACAAGTTGGACCTGTGGCAACCAGGCTCTAAATATAGACCTCGAAGAAATCTCAGAACAACAAGATTGCATAACATTTCTTCCCTCAGTAAACTCCTGAGTGGTCCCTTCAGTGTTAGACTTGGTCCTACTCCATTCTGCTCCTGGGAGCCTTATACATCACATCTGAAATTAGATTTTTGCCCAAGCACCGTGAGCAGTTACGGAGAAATTTAAGCAAGGATATCATATGATATCATGTCTCTCAAAAAATTTGTTGCATGTTGAATGAATTGTTGAGAGGGTAGAAGCAGGAGATACAGGCAAAGGTGACTGTAGTGACTTGTACTGGCTGTGGGGGTAAAGATGGAGAAAAGTAAACAGACCTGGGATACATTCTGAAGTGGAGCTGATAGCATTGTTGCTGATTGAGATGCAATGAGTGAGGGAAGTTTTGGGTTAGAACAAATGTGTGATGCACAGTTAGAGAGACTTACCAAATATTGGGGATGGAATTGAGGGGAAACCACACTTCTGTCTTGACCTTTGAGATAATCAATGGGAGTCCAAGTGGAAGTACCAAGCAGAGAATTAGAGATAAAAGGCTAGAATTTAGGGTGTAACTTTTGAAAATTTTCATGTTACGACAGTATTTAGGACAGCTCATGACAGAACTGGACCAGATCACCTAGAAAGTAATACTGGTTGATCTGAGAAGAGCACCTTGAACAGAGTCCAAGAAAATGCCATCATGAAATGGTCTGAGGCAGTCAACATGAAGTGGCATGGGAAGGAAGAGGAATACAGTCATGTGTCACTTAATGAGGATAACATGGGAGTTGACTTTATAAATACATTAAAAATCACATACTAAATTATTACAGAGTTAAATATTATAAAACAGGGAAAGAAAAGTGGCAATTTGAGTCTCAGAGAAATTTAAATCACATGAGTTTTAAAGATTTGATAGAAATGGGCTATACATATAAAATTCTATACTTTTAGAAATCCAAAAGGTAAGTCTTAGTAATATGCAATCTCCTCTCCCCCTTAAGTCCATAATATAATGGCATGTGAGTTCTTGTGACTATAAAGTTAAAACAGGGAATTATGTCAAAGTCGTGGAACAAATATATGAAACAAATTATGATAGACATTAAGGGAAAAGATCATTTCTCTCTGAGGAGGACTTTTCAGGCATATTTCTCCAGATGAGACTCACAGCTTAAAACTTCTTTTCTAATTAAGATTTTAATGTAGTTAGAGTAAATTAAATCAGATGAAAACCATCCTTTCCCACCTTTTTTCAGTCCACTCTTTTTGTAAACAGATTTCCACATCAGTGGTCACTTATTAAAGATGAGTAACACATACAAATCAAGTTTCAGTGATCAAAACAGGCAGCTAGAACATACCAAAGCCAGCCCCAAAGCATTCCATTAATGTTGGGGGGGGGAGGGATACCACATTATCAGCAGACTTTACAGAGGAAAGAGCTAATCACTGTGTTTTTTAATATGTTGCTTCTGTTTCTCACTGGACTGCTTTAGAGTATTGTTCATTATGGAATCCTTGTACATAACCAAGACACATATTTCTCTTTGAAGAAAAATGTGAAAGCTGTCCAAGTACAACATTAGTCAACTTAGATAAATAGTATCTAGTTACACCTTGTTCCAATTTTTATTTTAATAAGGTAGTCCTTGTACCCTTATCGTTGCACATTCTTCTTCAAAGGGTGCAACAAAAGCTTGTTTCAGATTTAACCATGAAGTAAATACATCACTGGAGGATTTTCAGTGGCAGCGCAGTAAAACTATACATAGAACTCTTCTCAAAAACAGGTTAAGTTCTGGATCCTGCCCTCTAGGGGTGGGGAAGAGTTGGCAAGTCTTAGCCTGCTGTACAGTTTTCTCAGTTAGTTTCTAAACTGCAGATGGAAAATGCTTAACATTTCAAAAAGACTTTCTAGTATGTTCAACAGTCAGCAATTACTATTAAGCAGAAATGAAGCCCCCAAAGAAAAATTTTAACACCAGGGGTAGTACATTCACTTAAATCCATGAGAATTTTTTAACTAAAAATCAAATGACGGCATTTCAATGTTAATATGATACACTATCATTTATAAGTATACAAAACGTCAAAAATTAATACCAAAAGACCCTTTTGCAGTGAAGCTGGAGTATGTGATAAGTTTATTTGGTCACCTATAATCTAAAAAGAACTAATAATAAAAATACCAGAAAATACAAAAAGAATCAACCAGGAGTAGATACATAAACAGATAAAGTAAATTAATAATATATATTAATCTGCTAGTGAACACAACTTGGTTGGGAAAAACTGCCTACAGTGCATTTGACTTCCCCTGAACACCAAATAAATTATTATTGGAGGAATTAGTAAGCTCCTCACCTCTCAGTTCTAGTTATCTTTTCTCTGTCACTAGAGAGAAGGAAATACTCAAATCTCTGCAACTCTCCTACAGACACTGTAGGATAGACACTGACCAGCAAAAGAGGGAGGACCAGGGTGGTTCAGCACTGGAAACAGACAGAACTGTCTTCTTCACCTGAACTTCCAGCCTCTAAATCCACATTTTCACTTTCTTATCTTGCAGCATGAGCCCATGGGAGACAGAGGTTCTCAGAGTCATTAGGTGTCCAAACTCAATGTGATGAAGTGGAAAGAGCAAAGACGCTCTCAAAAAGGCAACCATCTTGCTTCACAAAGCAGTCCAACAGCTTTAGGCAACTAATTGAAATTGGTTTAACAAAGGCAGGAACACAGTTTGGAAGCATGAACTCTTTTTGTTCCTTTGATTTAGTCTGCCTAACCTCTCTCACCATTTAATTCTAATTAGATAGAGCCAGAAAACTGAGCTGGCAGGAATAGTCATTGACATTTAATTAATGTCTAGCATTCCATTTGTCAAAGAAGAAAGTCCAGTAATGGAAGTTTGGCATAGGCATTGTGAAGCACCGGCACTGATAAAATTTCCGTGGGAAGCCTATGCTTTCGAAAGGCACTATTACCCACGTAATAGTTCGCTCTTTTCCACAGGTCATTCTCACCCCTATGAGAAGGCTTAAACTCTAGGGCTGATATCCCATCTGTATCTCTACTTCCTAGAACAGAGCTAAGAATACAGTAGATGCTCAAAAAGTATCTGTGAAATATCTAAGTTCAAAATCCTAAAATGAACATAGCATTGTGAACAAAAGAAATAACAAATATCACTACTGAAAAAAAATGAATGTACTTATCTTGACTATTCCTATACCCTGGACAACTCGGGATTTTCTAGAGTAATTTTCATAAAGCAGCACATTTCATTTGACATTCTGTATAAATGTAATCTTTGGTTAAATGGTGACTCTAGCCTTGATTTTGAAATACTTCAAAAAATGTGTAAAATATCACTACATTTTCACAAAAAAGGGCAGTCTGGGAATAAAGGCTGCATCACTCCCCATGCACACCACCAAATCTCAAAAAGTCAGCTGAGAGAATGGCATTTTCAAAACAAAAAGCTAAGAGAAAAGAGACGATGGTATTATGATAAACCAGTAAAACTCAAATATCTGCAGGTGACTGGAAGACAGAAACTGTCATGATTTGCCCCTGCACACACTAAAGTTTTCCCAACTACAAGGAATTCTTGACTCCATTGTCTGCTTCACGCCCCCCTATCCATACCACACATCATTCCTTTCAGTCATCTAGGGAGAATTATACAAGAGAACTATGAAGGAGGTACGCTACCTCCACAATCCTGCTAAACACCAGCATGGGCCACTCCCTGTGGTCACATCACCCTCCATGGGTGTGACAGCTCTGATGTTTACATCCTTCAGTGTCTCTAAGTGCTCTGTCCATAGCGAAAAATTTAGTCACTGGACATTCAACATAAATGCCTACTGTGTGGTGACTCTGTTCTGGAGCCATAGACGGATCAGGGAACCAAAATGACACTAGAAGTTAATAGCCAATACAAAGGCCCTGAGGTAGGAGCAAGCTTGAAGTGGTCAAGGATCTGCTAGAGGGGCAATGTGGATTAAACAGAGAAAGCTGGGAGCAGGAAGAGGGAAAATAAAGCTAAATGGATAAGCGGGTTATGCAGAGCTTTGTTAACCACTCATAAGAGTCTAGATTTTACTCTAGGTACCCCCAGAAGATCCTAGAGTTTTAATAGCAGCTGTATAAGACTGTAGGCCCAAGATGAGAACAGGGAAACTGTCCAAAGTTTACTACAGCCATCCAGGTGAGAGACAACAGTGGTCTGGATGAGGGCGTTGACAGGTAGAGAAATGGACACATTGTGGATACATTTTCAAAGTATTACTGACAGGATTTCCTGATAGATGAGATGTAGAATGAAAGAAACAGACAAGAGTCAACAATGATTACAAGATGCTCTGAACAAGTGGGTGAATGGAAATGCCATTTATTGAAGTAGAAGATCACTGGAGAAGAGTTTGAGAGGGAAAAAGCAAGAGCTCAGTTCTGAAAATAGTTGACCCTGGGTTAGATCAGTCGCTTCCAAAGAAGCACAGTTCACGTACAGTCGAAGGACCTGATTTTGTTTCCGGAGGTAGAGGAGAGAGGGGTGCACCAACCAATATGAACAATTAAAAATAAATAAAAATTAAGTAAAAATGCAGTTCTTTTTCCTGCCTGCACTTTTCCTTTAAAAGGAAAGGAAAATACTGGCAGGTATGAGGAGGAGGACAATGATGGTGACGCTGGTGATGTAATAAAAAGTCAAGTGCTCATCTTGATTCTCAAATATTAAAATCAGTTCTCATAGAACCAATCAAAAAAAGCCGTATCTGGAGATAAAGACATGAAGAAATTCGGTCTGCAGCATCTTGCATGATGAAAAAGAAATGGACCAGCTATTTTGAGTTCCAGGATCAAGGATATGTGAATGACAAATGACAACAGACTGGCTCCATAGTCACCAAGACACCCTCAATGAACAGGTGACAAATCTCAAGGGAACACTGACACAGTGACGCATTGCTGTGCTAGACAAGGTCATTACTAATAAACTCCTTGCAGAGGAGGCAGGGAGCCTGGGCTGGAATGCTGGTCATTTATCATAGATCAGAGGCCACTGCATATCAGTCTCACAAATCAGAGGGTCAAATGCTCACAGTTTTGCAGGACCACTGCCTCTACAGTGGGTGTGTCTGTCCTGGGGTTTGAACAGGAGGAATTATATATCCATATTTTAACACTTTCCTATGTTTTTTCATTTGTGATTACTTTCTATCGTATTTCAAAATATTTATCACTGAAAGTCAAATATTTCTATAAAACTTGATTCAAAAATAGCAATAACCCTGAATCTTCCCTGGATCCCAATTCTCACTTCCCAGATACAACTACTTCTCATTATTTTACCTGATTCTTTCATTACTTACCTCTGTATACCTAAATAAACATGTTCCTGTTTCTACCTGATTTTTCACCTCCAGGCATTATCTATTGACTTTCCACTTTGGAAGATAAGGATTTAGCTCCTGTTTTCTCTCCTCTCCATACATATAAACACATGCCTGCACATACAAAAAATGCACACATGCATATATATAAACACACAATACATACATTCATGTACACAAACACATATACACAAATACACTCATACATATACACATACACACACAGCTATACATAAATGCATGCATTCACACAAGCACTTGTACACATACATATGAACACACATACACATATACATATAACCCTAATCTTCCCAATAGAGACAGTTATATCCAGGTTCATCCAATATTCAATATTTACATAATTATGACTATGCAAATATTAGTTGCAGCTAAATCATACAGATGCCTCTGGTCACTTTTTTTTTTCTACACATTTATGTTTTCAAATTTAACAACTATCCTGATTTCTTTCTTGTTTTCTAGGTACTGTATGTGCAGAAACAATATAAATGACTAAGTAGAATCCAAACCTATAAACTTTTACCTATCTATGCTTAACCTCTGCTTCCCACATTCAGTATCAGGGAGTTTTCAGTGAGAAAGGAGATATTCCCAGAGCAGCGCTTCAAAAACTAATTCATAAGTATTCCATGAGAAAATATTTTTCTATCCAATAACACTGTAAAAAAAGCCTAGCATAACACCTATTAACTGGGTTTGTTGAACTCGTTTCTTGAACTATTGAGCAAAGTTGCTCAGAGTATCCTTTGTTTTGCTTTGCTTCCTAGTTTTCTGAAGACAAAAGTCCCTTTTGGTCATCCCTTAGCCTTGCTAAGCCCTTTTTATCTGTTTGAACTTGATATAGGGTGTCCCAGAAGCTCATATGCTTCTCTTTGGCATCTTTCTCAGAGCCAGGTCCCCATCTACTGTCAAATGAGAAATATCAGTGTCCTTCCATGTCACCACATGTCATGGAAACAGGTCAGCATGGCAAACATTAAAAGCATGCTGAGCAGAGAGCATGGGAAAATAATCTCAATTCCAAAACTACATTTTTCTCAGCAGGTGAAAAATAGAAAATAACATAGTTGACCTCTACCCTGGCTCGTGTTCAGACAATTCAGCATGTTTGTGCTGCGCTGCCCAGGCTGCCAGTAGCGGGTACTGTCCCTATGCTGCAGGCCCGGAAGACCTGTAAAAAGGCAGCACAGGGAAAGGAGGGTCCCTGAAGTACTTCAAACTTGTGAACTAGTGATGCCTGAGAAACTCAGGAATCCTGACACCAGGACACTTTATTGAGCAAGTTCCTTGGAGATTCCTGAGTCAAGGGAATAGGTTCAAGTATAAAATCCACATTAGTTGACACAGCTTATGGGTAACACTCATTGTACTCAACCCGTTCTGGGATTCTGGGCAGAACAAAAGAAGAGAGGGCAGAATAGTGGGACTCAGGAGGTCTTACGGAGGCAGGCCTAATGGGCTTGAAATGAGAAAGCCCTGCTCATGGGCTCTCCCCACTATGAGCTTTGAGCTCAGAGGCCCCTTCCTCCTTCAGACCCTTTTCTATCTCCATCCTGGACTTGTGCTGGAGCTCTGCAACACTGTCTAGCCCTTTGGTTAAAGAGATGTGTTAGGGATGAGGAATCAGATAAGGGCCCAAGAAGCCTGGAGAAAACAGCAGGAAGAACACAACTCCCATTCTCACCTACAATTCAAATGTTAGTTCTGCAAGGCAGGACCTGGAGGATTTGAGGTTTTGTCCTTTCTCCCTCACCGATTCTGATTTGCAAGAGCCAGCTGGTCCTTCCCAGGTCTGGGCACAGGCAGCAACTGGCTGAAGCAGGAAGAGGAAGCAGATGGAGAGGGTGGGCACTTCATTACTGGAGGTCTCCAAAGGAGCAGAGGATATATTTGCCTTCTAGGAAGGATGATTGCTGGTGAGGGTTGGAATGTCTCTAATTTGCACACACACATACCCCTGATGTGTACAGAACAGTATATCAACACCCCAGATTCATCACAATCCTGCATATTTAGCACCCTTATGTTACAGATATGGAAGAAAGGCTTGGAAAAGCGAAATGACTTGTCCACTGCACACAGAGCCCAGACCAGGACCACGGTTCTTTATTCTGAGTCTGTGGGGTGAGTGCATCACAGCTCTGTTGCTTAAGACACTGGGCATGTCATAAAAGGCAAGAATGTGAGCCTCAGGCAGACTCCATTATAGACTGTCATTGTATATGTCAAGTTGTTTAAGCCCCTGAACTCAGTTTCCCCCACATGTACACCAAGAAGAGTCATACCTGCTCTGTGCATTGTTTGAGGGATTCTGTGAGATTCCACATATGTAACACAAAGCCCAGTGCTTGGACCTCAGCAGCTGTTCCCTGAGTGGCAGATGCTAGTAGCAATTCCCACTTTAATGTTTATTCAGATTCATGGCAAATTTAGATGACTCTTTCCATCCTAGCTGAGTCTTAATTCCTGAGTGGTCCCAGGAAAGGGAGTCAGGGTACAACGGTGTAGGGGTATAAGGGCACCATCGCTCAGGGAGATTTCTGGCTCCCAGGGAGTGGAGCTGACTCTTCCTGAAGTTTCCATTCTGGTATGCTGGCTATTGTATAACTGCTCTGCAGAAATATTGGTGACAGGGTCTTGGACAAACTCTGAAACATTGATGATTTACACACAGGGGTCATGGTAACTAGATTAGTTGTGATCTTCAGCCTTTTGACTTGGACTCCTTCCATGGAAAAATCACTGTAATGGTACTCCCAAGCCGCTGAACTGTATCATGAGGGTTACAAGGTAAGGTTTTAAAAGCCCTCAGGGATGCCTTACACCCTATAAGAGCTCAGTGAGGGTTTGTCATCCTGGCAGCTCTCACACTGTTGCTGCTGTTGGAACAGCTATGGCCATGAAGCAGTCTGCAGTCCCAGAGATGGGAGAGGGGTCTGAACATAAAATTTGGGTATGTGCTGATTCATCTGAGGATGAACTCCTTGCAGAAAGCGCTCTTAGCCCTATTTAGTGTCAGCCTGGCTGGGATTGCTAGAATGCACATGTAAATCTTCCCAGTCTCTGATCTTCATGAAACTATGCTTTAAGCAACCTGCAATCTGTCACCATTATCACCAGATGTATCTAAGAGTAAGACATCACAGGTTCTTTCTTAGAACCAGCATTTCCTTAATAATATTTTGTAAAATTTCCATTAGTCTCTTAGTGTTGATTAAATTGAATGGCCTCTACCCAAGGACCTATTTCATATTTCAATTAATACTGGGGATAATAATATCATTCACTGATTCATTAGCACTAAAGGGACATCTATTCTACTTAGGAACTAGTGAGTCTAAAACAGACAGCCCCTCCCCTAAAAGAGATCATAGTCAGCCCAAGTCCCTCAGCCTTCCCTCCCCATTCCAGCACCTCAGTGGTCTTACCTGGCTCCCTCTGAGCCTCATCCCCCACCCCCATGCCCAGGTACTGCCTAGACTCCTTCTACTCCACCCTAGACCCATTCTTGAGGCTTTGCCTCCCTCTCCCCATCCCCAATTAGGGCTCCAGGAAACTCTTAAGAGCTAAGCCCAGGAGCCAGGTGCCACTCTGCAGCTTCTAACCAACTAAGAGGAATTTCAACAGATGTATCCTCACTCAGCATTTCAGTTCTTTCTTGTAAAAAGTGATACCATGTCTTAGAGCCCTGTACACTTGGGCCATGCCACTGCCAGTCCAAGTGAGGCCCAGCAATCAGCAAGCCCCCTCCTCAGCTCAACTCTCCAAGATGAATACCTGAGACCTTGGCAGGGGGCCAGAGGTCTGCCAGCATGCCAGCACCCCTCAAATCTGGCCTCTGGAATAAATTAGAGCACAAGACATTAGGCTCTTTAGCAGAGTACCAGCAATTGATTTTACATATAATTTGGAAAGTGAAGATTATTGCACTTTGTTATCCTACGACTATTATCCCCATAAGAGTTCATTTCTGTCTCAACAGGGATTTACTTGGACTGATGAATTGGTTAAAATCTTTCCTGACCAATTTCAATTTACTCAGTGTGACAGATGCTGTAAAACATTTAGCAAGAGTGTAAATCCAGCCAATGCAGCTATATGAAGGACATTGCTAGTCTTCCACGGACTCCTCCTCTCCCTTCACAGGGCTCTGGGGTGATCACCTGGGGAAGCAGGGACCTTGGTTGAATCCAGAGGACCAGAGATGTTAGTCCTTGCCCCATGGCACTCATTACTGAACCAGTTCTCACAAGACAGGCAGCATTATCCTAAGGCCCCAAGCCTGTTAGCGCAAGGTTTTCCCAAGATGTTTATATCAAAGGACTTTCTCTCAAGCCTACAAGCACCTTGGGCTTGGGTAGATTTGCAAAATTGGTCACTGGGGACAGGAACAACAAGGATGGGTTGTCATGGATAACTCAGCAGCTTCTCCACAATCCAAGCACCAGATTTCACAAATTCTGAGCTAAACGCTTCCTCCAGACACAATGTCAGGCCCATCATTTCCCAGAAACCTACTAGAGTAGGTTCAACTTCCTAAAAATGCCATTCTTTCCCAACCAGCAGGGTCAAGAAACCCAAGTTCCAGCTTCCCTCTACCCCACAGCCCAATCTCAGGTGCTGCAGGCCAGCCAGGACCCCTTTTCTTCAGTCCATTGTCACCATGTTATACCTGTAGTTAGATCAGAAGATTCACTTTTGAAACAATCCTCTAAAGTGAGCCCTCCCATTGCTTGGCTGAGTATCTTTGGCCAGTGGTCACCACTGAAGCCGCAGCTGGCTTCAAAGCTTGGGAGGCAGAGCCCTGCCTCATTTCCCCTGAAACGTCACAGATACAGCCTCATGAAGAAACCTAGTAGAAGTGTGGGGATGGCTCCTGGCAGAGTATGCCCTGCCAGAGCTCACTTCAGGACTGAGGCCTCAAGATAGATCCTCAAGTGTCCCTGGCTTCAAGGATCTCCCCAAGTGTCCATCAGGAAAGTCCTCAGAGCCTAACCCAAAGTGAACTCTAAATGGGCCTGATCAGAACCTGATCACCCAACATCTCATTTGTCAATAAACTTTGCAGGAATCCTTTCTATTTTTTAGCAGACTAAGGGAGCAATTAATTTCTAACAATAAAGACAAATATGAAAGCAAAATGTCTAACGAAAAAAACCAGAAGGCCAGTTTTATTTCTCATTCATTCATTCATTCAGTCACATATTCAATCAATACTTTTGAGAGCTAGCCTCTGGTAAAGGCAGAAGAAGGCAATGGTGCTAAAATGCTCACACTCTTCATCCTGAACTAGGGCAGTGAGTGGTGCCTCCAGCATTGTTGTCTCCTACACTTTTCATCCCCTCATCCCTTTCATTGTAGAAACTGTCCTGGCAATATCTAGGTTATCCACCACAATCCACTGAGTGTTGGCATGCCTTTTGCTAAGGGCTTTCATAGATGAGCTCATGAGGAACAAGCCTTTGAGTAACTGGGTTTACCCCCATTTTGCTGTGGAGAAAGCAAGACTTGAAGAAGGAGCTAGATGATACTGTCTCAAGTGCTGGAGCTGTGTGTGCAGTCCACTCTCAGGATCCACAGCCCATGAGCTTTCCTGTGCACTGGACTATGAACTTAAGGAGAATTCACATCCTCTAAGAGGGGCTCATAATAGCATCATTACTTCCTTCTTCAGGCAGCCTCTGCCTGTATCTGTGGGAAGGGAAGAGAACTGAAATGCTTTCAGGAGGTCTGGAAGAAAAAGAAATGAGAACCTCCCAAAGTGTGACACTTAAATCTCCTGGGGCTCCATCAGGCTCTTTCAGTCAAGACGTTTCTGCAGAAGCAGAGTCTCCCCAGCATGCATCTCAGAACCCATGATCAGGGAATCAAAAAATATCAGAGGTAACAATGGAGCCCAGAAGGCATCTATGGCTAATGTCATGCACTAGGATGGGGCAAAGCTAGGTTTAGGGTCTGAGTCTCCTGCCCTCCTTACTCCACTGCTGGCTGACCAAGGAGGGTCAACTTAACATGGATCCCTTCCTATTCAAGAAGTCCTCCCACCTGAGTCACTCCTCCCTTTCCTTCAGGCTCAGACTACACCCATGAAGTCTGCACTCTCATCCTACAGCTCTCCCCAGCAAACACAGATCTCTCCATGGGTACTGACTGTGTGTCTTCAGCCACCAGCTGAGGAACTGGCACAGAGGCTCACCCAATAACCAATTGTTGAATAAATTTTGTTGAATACACCAGAAATGATACAACAGCCTCAGGCTCAAATAGATATTTCATTATCTGCTAAGGAATTAAAAGATGCTAACTCATCTTTAAAATAATTGACTGTTCTTTTATGAGGCCTCTCATCTCATTCCTCTCTAGCCAGCCCTGCAGAGCACTAAAGTCCTTCAATACCCCTCATCATCAGAGGTACTATTTATTCTATATGCATTTCATTTCACAGCATGAAGATCCCAAATCTTCAGTGGTCATTTCTTTTCTCAGGCATCAGGAAGGACTACTAATAGCTGTTCAGTCCTGAGAAGAGCAAATGAATGCCAAGAAGAAAGCTTAATCATTCTCAACCATAATCTTTTCTTGATTGATTTCCTCAGGGCAAGAACTCACCATTAAAGGCAGTGTAGCCTACTCAAGTTTTTACAAAAACCATCAACCCTCCCCAACATCATTGTGATGCACTGAACATGGGGCAAAGAGCAGGCATACAACAGGTCTTCAATCATTACTTTAGCTTTCCTGGAAGCTGAATTCTATCATTACACTTAAAAGCTATTTCTAATATATGCATCCTTGTACAGCCACTGACCCATCTCAATTGGTAAAGAGGGACTAGAATTCCTCCTGAAAACAACAGTGCCAGCACCGAGGCAGCTTCTTCCGAGGGAGCTTGAGGGAGGCAGCCTCTGGTGGAAATCCTGCAGCATGGACAGATAGCGGGCCGTGGTGGCTCCCTGCAGGTAAGCAGGGAGGACCCAGATGAAGACAATCCTCAGTTGGGTTGGAACTGAGGACCACCAAGGAGTAAGGTGTAGCCAGGATAAAAAGATAGGTGGGTGTGGAGAGGACCAGATGACTTATGTGGTAGGCAACAGGGAGTCCTGAAAGAGTCATCGGTCATCACACAGGGGAGGCACTTGAAGTCTACTGTAAATTTAGAACATAATTAATAGATTAGATGGATTGGGATGCAAGCTCAACTAGGAAGAATTAATTACTGTCCAGCATAGGTCAGGGAGACTGGAAGTACAAAGAAGCTTCAGATGGCAGAATGGACAAGACTTGGCAATGACCAACAATGTGGAAGGACTTAATTCTGTCAGCAGCCCTATCCTTCACTAGTGAGGGGACTTTAGGCAAGTCATTTCACTCTCCATGCCTTAGTATCTAAGGCTGAAGGTTAGGAACAAGGAAACCTTCCCTAGCCACCTCACAGGCAGTCATGCGTCCCAGTGACAGAATGCATATGAACACATTCAGCATGGTAGGAAAGCATGACATCCGAATCCTGCATGATTTCATGTTATGAATACTCAGCATGATCTCTTTTCATTTCCAAGCCCTTAAACATGAAGGCTATGCTACCATATGAAAAAAAAATGTCAATAATGATATCCTTTACAGCTCAAAATTATGAACAAATAAAAAGAGTTTGTGGCTTTTGCTGCTGCAGGAAAGCAGACTTACCAACATGAATTTGATTTAAAATGTCAATAATTTTTCATTTGAGTTTCTTAAAACATATTTATCTTTATATTTTCCTCTTATTTTATGCAGCAGTATATTCTATGCATTGAGTTCCCAGGGTACTTCAAGAACCAAACTATCTAGGACACAAAACCATTTAAATAAAGTTACTTTCTGTTTCCCAATTAGGAAAAAGAGATAAGAAATCAGCTACTAGGGCTCTTAGAATACAGCGGTCATGAGGATTATAATGTGTAAGCTGAGAGTTCCCAATCAATTCTAATTCTTAAAACTTGGGTAATATACAAAAGGGACTACAAAAGAGAACAGGTTTGAAGACTAATCCTCAATTATCCCCAGAATGCCATTAACTAGTATTTCTTAGTTCCGAGGGGCCCAGACCTTAGACCTGTGGAATTCTAGTTAAATCTGATCTCTAGTTTACTCTGTGGTCACTGGTTCCTCCATTGCGATTGCTAGATTCTTCAAGGACTTCATGTGTTCAAGAAGGGACACATATTATCCAAAAGTCCCATTTGAGTTACTCAATATATTCTAAACCAAACAGTCAATTTTTAGGTACTATGATAATGCAAAATATTTCATTGATTCTGATGCTGCATGTGTATATATTATATACATATATAGCCCATTTTATCATCACAAAACCCTACAATTATTGCCTGTTTTGCAGAAAAGGACACTACATAACTTGCCAAGGATCACACAGAATGGATTGTGTACTACAAAATAATTCGTCAGATCCAAATCCTGCCTCCATGGTTCAATTTTCAGAGAACCAGAGTGTAATACTGTGGAGACTGGGGGAGTGTTAATCCTTTCTGATGGTCCCCTACAATCTAAAAGAACCAGCAGGATCAGTCAGCAAATAAACTACATGACAAATGGGTAGTTTCTGCATGCCTGTCATCATGTGGAAGTATTGGTAGAGATGTATAAAAACATGGAGTTATTCCATCATTTTTAAATAGTTATTTGACATGACTGAAAATCACCTAAAATGCAATTTTGTTCCTGGGAAATGGAGAGTTCTTGTTTTGTAGGCAAAGAGTAAATGGTCACCACTTTTAATTATAAAACAGACTTTTTTCTAAAGCAGGAGGTAAGGTAAGAGAGGCACTTACATTCTTGGCAACAAAATCATGTAGAGAAAGCCCAGGCAGGTTCTCAGGAATGGAAAGAGCATTTTCTGCAGCTGTCTTAAACTCCACACACCAAAGACAAACCCAATGACGGTCATGACCGTTTTCTGCTGGTCCTTCATGAGAGCTGGAATGTTGCTGAGATGCAGCAACAAGATGAAAGTGCCCAATACTGGCAATTTATCATCTGACCTCAATGCCCAGGAGGTCAGAAAGAGGCATACCTGATTGAATAATCACATCCCAATGGGTACAATCTTAAAAGAAAGTCCACCTTGCCGTTTGCTGTTAAGCCAGTCATGGAAGAAGGCAAAATTCACCCTCTCACAAGATCCCTCAAAAGTAACTTATATTGGACCATCAGAAGATAGAAACCTGGTAGGAGCAGGAATCAGATCCTCCTGACAGAGCAACTAGGAATTCACCTATTCTCTAGGAAAAAAAAACCCAAAAACCTAAAGAAATGCAAGTGCAGAGACTACAGAGATGCAAGAGGCATCATGATGGCAAAGGGTAGGTGAAAAAGTCAGGGTTCAGAGCTAGATTGCAACTTCAAAACTCGGGATTTGGGCCACAGTGGAGGGAGTGGACTGTGGGAAGAAATGGCCTCCTAAAGAGTCACGCCAAAACCAGAAAAGAGCCTGCCCAGCAGAACTGGGACATGGAGGTGGGGGAAAGTCTTGGCAAAGGGTGAAAAGAGAACCAGTGTTCTGGGGACTTAGCTGGACCCCTTTCAGTGAAATTACACTGGGGGCCACCATAATCAGAAGGTAGCTAGGGGGATTCACCACACCCAACCCCTCCCACCACCATATTGCACCTGGAAGACTCAACAGAATCAAGGAGCTAGAAGACAGGGCAGAGGAATGCACTTGCACAAGGAAACAAAGATATAAAAGAATGCAAACAACTGAAAACAGCATTTGAGACCTATGGGATAAAATCAAAAGGAAAAATATTTGCATCATAGGGATCCCAGAAGAAGATGAGAAAAGAGGGCAGAAAAATGTATTTGAAGAAATAATCACTGAGAACTTCCCTAACTTGAAGAGTGAATCAAACCTCTAGACCCAGAAAGCTCAAAGAGTTCCTAATAAAGAAACCCAAACACAGCTACATGTAGACACACTGTCATCAAAATGCCAAGAACATAAGATAAAGGAAGAATCATAAAAGCAGCCAGAGGAAAAAGAGTTACAGATATGGGAGTCCCCATAAGACTTTCAGGAGATTTCTCAGCTGAAACTCTACAAGCCAGAAGGTAATGATACATTCAGAGTACTGAAAGAAAAGGATTTTCAACTTAAGATACTACACCCTGCAAGATTAACATTCAGAACTGAAGGAATGCTCAAAGGCTTTTCCAATAAGCAAAAGTTAAAGGAATTTATAACCGCAAAACCAGCTTCATAAAAAATACTAAAGGATGCTCTATAAAGAATAAAGAAACTCCACTTAAAAACAGTAATACAGCAAATATAAAAAGTGGGGAGGAGGAGAAGAAGAGAATAAAAACATAAGCAGTTACAATGAGTGTAAGGCTAACATCCTTCCAAATAAAAATAGGAAATAAACAGAATTTTTAATATTAACATCAGGGTAACCTCAAAATGCATCTCCAGGGAAAAAGCAAACAAAAACAATAAAGGAAAGCAATGAAAACATAACTACCCCAACTCGCCTAAGAAGAGAAAAAGAAGAACAAAGGTATTGTATGGAACAAACAAAAGACAAATTATAAAATGACAATAAATAGCTATGTATCAATAATCACCCTTAACAGTAATGGACTGAACTCACCAGTCAAACAACAAAGAGTGGCTGAATGGATTAAAAAGCATAAACCAACCTTCTGCTGCATTCAGGAAACTGACATACTTTCAAAACATAAACGAAAGCTCAAAGTCAATGGTTGGAAGAAAATCCTACAGTCAGATGACAACCAAAAAACTCAGGAAGAGTTATACTTGGATAAAAAAGATTTCCAACTAAAAGACATAGAAAAAGACAGAGTTGGACATTACATAATGATTAAAGGGTCAATTCGGCAAGAAGACACATTTATTAACATATATGCACCAAATGAAGTAGCATCAATATATATTAAGCATGTATGATTAAAACTGACATAAGACATTGAGAGCAACACAATAATAGTGAGAGACTTCAACACCCCACTTATAACAATGGACAGATCAACCAGGCAGAAAATTAACAGGAAAACAGCAGTTTTAAATGACCATTTGGAACAGTTAGGTCTAACAGATATATACTGAACACTTCATCCAATGAATACAGATTTCACTTTCTTCTCCAGTGTGCATGGAACATTCTTAAGGATAGAGCATATGTTGGGACAAAAACATATCAATTTACAATGACTGAAATCATATCATGCATCTTCTCTGATCACAATGGCTTAAAATTAGAAAGCAACCACATAAAGAAAGCTGGAAGACCCCAAATTAATTGAGACAAAAAAATATATTTCTGAAGCACTCAGGTAAAAATGAAAATCAAAGTGGAATGTACAAAATATTTAGAGACAAATGAGAATGAAGACACATGCTACTAGAATCTATTGGATGCAATGAAAGCAGTACTAAGAGAGAAATTCATTGCAATACAGGCCCACCTCAAAAAACAGGAAAATTGAAAACAAACAATATAACCCTACACTTAGAAAAATACACATAAAGAAGAACAGTTAAAGCAAAAATCAGCAGAAGAAAAAATGTAAATTCAAGCAGAAATAAATGAAATAAAAAACAAAAAGATAATCTAGACGATCAATGAAATAAAAAAGTGGTTTTTTGGAAAAAAAACTAAAATGACAAACCACTGGCTAGACTCACAAAGAAAAAAGAGAAAAAGAACACTCATAACTAGAATCAGAAATGAAAGAGAAGAAGTTAAAACAGATACCACAGAAATACAAAACGTTATAAGGGACTACTATGAACAGCTCTATGCCAAGAAAGTAGACAACTCTGAGGACATGGAGAGATTTCTGAAAAAATATAGTCTACCAAACCTGAACAGAACAATCACGAGCAAAGAAACTGAATAAAAGACCAGGATCAGATTGTTTTTCTAATGAGTTTTAACAAAACTTCAGAGAAGAATTAATACCTATTCTTCTCAAGCTTTTCCAAAATATTTAAGAACAGTGAACACTCCCAAATACTTTTAATGAGGCTAACATCACATTGACACCAAAAGCTGACATTATATCAATAGTTGTAGAGTAAGCTTTTAACAAGATCTATTAAACATTTATGATTTTTTAAAAAACCTGCAAAATATGGGAATAAAAGGTACATACCTCAACATAATAAAGGCCAAAAAGACAAACCACAGCCAGCATCAGTCAATGATAAAAAAATGAAAGCATTTCCTCAAAAGTCAGGAACAAAGCAAGATTATCTAATCTCACCACTGCTTTTTAACATCATACAAGAGGTCTTAGCCAGAGCAATTAGGCAAGAAAAGGAAATAAAAGGAATTCAAGTTGGAAAGGAGGAAGTAAATTTATCATTATTTGCAGATGACAAGATTATATATAAATATAGTGTCTAAAAATGACTATCAATATACCAGAACTCATCAAGGAATATAGTAAAGTAGCAGGCTATGAAATCAATACACAAAAATCTATTGTATTTTTACACACAAACAACATTCTAGAAAAAAATGAAATCAAGAAAATCACACACCCTTTATAACAGAAGTAAAAATAATCAAATATCTTGAAATATGCTTAACAAAGGAAGTGAAAGACCTGTAAAATATAAACTACACATTCTTCTTAAAAGAAATAGTGGAGGATGTAAAGAGATGGAAAGATATCCCCTTCTCATGTTTGGGAAGATTCAAAATCATTAAAATGGTCATGGTCATTTTACTTAAAGCAATACACAAATTCAATACAATTCCCATTAAAATTCCACAAGCTTATTTCCAGGAACTAGAATAAAAAATCTTAAAATTTGTACAGAACAAAAACCTCAAAAAGCCAAAAAAAATTATGAGCAAAAAAGAACGAATCTGGAGGGTTATACTATAAAATGATAGTGATCTAAACAGTATGGTGCTAGAATAATAACAGAAGCACAGATCGATGGAATCGTACTCAATCACCATAAACTGACCCACTCACATACAGTTAATCTATGACAAAGGATGGAGAAACGAAAGTCTCTTCAACAAATGGTGTTTGGATAACTGGACAGTCACATGCAAAAGAAAAAAGCTAGACCACTCTCTAACACCATTCACACAAATTAACTCAAAATGGACTAGAGACTTGGACATAAGACCAGAAGTCATAAAATTCTTGGATGATTACATACGAAAGACATTCCATGGCATCATGGAATAATGGAAAGAACTTAAAGAGGTCTTTGGGGACTTAACTCCAGCATCAACAGAAACAAAAAGAAAAATAAGCGACTGGGACTACAAACTAAATAGTTTCTTCACAGTGAAAGAAAACTTCATCAAAACAAAAAGACAACCTATTAACTGGGAGAAGATACTTGCTTTCTGTATTTCTAACAAGGGCTTAATACCTAAAACATGCAAGAACTAATAAAACTCAGTAACAGAAAAACAGGCAATCCAATTAAAAAAATGGGAAAAGGAATTGGAAAGGTATTTTTCTGTAGAGGATATATAGATGGCCAACAGGCATATCTGAAAAGGTGTTCCTATTCCCTGGCTATCAGGGAAATGCAAAGCAAAACAACAATGAAATTACACTTTACACCTCAAAGACTGACTATTATTAAAAAATCTGGAAACAACAAATGCTGGTGAGGATATGGAGAAAAGAGAACACTTTTACACTGTTGTAGGGAGTGCGAGTTGGTGCAAACCCTATGGAAAATATTATGGACTTCTCAAAAAGTTGAAAATGTAATCCTATATTAGCCCACCATGCCACCTCTGGCTGTTTAAACAAAAGATACAAAACACTAATTTGCAGAGATTTATATACCTCCAAATTTATTACAGCCTTACTCACAATAGTTAAGAACTGGAAACTACCTAAGTGCCCAACATCAGATTAATGGATAAAGAAGATGTAGTACATATACACAAAAGAATACTACATAGCCCTTCAGAGATGAAATCCTGTCATTTGAATCAACATTGGATCTAGAGGGGATGATGTTAAATGAAATAAGTCAAAAGAAGAAAGGTAGATACCAGATGACCTCACTCATAGATGGAACGGAATAGACAAAACAAAGGAACAGATGAAACAAAACCAACCCTTGAACATGTGCAACAGAACTGAGCTTACCAATAGGGAATGGGACGCACGGGGGCAAATAGTGGTGGAGATTGGAAAGGAGGTTCCAACTCCAAATGACAGCACCCCAGGAAGACTTTCTGGAGGGGGCAGAGCCTGAGACTGAATAGATGAATAGGAATTAGCAGGTGATTTAAGTGGGAAGCAGGGGAATAGCTGGCCACCCCAGCAGAGGAAGTGGCATCAACAAGAGCAGGATATGATAACAGACATCAGGGTACATGTGTGGGAACCACAGGCTCAAGTATGAAGAAGGGGCCAATTATAAAAGACCTCAAATGTAGTGAAAAGCTTGGTCTATATCCTTAATAGGTAGGAGTGACTAAGGGATTTACATAGGAGAGTGGTTCAGTGGATGATGGGCTGTGGATTGTGGGGAAAATGCAGGAGCTAACAGCTGGGTGGAGGGTGCCCCAGTCATCCCTGATGGGTGCCTTGACTGGAACACAGTATCATCTCCACCCACTTGGATGGCAACACTGGACCCAAAGAGCCTCAGTCTTTCCCTGCATTAGTCACAATGAAAGCCCAGAAAACCCCTCAATTAGCTGGCTCATTTTCCTATCCTGGCCCCAGCCAGTGTAAGTGAGGTACCAGGACATTCCAGGGCTAAACAGAAGAAGGTTGTTACCTCAGTGGGCCAAGCCACTGTACCAACATGTTGTCAGATCAGGTTGGCTTTAAAGTAAGGGAGAGAGAAGAGCATGTTTTCATGGGTGGTGACTAGGCATGCCTCACAATCCTACTGGGGCACATTGGAGAGTTAGGGCATGCAGGCCTGCAAGAGGGAAGGATGCTTCCCAGAATGGAAGAAGCTAGGCTCTGGGGCCTTACCTGGTTCTCAAGAAGGCTGGGCTAGAGCTGAGGCTGGCACCCTGAGAAAGGAATGTGTTTGCCCCCCTGGTTTTTGGTATCATTGGAGAAAGCTAGCCACCCTGCTTCATGTCAGGATGGAACACTGTCATCTACCTATCAACCAGAGCAGAGACCCAACCAGGACCCAATGCCCAGGCCCCAGGTGTAGAGGGCCAGTGACCAGCATAGAGACAGGTCTTCTGGCTTCTCCAGAGCTACACAAGCCCCATGGCTGATGTAGGTCTACAGGCCCCCTTCCTGGCCCTCAGTCTTCCCTCTGGGCCACCACAAAGGTTGTGAGAGATGCCACTGTATCTAGCAAGGCAGAGAGGTTCAGACAGCGCTGTTGTCAAAGATCCATCAGCCAACATTCATTGCAGGAGCAAAGGCCATGACCAGACTTGGGAAAGTGATAGAGCCTTTCGTTAATTCTTTTAAACAGTCATTTAACAGGTGGGTCATAAAGCATTTTCTTTACCAAATGAAATGGTGTACACTCTCTGGGGACTGAGAGAGGCGGGCACTGAAATAAAAAACACATTAAATGAAATCATGGAAGAAAACTCACAAAGTATAAAATATCAGCTGCAGAGGTGTTGTCTGAAGCCTGCCATCAAGATGAATGCAGTTGCCTGGGAAAAACATCAGATGGCATTTGTCACCTCACAGTTCTGAAGGACAAACAGGTCATTCCCCAATCAATGAGAAGTTCTACATCTACCATGGGCCAGAGGCATGTGGCAGAGAGGTGAAATTAAACCTCCTAGAAACAATGGTTTATAGCGCTGATGAGATGTGCTTCTCTTTAAGTAAAAATGAGGAAAGAGAAGAAAATTTGTCACAGGCAAGGTCTGCAGTTGTGCTGCCAAGACAGCCCTTCAGGCTGTGAACACCTCACACCTTCTCCCAGTCCAGGAAATACAGGTCTTCTCCAATTCCACCTCTGCCCCAGGGCTCCTCCGCGGGACTTTGCCCCAAATGAGGTGCTGAGCCCCAGAGGTATCATCAGCCCTATGTTCCTTCCCTACAGCTCACACTTGGACACAGCTCAGGTGTCACCTTTGTCTGGCTCTCCAGGTTAAACCAGAACCTGTGCATATGCCACATCCTATGCCCACCTGTTTGATCTTTCAGTCATGCGTATCACGCTGGCATGCCATTAGTGACACTGTCATCATTCACATATTCCCTGCCCCCAAGACTAGTAGAAACTTCAAAATACTGTCTCGAGGACTCTAAACCTGAGACACAGGACACTGAGACTCCTCCACAAATACTTAGGTGAGCTGAGAGAGGACGTGGCATAGGGTCATGGTTCCCAAACTGTGCACCCAGGCAGTCAAGCAGGTCACAGCAAACTAACAGAGAGTCTCCTCGACATTTCTGATGCTTGACATCTGTCAGAAATCACATATTTGAGGTAGTTCATTCAGTTTCAACACTAAAGTGCTAGGTGCCTTCCCTGAACTTGGGTTTTCAATATGGCTGAGATAAAAGGTAACAACAGTAGACATCAACACAGATCCAGACATGGGGATGGCAGTGTCCAGTGTGATTCCAGAGTCTGAGGAATTGTACAGACACTTAAATTGTTAGAACATAAATAGTAAACTTAGGGGACTAATCCATTTAATAACCATTATTGTGGGGTATTTCTTTTGGCCTAAGGGCACTGTAAAACTAAGTACTGAGATAGAGAGTACTGTGAACTGAGAGTTAGGGAATCTCTGCCCTAAGGAGACTTGAGTGTAGGGTGGGGGAAATAGTTCTCAGGAATGCCCCAATGACATCACCCAACTCCACCTGCAGTGCTACTCACTCCAAAGTCTGCTGAGCTCCTCCAGCATACCAAGTACCATGCTTGGCCCTGGCCCACACAAAGGACTTCCACGCAGAGAGCAAGGTCCTGCTCCAGCACCTGTGTCAGCACCATGCAAGATGCTGCCTAGGAAGCATTCCTCATCAGGTGAGACTTCAGGGAACAAACTACAGCCCACTTCCTTCCCATAGGTAGGAATGTAAAGCCAAGACACAGCCCTTTTTGGCTACAACTGCAGCTCCCATACAACAAACAAACACAAAATTAATAGTCCACAAAACTCAAAAAAAGAACTCAGCAGTTATATCAGAAACTTACCTCTTTCGGATTAGTGTAGTGAATGAGTCCAAGTAGAAGACAAAGGATAAGGAAAGCCCAGCAGAGAGACAACACCAAACTTGATCCATCTTCCTGAATCCTAAATAACCCTAAAGGTACTGGGCTGCAGGGACCCTGGAGTAGGCCATGGTGAGCGGGGCATTCTTGGGCTGCTTCAGGGGGAGAGGGGATGGCTCTTGCCCATATCTCCCAGATAATGTCCTCCCAGGAAGAAGAATGGAAGAGGGCTTAACTCTTTCACTCACAGTAAGTCCCTCTGTAGAGCACAGGGGTCCATATTGGCAGGACAAGCAAAGTAAGAGTGGGTTCCTCACACCATTCAGAGAACAAAAATAATCTCATGCTTTTCTTGTCCCTTCGAGGTCTATCCCCAGTCCTTCAAGGAGGCTTTGACTCTATCAGCCTACTCCCTATTAACTGAACACTGTGGACAGGCTTCTCCAGCTCTCTGAGTCTCAAGTTAGCCCATGGGAAAAATGGAAATGATCATTCTGGGCCCATATGTTTGCTATGAGAATTCAATGTCACAATGGATGGAAAATTTCTAGGACAAGAAATGTGTTTCTCTTTCTTTACACCACTCTTTGAACCATACAATCTGACATTTTCTACTTTATCTTATATTACTCTCTCATAAGTGTGCCAGTGTTTCAAGAAACCTTCTCTCATAGCCCATGGGATCACTCCCTCCCTCCTCTGAAGGCCAATGATGCTTAAACTTTTCCACTCTTATGCAAATTCATTAATTTTTTCCTTCAACAATTATTTATTGACTGTCTCTTTGTAGCAAGGAGAGCAAGCAAGAAAGGCCAGTCTTCTTCCATAGAGCCCCAATCAGCCCTGCACTGGGTATTTCTACATCCCTCTCCCCACCACTTTACCTCCTTAGTACTAGGAAGGCTAATGGACCTAGAGAAGGAAAAGTAGATCATGTGATTGGCAGAAGAAGACTAGTTCATTTCATCATGAAGTATTGAAAAGAAAAAGAAAGTTGAATCTAAGCAGGACATTCCAGTTAATGGCCACAAGGACCTGTGTTTGTACTTCTGAGGAAAATGGAGTGGCAGACATTTGGAGATAACATGAGTAGGGCTGACGCTACAGACCCTGTGTAGGGAACAGGGCTAAAGAAGCCTGATGATACTCCTTAATTACTGTGCTGAATACCTAAAAGAAAGGAAAGGAGGAAAGGAGCCTCATTTCCACTCCTCCCAGACATCGTCTTTGAGGCAGTCACTAGTACAATGTATAGTAAGTCAATTAAAGTAACTTAGTAATAATAAGAAGAAGAATGCATCAATGTTTTATCCAAGACACGATCACTACAAACAAAAGATGTTAGTTAAAAATAAAGCTTCTTAGTAGGCTCTTCTGGCCTACTAGATAAGGTCAAGTTCAAGACCTGGTGCTAAGGGGAAGAACCAAAATGAACAAGTAAATAAAATTAATAAAAAAAATTTTAAATTACAACTTCTGATTTGTCCATTTCATTCCCAACCCAAGAGAAATTAATGCATCTGTTCACTAAAGAACACTATGTGAGCATCTATAGCAGCTTTATTTGGAAACAACCCAGACGTCCATCAGCTGAATAGATAAACTAATCGTGGTTCATTCATCTAATGGAATACTATTCAGTAATTTTAAAAAATGAATTATTAATACATGCTCCATCCAGAAGAATTCTAAAATAATGGTGCTCAGTAAAAAAAGTCAGACAAAAAGTACATACCATATAATTAATTTCTATATTTTAGAAAATGTTAAATAATGTACAATGACATAAAGTAGAAAAGTGGTTGTCTGTGGAGTAGGAGTAAGATGGAAGTTTCAGGAACAGCAGGGATGGAGGACAAAGGGATGTGAGGAAAATTCTGGAAGCTACTAATGTGTTCATTCTTTTGGTTGTGATGATAGATTCACTGGTATATATGTATGTCACTTTAAATATGTATAGTTAACTGTATATTAATCATACCTATTTAGAAAATGATAAGAGGATAGAGAAATAAAGGGATATAATTAAGAATATAAACCAACAGGTCCCTCATGGAAAGCAGTTGACAAACATATCAGGAAACTTAAAATGTCCTTATCCTTTGATCCCACTTCTCAACTGTACCCTAAGGACATAAAAAGAGGTACAAGTTTTCACTGCATGATATTTATAATGAAAACATTGGATACTACCAATATATCTGACAAAATGACTGCTCAAAGAAATGATAGCACCTCATATATTTAAGTATTATCTAGCCATTGAAGGCAATGCTTATGAGGAGTTTTTAATAACCTGGAAAAATACCCATGTGATAATTTTAAGGGGGATAAAAGCAAGATATAAATTGTACATATAGTATGGCCTAAGTTATGTAGAATTATGCACAGAAAATTCCTGAAATACCAGTAGGATTATCTCTGAGAGATGGAAAATATAGGCAATTTTTAATCTTATAATGCAAATTTTAAATGTTGTTGTTAGCTTTCACATATTTCCTTAATTTTCTATGAGGAGAACATGTTTATTTAATTATAAATAAGTAAAACAAACATATTTTAACAAAATCCTTGATTCTTTCTTGTTCTTGAAAAAGCAAGGCCCATAGAAGGATAGGAACCAGACTGCATTTCTCTAATCCTGACATCTATGAAAACACTGAAATGTCTTAACAGCAAATTGCCACTCTAACTTGAATCCAAGTTCCAATTTCTACATTTAGATCACCTAGAGAACCAACCGATGAATACCAAATGTCACTTATTTTGTTCCATTTTGTTAAAAACTCTACTTCTACCTCTATTTTGAGTATTAGACCCTTGAAGGTAAGGAGAGGATCTTTCTTTTCCTTCATGTAGTATACCTCCTTTGTCACTCCCACCTGACCTTGCCACAATATCCAGCGCTGAGGGTACAAAGACACACACACACGCATGCAAGCACGCACGCACGCGTGCGCGACATAAATCCATATCAGGTTCTTATACACAGTCGGATTTTCAGAGTCAACTCTTTTAACCAAAACCCCAACAAAACAAGAGCCCTTGAGGGGGGTGGTAGGGTTGTTGGGACTTTAGCTCCATTTTATAAAAAGAAAGATGAGACCAAGGAGGCCAAAACTAATCCAATAAACACCAGACAGAAGTACTAGGACTCCATGGTCTCTCACTAGTTTGTAAGCATCAGCGTGTACTGCTCATCTAGTATTGCCAGTGCCCAACCAGGCAGGCATTTGGTAAGTTCCTTCGCTTCTCAAAGAAAAAGTTAACCCTTAGGCAAAGAGATGGCTGTGCCTTTGAATCCATTTTTTCTAATGCAATAATATCCAAGATAATCTTCAAGTCCTATTTAATAATCTCCCAAAGATGTCACCCTCTAAACTACAACTTATTTCACCATTTTTTGAAGCAATCCAAAATAATTGAGATCTTATCTCAAGATTTCCACAGCCCTTTTTCCAGCCCAAGGTTAAAGCTTGTAATAACCATAGGATTCCTCTAACATCACCATCACAAAGCCAAAAGCAAACATTGTAAAATCCCAAAACAGCTCAAATGATGTTATATCCAGAAGGAAAAGTAAAACAAAACATAACATGTGATTCCCCATGGTTATAGCCAAAAGTGATTGACAAAGCAGCCATAAAAAGTAGTTTCCAACCATGCAGAGTTTAGCAGTATGAGGATAAGAACAGATCTGACAGCAAAGAAGCAAATGAATGACACACTATTTGTCACATTTAGGACATCATTGATTCTAAGACCCATCCTGATTTAAGATATGTTAACATTTGAAAAACAATAGTCACGCTAGTATTGTGTAGACTAGATGGAATGGGCAAGGCTTCACAGAGTACCTGTTTGCTTCAACATGTGAGGTTTTCTTTGCATGAGACTACTGCCTAATCCTGACTATATGCAGACAACACTGACCCCCTGCAAGCAGCATGGGCTTCCAGGTGTTGCTCTTAAGGTTACCAGCAGATCTCCCTTCACAAAAGCTCATGCCCCCATCCACCGGGGACATCATGGCGAGCCATCTCTTCAAGTTCATTCTGCCACCTTGAGCAGAAACCAAATTCACAATTTTATCCATTTATCCACTACATGCCACATGGCACAGTCTTCTGGGCAGATGTACAAGCTGTGCCAATGGAGAAATGTAACCCTGAGGCAGAGCAAGGGGAAATAAGGATGACAGGATGAATAAGTTAGAAACAAATAAGTATACCTAACTCCCCCCATCCTTTCTGGACAAGTGCTAGAGATAGGACACATACACCATGTGGCAAATAAGCCCTCCCAAGAGTGAATCACAATATTCTTGGTCCTCACTGGTAGTCCTGTGCCCCCAGAATCCTAGGTAGACATCACTATGGGACAAGGGTACCTGTTCAGGGGGAACAATGTACCCAGACTGAAAACCAAGCAAAAGAGGGCACTGCTCTGCCAGTCTTCTGAGTGAGGGTTGGGCACAGGATCTCTTAGGGAGGGAGGTCAAGCAGCCTGGGTGGCCTGGTCAAGTCCTGTGTCTATACACCCCTGGCTGCATCTGCAGTAATGACCAATATCAAATACAGGTCCCTCTGCAGTAATGACTAATATCAAATACAGGTCCCTCAATGGTGGGGCGACATTGGTTTTCTCACAGGTAGAGAAAAAAAGGCAAAAGTGCTTGCCTTCCATGATTCTGACACACAGGCTGCCATGGTGTTTCTGAGACTGTGAGTGCATACCCTGTTTTCTGCACTGGTTCCTCTAGCTCAGGGCCCTAAAGTCCAACATTAGGAGAGAGGCATGGGAGTTCCCAGTTCTCCCCAGATCTCCAGAGTGATGTCCATGGCAAACCTCCTGGTCTTATCTTGTACCCAGCTTAGTACAGACTCACTTCTGAGTTTGGATTATTAGTTGATATCATTTTCTTTCACATTCCATAGCCATCTTACGACATCAATATTCATTGATTCATTTATCCACATACCCATTCAACGATTAGTTACCAGGTACTGGAAACTAAGGATGAATTAAGACATAAGTTCTACCTCTTTACAGACATCACTATCTGGTAGGCAAATTTGGTTATTAAAAAAATAAAGATTACCTGAACCCTTTGACATATGTATAGTTTAGAATTAGGACACTATTGTGGGAAGTCTGGGAAGTGAACATTTAGAGGAGTCTGGGTTTCTCCGCAATGGAGATCTAAGATGGGCGCTATGGGTCAAAAAGATGTGAAGGCATCTCATGTACTGCAAGGAGAGGAAGTGGGGCTGTCAGGAGAGTGAAAATCCTGGTCCCTTCCCAGGGCTCTAAGTGTCATAGAGGCTGAAAAGTCAAGACAAAGAGACTCTTTTCACCTCCCTTCATCACCTCCATTAGCCCTGACTAGTCTCATTCAATGCCTATGATGCCCTCCTGGCCGGAATCATTCGATATTTTAATCTAACAACCTGTTAGTTTCCCTATCAAAATTGATATATTCTTGAAGGCAGAGAATTGTACCTCTAATTGACAACCTGCACCTTCTATGTTCCAGGCATCCTACAAGCCAAGAAGATGAGGTGGGGATGAGGAGTCCAGGAGGACGCCAACCCAGACTTGGTCAAGTTATGTGTAGGGAGAGCAATCGTTTCAACCTGAGTATTTCCTGAGGTGGAATAATAACCAGCAAAAATAAATTATGCGCTTTTTTTAATTAAAATGTTTATCTTTTCAGTAAATCCTATCACTGGTGAATGATAATCAGCATTGTACTCATGTTTTTGTCATGTAAATTCTGCCTTTATCCAGCAGCTAATATTCATGGCAGGGTTTTCTTTCAATTTGCTTCATGGTTATTGCTTTGAACCTGAAAACAGGAAAAAAGAGCCCATTCCAAGTGGGACATCCCTTTAGTAGACCTTCTGTGTTTCAATTTCAAAACGAATTCTTCCAACAATAAACCAGAACAAAACTTCCTTTGGAGAATAAGATATGAATACCATGCCTTCCCTGTTCTTGATCCAGACGAGCCCAGCTGGTGTGGCTAACAAGACAATCATCACTCTGGGCCCAAAAAGGGATGATGGCTTCTCTGCCAAGCTCTGTGTGGACAGTAGGGAAATATAGGAGAAGACACACTCTCACCCTCAGTGAATACAGAATGGACTCAGGGAAAATGATCTGCACACAATAAATAGAGAATAAAGCATGAAAATGTTTCTCCAATGGAGAGACTATACCATAACCATATAAAGAGATTTGGCTTCAAGTCCCCACTCTACTACTTAGAGACTTGCTAAAGCTCACTAAGAGTCAATTTATTCAATGATAAAATGGAAGTTACAAGACCCACCTACAGAGTCTCTGGGAGGTTGACTGAGTCCATGCCTATGAAGTCTCTGGAAAAAGGGTAATACCTCTAAGTGTTTTACCACCTCATCATCTTCCTCCCTCCAGCTTTTGGGTCTAACCTATTATAGTCACCAATCTTTTCTACAGAACATCCACTGTGCTTGCTGCACCACTCAGAGGGGTGCTGCTGGACATGATACCCAGTACAGGACCATCATTCTTACCTTCTTTCTTGGGCTGTGAGAGAAGAGAGATGTTCTAGTTAAGGCCAATGTCAGGGACAAATAGGATCAAGAAGAAAACGCAGTGAGAAGGGCTTGCTTCTAGATGACTTAGGAAAGGAATCCAACTAAATGCCTCAGACCTGACAGCGACCACCCTGGAGCTCTAAATCTCCATGTGAAGTGCATGCTATCTTGAGGTCTTCATGCAGCGAAGAAGTCCAGCCATGGGTAGAGCCACCTGCAGAGTCTGGTCAGTAGACTCAAGGACTTCCTTGAGTCACCCCAGCCCAGGCACCAGACATGTGAAAGAAGAAACCTCCAGATGATCCCAGCCAACCCACAGTCATTTTCAAAGTCACAGAGGTCGTGGAGTAGAGGCAAGTTAATCCCCTCCACTCTATCAAAATTCCCAAACCACAGGATCTATGAGCACAACAAAATGTTTGCTGCTTTATATCAAGTTGTGGAGATGTTTACTAGGTAGCAATAGATAACCAGAACACCAACAAGGTTTCTATACCTTTGGGCTTTATCTTTGAGACAGCATCTTGAGCTAGGATTTAATATGCCCATCTTAGAGACAAGAAATCTGATACTCAGAGAAGTTATGCAACTTTCCCAGGATCCCATAGCTAAAAGGGGCATAATCAGGACCGAAATACAAAATCAGAATCTAAACACTATTCTTACATGATGCAACATTCACCCACCTGGGATCAAGAGAATCTTTTCAATAAATCAGATGTTGTACTCATTACCTGAAATGGACTATTTACATATATTTTATATGTTGATGCCACTCACCTCTGAAATAGTCATTTGACTGTCAAAAAATAAAAAATACTAAATCCCATCTACTTGGGCCATGTCATGTGACTAAAACTAAGCTGAAGGACTAATTCACATTCAACCACTTGGCTGGCAATGGCTCGGTGAGCCGTTTTTCAGAGAAAGGACAGAATTTCTACCAATCGTATTTTCAATGTCTTACTTAAATTAACTGAATGATCTCAGTAATTCAGACCTGGGGACAAGCTGAGCTGGGTGTGGGGAGAGACTTCTGGTTCTCTACTAGCTATAGCATATTGGCAAAGGAGGCACCATAGACAGAGGTAACTACCTTACGTTTTCTCTCAGAGATAACCCAAGAAAATGCATGAAATAGACACTGGAGAAATATGGCTGTGATCAGAGGAACCAGATGTTTCCCCAGACACATAGTTGATGTGTGATGTAGGCACTCAGCCCAATTCAACTCATTTCACCTCAGTGTTTCATCTCGACCTGAGCCTCAGAAAAAGCTTGGATAGCCCTACCTCAAAGGGCCTTCAGAGTTCTAGGCCAAAGAAATCATAAGACCCAGCACCACCCCAGCAGAAGAACACTGGTTGGGGCATTTGCTACATACAGTCAAGCCTCTCAACCCCAGGTGGCTGTGAAGTCAAGTTCAAGGGCTACAAGTGAGCACTCAGATCCAGTGAAAGAGACACTATGTCGTTCAAGATCTCACAGCTGCCAAGCAAATCAGATTGTATGTGTAAACAAAGTCCTATGCTCAGACCCAAAATAAAGGGTCTACTGTAGAGGGGGCTGCAGAAGAGGCACGGCAAGCTCTTGCTATAAACTTCCTTCTCTTGCTCACCCCTGTTGTAGTTTGGAGCATGAGCAACCTGAGACTGGGATTTTAGGACAGGTAATTTACTTGGGAGGTGAGCTCCAAAAAGGCCAGTAGGAGAGTGGAGAAATTACTCTAGAACAAGAGTGGAGGTAAGGTACCACTTCAGGCAAGTGGGGACTAGCTGCTGGGGATTTTGGCTGCGGGGGTACGGGGAAAGGGTTCTAAGAATGGCAGGAGAAGTTCTCCCAACTGAGAGAAGGAGTGGGGGTATTTATACACCATCTCCTATTCATCATTGCTTGAGGATGGCTTCTGGGGATATTAGTTCCCTGGGACTTCTGACCCACTGCACACACAGGCTATGAGGGATCTAGTGACCAGGGAGCCCACAGGCAAAAGTCCACTAGTGCCGAAAATTGAACCTAAATGCATGAAAATGACAGAAGCAAAGGGAAGATGGGAAGGACACCGGAGTGTCTGTTAATATCACCCTATATGGTCACATGAACTCCCCCTCCCCACACAGTCTTATGACTACTATCTAGTCCCTATCCAACCTACATCTTGTTGAGCCTGAGGACAATGCATGCAGGTGAGGGGCTCAAGATATTTGATAAAGCCCAGCCTGAAATTTACATTCATTCTGCAGAGAAAGAGGACCCTAATTACAACCCACTGGCAGCAGATTCGACCTAACTCCTAATTCAACAGCTGTCCCATTCCTGCAGCACAATTGAATAGGGTGAGAGACATCCTGGTCTGGTGATGAGTAGAATAGAGGACCACTGCAAACCTGGTTTTGTGACCACCCTCTGGTGTATGGAGGTCTCCTCCTGAGCCTCCAGGAAAAAAAAAAAGACAATGTGTTACATAAACCATCCCTTCCAAGGACTACCTGACTGTAACCTCTGACCTTAATTGCTGCCTAAGAGTGCCATATCACTTCAGGACTTGATATAACTGGTATAGTGAATTTTCCACCGGGAGAATAAGGGAGATGAGGATGACATGGGAGAAACACAGGTAGAGAATATACCCCCAAATGCCAAAGAGATCACAGAACACTTGCCCTGGACACCACCAGTTTTGCTTCCCAAATTTTTTGTTAGAAACAATTTTGTCTGACTGTCAGAGGTATTTCATGCAACCCCAGACTTTCACTATTGTGGATTTTCCTTTCCCAATTCCAACCATTTCAACTGAATGGTTGTAAATTCCCCACAAAGTTAGAAAAGATTCACTGTCTAAATAATGCCCAAGGAACCAATGTGGGGCAGGGGAGTGGGGAGAGTGTAGGCGAGGCAAAGCAATCTTAGAGCAGGAAGCTAGTAAGTAAAGCTGTAAGAGTGAGAAGAACACTCCTTCCCACCCAGGCTGAGTCTGTGTGGGAACCTGCAGAGAAACCACTTTTAAATTCACATCCCTTCATCATTATAACTGAAAATATGGTGACGCATAGAGATTATGTTGATTTTAGAATGAGAACGTCAACCAGGTCTTCTCATTTCAGAAATATATACTTCCCTAGTGCCCTGAAGTTACTGTTGGGATGAAATTTTTTATAAAATCAACTCCAAGTCAAATATTACAGAGCTACCAAATATCACTAAACTATTTACTAAAGGGATAGATCATTCTGCACTAAATCAAAATATTAAAATGCACTTTCATCTCAAAGTTCCTGAAACTCTCTTTGGTAATTAAGTCTCTTTCTCAGTAACACCTCAAGCTCATAAGTAGGAAGGGGAAAATAATAAATGAGACTCGTAGGAATTCAAAACAAAAACAATTAAAATTCTCCTTCTAAATTATCAATGAGAACACTAAGAAAACAGTGTTTTATTCTGAAACATCAGTATTGACACCAATAAATACTCTGGCCAGTTTGTTGGCAAATAAATACTCTGGCCAGTTCGTTGGCATTTAATCCACCAGGTTTTAAACATGAAAGGATGTTATTTGGCCCCTACCATGCTATGCAATGCCCCCTTGCCCCACTGGCTAGTAACTGCCTTAAAGATATTCCAGCCCGATTACATAGCTCCTCATTCCTTTTTGGCTAAACTCAACCTATTCTCTTTTAGAGGAAGGTGCAGGCAGGAATGAAGGCAAGTAGGAAGGCCAGAAGGGAGATGAAGAGAAAGAAGCATTATCTTTATTTAGTTGTTCATCTTGGTTGTTCTCCTTGGCCCCGTTTTTCAATTTCAATCTTCCCTGTTATGCATCCTGAGAATTTAGTAAAATGCTATTTGGTCCAAACTCCAGTGTTGAATCGAAAGGAAATGTTCCCACTTAAGTCAGAGATAGGGGAAGTGGGTAGCTTACTCCTATCTAGGTCCCTGCTCCAGTCCATCTAGGGAATGTCAGCATTTTCTCCAGGAAAAAAAACCCTCCCTAAAGAAGGGAAATTTCCATGTCAGAGTCAGGATTATGGGCCCCACCTTCCACTTCACAGCACACATCCCCTGGAATGCCTCCAGAAGGTTCCCTTCCCAGCATCTGCCTACAATGTTCTGACTCTGGGTTTGAATGGAGGAAGCAGTGTTTCCCTGTTCATAATGTCAGAGCTTTAATGCTCAGAACAGAACTCTTAACTCCAGAAATAAATGTCTTGGCTTTGGAGATTCTTGTTTGTCCATTTTTTGTGGGTTACATACACAGCCTGGAAATCCCAGTTCAGTCAGAAATTGGCACCTCTTTCTGCTCACCTGACTTCCTGACCATGGCAGTGGAACTCCAATGGCCCTGTCCCTTTAACTGATGGCAAAGCTTTTCCTAATAAAAATACCCTCACCCCTGCCCTCCACAGAGATGCATCTCACACAATAAACTACAAAGTGCCTTTACGACTCTCTGGAAAAATGAAGTGTGTTTTATTTATGTAGGACCTCTTCAATCTGGGGATCACAATATTGCTGGAAGGAGCAAGCAGGATCTCTGCACAGAATGAGATGTGAGACAGGCTAAGGACGGTGTTAGAGATGATGGTTGCAGAGAAAGTTCATCAGCAGTGACAGAAGACACCTTCCCAAAGGTGTGATATTCAGGGTTACAGATCAAAGGGAAGCACATGCTAAGCTACTTCACCGATGGGGAAGTTAATTGACACTGTGTGTCCCAGAAGGCTATACACTCTGGAAATGACCCCCAGACTGATCAGGTTCAAGACCCTGAGCCATCTGGCTTTCCACACCTCACCTGCCATTCTCAGCAGGATGTCCATCCCCAGCCTGGATCCATCTCGCCATCCCTGATTGTACCAATTCCTGTCAATGAGTACCAGTGCCTTGCCGGGGATGATGATCTTTCTTAAACAAATCCTCCTGTTCCTCCAGGACTATTCTGGTGTGCCTACACTGAGAAGCTGGGCACTGGGGACACAGTGATAAAGAAAAAAGAGGAATCAAAGACAATTTCATCTCTGTCAGCATTCTCCACTCGGCAAAGAGCTGGGATCCAGGTAGCTCCAGCCATCACTTATCTACCTACCCTGTGCTAGACCCTAAGCCTCTGGAGAACAAGAATGAGGACATACAAGCCCTGATCCCCAGGAATGTTTAGTGAGGGGGAGGAAGCTCGGTGAGGATGAGAAAATCTGCTAAGGTCACTGTGGAGGTCTATAAGGGAACCATATTGGGTGCTGGGCTCGGCTCACAGGAGGCCACCTTCTAACCAAGGCAGGCACCAATGAAGGACCTTTAGAGAGAAATTGAGGAATGCAGACTTTATGCTGAAAGTGATGGCGTGACAGAGAGAATTCTGAACAGGGGTTAAGTGACCGGTGCGGGGTGAGGTTATATGTGGAAGATCCACCAAGAGTTTCATTGGTTTAGACTGAAGAGAGATCAGTCCTCAAACTGGAGGGATATTAAGTACAGGTCTAGGCAAGGAGAACATAAATTATTCCTACTCCCCTCTACTCCTTTGTCCTTTCTTCTAAGCCACCTGAAATAGAGGCACAAGAGTCAAGGGTCTAGTGTCACACATAAGAAGCAACTTCAAGAGATAGGAACATTCCAGGATACTGAAATCTACAGAACAAACAGATAGAGAAGGATCAGTGTTCTTGAAACAGCTGAGTCGGGTGTGAAGTGCTGGGTGTCTATAGACGCCCTGCTCTGTCTTGAAGCAGACACAGTCAAAATGAAGAACAAGTGAGTCCTCAAGGTTGAACTATGGAGGACACAAGTGGACACTGTCTCCAGGTGATTCTTCTGTGGTGGGTCTGATCAATGGCAACATGCACATCTGAAGTTCTTATACCACAAGGGACAGAAATGCCCTCCACTGCATCTTGGGGTGCTAATATAGATGCTCTAGTGAGTTCTCTGGGGATCAGCAGGACTCAAGATCCCCAGAAATCAAGGTTTTCATGGTCCTGGGGAGAGAGAAAATGTACATCTTACATCTGCACCACAGTAACAGAATCTGCCCACACCAGGTTATCTATGCTAAGATTCAAAGCTGAAAAGACACTCAGGGATGGTAGCCAGCAGGGGCAAGAATCCAGTTTCCTAAGGACCTACGGCCCGTCACTGCCAGTATTCAATAACAGAAGGTGTGTCTCATAGACTTATCTCTGGAGAGTTCACACAATTTGGGCACAGGAGCTAATATCATTCAAATACGATCTGAGCACCATGACAGATACCCACCTGCTTCACATGTCCCACACATGCCAGTCTGCCACTTGGCCTTAAATTCCAAGTACAACCTCTTAACCCAATGGGTAGAGCACTGCCACATCTTTGTGAATGCAAACATGGCCACATCCCATTATCCTTGTTTACATCCCATGATAATAGTATAAAGTCAGAAATGTTTACTCTCTGAAAAGATGATATAAGTAGATGTTAGCACACCAATGTCTTGTGCACTTGGGACAGAGGAGTGACAGCTCCAAAAGTCCCATACAGGAGCCTATTCGGTTGCAAGTATGAAGCAAGTGACTTGTTTTGAAGCTGTGACTGCACAATCAGTCCTTTAACTTTAGTAAGATTGGATGGTTCTAGTCAACAGAAGTAGCAAATCTTTGATATTTTCCATTGGACTGAGAAATGCAAAGTATAAGACTAGGATGATGATGATTCTCAGCATTATTGGTAGTATTTTAATGAGTCCCCACAGAACATGGGGCATTCCAGTGATATGCTCCCCAGAAGACTCAGATCCTCACTCAGGATACTTTTCTTGAGAAATACTTTTAGCTAGATGGGGAGCAAGTATTTCCTCTCTCATGTCCCCAGTCTCCATTCTCCAGGTGAAAAAAAAAGGGGATCTTTGCCCCCTCACCCAGATGAAGATCTATAGTCCCATTTCCACCACCATTGTTCACTGCATTTTCTCCCACTAGCATCCCAAGTTTTTGGTCAACAGTGGCCCCAGTGTCCACATGGTCAAGAGCACTAGAGTCAAAGGGGAGCAGAGCTAGTCCAGAGAACAATGACACACTGGATGCCTAAGTGAGGCAAGAGGTCTACTCACCCAAGTCCACCTGCCGATGCTCTGTCCACAACCTGACCCAGAGTTCCTGGGCTGCAATTACAAACTATGGCAGAAGTTTCCTTAGAGAATTTAGCCTGAGCATCAGGCAGAAGTCTCTGGTTTCAGGTATAGATGACATGCTAAGTGTTTCCTGGCAACAGGAGAGAGTCAGAATAGTACCCATGTTCTCAAGCTCCATTAGTCCAGGACAAACTATACTGCTGCAGAGGAAATCATAAATAATGCATTCTAAGACCAGGACTTCAACATTTTTGAAAGGTTTCATTTCTCCTCCCTTCCAACTTTGATATATGTACTTACTTAACAAGGGTCTGGGGAGGGTTAATTGAATTAATATACGTAAAGTGCTTTGAGTTTGAAGAGAATATGCAAAATAAATGGAAGTGTCACTAAAAAGGTTAATCTAATTTACATCTAACATTTTCGGTTCATGGTGTTAATGAACTATATATCCTTTTAGAGAGTGATTAATTTATGGAAATGTGATTATTTTTCTTAATGCTCTATATGAGTCAGCTTCTCCTATTACTATATCTAACTTTATTGGAGAACCCAGCATTTTATAAATTAAAATAATAAATCAAATACCTCTATAATGGTTATATTTCATTAATTATAAGGAGACATACATAGATTAACATTTATCTATTTGAATTAATTTGCTGCAATGCAGTTACCCATGCAAACTGGAAAACACATCAACTTGAATAATATTAACAGTTTTAACTGGTTCTTCCCTGAGAATGTATGGGTCTGCAACTGCTGTCGTGTAACCATAGCGACCACAGCTGTGTGACATATACAGACTGTGCATCAAAGAACAGGGAAGGGATTGAATGCTAAATTCAAACTTCTCCTGGAAATATAATTAACTAAAATGGTAAGCCAGTACAAAGAAAGAGGTAGGGGTTTGTTTGGGGAGAGAAGGAAGTTAAGTCTCAAAGCCTCGAAACATTTCTTAAATTTAATCACATTATTTTTTTAGGCTCTTTTTCTCTTCAAAGATTGTCTGGAGTCCCTTCCATGTGAATTCTGAGTACAGGTGGGTGTGCTTTGTGTCCTTTCTGCAAGTATAGAAGCAACTCACAAAGGGGGTACAGTGATCTGCTTGAATCTCAGATAGATCAGTGGATCAGGGTCATGTGACTTGGAGACCACAGCCTTTTCTTGACTCTCCAGTGATTTTCTTGTCAAACCTGTTTGAAAACTGCAGATTTGTTTAAAGATATAATGCAATAGACATCACGAAAAAGCAAAGTAGTAGAAGTCATACAAATAATGGGCGTTTTTTCTTTAAATCAGCCAGCTTCACATGAAAATCTGATTCCAACAGGAATAAGCCAAATTTCAGTGTATTAAACATTATTAGAAGCACTGACAACAGCCTTTCAAGCCTCTCTCGGTGAGAATGCCACTGGCATCTCCTAGACCGAATGCCCTCAACATTTCAGCCTGGTATTGTCCTCCTGGCTCATCTGAAGAACCGAGTGTTTGCCACTTTTACAAAGTGAATGCTCTGATTGGTTTGGATGCACAGTCAGCTAACTGATGGCAAGAGGCCTGCTGAGGATTTTCTGCCAGTGACCAAATGCAGGAAGTGGCAATGACTGGGTATCAGCCTGGTGTGTGGGCACTTTCTCAACACCGAGCATTCGCTCGGGACTCAAGGAGTGTTTCCCCTTCAAGGAGGGGCTCACAGTCTGCCTGGGGAGACAAGAGGGCAATAGGCACTTTGATGAAATACTAGAGGTAGTGAACAAGCCCCTCCACCACAACCCAGCAGAAGCCTAGCCAACATTCTTTGGAGAAACGTTCACAGTCAAAGGGAGCACTTCTCAATATGGACTAGGCATCAGAAACACTGAAGAACATTAAATGACAGGTCCCAGCTTAGAGCAATTATCCCAGAATCTCTGGGGATGGGGTCCGGCCACCAGTGCTATTTTAAAGCTCTCAAGTGATTTACTGCATCCAGGGTTGAGAAGCCCTGGATCAGTGGATAAAAGTGTAAACTATGAGTCAAGACTGTAGATTCAAACCCCAGTTCTACTGCTTTACTAGCTAACTGACCCGAGTAAGGAGCAAAACATTCCTGGCCTCAGTGTCTTCACTTATAAAATGGGGATAACTACACATAGCAAGTGGTGGCTGGATGGCTGAAAAAGTATTCAGACCTATAAAGCACTTACTATATATCTGGTACATAATAAGCTCTTGATAGGCAGTGGTATTTATGATTTGGAAATTTCTGGAAATTTTATTGAGAGGAGAGGCCAGATAAGAAAAGAGAAAAGAATGATCAAGGGACTTTTAGGTGATGCTGGAGAAATGGACCTACCTTGAGAGGTCTAGGAATTGCCAGCAGGGATGAAGCTCCCTATTCTAAGCTGGGTACTGTGCAGTCTTGCTTCAGGAGAGGCTTGGGTTGCCAGAGGATAGACAGAAGTTCTACACAGACACTGCCTCCTATCCCAGTCTTTGCTCTATGAATTTCTGAGCTCCTTGAATGGGTTATAGTAGGGATGGGAGAAGTGGAAGATGGAAGGCTTTGGTGTCCTATCCTAAAACTGAGAAGGGCTGGATTCCTCAGGATGGGAAGGGGTGTTCTTCTTCCTCTCCTAGCCTCCTTTGTCTCCACAGCATCCCCAGGTTGATGGCTATGAAACGTGATGTAAGTATTGGGGTTCCAGGCCCAAAACCTCAAATTCTGGTGCCCATGCATATAGAGAGAGCCAAGGATATCAAGGAGTCATGTTGAGAAGAATGAGCATCACAAATGGCAACCTGTGAGATGGAAAATGAGGCAATTCCAAGAGGTTTAAGGTATTCTCAAAACCATTGGGTCCTAACAGATTCTAGCCTGGATGTTAAAGGATGGGAATCATGATGACAAGGATAGAATTCTTTTAGGCCTGGAAGGACTGGGGCTCATGTCACCTTCACAGTGCAGTATGACAGAGTGAGTAAGGGTCAAAATGAATTCTAATGCTTGCATTCAGAAGAGATGCTGAATAAAGCAGTAAAAATGGGCATAGAGATGAGTGAGCAAGGTCTAGATATTTATGGGTAGAATCAACTGCACAAGAAAGATGGTGCGTGATGGGGAAGGGAAGATGAGCATGCAGAGGACTGGGGCTCTGGCTTGGGTAAGTGCACAGATTATGTATCTTTTACCCAAGAGAGACCAGGGAGGAAGTAGCACATTTCTGGAGAGGAGATGAAAGGTTAGACTGCCACACATGGGGCTGGTGGTACACAGGATATTCTAGAGGGGACAGAAATTGAGTGAGACTCTCAGAAGAGTTCAAGTGAGTCAGGAACCCATCAGGCCCCCACAGGACTCATGTAAGCAGAGGGCACTAGACAGAACAAACAAGGTTCTGAAAAGGTTCTAGAGACACTATCCATTGTAAGGATTAGAAATTTGCAAGAGATGAGGAAAATAGTCTTTGCATGGCCTGGTTCAAAGCTTCGCCAGGCTCCCTTGTACTAAACTACAACCAACTGTCAACTGTCTAACCCCTTGGTCTGATTACTGCTTCATGTCCTATTCACTCACTAAGATGTAATTTAGGTATTTGTGAAAAGACAACTGACATTAAAAAATACTGCCAGTTTTAGATGAAAAGGCAGCCTTATGAGCAGTCAGGCATGTGTCTATACCATCTTCTACCACACACTTTTCAGCATGACCTCCTCTTTCTCCCCAGTGTCCAACCTTCAAGTAAATATTTGTGAAGGTGTTTGTGGTATCCTAAATCAACCCCATCTACTTAAAAATAAGGAGTTATAATAGGGCCATATTTAACCCAAGTGAAAAACCAGCTGGGAAATCTTACTGGTACAAAAATGCTTCCAAGTGCATCTCAGATGGGACAATGCAGACATTGCCTCCTCTGGTTGAGGCATGCTGAACAACAAGTGAGGAGGGATTCAAGCTGCCCTGATGAAAAGACAGAAGTCAACTTTATTCCTGATAGAGAAATGAATCAGAGAATGAAGCTTCCAGAGAAATCAATTCCTTCAACCATTTTGTAGGGATGCCTGAATGTCCCTGGACTTTGAGGAGATGCCTTCTAAGGCAGCAGAAACTCTCTGGCCTCCCTGAGAACCTTCCTCAAGAGGATATCACATCTCTCTGGTAGGTAAGCCAGTGTGATGAGAGAAATCCATGTGGTCCAAGTTCAAATCTCACTTCCACCATCTCAAAGCTGAGAGACCTTAGGCAAATTACTTTGCTTCTCTGGACCCTTGTTTCTTAAGGTTAAGAAACCAGCTTCATAAGGTTAAGATCTAACCAAGTGACACATGTGTAATGCTTACAATAGTGCCTGGCACATGACATGCACTCAATAAATATTGCTCTCTCTGCTCTCTACCACGTGAGAACACAATGAGAAGTCTACAGTCTGCAATGAGAAACAGAGCCCCCACTGGAAGCCAACTAGGCTGGTCCCTGATCTTGAACTTGAGAATGTATTTCTGTTGTTTATATGCCACCTAGTCTACAGGATTTCTGTTACAGAAATCCCAGGAGATTAAGTACGCCAGGCCTGTTTAGGGTTAATGTCTTCAGCTCAGGGTTCCTCCCCTCCATTCAATCCTGTTGTGGTCTTAAAACTTTCCAAGGGGCGATTTCCACGGGGTCCAATTAGGGATGGGCCACATAACAACAATAATAATCTGCTTTAAATTGTCATTTGACTATCAAATCTTCAGGCATTCCCTTCTATGGAAACATGCTTCATCACAGAGGTTGTCGATGTCTAAAACAGAAAACAAATGCTCTCTGCTTCTGGGGACAGCAAGGCTGGGAGGAAAGTGCTAACTAGGCAGAGTCCCTCTCTTTACAACCCACATCAGACACAGAAGTTCTTCTTCTAAAGACCACAGCCTACATACCTCTAATGCTGGCACCTGGAGACATGTTTATTTATATAACATACATCGCTGAGTCCTTACTCAGAACTGGCCCAGCACTTAACAGCTTTTCAAATGAAACAGACAGGGTTCTGCTTCAAAGACATTCATAGATGAGTGAAAGAAGCAGATGTTTTCACAAGTCAAGCCAAATGTGTGTGTACATGTATATTTACATATTATTTTCCACACAAGTGTGCACACACACAAACACACACAGATACAGAGACAGAGAGACACGGAAAAGACTGGAGCACAAAGTGGACAATGCTATTAACTATCAAGAGGTCAAAGGGAGGAAATTTCACCAAATCTCAAACACTAAAAGTTAGTGTTTACATGATTGATAATTTTGGTGACTGTATACTTTTAAGTGCCATGGACTGGGCTAACTGCTTTCTAGGTAGTATCCGGACAATCTCCTTACAACACAAACCTCTGCAGGCCCATTTTATAGGTGTGGAAATTGAGGCTCAGAAGGCTTAACTAGTTTGCACAAGAATATCTAGCTAGGAAGCAGTAGGGTCAGGATTGGAACCCAGGTTTCTCTGGCTACTAGGCCTAAATTTTACTTCACATAGGAGAGAATATTCAGATGTCTACAGTAAAAAAAAAACAACACATCACGACTGCAAACAAGTGGATTCACTAAACTAAGGAACTTCTACTGCCAGTGCAGCTCACATCTGAGGGAGGCAGAGGGGAGGGTTATGGAACTGACAGGGAGAGAGGCAGAGAGGCAGAGAGGCAGGCTGAGTTCCAGTCCTTAGGACTCACAAAATACTGCTGGAAACAGTAGCACAGGCACTCAGCGGCAAAGCCCCGATCTTCTGGGAGAAGCAGATGGGTGGACAGCCAGGGAAGGTTCTAGAATAGGCTATGTGACTTGAACTACAGTAGGCATTAGGCTAGAGAAAGTGGCCTTCAGGCCTGAAGACAGTCTCAAGGGTGTAGGGCAGGAGAGAGCACATCCTAGCCCACGAATCAAAGGTGACTCACGATGTCAGTGGTCAGATTGTGCTTACAGATGCACTGCTGAGGGCTTTCTGTTGTTTTCCTTTCAGTTGGAAAAATTATTGTTGGACCCAAGGACACATATGTACTTGCCCAGAGATGACTGGGGACAATTCACCGTAGAAATTCCATGCTATCTTTGCCCCTGCAGGAACTTCTACAATATTCAATTTGGAATATTCAGGGGTGGTTTTTGAATCCACAGGAGGGAGGACAAGTGACAGCTTGAAGCCAGATAACTGGTTTCTAGAGATGAAGGCAAGGCCCACTTTGCTCATCTCACTTTCTATCTAAATAGCAGCCCTGGATTCTCCTACATCCTGGGCAGGACCACAGAGGTTCCTGAGAAACTCAGTGAAGAACAGCTCAGCTTCCTCGTGATCACTAAATGTGCTTTTCAAACCAAAGGGCAAGTACCTGATGAATAGGCATGGGCACTGGGCACAGAGAACTGTCTCATTCTCACCCCAGCACAACTCCCTCTCGTTGGTGGTCTTGTCAAGTCATTTACCTTCTCTCAGACTTAGTGTCTTCATCTGTGCAATGGGCTAACATCCATTACAATGGTTATAAACCTAGAGACAGCCCAGGGAAAGGGATTAACACAATGCTGGTTACATACCATGGAGGGGCCTCATAAATTACATTGAATACAATTATGCTATTACCATTATAATTCTGCTCTCTCTTCTTCCCTCCCTATTACCAAGTGGTTACTTTTGTAAGCCCTCCTCCCTGCTCCCATCTTCCTTGTCAGCCCACCAAATAGCACTATACTTTAGAAAATTCTACCTGTTGTCATTCTATTAAAATAGCCACATAAAACTCTCCTATTAGAGCAGCTCTTAAAGAAAGGTAGAAGTGAAATGAGAATGGAAGTGGAGAACTGGGGGGAGGGGGCTGATCTTCTGCTATCTGCTCAAAATTCTCCAGAGCACTGGACCAGACTCTGGGCACATGGGTGGGCACTACCATCACTGAGGGACTATGTTCAGTATTGTCCTGCAGGAAGCATGCCCGAAGATGGAGAACAGAAAAGGGAGTATGTATTATATCCTTCAGATCTGAGATCAGTGAGCTGTCACCATATTTACTACAAACCTTAGGCTGTTCATCCTAAAAAACTGCCTTCTTTTCTCTGGATAAGTCAGTCTTGTTCTCTGGCCCAGAGACTCCTTGGGTCCAGAACACCTACATAGCTTTGCTCATAAAACATGTGTATGGAATTGGATCTATTAAAAGAATTCAAGAAGTGTCTGTCACTCTTAAAAAGCCAAGTTATAGGATGGTAGAGGGAAAGGGTTATAACACCTGTCTGGCTATTTTATTACTTATGAATTTGGGAATATATCTGCACTCAAAGTGCAGTAATTCTGTGAAAACCCCTAACACTTGTCAGGATTAGCTAGTTCCTGACAGCAAGATGTAAGGAACACAAAGTTAGAGCAAGCTGCTGTGCCCCACAGACATGACATCGTACATGAGCCTGAAGCTACGAGGGCAGCTTCTTGACAGTTGTTCCGAGGATACTTTCAACTCCACCAGGCAACTCCCAATTTTCTTTTAAACATGAATCCAATTGTGCAGCAGAAGAAGACTATTTTTCAGTTCCATCTTCTTCACATGTCTTCCTAATTTTCCTCTTTTTTAGTGATCAGACAAATAGTGATATGAATCTTACAAAGAGCAATGTCAGGGGCAGGGTGTGTTATAGATGAGGCGGAGCATTATTGTCTCAAATGTGCTTCAGAGAAGATGTGAGATCTGGAAATGTAAAAAGCCAGTGCATAATCACAAGGAAAGTCAGTCCTGTAAATACCAACTGAAGTGTCATAATAAATATCCCTGTTTTGATCAAATGTTATACACGTCTTTTTTTTTTTTTTTTAAATGCATCTAACAGCACTCTTTGCAGCCCCCCAGTGGTTGGAAGGGGAAAGAAACAAAGGGTGGGATTCAGACAGCAACTCTCAGCATGATCAACTATCACATTAAAAAGACAAATGGCTTGTTTTCTCCACGAAGTGATTATGTTCTAAGTGGGGAAGATGAAAAATACTGGTTAAAACGCTCATAACCATTCACATGATCGTGAATTACTGAAAGCCAGGATTTTTCCTTTCTTTATCTCTCTTTTCTCTACAAATCTTTCTATTCTGACTGAAAATTGAGCACTACATCAACACACCAAGTCCTCTTCCCAAAGAAGCTTTCCCCATTTCCTCACTTGCTGTGAGCTCTCCTCTGTGCAGACATCTGCTTGTAAATACATGCCATTCGCTCTGCTACAATGTGATGAAAAATGTTCAAAGTATGGAATTTGCTCATTTAACAAAATTTCTATATTGGGAAAGAGGACAACAGGTTTAAAATATCCTTGGTTTTTATTCTTGTTTTCAGCGAAGTATATCTCTCAGAATTATTCCTTCTTATAAATGACTTCTTTCCCATAATATATTTGAGACATTTTCATAGTGTTTTGTCTTCCTCCCAAAAGAAACTGCCTCTCAAGGATACACCAGGTAGGAAAATAAGCTGAAAATAAACAGAACACTTATAAAATAGTTTCAAAATCATGTCAGTACGAATTTAAAAGACTACAGGTTAAGGAGAAACTTTCCCATTCTCAAATGTATCACTCTCAAGCTGCCCCTCAACCTTCCCATCACACAAGAGTTAGAGATCTGATACACATTTCTCCCTCCCCGAGCCACAGTTAAGTTATAGTTTAAAGCCAGAGTGCAAATAAGGTAGCCTCTAATGGAACCACTTTACCTACCAGCACAAGCCCCTCTGGCCTTTGATGGTCAGACAAGAAACCAGTGACCACGTTCGCCCTTCCGTATTACCTGCCGGATTTGCACAAAACTCTCAAACTAAAAGCTTGCCATCCTTGTCAACAGCATTAACAATCAACAAGTTATTACCAAACTGGGCGCTCCAGGTCGATCTGCCACAGTCAGTTCTGTGCCCACCACCCCCAGAAACCCTACACTTTCTTCATCTCTTCCCCCAACTTCCGGCAAGCACGTGACCTTTGGTTAGAAACCCGCCCTCTGGGCGCGGGTTCCCCAGCACTTGTCCCCGCGCTCCCGTGCAGTTTTCAAGTCCGCGGATGGTCAGCCTAGGCTGTCCCCACCGCGACAAGCATTCACCGGCACAGCCTTGCCTTCCAGGCCTGGGGGCATGGGGAGGTCCAGATCTCCAACCGTACAGAGTAGGCGGGGAGGGACGCGTGCTTGGGCGCCCTGCCCGCGGGAACCGGAGTGGAGTCGGAGAGGCTGGAGGAAGGGCACGTCCCGCGCTTCTAGCGGACTCTGCGACCTCCCCGAAAAACGCGCGTTCGCCGGGAGCCTGAGACGAGCAGTGGAGTCTTCCCCGTAGCCGCCAACTTTCCACCCCTTCATTGAGCTGGGAAAGGAGCTCTTCTACCTTCTTTGAAAGCACCGCCGCCGAGCCCGCTTTCCGGCAGGAGCAGACAACTGCCTCCTCCCGGCGCCAACGCCCTGCTCCAGTGGTCCCCAGGCGGAAGCCCCCAGTTTAGCCCAGACGGCCCCCAAAGTTGTCCGACTCCCCAGATCTCGCCTTCGCCTCGGCCCCCAGACACAGCCCAGGTCTTGGACCGCAGTCTGCAAGTGGACCTGTCTAGTGCAGGGCCCAGAGTGCTTACTTCGGGGACCACCAGGGCGCACAGAGGCCCAGGAGCTGCGATTTGTGAAGGTGGGCAAACCGAGCGTGAGCCCAGGTCCCCGCCCCTGCACCTCCGTTTACCCAGCCTCCCTCCTCCGAGAAGAGGAAACTTCCCCAGCACCCACCTTTAGCCGCGAGGAGGCGGCGCCGCCGGCTCTCCCCGCCGCTGCCTCTCCCCACGCCCAGAGCCAGCAGAAGCGACACCCAGTACAGCCTCCGCGGCAGCATCCTCGCCGCCGCCGCCGCCGCCGCCGCCCACAGTCCGCGCCGGCTGTCGCCTCCCGGGGCCCGCCGCGCCGCCGCCGCCTCGCCTTCTCGCTTTGCCCGCTGGGTGCGCTTGGAGCGCCGCCGCGCTCGGCCTCCAATGCCCCCTGCCGCGCACCTCGCTCGTCCGCAGCAACCGCGCTCACTGGCGCGGACCCCGAGCGGCTCCGGCGCTCACCACGGGACGGCCGTGACGTCACGGAGGGAAGGAGGCGGTTCCTGCATATTCATGAGACGCGGACACCCGCACCCACTCCGGTGCTTCTGGCTCCGCGACCCAGACCCCCAACTTTCCTCCGCCGTCCCCACGCTTCCTGGCGCTCCTGCTCCAGTCAGGACTCCCAGAAGACCCGGTAGGTGACTGCAGGGAGCCAAACGACCCTGCGCCTCAGCTTCGCCTCCAAATAACTGCCGCAGGAGATGACAGATCCCCACCCCCAGAAAGTGCCCACCTAGGGTCTGAGCACCATCCACCCGGGTGCGGGTGGTCTTGCCGTGCCACGCCCTTGGAGCCAAGGTCCAAGCGGATGGGGCGGGCGGGCGTTGCTGCGGTCTTGCCTATGGCCCGGTCTCTGGGCACTCTGCTGTCTGGTCTGGGGAGGGCGCCAGGCTCTAGTCGAAGCTTGAACGCCCAACTGCTGCTCTGAGTCGTCTGGCAGGGTTCATTGCCTGGACCTGGAGCATAGTGCTGGACTCCGCACCATCTTGGAGAGGCAAAGGAAGAGACGGATAGAACAGAATAGAAAGGGCTAGCTTGGAGTGGCTTGCCGAAGCCGCAGTGGGGAAAACTTCTCTACCCAGCCAAGAAGTTACCACGTTTATCTTGTCACTCCACCTGAGACCAGATCACTTGACATCAGATCTTGTAACAAAAATATCATACCATAAATAATTATCAGTTCCCTGAGTGCAGGGGCCAGGCACATCTTGAGGTTTCCCCACCACCACCAGACCACATAAGGTTAATAAAGATACTCAGAAACATTAATGTAAGCACAAAATAAATCCATATTTGCATATATGCACTGCCAGAGTCACATAATTCAGGTTTCATAAAGAATAAATAAGGAAATAAGAAAGAGAAGCATAAAAATAAACTATTTATTCATTCATTGATTGAATATTATTACTGAGCACCTAAACAGGTTGAATCACCATGTGACTGAGCCCTGGATTAGGCATAGGAGGTCCAAAGATCAAGGAGAGTCGTCCCCCTGTCCTCAGTCTTTTTCCCGTCTGAGATGCAAGAGAGGGCAGTAAAAAGCAATTACAAAATCCTGCACATTTTTTATGTTGCTAGATATGAGCCTATACAAATCAATTAACAAAACATATATTGCAGCAGTCTAAACAGCATCCTATAATTAATAACTGTAGTTTAGGGTACTCAACGAAGTCATAAAATCTATTAATATTCCTTATGCTGCTCAGCCTCTCTGTGCTGCCCTGGGAGCTTGCCCAGAGCTGCTGCAGTTGGGAAGGACAGCTCTGCTTGGGGTTTGGGGGTCATGAATCATGGTGACTCCAGGGAGGCCCAGACAGGACGTGTCACCTACCTGTCTCCTTAAACGTATACAATCAATATGGAGGATCTGGGAAGTTAGGTAACTTCCTTGCCCAAGATCAAAGAGCTCAAATACATCTAGGTTAACACCAGACACTCTCCTTTTTTCAGACTTGGTGTCAGTATCCAGACAGGATGGCATGCACAGGGAGAAGTTATCCCAGGCAAAATCAAGAAAAACAGTACATAGATGAGAATTAGGCCTCATTTTCTTCCATGTATGCTCCATCCAATGACTTGCCTGTATTCTCTTCATTTTTGTCTATTAAATAGACCTACCTCACTGACTTATCTGCACTGTCCCTTGATAATCATTCTGATATCTTTCTCATAGGCTCAGTTGGTTAGTCCCCAAAATTGTACATGAAATTTCTTATGCAGAACAAATAACGAGAAAGAGGAGGAAATGAAGCCCATTGGAAAGCATACCCACCCCATGTAGTAGCTTACCAGGGAAGAATACAGTGGAGAGACCAGAGGCCAGTGATAAGAGGAACAGCATTGCTAGCCTCCATCTCCTTCTCTACAAATGATGGTGATAACCATGCCTATAGTGGACAACTCCTTTTTCCTGCCTCCCTGAATCCTTTTCCTTTGATTGTGTTTTTCATCCCATATGAGAGCTTATCTATGTGGCTTGCTTTGACCAGTAGGACAGTCTTCAAGCAGTGGTCCCTTCTTGGACAAGAGTAGGGTAACACACCCAGGATCGCCTGGGGAGTAGGAAAACACAAACAGAGTCATGCTGAACTGTTGCAGCCAGCTGAGGTCACCTTAATCTGGTCAGTATTCCTTGGTCCACCAGCTAACCACAGACATATGAGCAAACCCATTCGAGATCAACCACACCAGGCCCTTACCAGAGCTGAAAAGGAAACAATAAAAGCGTATTGCTTTAAGCTACTGTTTGGAGGGTGATTGATTAAGGAGCATTATACTTACTTTATAAGGTTATTACAAGAAATAAATAAGAAAATGCATGTGAAACATTCAGTATGTTGCCTGATGCATAGCCAATGCCCAACAATTGAAAAAATAGTCTTCCTTTTATCCCTACTTTTCAAGTCTCTGAAATGCTAGTCATTATTTGGGAGAAAGGCACCAATAATTTGGCTTAGAGGGAATAAGGTTAAGTTCAACCTTGAAAATACTCAGGCCACAAGAGCTTCAAGTCCACATTGTCTGCATAGAGTACTGCTGTGCCCTCTGCTTCTTTTGGGTCATCATAGATGTGAAAGGTGGTAAAGCAATCCAGCAGTGATTGAGTCCCCATTCACTTGGAGCCAGGCTTTGCAATGGGATTTTTACATCCATATTTGATTTAATCATTGCAAATAGGTATTATTTTCCCTATTTTATTATAACAAGATTACTGACTGAGAAAATTTGAGTGACTTTGTCTACTACTACTTCAATATTCAATTGAAGAATATTAATTCTTGTCTGTCAAATTCCATACTCTATCTTTCTCAAATACATCATGATTCGGGAAGAGATATGTAGATTAAGTAAACAACCTCAAAATAGTTTCTAATCATATAAGTTCATATAGCTTTGGGAATTTGTGGTTTGGGGTATTCTTTTAATATTTACCCATTATTGCCTCTAAATAATTATCATTTAAACAACCAGTTGTCACCAAAGTGGTAATACAAAACTCTGAATTTGTTAAACCTGAATCCTTTATTCTTGATTCACTGTTGGGGCATTTGTTTTTAAAGACTTGCTCAAAAAAATGGTGATCAAGATGATGTAAGATCTTGGTCACTTTAAGCCCCATGCTCAGGGACCCACCTGGCAATGCAGTAATGAATCTCAGACAATTTATTTGGGTCAATAGTTTTTAATAAATAAATAACTCCACTGTTCCAGAAAATAGAATCTAACAGGAACAGGTCTGACATAAACATCACCATTCCTTCTCATTTTCATCAGAGTCATTAATGCCTTGCCCAATTAAGCACCAAAACACAGCCCTGGAATTTTTAAACTAGATAAATGAAGAAAATAAATAAATTATACCAGCTTAAGGAAATTTATCTTTTAAAAAGAAACTTAAATCAAGGCTTTTAACATGACCCAAATTTAATGCAACTAAAGTACTTACCTTCAGAAAGGTAATTGGAAACCTCATCCTTAAAGAACTGGAATCATCGATGGTTTCCCTCCCCGCATCTTGCAAGCAAATATGGGTCTTCATAGCCCAGGAGCAACTGGACAGGTTACAGAATTTTCAAAATTGTCCTCAGATGTTCCTGGTGCTACTGCAGACACTACTGCCACCAAAAGAATTTTTTCAAGTTTAGGCATTTCTCCTCAGAAAAAAAAAAAAAAAAAAAAAAGACAAGACAAGCTCTTCACAGCCAAATTCAGTTCATATTCAATATGGACATGAGTGTGTTATGCTTGGCAAGGCAGAATGCCCTGCCTGAAAACAAATGTGTCATTGATTATAGCCAGGAATTATTCCTATTCACTCTCCTATACTGTCCGTCAAAACTAGTGGTAGATTTTGGTTTTGGTTTTTTGGGTTTTTTTTTTTTCAGTTTTGTTTTGTTTTATTTTTGAAACAGCTGTACAATTTAGTGACACTTCTCCCATTGGGGTTTGGGATCTATTTCTTCTCTCCTTGTGTGAGCTGTCTTGTGACCGCTTCTACCAACAAAATTCAATAGGAGTGATGCTATGTGATTTCCCAGATTAGATCATGAAAACAAAGCATCTTTTGCCTTGTTTATTGAGATACTTACTTTGGGAGCTGGAGTCTCTATGTACAATGTCCCTAATGGAGGCTGCCATGTTGTGAGGATCCCAGGCCATGTGAGACAACACATACAGGTACATGGACAGGCTTAGCTGAGCTGAATATTTGAGTCATCCCAGAACCTCCAGAAAATTCTCTTTGCTCTTGAGTCTCCTCCAGTCGTTTGGATCTTTTTATCTGAGGTCTCAGACGTCAAGGAACAGAGTGAAGCCACTTCTACTTTGTTCTTCCTTAATTCCTGACCCAGAGATTCCATTAGAGTAATAAAATGGCTTGTTTATATCACGAAGTTTTAGGGTAGCTTATAATGTGTCAGAGTAAATGGAACATATTTATTCTCATCTATTCCCTACAACAAAGCCTGGAAAGGGAGAAGTATATGGAGGTAAGTAATGTGTAATTAGTTGCGTTTTGTAGCGTAAATGTTGAGACTTGCAGAGAAAAAGAAAAAGAGCTTAGTGGAAAAACAGTGACCTCTAGAATCAGACAAACATAAGTTCCAAGCCCAGTACTACCTTTTTCTAACTACATATGAGTCAAGAAAGCTACTTACTCTCTTTGAACCTTTGTTTCCTCATCTACAATTGGGACTAACGTAACAAACTTTTCTGGTTTTTTTTTTTAAGCATTAAATGAAATGCTGACTCTTTTCCCTGCCAGATAATAGAAACACGGTAAATTGATAATAATAGTGGAAACTCACCCAGGGCTCCAGAGGATGTTGATGATATTTTTCATGGTTCTTAGTCAAGCATCTAGTGTATTCTGTATGGACAATGTGTACAGATATGGCTATACATGGTACCACATCAGCTCCAGCCTTAAAGTCCACCTTTGCCAACATCACCATGGGCAGCAAGAGCCTACATACCCTGTCAGAGCAGTTCAGATGTGGTGGGGTACCAAAAGCTACCTACTCTGTCCACAATTTCAAGACTTGTTCCCCTAACAAGGATGAGAGTACCTACTATGAGCCAAACATTATACACATTACTTCATTAGCCCTTCAACAACCCTGGAAGGTGATTTAATACTCCCATTAGATACCTTATGAAATTATTGCTCAGAGAGATTAAGTGATATGTTTTAACATATTAACTTGCACTTGTACTAGTGAAGGTTCTCAGAGAAACAGACCCAATATTAGATAGATAGATATATAGATGATAGATGGTAGATAATAGATTTAGATATAGGTAGAAATAGAGATATAAGAGGTTTTCTTATATGATTAAGGAGGCTCACAAGGTCCAAGATCTGGGTCTTTTAGACCCAGAAAAAACAATAGCATAATCCATTCAAGTTTGAAGACCTCAAAACCAGAACTCATGGGTAGTTTCGGTCTAAAACAAGCAGCCTTAACCTCAAGAGAGCTAATATTTCAGTTAGAGTCTGAAAGCAGGAAAAATCAACATCTCTGTTCAAAGACAGTCAGGCAGAAGGGATTCTCTCTTACTTGGGCAGGGTCAGCCTTTTTGTTCTCTTTAGGTCTCCCACTGATTAGGGAGAATAATCTGCTTCACTATATCTACTAATTCAAATGTTAATCTCATCCAGAAACTCCCTCACAGGAACATCCGGAATAACATCCAGATCAAATGTCTGGGTGCCCCAGGACCCATCAACATAAAATTAACCATATCTCTCTGTCTCTCTCTCTCTCTCTGTCTCTCTCTCTCTCTCTGTCTCTCTCTCTCTCTCTCTCTCACACACACACACACACACATGCACACGCACAAGCACAGACATGCGCATGCATGCAAACGGCTATAAAACCTGTTGGTGTTTGAACTAAAGTCCCTGTGACTCTGAAATCATGATTTTTCCAGTCAACTGAGACAATGTGCCTAGCCTCCACCACGGCTGTGGTGCAGGGTAAGGACAGAAAACAACTAAGCTGCCCTGACTATAATCCCAGCATGAATTTTGCACAGCCATCATTCCCACTTCAGCATGCTGTCATAATTTCCAGTTTCAGGTCCTATCTCCCTCCTGTCTATTTCCCTACTAATAGCTCTTCCTGGGATGTTCCTTCCTCTTTCTTTCTGTTTCTAAGACTTAATTTGAGTTCTATACCCCAGATGTCCCTTGCCCCCAACCTCTCCTAATAGCACTTAATACAGCCAGCTGCTTAATTATGGATACTCAGCTATTACCCACTACTCAAATATTTTCAAGTCACTCCATGGCATTAACAAAAGCTTGAAATTCCTTAACCAGGATTCAAAGCACTCACCACCCTGGACTTTCATTGATAACCTCACTTCCTATGACTCCATTATGTGTGAACTATGCTCCAGAGAGGCGGCTATCTTCACTGTCTGTCAAAAGGCACCATGCCAATCTTACTGCTATGCCTTTGCTCATGCTATATCCTCTACTGATTTGGACTGAATTGCCTCCCTGCAAAATTAATATGTGAAGACCTAACTCCCTAAAACATGAAAATTTAGACATAAGGTCTTTAAAGAAGCAATTAAGTTCAAGTAAGGTCATTAAGATGGGTCCTAATCAAATAGGACCAATGCCCTTATAAGAAAAAGATATTTGGATATACCCATGTAATGAAGGAAAAACCACACGAAGACACAGTGAGAAGAGAGACATCTACAAGTCAAGGAGCAAACCCTCAAGAAAACCCTAGCCCTGCCAACACCTTGATTTGGACTTCTGACCTCCAGAATTGTAAGAAAAGAAGTTGTTTACATCCTCTAGTCTGTGGTGCTTTGTTATGGAAGCCCTAGAAAACTAATGTATCAATGTACAGCCCCTATCCTCCCCACCTATGCCACTCAATCCTACCTCCAATACACCATCTCGTAACTCCCCTTGTACATATTTATTTTGAAATCCAAGGGACTTCCTTTCACACTTGAAATTTAAAAATTGATAATAATAATTTAGTCCAACTCACAAAACCCTACTTGACCTACTCCTGCTTGTCTCTCAGACCATTCTCTCCTTGGTCTTGGGTCCTATGAACATATCATGCACTTCTCTGCCTCTGAACCACTTCCTAGGATTATACTTCCCTCTGACCATCACATGGTATTCAGGTCTCTTAATTAAACCCACTGATCTAGAGAGTTCCCCTAATTATTCTCTATAACGCTGCTTCCTTTTAAATTCTCTAAACTCACTTCTTGCTGATCATTCTTTTGTGAATTTACTTATATGAGCATCATGCTGGAAAAATTCAGAAACTTCTTACTGAAGTAGATGGTGGTGGTAGAGAGTAAGCAGGTGTCTGGAGGGATAGGCAGTGCAGCTATTGTTTTCATTTTATACATGAGGAAATATAATCAAAGAGTTTATATCACTAATTTAAGGTCATACAGCCTGGGATAGGTCCTTCTCTTGAATCCTGCTCCATAGCTCTTTCTAAGATCATGTCCAGTTATATAATGATTCAGTTCCTTTTCCATTCCATGTTGTTTCACACCTCTGTGATTGTTGGTTCTTTTATCTAGAATGGTTCTCCTGCTCTCACTTCATTGACTTAACTAACTCTTATTTAATCACTGAAATCCAATACAAATATCCCTTCCAGCAGGAAGTATTGCCAGAATCTCAATCCTAATATTAGATTTGGAAACATTTTCCTTGAGTTTCCATTAAGATTTTTTTCATATCCAGACACAATTGATTTTCCTTCTGTATTCTCTTATATTTCTTCCCCTTGCTAGTGTTTTAATTCAGTTTCCCACCAGTTTGCCCTGTCTTGAATGACTGCAAATTCTCCTGGTGAACACTGAAGTATGCACAAGCACCTGTGCTTTGTGTCTTGTGCTCAGTCTGGACTAAGAATGGAGCTGACTGGACTATGATTTAGGAAATGCTATCCACACAAAACAGCTTAGGAGAGAGCAAGCTGCAAAGGAGAAGTGAAGAGATAAACTTTTGTTTGCTTTCCTAATTCAAAATCAGAGGCCGCCTGTACCTGTTCTTCCCTCTTTCATTACTTTCCAGTCTAAATTTGGCAAGCTGACTTGCTAGACTACTTCAAGGAAATCATTTCACCTAACAATTTTAAAGTTTTTTGTCTCTCAGTGTCTCAGTATTTAAGAAATTTTTTACAGGTTGGGTTACAAGGGTTATGTGTAGTGAATCATGTGTCCAGAAGGAATAGAGTATATTATATCACCTTCAGACAATGTTCTACAACATCTGGGAATGTCAAAAAAACAGTGTCAAGTTAATGGCACATGATAAATGACACGTATTTGCCAGCAGAGGAATTGAAGTACATTAAAACCTGATGCTTTGCCTAAACCTGATGCCTTGTCAGGTGTGGCTTCATTCCTGGTTTTGTCCAAGAGCAACTAAATATTCGAAACTGACTTTACTGTTAAAAAAAAGGTATTTTTAGGATTTAAACTTTGGGGATGAAATCAAAATACTGGAAACCAAACTGAGTGCATTTCCCTGAAATTGATCTAAAAGCTGATTTCATGCTGTGGCTGTGTGTGTGTGTGTGTGTGTGTGTGTGTGTGTGTGTGTTATTATGGGTAGCAGGGATTTCAAACAGCAACAAGCAATGATGGAGGATTTTGAGGATTTATATAATACAATTTATATATAAATGTGTATATATATTAATAAGAAACTTTTTACTTTACTGATACTAGAACTTCTTTTAAACTTTTCATGGAAACTGAACAGATGCCTATATCTTCAAAGGGCTTAAAACATGTCTAAAACTAATATATTCTTAGATTACTGATCTTTTATTCAGAAATGATATGAAATACAATTTCAGACACCCAGTACTAGTTTAGCAACAGGCCCTCACAAAAGGAAATTCTGAAATGAAGAAGGAATAGTGAATAAAAACACGAATAGATATAAATAGAATTTAAATAAGAAAATGAAAATAGTCAAAATGAGTAATTTGAGTTGCCTATAAACAAAAAACAACAAAATATTAGACAAAAATAAGATAGTAATTAGAATATAGAGATTATGATTAGAGATATGGATTACTTTTAGACTTTGTTCACAAAATATTCTTGTTAACATTTTAAGGTTAAACAGTTAAAGATATAGACTAAATAGAAATAACTTCCAAATAATTAAGGAAAATGAAAGAAAACAAAACAGCAAATTACAGTAAAAATTTTTAAATAAGTATAGAAAATGAATATTTATTAGAATGAAACTAATTGACAGAGTAAATCCAAGTATAAATATGAGAGGAATAAATTTTCCTATTAATAACAGATTTCTAAGTATGGTAATTTTCAATGCTGTAAAAAGCTATTTCAAATTTCAGGAGTTGCATGAGTAACTCAATAAAAGTACATAAGTACAAAGAAAAAGCTGAAAATTAGTTTATCTATTAGTATATTAGTATATCTATGTGTGTATAAAAAGCATTACTAAAAATTATGAATGTCACTAAAGAAATTGTCAAATTTGTTAGGAAGATATAATAGTTCTAATATTTCTTGCACTTAATAACATAATCTCAAATATATATTAAGAAAATATGTAAAGAATTTCAAAAGATTAAGAATCTAATAATCATAATAAAATATTGATGAATTATGTTTTGTAATTTTTAGGTCAAACCTATAACATTTAGTAGAAAAAACCTGAAGAACACTATAAAGAACACTGCTCTAGTGAACAAAGCACACACTGGATATTTACAAGGCAAGTGTCAGAAAATGAAAGAAATCTATATCAAGTAGATAATATTTTATCACTATAAACTAAAATATAATTAGTAACATTTTTTAAATGCTCATGTAGTCTCAAATTCTAGGGGAAACTTCTAAGTGGTTAATGAATCAGAGAGAAAATAAAAACTTAAAAACATTTAGAACTCAACAATAATGAAAACAGTATATATCAACATGTAGAAGGAAGCTAAAATGGTGTTCTTAAACAATAGTCTTTAATGCTTATCTTGGAAAAGAAGGAATTCTGGAGATAAACATAAAAAACATAAAAAATTGGAAAGTGAACTACAATCATATTTAGGATTGTGTGGTTTTACTGAAGTAAATAGCATAATGGAACAGAATGAAAAGTCCAGAAATAGATCAACATATATATATACACATATATATACATACATATATGTGTATATATATAAACGTAATACATGTTTAGAAGTCAATAAGGGGGACAAACAACAAAACAGTTCCAAATAGAACAATGACTTCAACTGAAAATGCAATATGACAAATTTTAGAAGAAATTTTGGAGAATATTTTTATGACTTAATAGTAAGAAAAAAATTTTTTTAAATACGAAATGAAAAGTATTGATATAGAGCGGCCTAGACCTATACCCACCCAGTTTCACAGGACTCAGCTGGCTTCAGTGAACCTATGTGTCTGCTACAGGGGACCCTGGATCACCAACCTTGCCCTTCAGTGGCCTGGAACAAGCTCCTGCCATGCTTCAGTTATCCAGATTCCTTTTCCCTGCCCCCCACCATGGTTTGGAAACAGGGTATGCTAGGTTTCAATGTCTGCACACCAGTGGGACATTGACCCCCCTAACCCCATCCAGTCATAGCCCACAAAGCCTCAAATCCAATGACCTTGACCAGCAGCAGGTGGCCTGAACCAGTGATCACTAGGCCTCAAGACCTGCAAATCATCAACCCCCATTCTTCCCAGCAGTTGCCAGGAACAAGTGTCTGCTAAACGTCAGGATCTGAAGAAACCAAGTTACCAAACACAGACCCAGAGATACTGGGGATACATAATTGGGCTACCAGGGAGCTGTACTTCCATATCGCACCTGGGCTGTCTGTGAACCTCCCCCAACCCATAGAGTCATGAAGTTGCAACCACCACTAGAAACAGAATCAGTGGCCCATCATAAGTGAGCATTCTAGAAAGAAGAACTAGTCCCACACCAACTGAAATCAAGAGGCTGGCACATGCCACATCATCATAGAGGTAGGAAGAAATCTAAAGTAAAAGAAAAAGAAAGCAACAGTGCTTAAAAAAAAAAAGAGAGAAGAAACAAAGAAAAGAAAATCATACCTAAATCTATTTAGGTATTTAATTGGAACAACCTAAGAGATAACAGATAAACAGCCTAACAGATAAAGAATCCAAAATAGTAATTTTTAAAAATGTGAATGAGATAAGGAGGCACACACAACTATCCAAATGAAATTGGAGGACCTCAGATAAGAACTGTCAGTTCCAAGGGAATGCATCACCAAGGAGATTAAAGCCATGAAGAAAATCTTAGCAGAAATGCTAGAGATTGAAAATACAGTCAATAAAAATTGCAAAAAATTATATAAACATGAACAGATCCAATCTTCCAGAGGAATGAATAAAAAAATTAAAGACAAGATAACCTAAACAACCCTCATGGGAGAGGACAGGGAAACAAGAGTGAGGAAAAATGAAGAAACCCAATGAGAAATATCGACACCATGAAAAAACAAAAAAGAATAATAGGTGTCCTGCAAGAAAAGGAGAGGGAGAAAGGAGCAGAAAACCTATTTAAAGTAGTAGCAGAGAATTTCCCATATCTATTACAAAAAGTAAGCACAAATCTGTGAACACCAGAAAGAACACTAAAATTGCTAAATGTAAATAGACCTACTCCAGAGACATCATAGTAAAACTAGCAAAAATAAACAACAAAGAAAAAACTACTCAAGGCTGCTAGAGAAAGGAAAAACAAACTACAAAGGCATACCCATCAGACTATCACCTAGGTTTCTCAACAGAAACCATACAGGTTAGGAGAAAGTGGAATGACATATTCAAAATACTAAAAGACAAAAACTACCAGCCAAGAATACTGCACCCTGCAAAATTATCATTCAAATATGATAGCGAAATAGAAGTCTTCAATGACAAACAAGAGTTAATGAATTTTTCTAACACCAAGCCTGCCATTCAAGAAATCTTGAAATCAGTCCTACAAAAGGAAAAAAAAAAGATTCCCAAGCCTTGAGAATGGTAATAAACAGTAAAGCAAAACCAGAAACAGAGATGAGAGCAATAGGAAAGAAAAAAATACTAAAGGGGGAAAAAAAGACAGGTAACCTGTTCAAATAAATAAATAAAATGGCATCAGCTTGTTAAAGACAATCATAGAACAGTTCAGTTAAAGAAAATCCATGGAACAGGCACAAAACCCAACTTTAAAGAGATGCATAGATGTAAAGTAGACAAAACGGACAGAAAACCATCCAAAGGAAAAATCAAACTAAAAAAAGTAAATGAAGTAACAGACACAGAAAATAGGCTCAAAAGACTGTAATAAACATTAACTTTTCAATTATCAAAATTAATTGAACCAACAAAAGACATAGATTGGAACAGGACCCATCAATATTATGCCTATAAGAAACTCCTATCAGATTCAAAGATAAAATGGGTTGAAAGTCAAGGCTACGGAACAATATGTCAAAGAAACAATGTGAAAAGACATCAAGAACTACACTACTAACACCTCACAAGACAAATGTTTACCTAAAAAGGGCATCACAAAGCAAGGATGGACCCTACATTATGGTCAAGGAGATAATCCATCAAGAAGAAATACCTATCAACATATATGCATGCACCGAATTCAGGAGCATCTAAATATATAACACAAATACTGACAGAGCTAAAGGTAGACATTGACAGTTAAACAATAATAGCAGAGGACTTCAATACTTCACTTACATCAATAGATAGATCATCCAGGCAGAAAATTAACAATGAAATATGAGCCCCACTTGAAACTATAGATCACCAGAACTAACACACATACACAGGGTGTTCTATCCCAACAAAAAATATGCATTCTTCTCAAGTGTACATAGAACATTCTCAAGGATAGACCATATACTAGGACACAAAACAAATTTAACAAATTCTCAGCAAATTTAGCAAGATTGAAATGATACACAGTATTGTCTGACCACAAGTGGGTAAAAATCAGAAATGAACAAAAAGAACAAAACTGCAAGACCCACAAAGATGTGAATACTGAACAACGTGTTTCTGAACAACCTCTGGGTCACTCATGAATTTAAGATTTATCTAGAAACAATGAAAATTCAGAGATAAGCTACCAGAACTTATGGGCTTCAGTAAAAGCACTTCAGAGTGGAAAGGTTATAACCAGAAAAATACACATTAAAAAACCAAGAGAGAACCCAAATTAGACATTTAACTACACACCTGTGGGAAATAGAAAGGGAAGAACAATCAAAAAGAAATATCAGCAAAAGAAAAAAAATGATAAAATTTATAGCAGAGAAAAATGAGTTTGAAACCAAAAGACCAAATGATCAATGAATTCAAGAACTGATTCTTTGAAAAAATAACCAAAATCATTACATCCCTATCTAGACTTATTAAGAAAAGGAGAGAAAACTCTTATAACAAAAATCAGAAATGAAAGAAGTGAGATTACCACTGACATCATAGAAATACAAAGGATCAGTGAAAACTATTCTGAACACTTGTAAGCTAATAAATTTGTCAATCATGAAGAAATGTACAGTGTCTCAGAATTATACAACCTTCCTAAACTAACCAGAAGGACACAGACAACTGAAATAGGCCAATCGCAGTGGTAGAATTTGAAGCAGTAATAAAATACCTCCCCAAAAACAAAAGCTTGGGTCCAGATGTCTCACTAGTAAATTCCAGGAAACATTCAAGAAGAGGTAATCCCCATCCTCCTTAAATTCTTCCACAAAGTTGAAGAGGAGGGAAAACTACCAAACACATTCTACAAGGCCAATATTACCCTGATTCCAAAACTAGACATAAACAGGACCAAAAATGAAAACTACAGACCAAATAATATTGATGAATACAGATGCAAAAATCCTCAGCAAAATCCAAGCAAATAGAATTCACAGCAAATCAAAAGAATTACACAACATGATCAAGAAGGATTTATTCGAGGGATGCAAGGATGGTTCAACATAAAACAAATCAGTGTAATACACCAAATCAACAAAGAGAAAATAAAAGAAACATGTGATCATTACAATAGATGCAGAAAAAAATCAACAATGTTCAATACCCATTCTTGATTAAAAAAAAAAAAACCTTACCAAAATAGGAATAGAAAGCACATACCACACATAATAAAAATAATATATAACAAACCCACAGCCAACATTATAATTAATGGTGAAAAATTGACAGCCTTTCCTCTAAGATCTGGAAAAAAAAAAAAAAGCTGCCCATTCTCACCACTTCTATTCAATTTTGACCAGAGCAATAAGGCAAGGATATCACATTAAAGAATCAAAATTGGAAAAGAAGAAACTATCATTATTTAATGATGATATATTATACTTAGAAATTCCTAAACATGCCACAAAAAACTGCTAAAAACAATAAATGAATATGGCAAAGTGAGAGGATATAAAATCAACACACAAAAATTGGTAGCATTCTTATATGTGTAGAAGAAAAAGAAATTAAGGAAGACATTCTATTCACAACAACACCAAGAAAGATCAATTACCTGGTAATAAACATAACAAAGGAGATGAAAGATCTCTACAATGAAAACTACAGAATTTTAACAAAAGAAATAGAAGAAGACACAGATATAGAAAAACATTCCATGCTCATGTTGACAAAATTAACATAGTAAATATGGCCATCTTACCCAAAGCAATATATAGGTTTAGTGCCATTCCCAACAAAATTCTAGGGACGTTTTTCAAGAAAATAGAGCAAATAATACTGACATTTGTTTGGAATCACAAAAGGTCTTAAAAGCCAAATGTATCTTAAGAGGAAAAAAGAAGAGTGTAGGAATCACACTCCCTGACTATACTACATCATCAAAATAGTATGGTACTGGAACAGAAACCAACACACAGTGGAATCAAATTGAAATCCCAGAAATAAAGCCACACTTATATGGACAGTTAATCTATGACAGAGATGCCAAGAGTGTACAATGGAGTAAGGAAAATCTAAATAACAAATTATTTTGGGAAAACTGGAAATATATCTGCAAAAGTAAGAAATTAGATTACTCATTATTGCCACACACACAAAAGTTAATTCAAGATAGATCAAAGACCTGAACATAAGACCCAAGACCATAAAACACTTAAAAGAAAATGTGGGAAAATCCTCCTTGACTTCAACCTCACAGAGATCTTAGGGGAAGGAACAACTGTGGAGAAAGAGGCCACAGTTAAACTAAGCAATTGAGACTACATCCCACCGAAAAGCTGCTGCACAACAAAAGAAACCACCACTTAAACAAAAAGACAGCTCACAGAATTGGAGAAGAAATTCACACAATATACATCAGTTAAGAGTTTAATCTCCAAAATATTCAAAGAGCACATACACCTCAAAAATAAAGAAAATGACCCCTCAAAAACTAAGCAGAACTGCACAGAAACCTATCTAAAGAAGACACACAGATGGCCAACAGACACCTGAAAAAAAGTTCTACATCACTCATTATCAGAGAAATGCAAGCAAAAGCTACAAAGAGATACCGCCACATACCAGTGAAAATAGCCTATATTGAAAAGATTGTAAATAACAGGTATTGGAGTGGGTGTGGAGAAAAAGGAACGCTCCTGAACTGTTAGTGGGAATGTAAATCGAAACAACCTCTTTGGAAAAAAATATGGAGATTCCTTAAATAAGAGATTGATCTACCATCTGATCCAGAGTGGGGTTCCACTCTTGGGAATACTCAGAAGGCACAAAATCTCTAATCAGAAAAAGTATTTATATTCCTTTATTCATAGCAGTACAGTTCACAATATCCTAGATATTGAAACAATCTAAATATCCATTGACAGATGACTGGATAAAGAAGCTATAGTATATATACTCAATGGAATTCTATGCAACTACTAAAAAAAAAAAATTGTGCCCTTTGCAAAGAGCTACATGGAACTGGAAAGGATTGTGTTCAGTGAAATAAGTCAAAAAGAAAAAGAGAAATACAAGGGGGGTTCATTCATATGTGGAATATAATTAAATGAAACAAATAAACAGATCCACCCCAGCAAAATTTCATAGTATGTAAGATGATGGCTTCCGGGGAGATGGGGAGGTGGAGAAGCAAAGAGTCAAAAAGGTGATTGTAAAGGACACGGGAACTCTGGTGGCAGGTGTGGTGTGAAATATAGACTAGGATGCAATTTCAATACCTTAAAATGAATATAACCTCGAGAACAAAAATATAATAAATATTACTATTCAAAAATAAAGCAACAGCAAAAAAGTATTAATATATTCATTACTCCTGATGGAATAGTCTAGGTTAGGTCACCTGCTTTCCGCCAAACACAGTCCACATGCATCCCAAGGTCCCAGGTTTGTGTCCTGGGTCCAGAGGGAATAACCAACATGTACGACTAAAATTAAAATAATTTAAAATGCTTCTTAAAAAAAGAGAACTTTTGTTCATTAAAAAAATACCATAAATAAATTAAAACATGAAACAGGTAAAATGTATTTTTAACTCATAACTAAGGATTGACATCAATATATATTAATAATTCCTATAGATAAATAAGAAAAAATTGAGCAATTAAGGAAATAGGAGAAATTTAAACCAAGCAAATCACAGAAAATAAATTCACAAAATAAACCCACAAAAATGTTCTATATCATAAGCATCAACATACAGATATTAAAATTATTTTTCAAAAGACACTGCTATAGTCTCAAAGTTTATGTCTCCCTAAAATTTATATGTTGAAACCTCCCCGCAAGGTGATAGTATTAGGAATTGGGGTGGAACTCTCCTGACTGAATTAGTGCCCTTATAAAAGAGAGGCCTTCACAGGGGTCCCTCACCCCTTCTGCCCTGTGAGGATGCAATGAAAAAATAGCAGCCCAGAAGAAGCCCTCACCAGACCATGCTGGCACACTGACACAGACTCCCAGCCTCCAGAACTGCAAGACACACACTTTTGTTATTTACGAACTTCTCACTCCTCAGTCTGTGGTATTGGTTGTAGCAGCCCAAACAGATACATTTTAACATTCATCAAATTACAAAAGTTTTATATGTCTAATAGTCCAATACATTGCTGAGAACAAAGAGCAATAGCATAACAGTGGGACTGTAATGAGTAGAAGAAGGTTAGAAAGCTTGAGACAGACCCTACCAAAACTCAGTTATGTACGTAACTCTATAATCTAGTGTTATCCCCGAGCGCTACTATAACAAAGTGCCACGAACTGACTGGCTTAAAACAACACAGATTTATTCTCTCACAGTCCTGGAAGTTAGAGCTCCGAATCCTTGCCTCTCCTCGTTTCTGGTAACTCTCAACGTTCCTTGATTTGTGGCAGCTTGACTCTACTCTCTGACTCCATCTTCACATGGCATTTTCCATGTCCCTGTGTCTCCACATAGCTTCTTATAAGGACACCAGCTCTATTAGATTAGGAGCTAAGTCTGCTCCAGTATGACCTCATCTTGGCTAAACTATTTGTATCTTCAAGGACTCGATTTCCAAATAATGTCACATTCTGAGTACTGGGAATTAACAGGGGACACAATACTAGCCGTAACACCTACCTATATCTGTTAGTTATATATTTTTAAAAGATACAAATTGACATGAAAACACATATAAAATTGCACATTTATAAAGTTATACACATGTAAAATATAAAATTGCAGCATTTTTATAATTATAAAAATAGAAAAATACAAAGCTCTTTCAACAGAAAATGCACTCACTCACTGTAATACATTTATGCAATGGAATATTCCATAGCAGTTAAATTCAGTAGAACTCACACAAATGGGAAAATCCAAATATACATGATGATAAGCATAAAATACACATAGGAGATTTTCATTTTCAACAATATGATAAATTGGATATTAAAATAGTGAACAAAACAAAAACATTCTAAATATATTTCTGATTTGATACAAAAATAAGGATTCTGCAAAATTATGAAAAAACCTGGAATCCTAGGAAGCATGTGAGCAGCAACTGGTTTTTCCCTAAGTGATTTTGCCAGCCCCATACACCTTGAATTGCAAGGTTTAGTACAAACTTTTAGTGTTACCCTGGCATGTAAAACTAGGAATCTAAAGTCTACATTTCATCTAAGAGGTCATACTTTTATTCTGAAAGAAAATAGGGAATAATACTACCTAAAGGGATAGTGACTATAGTTTGTCTATCAAAACTCTATCTCTAGGTAGATTTAAAAAATACAGTCTTCTGAGCATTCATAGACATAAACGAGCCCTTTTAGGTTTTTGTAGTTTACGCATAAACTAATGTTATGTGTGAATTTAAAAAATTCAAGCAGAAAACTGAAATCAAAATCTCAAGATGGTAACGCTTATAGATGACACGAACAGATGTACCTGTACTGAGGCATAAAACTCCACATATGCCTTAAATAATCACCATAGGCAATGTTTGGAATAAAACAAATAGCACAAATACAAAACCTACATATATGAATATAATTACAAACCAACAAATACAATAGATAACAGAAACAGACACACAGAAACATTAACTATTGGAATTTATAGACTTAAAAATCTAAATAACTATGTTTAATAGCTCTCAAGGACAAAAAGAAAAGCTTAAAAAGATCAACAAAACAGAATAAATCATTAATGAATAACCACAAAGTTCTTGGAAAAGATGAAATATAACTTTATAAATAAAAATGTGTAAGTATTAAAATAAAAATGAAAACAAACAAATCCATTTTATGTAGCAGAAGAGAGATTTAGAACTATAAAACATATGCAAATAATTACCAAAGATTCAGGTCAGAGATATTATGAAATTAAACATTCTAAAAGAAATATCAGAAATCACAAAAGGTAGAGGAAGAATCAAATATAACTAACTTCAGAAGGAGACATAAAAGAGGAGACAATATAAAAATAAGTAATTTCTAAGTAGCAGAGGAAATTAAGGTCATCAGTCAGATTATTCTAAAGTAGGGAGATTGTTCTGGAGTATCTGGATGGGTACAATGCAATTACAGTGATACTTAAATGTGGAAGTAGGAGGCAGAATCGGAGATCCGGAAGATGGCAACAGGAGAAAGACTTGGTCCAACATGCTGATTTTGAAGTTAAAGGAAAAGAGTCAGCAGCCAAGAAGCATGGGCACTTTTTAGAAGCTAGAAAGGATAAAGAAATGGATTTTCCCAAAAGTTTTCCAATAGTAATGCAATTCTGCCAACACCTTGATTTCAGCCCCAGTGAGACCCATTTTGGAACTTCTGAACTATAGAATTCAGGATAATGAATTTCTGCAGTTTTAAGTCCATAAATGTACAACAATTTGTTATAGAAGCAACAGAAAACTAATAAAATAGAAAGCATTGATACATATAATTCAAATATAAAACACTATCTTGAATATAAAATAAAAAATAGCAATGTTAGCTGTGAAGGAAATAAGATAGTTAAAATAAAATATTGGACCATAATAGCAAATATATTGTTGAGAATATATTAGGGTCCTCTCAGTAGATAGAAACACCATAGAGATTTAGAAACAGAAATTTTAATATAAAGAATAATTAACACAGAACTGGAACAAAATGGAGTTTACTATTGAGAATGAGTGAGATGATAAAGAATATGGGAGTAGCAGATGTAAGAAACAACCACTATCCCTTGGAAAATTAGGTGTCCAAGGAATCATCCTTTACACTTCCTTGAGGACTGCGGTCTAAACATCACTTGACTTGCTAGAATGCAGAGAAGTCAATGACATGACATGCTGTTGGGACCTGCTAGGATCTTCCCTCTAGGGTGCCAATAGAGCCACAGTTAGGTAGACATCAAGCCTCAGAAATTAGGAGGTGATGGGGGTAGCTGCTAGTTGCTTCTGGAACTAGGATCTGGAAAAAGTTACTACCTGTATGAGTGTAGGAACTTCTGGGTTCTATATGGTTCCAGGTCAGTTGTATGAGACAAAGATCAGGTCAAAAGGTGACTAGAAGTTGCCATAATTTAACTATGCATGCTGAAATAGCAGTGATACCACTAGAAGACACAGGAAAGATATAAATGTAAAATAAGTGTACTGAAAAATAATTAAGTTAAAAAAATTCAAGCAACAACTCAATCAATCCAAAGAAGATCTAAAAAGAGTAAGGGACTAGAGAATGAAACACTGTGACAAATAGAAAGTAAATCATTAGCAGACAGAGACTACATTTCTTTCAATGTGATTGGAATTAAACTTTAGTTAAAAGTCTGAGTGGAGAAAGAATTCCTACTGTTTGTTGATTTCAAGAGGTTTAACTAAAACCTATTATTTAAACATAAGAACTCAGTAAGATATGAGACAAATAAACAAGTACGAAGGAAAAATCAGAGTATTTGTATTTATATCCACCAAAACATACCTTAATTTAAAAATGTTAAGCACATTAATATCAAGTGTTCAATTCACAAGAGAGATAAAACAATTCTAGACTTCTAGTTTCTTATCAATAGCCTTGAAATATATAAATCAAAATGATGAAAGAACTAAAGGAAAAGTAGAAATAGTTATCAAAGTAGGGAACTCTAATAGACTTCTTTTAATAATTGACATTAAGTAAACATACGTAAAGACACAGTGACAAAAGTATTAAGATGAATAAAAAGGATGTTACAACACATGGCACTCAACAATTGGATGATGTATTATTTTTGAACACACAGGAACCATTTATATTAGTTAGAGAGCCAATCTTAATGCAGTTCCAAAGATTGATATATAACTAATTCTCCATCTATGGTGGTATCGTTATAAAACAACAATGAAAATATAATAAGACAATTACATGTTTGTTAATTTTCATGTTAGGAAATTTAAAGACACAACTTAAAAGCTCATGAATCAAAGAAGAAAACATACTAGAATTACACGGCTGAAAAAAAGTATTAAATATCAAACCTCTTAGGTACAACTAAAGCAGAACAAACAGGAAGTTATCACCTTAATATTTGCAGGATAATCCTTCCAAAGATATACACTAGAAAATAAAAATTACTCGCTTTTAATGAGCTAAACATTCAATAGAAGAGGTCAATGAAAGAACATTAAAATAATTCACTACACAAATATAATAAAGGAATAATAGCTATAAAAGGAGAAAAGTTAAAAAAAAAAAAAAAAAGAAAGAAGGTGACAAGATGAACAACGAACCCAAAGTTGGGCTTTAAAAATATTATTGAAATGGTCAGAACTCTGTCCTGATTAATCCAGAGAAAAAAAGAAAAAACACATAATATTAAAAATGAAAAGGACAAAAAGCTACAGGAACTACATATATTAAAAAAGATAATCAAAGAATGTTGTGAATAATTTATACTGACAACTTTCTTAGCTAATGAAATAAATTTCTAAAAATTGAAAATTGTCTTTAAAATGTCAATATTATAAAATATATTTTAATGGACTTGGAAATTATTCAAGTATAAAGAAAACTAAGGAGAAATGGAAAAAGCAACAGGTGATATTTTCTTGGAGCTTAAGTCAATAAAAGTTATTTTTAGTCCTATAAATGACACTGTTGGAACATTAGGGGAAATACATTATCATAAGACAATAGAGGGTTATCAATATCAAATGACCTGAGAATGCTTATAGGAAAATGCTACACAGTGAAATATTTAAAAGGTGCAATATTACCTCTGTTTCTTAAAAGGTACAGTAAAAAGTGAGTATGTGTAGAAATAGTTATGTATGCATTTGTGTGTGTGTGTGTGTGTGTGTGTGAGTGAGACAGAGGGACAGTGAGAAAGAGAGAGAAAGAATTTAAAGCAAGAGAACATGAATATGAAAAAACATTTAGGTGAAGGATATATTAATTTTCAAGACATTCTTGAAAATTTCAGAAAGTCTGAAAAGTTGCAAAATAATTTAAATATAAATTAGCAATATAAATGTTAATACAGTACAAATAGAATTAAGAATATTGACTCAAACAATATAGGAATTTATCCAGTAATTTAAGTATTTTCTCATAAATAATCACTAGGCTAACATTTTAATAAATTATTAAGTCACCAATATTCCACTTCTACATAAAGATGTATAAATTATAGAAAAAGAAACTTTAGAAAACAGAGTAATGTAATTCAACTCATTGACATATCTAAAGACATAAATGGAATGCTAATTTAAAAGATGCAGAAAGGTGTTTTAAAAGTTCAATATATATTCATGATTTTTAAAATGTCTCAGAGAACTGTGAATAGATGGAAACTTTCTTATCCTTATAAAGTGAATATATGTATATCTGCATAACTATTTAGATATGCACTTATATAAATCTATTTTATGTTATATAGTAATATACATGTTAATCTTGCATTAAACCTCGTTTAATTGTGAAACTTTGAAAGCTTTCCCTTCTGCCATTGAGTAAAAGTCAAGGATGTTACTCTCACCTCTTTTGTTCAGTTTTGGACTGGAGGACTTAGCATAATTTAAAAATTTAACAAAGGAAGGCATAAAGACTGAGGGAAAGGAAAAAAACAATTTTTTTGCAGATTTTATCATTAAAAGTAGAAAGTGAAAACATCTATAAAAAAATCATTAGAATTAATATGAGCCTTTAGCAAGATATTGAATGCAAAAATAATATGCAACATCACTCTCCTTTTTATTTTCCAATCACAAATCATTAAATATCTCAAAATACAAATATCAAAAAATAACTGGAATATTGACAACTATAGAACTCTACAGAGAATATCACAAAACATCAAGAGATATTAAAAAGTAAATAAATGACTAGAGATATTCAGTGATCAGATTAAATTTCTTATATTTTAAAGTCATCATTTCTCTCCCAAAATGTCATATCAGTTCAACACAACACCAGTTAGAATCCAAAAATATGTATTTGTTTGTTTTATAGAACTTTATAATCCTACCTAATTATATATTATATAATTACCTAAATATATTCATAAGTATAAAATGCCAGTAAAAATCAAGATATTCTTGTAGAGCAAGCTGATAGATTTATTTTGCCTTATCTTCTATCAAGACTTTTAAAAATGCTACAATAATTAAAATTAGAGGGCTATTTGCTCAGAGACAAATAGCCCAGTGAACTAGGACAAAGTCTAGAAAACAATGCATGTATATCTAGACAAAAGATATCGATTGCTAAGAAGGACATAATGCCTCTGCAATAAATTGTGCTGGGAAATTTTAAAAAATAATGAAATTTGATCCCTACCTCACACAAATTCCAAGTGTGTAAACAAAATTTATATGAAAGGCAAAACTAGAAAGTTTTTAGAAGATAACAAAGGAGAATATTTCCCCGACATTGCAGTAAAGGAGCTTTTATTAAAAACAAAAACAAAAACAACAACAAAAAACTATACATAAGAAATACACGCCCTGGTGGAAGAGGGTTTGAGTGCAGTCCACATACATCCTAAGGTCCTTGGGTCATATCCTGGGACCAGGGGGAATAACCAAGATTAACAGATAAATAAAGTAGATAGGATGCTTCTTCCTTCTCTCTCTTCCTGCCTGCCTCTTCTCGCCTTCATTTCTGCCTGCACTTTTCCTAAAAAAAGGAAAAAATAGGTACTAACCAAAAAGGAAAGATAAAGAACTGTGATAGTAAATTAAATATATGTGTATATATATTCATCTAGTAACACAGTGAAAATAAGAGCTATAAGTGATACAGCAGCTGACTTTAGTTTCCTGAATATATGTAAGCTCTTAATAATTTATGAGAATTATAACTACCAGTGTCCATAATTAAGTCTACTCTTAGCAAACATTGGTGACAATGTGGAGCAATGAGAGCCATCAAACCCTATTGGTGAGGGTGGAAATTGCTACAGTTCTTTGACAAACTGTTATGTAGTAAAATTTAAGATACACATCCAGTGACCCAGGAATGCCACTCCTAGATATTCACCCTAGAGTAATTCTTGTTTACATGAACCTGGAGACATTTAGGAAAATGTTTAGCAATAAAAATTGTTAATAGCTCCCAAATGAAAACAGCTCAAATGTCAATTCGCAGTAGAAGGAATAAATTGTAGCATCTTCATTCAATGAACTGCCATAAAACAATAAAATCAACAAACTACCTTTCACACTTAAAAAACATGGAAAAATCTCTGGAACATAATGATGAGCAAGAGAATTCAGACACAGGACCGACTCTGTGGCATACTCTCATTCACACACGATTTCAAACCTATGCAAAATGAAATTATGTTTCTTCTAGATGGATTCATATGTGGTAAAACTGTAGAGAAAAAAGCAGGAATGACTGACAAAAGAGGGACTGACTTATCTTTGGAACTACCAGCCTCTTGAGGGCTGGGGCCATGTCTTTTCATCATGAGCTTCAGCATCTAAAAGAGGTCAGGCACACTAGATATTTTTATTTTAATTAGATGCTGTAGTATTTACAATATAAATTATGAAGTTTAATTGTTAAGTAGCTTGTGGTCTACCCTTGTCTTCATTCCATGTCCCAGACAGAACTATCACAAACCAGCCCCCACTGCTCAGTATTTACTACTCCTGCTGTATCTTTGCCAAGATGGCTTATAGGCAACACAGTATTTTAAACAAAGGACAAAAATGAATAAAGAAAAGATCCATAGATTTTTCCCACAAGGTTCTCCCATATGAAGCTGACTCAGGTGAGAAAGATAATAGCAGTGATAAGAGTGTAGGGCATTAACTCATTGCTAATGGTTGAATGCTACCTCTCTTATTAAAATGAACTATTTTTAGTAGGGTTCTTCAATCCTTTAGTCAAACATTCTCCAAAGCAGTTTGGTGTGATACTTTGACCAGTAAGGAAAAAAGGGAGGAGAGATTTGTTGGTACATCAAATTTTACCAATTCTGCTTACCTCTCCGGCTTGCCTCCTACAACTTATGGCAGGGTATGTGTTGATTTCCCACCCAACCCCACTGTCTCTCCACCACCACTAGGGAGATACACAAGAGAGAGGGGCAACATGTATTGAATTTTGATAATAAATTTCAGGGGTCAGGGAACCTGAGAAGGGGAGTGAGGGGGCATCATCAATGATAGTGGATGGTCATCCGCCAAGATACTGTGTTTTGGAAGATCTTGGACTGAGGAGGGCCAGCGACCTGGGAGAGCCTGCAGTCAAGGGATTTGGTTATGCTGGACAGAGTGATAGACAGAGTGGTAGACAGAGATTGCCTCTGTCTAAAGGAGCTGGTTCAGGAATCCTCCCGCGTGGACTCCAAATAGAATGAGCAGCCAGAGTGCTTCTTTTCCACTGCTATCCAGGAGAGTGTCATAGAGTCTTAAATATTCCTGCCTATTGCCCACTGCGAAATAAATAAAGCACTATTAAAGATTAGGATTGAGGAGGGAATTGGCCTCACCTGAGGCCATTGGATGATAGCAAAGGTGATTTGCCAGCAGCCCCTGAGGGCAAATTTAACCTCAGAAGGTGGTAATCAGAGTTACTAAGCCCAATCTCCTCTCTCCTCCCACTGCCCAGGTGACAGCTGCCTTAGGTATTATTATGGAGCCAGCAGGTTCTGCTTTGCCTGAGTAGCTGACTGGGCCAGCATAGGGTGGCAGAGGGATTTCCTGCTCCTCAGGCAGGAACTACACTTTCCCAGGAAGTCCAAGGCTGTTTGAGTAAGTTGCACAATGGGTGATCACAAAGAAAGACAGACAGGGTTTTTGAAAGTCTCTTTTCCAAAAATATCTCAAAGAGTATTTGTGATGATGTCGGTGACCCTATAGAACACAAGTGTGGAGACAGGTGAGAACTGTCTAAAAAGCCAACCTCTCTCTGAGGTCTAATTTGTCACTCCCAGGTTGGAGAACAAGTGCAGGCATGTTCCTGATTTAGTCTCTGCTGTGTCACTTCCAATTGAATAGATTTCCCAAGTCCAGCAGTTCCTGTCATTGTGTTTTCACAGCTGTGCTCTGTGTTTCTGTCACCTGTTCATGAAAGAGAGACTTTCAACAGAGACAGGTCTTCCTAGAGAACAGACAGTGAGCTAAGTCCCCGGATGAGACTCTAGAGCTGGCAAATAGCAAAGAGATCACATGGGGTACAGGGCGAGGGCCTTTCGTGGTCAAGCCTGGCTCAGAAGAAGGGTGCTGGCTTCCAGACTCCAGGGGTTAATGTCCCAGAGTCCGGCTCAACATGTAATCAAGTCTATGAAAAAGGCGATTGTCTTTGCCTGCTAGTTTTAATTAAATTGTGGGGAAATAATGATTAACCAGAGCCTCAGACAGACAGCTTTCTAAAATACCAAGGAGACCAGTCACATGCTATTTGGCAGTATGTTGCTGCCACCACAGCAGAAACAAAGGCTTATCACTTGTGGAGTGCCTGTCTCTACCTTTTCCTGTCAGTCGGCTTTTCAGTCCAAGAAATAACAACAAGGCATGGTGATTCTAGCCCTGGATTATCCCTGCAAGTTCTGCCTCTCCAGTGACATCTTATCCAATGGTAAAGTGGGGTTTTGGGAAAACAAGTGGTCTTATAAATCTGGAAATGTCCCAAGTGGTATGTTGTTTTGAGACATATCATTGCAATCCTGTTCACATTCTGGGTTTATTTCTACCTGACATACTTGCACAGGCAAGATAGAATTGGTGGGGAAGTTTGGATGAGGCATCTCCTGGCAGTGTTGTGGAATGAGGGTGGAAAAGAATCGAGGGTTGTTAAGAAAACCCATGAACTTAATTCATGTTGAGACCCTTCCCTCTGATCACATCTACTCCTGGTAGAGTAGAGATGGCCCTAGGTGGGAAGAAAACTTCAAATCTCAAAACTTTCCAACGATGCTTCCAGTGATGATAAACATGCTTGATTTAAGCGCAGAATTTGTACCTCTAATACAAACAAAATTGGATTGCCATTGAGGCAAATGAAAATGGACTCTTTAAAAGGAAAGATTTTGGTAGTTCTGACTAATGGAATATGATCTTACAGCCATCAGGGATCAAGACACAGGCCCTGTAAAAACTGATAACTCAAAAAACTAACATTGTAATTAAGGACAAGCTGTGTCCCTGCAGCCCCACATCTCCAAATAAAACTGGCTGCATGCTGGCCATACTTGAAAAAGTGTCCGATTTGCCATCCACCTATCTCCTTGGTGGTAGACAGTTTGGAATACACTCTATGCATCTGTCCTAAGACTATAATGAGATTTGCAGGTCATTGGATATTTACCAAATGGCACCTGGCCTGTTCTGGAAGATACTCCATGCCTTGCCAGCTTGGCCAAGTACAGTAAAAAGCCCACTGCCAAGCTTTAGAGCCCTGCCTGGCTTTGTGTCCAGTGACCTTCCAGGCCATTTGGTATTTTGGAAACAAATAGAAGAACATAAATAGTCAATGTGGGTAGCTGACCTCTTCCTAACTCTCCATCCTCTACCAGAGGAGTGGTAGCTACTGTAGGGAGTGCCAAAGAAAGCTAAAGATATGTATTAGAAAGCTCTCCTCCTATTGGGAAGCTGTTACTTTTAAAAATAATTTTAAATTAAGCAGACGGAATTACAGATGTCTGTTATAGTAGTAGTCAAACAACTGTTGTTGAAGTATTGAAGAGAGAATTACATCTTAGATATTTCAGGCTTAGATTTCTATACACAAAGCCCCCAACAATTTTGAGCCCCTAGAGAAGTTAATCCTTTTAGCCTTAAAATACTTATCATGCATACATGTGCACACATGCACATGCACACACACACACACAGTTTTCCAGGATACGCAGGACTTATAAATACTGAGATTTGATCCAATAATGTGGAAATAAATACAACTCAATCCTTCTTCTTAACAGGGGACCACATGTGAAAATGGCTTCAAGAGAAACAATAAAAGTATTATGATGACTTGTTCTTGTAGGTTAATCTTCTCGGTCTCATGGGGAGTTTACCTGGACTCTGGGAGGCAGAGCCAGTGAATTTCTGAAACAAAACCCCGCTTCTGGCAATGGCTGAAACCCCTCTCCCCAGCAAGTTTGGTAGTAGATCACAGGTCCCTGTTTGCAGGATGGTTCTCAGTTGAATTCAGCAAGTATTCATCATGCTCCTCACTGTGCTCCAGGCCTGAGCTAGGCTACGCTGTGATGGGATATACAGAGAGGAGTCTCCACTGCCTCCACCCTGGGTCAGAATGGACCTATGGCTCCAGCCAGGTTATGGGAAAATGCTCACTGACTGACTCAGGGAAGCATTGCATTTGGGCTCTGTTAGTCTTCAGAGTTTAAATACTAACCAGTATTTACCCAGAGTCTGCAGCAATTTGCACCAGAAGCTTTTCAAGGGAAACAACGTGAAGGAGACACAATTCACATCCCTGTCCAGAGGCAGAGGGAGAGATGGAACATGACAGGACATGGTCTAAGCAGGAGTCAGGATGTGGCCCTGGAATAAGACAGGCAGAGCTACAAAAGGAATTTGTCATCCAGCTGTTGAAAGTCAAAAAGGGGAAACCCAGAACCCTGTCCACCTCATCAATGTTCCATTTCCTGAGGACAATTGCTCCCCAGTGGTAATGGCCTCAGGCACTCTGCAAATTGTCCTTGTCATAGTGGCTATTTTATTGGTGATAAAGAACTTAAGCTTCAGCGTACATGTGTTTGGCGTTAAATTCTGAATTTTTTAAACCACATTTCCTCACATAATAGGGGATAACAACCATCATACTTCTCTCAGAGGGGTAAGGTGAAGACCCATGAGATCATTTAAGTCAAGTAAGCACCAGGCTGGGAACACAAGACGTGTTCAGTATATTTGACCTATCATTTCATTCATTTCTTCAACAACTATTTAAGTGCCTGCTTGGCCTTGTACCCTGGGCCTCACAGAAATAAACCCAGCAGAATCACTGCCCTGTGGGAACATAGAAAGAAATGAATAAGGAGAAGATAATTATAGCACAGGTGGCAATGCTATGAGAACATAAACTAGGGAATTGTTGGACAGGAAGGGTATCTTCTGGTCCAGCCTGGGGACAGGTAAGGCTTCCTAGAGAGTTACTCCTGATCTGCATCAAAACAAACAAGGTGAAGAGGCAGGTGGAGGATCAGAGAGGCATCTCAGAAAGAGCACACAGGATATGCAGAGGCAAGGAGGTAAGTAAGGCAGTGTTTGGAGAGAAATTAATTAGCTCAGGGCTGTTGGGAGCATTTTGGGTTGAGCAGAGGATGTGAGAGCTGACAGGGCTGGAGGTCTTCAGGAAACCCAAAATGACTTGGACACTCCCTGGGGGCATGAGGAGTTGGGAAAATGGTCAGCATATTACAAGGATTCATCTGGCATTGGTGACAAACCCCCAGAAGCAATCCAGGCCAGAGGTAAGGGGACTGGAAGGAGGGCCAGGGAGTTCAGAAATCTCTAAGTGAATTGGATAGACCTCAGAAGCTGGAGTACACCATGCAGGGAGAAATGCAGGCCTGGCTTCTAACTTGGGAAGCTGAGGGGCAGGTGAAACTGAGCAAGCAGTAGAAAGGCAGATTTAGCACAGGATTTAGGTCAGGGAAAGTTGGATTTGTCTGGTTTAAAGGGGCTGGAGGAAGGGAGAGGTGACCATGGTGTTGGGGCTGACATGGATGACTGTATAGACAGAGCATGCCCCTAAGAAAGACCGCCATCTGCTTTCAGGACTCCTGAGGCCTGATTGGCCCTCTGCCACCCTACATGTCCCAGTTGTGGTTGCCAGCAGCAATCTGAGAGCAGCATGACTTTCCTGCACATGGAACAGGACCCTGGTGCTGTGGAAAACAGCTTCACTGATCCTCTCACCTGACTCCTGCCTCTGCCTTCAAATGCACCCCCTCTCCTCTGCTCCTGCTACTGACCTTCTAAGATGATGAAAACTGGCCTCCTTCCTTGCACAATAATCTTTCAGGACTCCTCATTGCCTTTACAATTCAAATATCTTCTACATGGCAGCTTAATAATTTTCTGCTCATACAGTGTCTCTATGGTTTTCAAATAATGACACAAAACAAGGAAGCCATGCAATCAGCTACTTAGCTATTTTAAGTCGAAATAATCTCATATTCTTCAGTATCTTTGATCACTTCATTTTATAGGCCCAAAGACTGTCAGCTACCAGAGTGTCCTAGAATTTTAGAAATGGACAGACACTTAGACCTCATGCAAGTTTGCCATTCTCCCTAACTTCATCCTTTCTTGTACCCCACTGCTGTTTCTCAGAGAAATGCATATGAACTCAGGGTCTCTGAGGCCATCTTTTCTCATATCAGATACATGCCTTTCCTTCTTTTCTTTTTCCTAATGCCCTTTCATCCTTCTCTTAAAAATTTCTTGCCAGACTAATTACTACCCATTATTTTGGACTCATCTTAAAAGTCACCTCTTTCAGAACCTTCAAGAAACTTCCTCTAAGGCCTCAGACTGGATTAAGTGTCTCTCCTCTGTGCTCCCACACGTGAGCTTCCTTCTCTCCAGCACCTCATGTCCTACATTGTTGTCACTGTGTTCTCTCTGCATCTTCCTCAACAGGGTGAGTTCGTGAAGGTCAGAAGTTAACTTCTGATACCCTTTATATCACTGTCATTTAACACCTAAACCCAGCACAAGACTCTGTAAAAACAGATGAACTAATTTCTCTGAAATATCATGACTAAGTGTGTCCCCAACATGAGGTTCATCTTGATGCCAGACAAATGCTCAACACTTGTCTCCGCCAAAGAGTCAGCATGAGGATGGCAGTAGCATGAGTCTCAAATCCTGAGGACTCATTAGCACAGCATGGGGTAAAATCGCTGTAGGAAGGATCATTTGCTATAGTGTGGTAGGAATAGGATTATAAACTGGAGCAAGTGGCCTTTGGGGAGTGGTCCCATTTAATTACTGTAGCTTGCTTCTTTCCATTATTCTAAGAAACTGTGGTAGAAAATTAATATAAAACAGTTAAGCTGTTCCCCAGGTAAAATAGTTCATAACTTTCCTTTTATTTATTCATTTTTCCCCCCCATAGCTATGCTCCTCCATCCCAGCCCCAACCACCACTGGACTGGAGAACGTGAACCCTAGCCCAAATTAGCTTCTTCATGTACCAGTGATGGCTCTGTGCTCTGGACATGGGAGATAGCACAAGTTTCCCAGGCAGAGCCTTTTTAAAAAAAAACTTTATTTCTTTCAACATGTAGTAAAAAAAACCAGAAAAGTTTTTGAAGGAAAAAATAAGAAGAAATCACCACTATTGTTCCCTGTACCACCTATGACCCCAAGTCCCACACCCCACACTCATCCCTCTGATAACCACAGATCTATTGTCTAAGGCAACTGACTTGTTTGATTTTGTTATATTCATTCATTTTCTTTGTTTCCTTATATTCCACTTATAGGTGAAATTATCTGATATTTGTCTTCCTCCTTCTGTCAAGGAACATAATCCTGAGTTCTTTGCATTTTGCTACAAATGATGGAATTTCTCCTTTTTAGGAGCTGAGTATTACTCCACTGTGTGTGTGTGTGTGTGTGTGTGTGTGTGTGTGTGTGTGTGCATCATATAATATCTTATGGGCACTTAGGCTGTTTCTATATTCTGGTTATTGTGCTACAATGAACATAAGAGTGCCTATATTGCTTTGAGTTAATGATTTCATATTCTTCAGATATTCAGAAATGGTCTTACTATATCATATATATGGTAATTCTATGTTTAGTTTTTTGAAGAATATCCATACTTTTTCCAAAATGGTTGCATCAATTTATATTCCTACCAACAGTGCATGAGTGTTCCTTTTTCTTCATACCCTCACCAACGCTTGAATAACTTTCCTTTTAAACAGTACCTGCATAGTTTCTACAAAGCTGTATGGAAAAGCAGAAAGTAAGTTAGTTCACTGCTCAGCTGATTTCGACAGGGATAGGGTGGTTTCAGGATTCTATATTCTCTTCCCTTTCATTCCGGTGATTGACATCCTGGCCGTAAGGGCCCAATACACCAGAGAGTCCTCTCTGGTATTTTAGAACAAGAATCTTAAAGACCATATAATCTCACAGCCTCATTTCAAATATCAAAAGAATTCATCCCCAGGCACAGTACATGTACATGTTTACTGTATCCAATTCGGTGCACACCTAAATATCAAGAAGCTAGAGACTATTTTGAGAAGGTCAAATAATTTAAAATCTGTTCTGCAGGAGTTTTGCACAAGACCTTCCTACCTCCAGGAGCTCAAAGTCTGGTGCAGAAACAGATCATTTAAATGAAGTACAGGGATCTGAGTGGCACAGGTGGGAGGCGGCAGTAAATCCAGAACAGGGGCTATCAGCCCCCACCTCTTACAGCTGAAGTTTCTGAACAAAGGCCTCAGATATGAGTTCACCAGGCAAAGAGAGAGGGCGGGTGGGTAGTACAATGTCTTCAGACAAAGAAGCTGCATATACAAAAGTCCTCAGGTAAGAACTTGGCAAATTTTGAAAATGCCAAATGGTTCAGAAAATTTGAACCTTGGATGTGAAAGTCGGAGAGAAAAAGAAAAGGAGGCAAGGCCAATTTCTGAAGTGTCTTATATAGTGACAGTCATGCACAGAAATGCTGACAATTTAGACCTTTCCAGAGGTCAAGAGGGGGGACCTGAAGGGAAGTGGCATGAGCAGCATTTTAAAGGCATTACTTCACTCTAGCTGCAGAGTGGAGAAGGCCTGGAGAACCAATGGGATGAACAGGCATGCAAGAGATAAACTGCAGCAGGAATGGGAAAATATTTAAGAAATACACTTGAGCATTCTTACTGACTGATGTGGAAGGTTAGGAGTAGGAAGAAATCAAGGAGGGTGATATTAATTCCATCTCCGGTGACAGGGTGATACCATTCACTAAACAAAGAACACCCAAGAAGAGGCATCAGTGTGGGGCTGGGATATTGGCAGAACTGAGGTGTACTGAGCATGAACTCTATGCCAGGCATTAAAATCAGTTCGTTCCAAAACCACATTGTAACATTATAAATCGGGAAATACTATTATGCGTAATTTGTAAGTGAGATGCTGGAGCAAGGAAATAGCAACTATTTTTCCTCAATATCTCACAACGTAAGTGGCTGAGCCAAGATTCTGACATAGGATCAAGTTGAAATCAACAATAGATTATTAGGTTTGAAACCCAGAATATATGTACAAATGTAGATATTAGAAAGAGAGCCAGGGCCTAGATTTCAAGAAAAGAGAGCAATCTGGTATTCTGGAGGCCAAGTGAAGAAGAGTTTCAAGAAAGAGAGAGTGATTGACAATGTAAATGCTGCTGAGAGAGGAACACAAAGTCTGAGACTAGATTATTGGTTTGGCAATATGGAGGTAATTGATCCAAACAAGAGTAGAATCAGCAAAGTGATGAAGACAAAAGCTACTTAGGATGAGTTCCAAAAAATGGGAGGGGAGGTAGTAGAGAGCTCTTTCCAAGTGCTTTGTTATAAAGGGAGAAAAGAAATAAGGCAGTGGAGAGGAATATGGAGTCAACAAAGGGTTCGTAAGATTACAGAGTGCTTGTATGGTGATGAGAATGAGTCAATAGATATTATATGAGAGACAGAGAGGAAAGATAGAGGAAAAAAAACTCTTGAGGAAGGCGAGGTGGAATGATTGGCTTCAGCTGGGAGCGGGAGGAATGCATCCGTTGTTAAAAGGGGAAAGGCAAGCACTGAGCATACAAATGCAGGTCTGCTGATTATTGTGGGAAATCGAGGCAGTTTTCTTCACCTTTTTCTATTTTGTCAGTAAAAGAAGAGAAGGGATTGCAAGCTGAGAGTGAGGAGATGTATTGAAGGTTTGAGTTAGTTTTCTAGATCTCGGGACACCCTTGAGATCTGTGATGATAAGCTTAAAATAAGACCTGATGCTTTTCTCCAGGAATGTCAAGTTTCTTGGATGCAGGTGCTGAAAATACCCATAGAAAATGCTGCAGAGACATTGACCAAGATAAATCCAGAGAATGTTCCATTGAATTTAGCAACATTCACTGGTGCCAAGGCAAGAGGGTGGGCATGTCAGGGAGCTGGGCTGCCTGGTGTGAAATCTGAGTAAAAAGAGATGGAGAAATCTTTCCCCATAGCCACATCTGAGCTTGAACATCACTTCTGACTGCTTTGAACCTCCTTTTTCTGACCTGGAAATAAGAGTCATAGTACTGATCTTATTGGGCTGTTATGATTAAATAAAATTAGGTAAAACATAGCATGTTTGACAAACAGTAGGTGTGCAATCAAAGATAATACAACACACATGATTGCTTCTGCTTGGTCATAAAGAATTTGAAAAAATAAGACTGGACGAGAATGAGATGTATGGTTAATAGATTTTTTTTTCACATGGAATACATCCACTGGGGCATGTATAGAAATGGGAAATACAGTCATAGAAAGTGAAGAGAAGTACCCCTAGTTGAAAAAAATCCATGACCTTGGCTGTATCAGCCCCAGTTATAAGGAATAGAGCTGACTTAAAAATCTTCAAATGTGTTCAGAAAAGCCACAAGGGTTCCCAGAGAGTGTGACTGTTTGGAAACCTCAGGAAATGCCATCACAACTTCAATAGGTCTTGTCACTCCAGCTATAATATGCTTTTTGGAATGAAATGTTGTTGATTATACAGCCAGGCTATGATTTTCTGATTTGTGTAACAATATCTCTCTGGAAGGTAGATAGTTTGTCATGCATTGAATTCCTAATCCAATGCCTAATTTTGTCCAAGGTACCGTAAATCTTGATGTGTTACCTGAAGGGAAATCTTCCATTTATGAAAAGCGAACATTACAGAGTTTTCTGTGACCCAAAGAGGCCTGTGCAGCAGACTGGAGCTGTGCAGTTTGGATTGCTGCCAATCACATTAGGGTGCTGAATACAGAAAACAGCAAACACTGATCCTGACCAACTGCCACCCTGTCTAGCAGTCCCCGACATTCGGCAAACTCCATTTTCAAAAGCCCAAATTAGCACCAGAAATGAATAGGAGACAATGTCACTCTTTCAAAAATAAAGTTCAGAAGAGCTAATTACACCTGGAAGTATCCTGAAGTATGTGGTCTAATTCAGAGCTCTAAGAGACCATCCAAATTTCAGTCACCTTGCAAACCGAGGTGGAGAGCAATGGAGTGGGAAGACCAACAAGGTAGTTTAGGATATGTTGCCAGGAAATAAACTTTTTTGTTTACTTTATTTACATTTATTTAAATTTATTATTTATTGAGGAAACTTTGCTCTACAAAATAATATAAACCCATATGTGCATGTTCCCCATTCCCCAAATATATGACAATATATATTTGACAGTATATATTGCCAGGAAACTAACTTGCCCATAATTTTCTAACAAGTTCATTTATCTCCTCCAGGCAGTCTTCCCTGAGATCCTGAGGATTGGGGGTCACCTCTATCTTCCCGTGGTCTCCAGTGCTTAAACTCTCAAAGTTTTATGGATTGAAGAGCTCTGTCTCAATGGGAATAGGTGAATGGGCTTCAGAGTGATGGATGAGGGCTACTTGAAGTTATAGTGCTCTATTCTTTTTACCATAGTCTGTGGGACCGTTGTGGGGAAGGGGACACTGCAGATTAAAGAAAACAGCAACTGGCAGAGCACCTGCCTATTAAATGTACTCAGGAAGAGTTTGTGAAATTATTTAATGAACAGATGGGCTGTTTGATTCATGGTCTGAATCTCCTCTCACCTCTCGGTCCCCTGAGCATATGTGCCTGCATGTGTACATACTTCCCTGTCATAGTCCTTCACTTACTGCTTAAAGACGTTCTGGAGGAAGAGAAAGCAGGGGGAGTTGGTATTAATCGGAAAATGCTTCCATAAATGTGTGGGATACTAATCTTGTCTTTATGAAGTTAAGATTTTGAGAGTAAGGATGAGGGAAGGCCATGGTCTGCAGTAAAGTCAGCAGAACAATGAGAGCAGGGTCCAGGAGAGGCCTGACGTGACTGTTGAATGAGGTCAGAGAGAGAAAGTAAAGGAACCAAGGGTGCCATTCTGGGGGAAGTTGACTGCAGCTCTGGGACTTTGGATCTAACTTCATAGGTGATGGGGAGCACCGAAGGCTCTGGAGTCGGGTTTCTGACACGGTGTTACACAACATGGTTGTCATTAAGATTGTAGTTTTCTTATGTATTCACTGTTTGAATTTAAGTTCTTTAAAGAAGAATCACTTTTTTCAAATAGTGCTATTGATTCATGTGGTTCTTTTTCATAGATAATAAAGTCATTTGGATATATTTTTCTAAGATGAAGAGTATTTATTTGACAGATTTGTAATTGAATGTCTACTGTATATATCACACTGACCTAGGCACTTTGAAGAGACAGATATGTGTGGAATCAGACCCCTGCCATTCCAGAAACACAGAGGAAAGATGAGGTAACCAGAAACACATGACACAAATATCCTGTGAATCAGACTCAAGTAGTCATAAGTAGCAGAAACCTACTCAAATGAGCTAGAATGGATTACAGACAAAGAGCCACAGCAGTGTTCATGATAAGGACACAGATGTGACTCAGGGACCCAGAGATGGCAGAGCAGCCATACCTCCCCACGGGCTGGCAAAGAGACTGAAGAGAGCTCCCTGAGCACTTCCTTCTACTTCATTCCTCTCTCTTGGCCAATGCTCACTGCAGCACAGGTCATATAGCTGCTCCTTATGCTTTGCTTCCAGCCACACCCCCAAAGCTGCTTGAAATCAATGTTTCTCAGGCCCAAAGTGAAATTCCCAGTATAGAAAGTGGTCCGAGTTGGCCTGGCTGGGATCAACAGTCCAACCTGTTTCAGCCAACTGTGCGGAGTCTCTATGATGGGTCTTGTAGTGTAGTCAGTCCGGGGCCCCTCCTCTGTGGCTGAGGTGTGGAATTATGCCCCAACAGGAAGAAATTACAACATGGACCAACACTTCACAAAGCATCTTCAAGACATGGGGACGGTGTCCTCAGTGAAGGGCAGGCACCCACCACAAAGGTATATTGGTGGTGAGAAGAGAGCTTGCATCACATCCATTGGGTATAGCTTTATTTCTATATAAAGGACTAATATATTTCTCTGTTCACATGAAGCCTGCTAATTTCTTCAAAAACATTCAAATTAAAAGAGACTGAAGTCAGAAAATGACTTCATAGTTTATAGATGTTGACACGAGGCTCTTCATTCGATCTATCCTGGGTTTGGGGGTGGGGAGGAGGATAAATATCTACAGAGCAGAGTCAATTCAAGTAGCTTTATAGCTCAAAAGTCTATCCTGAAGAATATTCTGTGGAGATGACCACACCGTGCCAAACCAGCTGCAGAGAGTACCCTGAAGGGACAGCTGGCCTCTAAGCCCTTGGTGGGAATAGTAGAGCAGCAGTGTCAGTCTCTGTCCTTCCCAGGAGGAGCTACCAGACAGAGGAGAGGATGCTGGAGTGTCAAACACTGTCTCCATAGTCTTCCATTCCAAAAAGGTGGAGCATGTTCTCTAAGACCTGAGGACACCTTAAAGGCATGTGAGGACTCAGACTTGGGAGAGACAGTAGCTATCTTTCAGCCTGAGCCCTGCTCACACAGCTGGCTTCAGAGGCTGGCTTTCCAGTGCTCCTTCCACTATTTTCTGCCTCTAGAACGCTGAACAGCTCCTACTGCCTCCCACTATCTGGTACTCTGGTCCATCTGTCTCTCTTTTTCTGTGTCTTCTGAGTCTGTCTCTGCTTTTTTTCCATGTCTATCTGTATCTGTCTCTTTCTTGCCCTGAATGTGTGACTATGTGTGTGTGTGTAGCTCTCACTGTGTCCTCCTTTTCTCCTTTTTTGTTTCTCTCCTTTTCTCTTGTCATGTGCCAAGTAGTATCTGTGTGCTTCTGTCTGCTTCAGTTTGTCTGTCTCTGTTTGGCTGCACTGTCTCTTAGAAGACTTCCTTAGACATGCCTGCCTCCTTCTCGCTCTCTCTGCTTCTGTGTACATGTGACCAAACATGGCTGCTCCTATCTTAACACACTGTCTAATCCCCTGACTAAACAGACCACCAACTCTAAATTATAGTCCCAAAATCCTGGGGGAAAGGATCTGATTGGCCCAGTTTGGGTAAGGTGTTAATTTCTAATTCAATTTAACTGTAGCTCAGAAGATATGAAGTAAGGGCAGGAAAGTGGAAGGTGCTATAAAATGATTGCAGGCTGCTGGTCAGCAGAGAAGTAAGATCCTGGTCAAGGGAAAAGAGAAAGAGGTAAAAGAACTTTAAAAATGAAGTGCTTACTTTTTGCAAATATTATAAACATCTAACTAGAAATGCTAGCAGAATCCAATAGTATCAGAGAACTTGGTACACTTGCTGGATTTAAGGGCAGCCTAAAAAAATCAGTGTCATTTTTTTCACACTGGTAATAACCAATTAGTAAACATAATTTTTGGGAAAAAACATGCAGTTTACAATAGCAACAAGACCGGACACTATGTAAGAATGAAGAAGACCTATGTGGAACAAATTTTAAATTCTAATAAATAAAATATATCTGAATAAATGGGACCTATTCCAAGGTCACAGCAAAAACAAATTAATCTTGTAAGAATATCACTTATTATTAGAATATATATGAAACGCCTATAAATCAAAAAGAAAATAACACCGCCAAATTAAAAATGCTCAAAGGACATCATTTAGCAATTTATAGTAAAACAGATTCAAAAAGCTAGTAAGCATATGAAGAGATGCTCAAACTCATTCGTAATCAGGGACATGCTAATTAAGTAACAAAGAACCAACTCTAACACGTTATTCTTATTAGAGTGGTGAAATTGGAAAACTGGATAATGCCAAGTACTGGAGGGGATGGGGGATAAAGAAATTTCCATGTTCTTCTTGAGGGAGTGGTGCAGCATTCTGGAAAGTTCCAATGAGTCCTTAGTCATATTGGATATACAAATTTCTATGAACCAGCTGCCCTACACCTTAAGTATATATCCCAGAAAATTCCCACACAGTCCAAGCAGGAATGAAGATGTTGAGTTGTTTCAGGACACAGAGAGTTGAAAGAGTAGCCAGGGAAATCATAGTGGTTGTACTTCTTGGCCATAGACTTACCAAGAGTTAGCAATAATATATCAAATATGTATATGGTGACAGGATGGATCTGAAAAACAGAGTTATTGAAATAAGAAAGAGAATGATATGACACCAGTTAAGTAAAATTAAAATGCTTGCACATAGGATAACAGTATGCCCTTTATGAAAGAATGCATATTCGACAGTTCGAAGATTGGCTGATGGTGAAAGGAAAGAAGAAGGGGAGTGCGGAAAGAAGAAGGGGAGTGCGGAATGAAGACTGAGGATGTAAATAAAGCAACAGTGGGATATTGCATGGACTGTGGTGGTAAAAGGATACATTAAAAAAAGGATTAACTCAACCTTTTACATTGTAATGCACTGAGGCTTATAAACTGGTCATAGGAATCCCTTCCCAAGCGAAGGACAGTTATCCAGAAAGGAGAACATAGACTGTGAAGTCACATAGTTGCTAAGGGGTCCACAGTGAACCAAGGGACAACAAAGGAAGTGTCTTCATGCTTGATTTTTTTAAAAGAATGAATTGACGCTCAGAGAAGCTAAGCAGCTTGCCAAGGTCACAGTTTGTAAGACATGTTAACAGAATTCAAACTCCCTATCAAAATGAGTCATCACTTGACTGCTACTGCCCTGGTCCAAGGCAACATGTCCTGTGCCTTGGACTTGTGCCATAGCCTCCCATCCATACCTTATAGTTGATGTCACACAACGGCCAGTGCTACCCTGTGGAAATCTCAGTCAGATCATGTCAATGTCAATTCCCAGTTTCAATGTTGTCCCAGTACAACAACCTTCTGAAAGAAATCCAAATATGTACATGTCCTACCAACCCAGAGATGGCCTGGTCTGCCTAGCTTTATGGTCTCATCTCTGATCACTCCCCATCTGGCTCTTTCAGTAATATTAGACCTCCTATTTCAGTAATATTTCTTACATACTACCAGGACATGCCAGCCTGAGGGTTTGGTGCTAACCTTTCCCCCATTTCATATTGCATTATTCATCACTACCAGCTCAGAAAGATGACCCCATTTTTATGTATCATCTTCCAGTCATCATTTTAACATTTTAATGCTTTATTATGTCTTGTTTCTGTCACTTATACCTTCTTGATAGCATATACTCTGCATTTTTGTTGGTTGGTTGATTTTTGTGTTCCCCCATTAGAATGAGGGCAGGATACTGCCCTAAATCATGTACTCTGCTCAAATGTTGGCCTCTGGTGAGCCCTCACTCAAAGTCTGTTGATGACTGTTTGGATAACTAAGCCTTAACTCCTGAACAGATCTTGAAGAAGGGAGGATGAGGTGAAATGGAACAACAAAGGGCAGAGGTAGGCCTTTACTTAGAAGCAGATGTGAGAGTCAGAGAGAAGAAATATCAGAACATAATGGGGCTGAATAAAGTAGGGTCAGAAGGAGAATCTAGTAGGCAGTGAGATTTTAGGATTTGAGCCTCTTTGATCTTTCTGTTCCTACTTCCAGAAAAGATGAAAATCAACCCACTATTTCCAATGACTATACTCTTACTCACCTCAGGGGAGACAAATTTCACAACTGTCCTGCAAAATCCATTTCCCAGGTGTAACAACTATCACAATAAGAAATCCAACCTTACTACAGGCATAAATTTCCTTTGAGGTAATTTTATCCTGCTACCTCCAAGAAAAGTGCTGTATAACAAAGAAATAAATAAGAGGTCAAAGTGTTATGAAAATATAACCTCATGTATACTATATCTAACTCAAATAAAAGATTTTTACATGGTTATAATTATGTATCTCTTCTTAATCCCAGTTAGCTCTCAGAATCTGACTTTTCAGGCTGAATTTGGCAAACAGCTTCCATAAAAATACCTCTTACTGTGTGTTTCTCCTAAGAGACAATATAGACAGGATCATCAAGAGATGAGAACCCTTGGTGGAAGGAGAGAAAAATATTTTTTCAATGTGTAGCCCTTCTGCTAAAAACACACTATTCATTTTCACTCCCACTAAATGATTAGGAACCCTCTCAAAACTCTGATCTGGCTACAAAATCCATTCTGCTCTGCAAAAGAATGCCAGACCAGTCTCCCTCAGCACCATCTGAAATGCCATCCTCATGGAGTCATTCCCTAAAGTTCAGCATTGTCCTCTTCAGGTTCTGTACCTGAAGTGTCATCAGCTGAAGAGGAGAGATGCCAGTCCTTAATTGTCTTAGTCAACTGGACATTTGTTATTGTTGGATATTGTTGCATGTTCAGATGTCTACTTTTGGTAACTGCCTCCCTCCCATACACAAATCTCAATTTTCTGCAGTAGTCATTATCAGCTGTAGCAGTTAGTTTTTGTTATAATAATGCCATATATCACACAATCTCAAAACTTTAGTCATCACAGAAATAAGCATTTATTACTTCTCTCTCTAGGATCAGCTGTAGGTTTATCTTGTGTGGATTTGCTCACATTTCTGGGAACCACCTGGAGAAATTTCACTCTGTTCTATATATCTATCATATGCCTAATATGGTGTCATACTGATGGCAGAAGTAAAAGAAAACATGCAAAATCACAGAAGGTCTCTGGAGGCCTATAGTCAAAAATGGCACAATCTCACCAAGCATTGAATAAATGCAAATTTAAGCCAATAGAAAATACCTTTTATACTTATCAAACTGGAAAGATGAAACTTGTGGAGACATAGTGTTGGTCAAATGGAATTGGATTATCTATACTTGGGAGAGAAAAAATCCATTAACAAGTTTCCACATATGTTAATCTGGCAACTGTGCAGTCTCTTTGACGTAGACATAGTACTTCTGGAGGTTTATCCTAAGTAAAACATGATATGTATAAAGATGGGTGTGCTAGTATGTCTAGTGCATTTGGCAAAAATGGAGGTAAGTTAAATATTCATCATTGAGAGATAGATGAAAAGCATATAGTATTTCATGCAATGGAATATTATATAATATTATCTTAATGTATATTAATATAAACATACACATACACAGACACATATATGTGTAAAGAAATATTTACAGTTAGGTGAGTATCATAAGTTGTATGTTTCTCCTTTTGCTAGGAAACCAGATAGAGGTGTGCCTGGGTGTAGTAGTGGTTTGGTCACTTGCCTCAACTGAAGCTCAGGCCACATGTATCCCAAAGACCTGGACTGAGCAGAGCAATCAAGATTGTAAAACTAAACAAAAATAAATTAAGTACTTCTTCCTCATTCCTTAAAATAAAAAAGAAATGAGAAAGACGATAAAGAGACATGAATGGTTGGATGGATGGATGACTATTCATTGAAAAAAAAGATTTAAATGGAAATACTAAAATGTTAATAGAAATCATCTATATCTGGGTAGGAATTGTGATTTTTTTTCTATTTTGCCTGTATATATTTCTCATTTCTGCAGTGGTCCTTTATTATCCATTTAGTTTAAACTTTATTAAAATGGTTATCCATTCTACTGAAAAATGCAACATTTGTACAAGTGTTTTGTCCAGAGCGTACTCTAAACTCCCCACCACCTTGGCCGGGCCCTGCTCACCAAGGCAGACATCACAACCATGACCCTCTCCAGTTTCATTACTGGAGCAAAAATTGATTCAGGGATAGGAATGCAAAGTACCAGTGCCCTCTGGTTCCTTAGCGCTACCTGGAGATTGTAGCCAGCCTGGTGACCATGCCCACCTCAGGGCTTCCTTCCCAGCTGCAAGAAACCACATGGGTTCCTTTCTTCAAGAAGCAAAGTGCACTAGGTTAGGAGTCCTTCCTCTGAAGTATTCTGGGCCCCACAGCAGCTGCAGGCTGCACCTGGGAGACAAGAGTCCTGCACAGAATGCACTAAGGAGCTCATTACTCAAAGGTGCCCTTTGACAAACCATTTGCAAAGAGAGCAAGCTGTTTGTAGAGTGAATAATCACTCCATCATTTGAGTTTCACTCACAAGGAATGTTAACAGCACATTGTAAACATGTTTCATGTTAATATTTCTTTTTTCAATCCTTCATCTTCAGAATAAAACAGCCTTTCATCTGTCCCTGGTCCAAAACTTATGTTACTTGATATTATGTATCTGGTTAGCAAATAATATTTTAAAATATGTATTTCAATGTCTTGATTGGCTTTGATTTGGCCTTGAAGATGGGGCTGGCCTTGTTAGACTGAGGGTTGACAGACTTTTTTTCAGAAACACTAGAGTGAGATCAGGGAAAAGATCAAATTTTGGACTCATGTGATCTTTACTGAGGTGTGCCCCGAGTGACTAAAATAGACTCCATGACTCCCAAACCCCTCTCTTGCCTCTTTTCTTCTGTCTTTGTAAGTCTTAATCTATTCAGACTACTACAACAAAACATCATAGACAGGGAAGCTGAAACAGCGCACAATTATTTCTTAAGCTCTCAAGGCTTAGAAGTCCAAGATCAAGGCACTGGCAAATCTGGGGTCTAGTGAGAACTCCCTCCTGGTTTGTAGATGGCCATCTTCTCCCTAGATCCTCAAATAGAGGTAAGAAGAGCAGGAACTCACTGAGATCTCTTCGATGGACACTAATCCCATCTATTAGGTCTCCAACTCTCACGATCTACTCACCTCCTAAAAGCGTCACCTCCAAATACCACTATATGGAGATTAGGTTTTAAAATATGAGTTGAGACACACATTCATTTGACAACATCGTAGCTTTCTACATGGAGATTTATGGGGCCTAGAGATCATGACTGATTTTTATCTTCTTGATACATCAGTTTGTGACAGTTCTGTATTAATATCTCCTCTAGGGCCGAGGATTGTTCATTTCTCCTTGTAATCCTGCCTATTCATAGGCCATATTATTAGAAGCATAAGGTCATAATAATTATATCTTGATGAATTATACAATTTATCATACAGCACCTTAATGATTTTCACCTTAAATCTATTTTGTCTAATAGAACAGATTTCTTTTGGCTAGCATTTGCATGATATGCTATTTCCAGCATTTATTTTTCACTTTCGGTATTAATTTTGTGACTCTTATAAGCAGAAAATAGATTTTATAACTCTTTTCTGATTCTTATTTAACATGAAAATGCCTACCTTTCAATAGGTTAGTTGAATATGTGTATTCCTATATTACTGTTTTTTATTATTTAGTATGTTTTTTCTCATTTTTGTCTTTTCCAAACTTCTGTTTTCTACTAATTTGATTACATTTTACTTCTCTTCAACATCCTTCCCCCACCATAGTTTACTTTGTTAGCTTGATGGTTCTGCAGAAATTTGTTTCTATATTTTTAGTGGTTGCTCAAAAATTTTTATACATATCTTTAATTGCACATATTTTCTAGCAAAATCTAAAGTTTGAGGTATCATATTCACTTCATTCCTTTAAACCAAAAGATTCATCCTCATTGTTGATACTGTTTAGAATTTTAGTTCTACTTTTATTGAGAAAGTGGGAGAGAGGAAAGAAATAGGGATGGAGTGCAAGTTCATGATACTAAGAATATTAATAATATTAATTCACATTTCTTTTTGTCTTCCACAATTAAAGCAATTCTATTGTATCCATCATGATTGTCTAGAATATACACTCAATGCAAAACACTTCCAAACAATATGGAAAAACAAAAGGGGAAATAAAAATCATCCAAAATACCTTCTACCCTGAGATTAAATTGGGTGATCCTCACTCATGTAGCTTACATATAGGTACAGATTTAGACATATATCTACTCATTTCATTCACACAGTTTTCACAAATACACGTCCATACTAAATAAATTGACTAGCTTTATTGAACTCTTTTTGAGTTTTGCTTACCTCTTCCCTACCATAATATACACATGTTATAAACTAATATGTAAACAGCCAACCTAAATTTCCTATCCTCGATTTTTTTCAGGTTAATTCTATAATAGATGAATAAGTGAAATGAAATTAAGGGAAAAGGAAAATGTAAAGAAGGAAGGGAGGGAGGGAAGAAGGAAAAAGGTAAGGAAATAGACATACAAATGTATAGAATTTCAGTCATTATTAATGTTATAAATTTAAGATTATGCTTGATTTGTCTGAAATTTGCTTTTCCCACCTTAGAGTTCACCATATAAATTCTCTATCATCATCTGCAATAGACTGAACTCATTCTTTGTAGGTTTTTATTATGGATATCTAAGAAGTGCGAAAAGTACAGTGAACTCTCACATATCAATCATGCAGCTTCAACAATGATCAATATGTACACTTTGTCAGTCTTGTTTCATTAATCCTTCCCCTGGCAAACATAGCAATGCCCCCTCCCTCAAAGTTGTTCATATTCTATTCTCTAGGTATATGTTATCTTATGTGACAAAGAGACTTAGTAAAGGTGATTAAATTAAATACATTGAGATAAGAAGAGAATTATCCTAGGTTTTCTAGCTGGGACCAGCCTAATTATGTGAATCCTTAAAATTGAAGAATCTCTCTTGAGGAGATGTTTCTATGGAAGAATTTCAATGGAGAAATGAAAACTTGCTGGTTTTGAGTCAGAGGAAGACCAATCAAACAAACATCTAGAAACTAGAGAAGGCAGGGAAGTCAATTCTTCCTGAGAGCTTTCAGAAATAAGTACAGTCCTATGAACACTTGGATCTTAGCCCATGGAAAACTATATCATACTTTGACCCTACGTGAGATAATAAATGTGTGAGTTCTTTTTTTTTTTGTAGGCTACTAAATGTGTGGTCGTTTTTTACAACAATAAAAACAAATGTACCTACCTTCCATCTTCCTTTCTTCTTCCCTTCTTCCCTCCCTCCCTCCCTCCTGTCTCTCTCTCTCTCTCTCTTTCTCTCTCTCTCTCTCTCTCCCCTCTTCTTTTTTCCTTTTTCCTTTTCTTCCCTCCCTCTTTCCTTTTATCTTCCTAGTAAGGGCTGCAGTATTTATAACAAATTTCAAATATTATATATGCCCCAAAATACTTGACCATATATTTTAACTGATGATGATTTTTAAAAAAATCACAATATCAATTTTATCTTGCAAAAAGAATAATTGCTTAATTTTATCCAGTAGTGTGTGTTCAAGTTTTTTTTTTTTTTTTGATCTGAAGAAGTCTCTGTTTAGACAAGAAATTTTGCTTAATTAGATTCTAAAGAAGGTCCTCAATTTACATTTCATTGATATTTCTCTTAAGTCACTTTAGGCTCATAATGGTTTCTCCTTCACCCGTCCAGACAGACTTTTTTTGCTGTTGTTGTAAAGAAATTTGATCATTTGCTCAGTAGAATTCACCACTTTCTGAATTAAGATGGCCATATTCTCAGAGCATTGACTAATAGTTTTCTCTATCCCCTATATTTCCTATAAACTGCTAGATCTAGAAGCTTGATGAAATTTAGATTCAACTCTTTTGGCTTCTATTACGTTATATTAAGTTGTTTCATTTAAGTGATAACGTGACAGACTGGTGACTCCAGTGTTGTAGGCTATCCATTCATTATAAACTTCCCAAAGCCTTTCAGACTGTGATATTGGAAGCCAATTAACTAAAGCTATAATTTCATAAACACTCTTTGAATATAAAAAACCCATATTATTTGAATATCACTAAACCACATTTGCAATATTTGATACACAAAAAAACTTGCGATTTTTTGTACATTACTTGTGTTTCCCCAACTTTAGCTAATGGGAGCCCCTATGATTATTTTTTCTTTTTTTGATGTGTGTCTTTTGACATGCTCCATTAACCTATGATTGACTCCTTTTAGTATTAATGACATTTGGAGACTGCAACCAAAGCAATCAGGGTTAACTACCTCTTTTTAAAGCATGAGTGATATTTTATGACATGAGTGACCAGTAAGCGAAGGCACTCAGTCATATTCCAGTCCTCTGGAGTGTGCCTTCCGACATATAAAGACTCAACTGCCTCCCCTACACCTGTGATTCTTCACTTCACTTCATTTCTGCCCAACAGGTCCTGAGAGAGATTTGGAGTCAGAAGTATCCATGAATTGTGCTACTTTTCTCTTCAGTCACAGAGGCTGTAGCCTGAGAAGCACTAGATTACCAGTGATCAGAGCCCAACTTGGTGGATGGTGAGTCAGTGAGCAAGGCAATTATTTCACTGCTGTGGATGGCTGTTGCAGCATACCTTGGATCCAGAAATTGAGATGGCTTCCTGACTAGCTTGATTGACGATGGGATAGAGTTCTAGATATGAGATTACAGAAAGAAAATACAGGTGCCTTAAATTGCAGTAGTTATTTCCATGATTTTATTAAAAAACTAAAACAATTAATATCCTATGTTTTCCTGCATATTTATCAGTGATATATAATCTGACTCTTTCACATTTTGGTCACCTCATAGATGACAAATGTTATATTTTAGATTCTTTAGTTTGCATGTCCACAACCACTAATGAATCTAGGTACCACTTTCTTTTCATTAACAGATTTATTAATATAACTTATATACAGTAGGTTTTACTTTGCATGTCCACAACAACTAATGAATCTAGGTACCACTTTCTCTTCATTAACAGATTTATTAATATAACTTACATTCAGTAGGTTTTACCTACTGAGTTTATACCATTGAGTAATATTTTGTAAATTTATAAAGTTTTACAACCAACACCATAATCCAAGTTTAAAATATTTCCTTGCTCCAAAAGTTTTCCTCATGTCTGTTTGTAATCACTTACTGCTCCTACCCCAGCTCCTGATAAACACTAATGTTTTGTATTTTAGGTTTTCCCTTTGAGGACATAATATATAAATAGAATCAGATAGTTTTTTTTTTTAATAAGGAAAAGTGCATACAAGAATGAAAGCAAGCGAGACAGGCAGGAAGAGAGAGGAGGAAGAAACTTTGTATTTATTTTTATTTAGTTGTTCATCTTGGTTGTGACCTTTCCACCCATGTCATGAACCAGGTCCTTAGGATGTATGTGGACGGCTTCTGGAAGACTTACCTGTTAATCCACTAGAATGTACCATGCAATCATCTAGTGTTTGTATCTGGTTTCTTTCCCTTAGCATAATGTTCTCAAGGTTCATCCATGCTGTAGTATCTGACAGTAATATACTCCTTTTTGTTGCTAAATAATATTCCATTGGATAGATAATGCCAAATTTTGTTTATCCATCATTGATATATGATGCAGGGACAGTATAGCTTAAAATCTATGTATGCAGATGTATGAGTGGAAAATTAGCTGGCAAAATTTGAGACTTCTAAGAGCAAAGACCCTAAGAGCAAGGAACCACCTTTGCAACTTAAGACTAAGACACACTCCTAGAAACTCGGGTCAGTCTTTTTTTTTTTTTTTTTTAACTCCAGGTAACCTGGACACACCCCTTATTTATATATATATATATAAGAATCTGTCCTGCTTGAGTGAGAAGCACGCAGCACAGGTCATACACAAATGTGTGCATTCCCTTGACGTAACTTTTCCAGCCCACAGGGTACTTAAATGTGCTGTTTCTGCTTTTAATAAACTTTCTGTGTTCCTGACCAAATGGCAGTCTCTACAAATTCTTTCTAGGCAGACCCAGCATCTCATCAGTGTGTCTCGTTCACCCTCACCCAAATCAATATACACTTGGATTGTTTCTACATTTGGGCTGTTATAAAGAATGTTACTATGGAAATTTGTGTGGTAGTCTTTAAATGGACATATATTTTCATTTTTCTTGGTCGAACAAATGAGAAGAATTGGAGAATCATATGCTAAGTTTATGTTTAACAAAAAAATATGTCAAACTGCTTTTCCAAGGTGTCTATACTAATATATTTTTCCACCAGTAATGTACAGGGGATCTCTGTTTCTCCACAACTTCCTCAGCACTTGACTCATAGTCATTCTAGAGTGTGTGTGATGATATCCTTTTCTGGCTTTAAATTGTATTTCCCTAATGATTAATGATGTTGAGTACTTTTTGTGACTTGATAGTCTCCTTGGTATACCTCCTTCGCTGAAACATCTATTCAAAAATTTTGCCTAGTTTTAAATTGGGGTGGTTTCCTCTTACTAGACTTTTTATATATTTTGAATATAAGTAATTTACATAAATATATATGATTTAGAAATACTTTTCCCAACTCTGATTAAGTTGTTGCTCTTCAGGACTCATTCCCCCCACCCTTTCTAGAACCACATGAGCAAACAAGTTTAGAGGGAAATGAGGAATAAGAACAGCTCACTCCAAAGACTTGTCAAAGGCTCTCACCTGAGGCTTAACAGTTTTTGCATGAATGCCTCTTAGTAGGTAGTTTGCATCTGGTCAAATCCAGACCTCTGAAATGGTTGTTTTTATAATGTTTTCCAGTTTTTCAGTTGGGTTCACTGATCTCTTGACTCCTCCATGCCAGAAGTTACTAGGCTTCCCTTTTTATTTTTATGACAACTTAGAGTCGGGCCTTTTTCTCCATTTTCTCCTTGCAAGTGCCAAGGCTATGCATTGTCTGTGATTGGGGTTGGGTTCCAGCAGGGATCACTCACAGTTTCCATCGCAGAAATGCAATGCTATTATGATTGACCAAGCTAGAGTACCACACCCACCCCAGAATCTAAGGAGAAATGATTTTACACAACATCCAGCTTGAGAATGAAGAGGGGTGTCCCTACAGAAGTGAATTGGGGTGATTTTCCTTGAACAAGGGCATGATGCTAGGTAGGAAAAGCAGTAAATCTCCCCTTGGAATTGTGATTCTGGTGTGACCAACACCTACAATGTCTACCAGTGTCAGAGAAACCTTGCCTGGCCATGTGGACTCACTAAGTCCTTTGTGTTACCAGGCAGACAAAGCTGCCTACAATTGAGGCACAGAAATTCCACATCAGATGGGAGTAGTTTTCAGTGCCCTCTAAGACCTCTTCTAGTTACAAACCTAGGAACCTAGAAATCCAAATTTATCTTTTGCTTTACATTTTACTTTTTCTGATGTTTCCATTTAGTCTCTTCCTTCCTCTTTTCAGCAGTCTTCAATTTTAACATGCTTTTTCCTTCCCATTGGAGACATCCCTGTTCTCTGTTTCTGTGTTTCTGTCTCTCTCACTCTTTCTATTATCAACTTCCATTTATCCAGCATCCACAACAGCCAGGCATTATGCACAGGTGAAACTTTGCAAAAAACAAAGATGTATTAGCTACAATCTCTTCCTTCAAGTTTGCAATGTCTTTGCCAGAAAGAGCCTATCATTCATGGGGCAGCTTACTGCAAAAGTGTAACATGTAAGTGCAGCATGAGTGATGTTGACAGCATAGGCTATGCATTCTCCCAAGACCGGTCTCTTGCACAGACAAAAACTGAAAGCTTCTGTAACTCTAAGAAGGCGTCTTAAGTCCCAGAGTGTGTATGATGGGTGTTATTCACATTTAATGCAAAATAATTGATCTTGATGTTGTGGGGAGGGATTCTGGGCCAGGATCCATGTTGAAGAGATGGACCTGCTTGGGGATCTCCAGAGGGCATTGTGTGCTTATGATGCAGGAGAAAAGATGGGAGGTGGGAAGAAAGAAACCTTAGATGAGGGAGGGGCTTTATTGGGGATGATTCTGTATCCTTTACTTCTATGCCTAGGACCACTCAGAATTCCATCCATTACCCCCTTGTTTTATTTTCTTCCTACTTTCTTTTCCTCCCCGATTCCACTGCTAGTTGATGAGCAATAGTATATATGTAATTTAGAGCTCAGTAACCTAGACAAGGCATTTCAACTTTTATTGAAGGTTAAAAATTATGCAATTCATGTGATCCAGTGTTGCTAATGTCACAGACTGGTGCGTAACTGTGAAGAAAAGCAAAATCTTTCATTCCATCATGGGTTTATTGCAACATAGTGAGTTATCACAAGGGCAAACCAAGTGCAGAAACACCCTTTTGGGGAGGGGGAATTTGGATTATTCATGCTATGGAAATTTTCAGAATCTGAAAAAATAGACCCTAGAGAAGGGGAAAATCACACAGTGAGAGGGGGAGGACTATCTCACCTTTAAGTGTGACATTAGTTTACCTTCGTTAAGATGCCAATCCCATGAAAACTATAAATATAGCATCCTGATTATTTAAGAGAAAAACGCTAATTTTCAAGTTTGTGCTATTTCTAGCACTTCCAATCTGCTATGCTTGAAGTGTGAGCGAGCTGATAATTAAGGAACACCGTGTAAGGCGATGATAGCACACCGCCTCTGGATCCCAGCTCAACGGTACCTTGTAAATGTGACAAAATCAGATTTGAGACTGCTAAAATGTCAGGAATACACATTAGTAAGACTCTTATTTCAATACAATTCAGTGATGCTTAACTTCATACTGTAATCTCATGTCAGTGTTCCGTGTCATAAAACAGATAATGTGAATTCGAGATAATTATTACAAGAAAATATCAAAAAGCCAAAAGCTGAAATAATTTATAAATCACTTCTCCCAATTTTGTGTCACTGACCTGCATGAATTGAACGATTCGCAGTTATGAGAATGATGGGGGTTGCCTGAACTCTTCACTTTCAGGACCAGGAAACATTGAGAAAGGAACTCACAATCATCTTCTCCCACTCACCTACCTCTAAACCCTGAAGATAACCCCCTGCTTGGTTGTATCTCCAGACTCCTGCTCTTCTCTTGCCCCTCTCACTATATCGCAACCAAGTTGACCTACTTCTCCAACTCCATGTTCTGTTTCAGACTTTTCCCTCCTTTTGAAGTCATCACCTGTCTATGAGTCTGAGCTCTGGCCCTGACTGCCTGAGTGAGCTACCCAAATCACAAATCTGGCTGTGGCCTTGCCCTGAATTACTTCGAAGTTTAAATTCCAGTTCTTGACACAGCTACAGTGATCGCCCCTGGCCCAACTCTCTGGTCTTCGCCCCACCCCTTACCTGCACTTTAAACTTTGTGTCCAAATCTGGAGCACCAAACCAGATAGGGGTCCCACACACCTCGTGCTGCCTTACTTACCTGGAGAGCTCCACCCATCCTTAGACTGGCAGGAGATGCCTCCTCCAGAAAATCTGCCCTGAGCTCAAAGAGAAGACGAGGTGTATTTTCTGGACTTATCTCATTCCTTCTTCTGTCATCTCATATTGCTGTTTACCTTTGCCCTGATGGCAAACCCACGTCTCACACATCTTCTTTCCCTGGGAGGGAACAGAAAATCAGGGATATTGTAGGCATCCTCTGCATTTTCTGTATTTGAATATGAGTATGGATTTAGCTAAGTTATTGGTGAAAATTGTCAAATTCATATGGGAGGGGGGAGACATTTCCTTCTATCCCTGCAACTCTTGTATGAAAAGAGCAGTAAGTGGGTTCCGTAATTTATTCATTGTGTTTATATTATAAAATTATAGAAGTATGGACTAATATCAATTCATATATAATATCATTGTTCTGAGTTCTAGAATGTATATAAAGCTGTCATTCACTATATTTCATAATACATAATGATTTTTTACTTAATGCATTTTTAGATTTATCAATATTGACTAATGTAAGATTTAGTACCTTCATTTTTATAACTGTGATGTATTCCATTATATGAATATATCTTGGCGCACATGGTCGTTTTCTTGCTGGAATATTTGTTCAATGTGTAGAACTTCCTTTTATTCCTAATAATATTCTCTCAATTCAATTCAATTTTCTTTTAATGGAAATTCCACACGGTTTTCTTTCTTTTGATTGGTATTTGTATGTATACCTTGTCAGTTTCTTTACTGGCAAATATTCTCTGTGAATTTGTATTTGGTTGCCTTAAATTTTTTAAAAAGCTTTATTTTTATGACTTGCAATCAATCCTCTCTACTTTTAATAGATGATTTTTAACTTATCAGCATTTAGACTTAGTCATTACCAGATAAGCCCTTCCTTCCTTTCCTTCCTTCCTTCCTTCCTTCTTCCTTCCTTCCTTCCTTCCTGTTTTCTTTATTCTTTCCTTTTTTCCTGTTAGCTAGTTTGAAAACTGTAGACTCATTTTTAAATCTATGGGTTTTTACCTTTTATTTTGTAAAATATAAAAGATTTATTGTGACATAATTAATATACATTCGCCATACAAAGTGCACAAGTCAGTGGTTTCTAGTATATTCATGGAGTTGTGCAAACATCACTTCAATAATTTAGACTATTTTGTCAATCCAAAAAGAAATCCATACGTGCTAGAGCCACTTCCCATTTCCTCTAGAACTCCACCCCTCACAACTCTAGACAGTCCCAATTTATTTTCTATCTCTATGGATTTACCTATCCTATACATTTCTTATAAATCAAATTATGCAATATGTGGCCTTTGTGACTGACTTCTTTCATTTAGCATAATGTTTTTAAGCTTCATTGAAGCTATATTTTGTATCAGTCTTTGTTGCTTTTGTTGACAAATAATAGCACATCTTACAGTTATACCACAAGCTATTTATTCATTGATCAGTTGATAAATATTAGGGTTGTTTCCACTTTGGGGACATTATGAGTAATAAACATTTAAGTTCAAGTTGCTGTGTGCTTCCGTTTCTCCTGGGTATTTCTGGGAGTGGAGTTTCTAGATCACATGACAACTCTATCTTTAACCTATTGAACTGCTGGACAGTTTTCTAAAATGACTGCGCCATTTTATATTCCCACTACTAGTGTATGAAGACTAATTTCTCTGCATTCTCACAATATTCGTTAGATGATGTGTCGATTGCAGCCATCCCATGTGAATTGGTATCTAATCATGGTTTTTGTATTAATTTCCCTGATGGCTTATGTTCTAAGCAACTTTTCTAGTGCTTTTGGCCATTTTATATCTCCTTTGGACAAATGTCTAATCAGATCCTATGCCCATTTTAAATTGGAATATTTTTCATTTTAGTGTTGAACTGTAGGCATTTCTTACATTCTAGATATGTCTTTTATCCAATATGTAATTGGCAAAAATTTCCCCACTTTGTGGATTATCTTTTTATTTTCTTGATGGTTACATCCGAAAGACAAAGGTCTTTAAATATGATGTTTTCCATTTATATTTTCCTTTGTTTCTTGTACTTTTGGTTCATACTAAGAAAATATCTAATTCGAGGTAATAAAGACTTACACTTATGCTCTCTTATTTTTTAAGATGCATATTTATTTACTTCACTATTCCTTTATTCTTTATTGTGAAAAATCCTTAAATGCTTCAGCTTCTCCTCTATCATGTAATTGCATTTTTATTTTAATCTTTTTATATTACTCCAAGTGAATTTGAGTCTAATAGTTTCCAATTCCTCACCTTCTAATCTAAGTTGAGTTCATTCATATTTGCATATAAAGCTTATTTTTTATATTTGCTTATATATCCAAGATTTCAAATTGTTCTTTTTTCCTATATATTGGTTCTATTTAATTTTTTCCTATTTAATATAATAAATTCCTGTTTTATTCATGGATGTCAAATCCTTTTCTCTTCGATGACTCTAAATATACTTTTTATAAGATTTATAATTTCTTTAGTTCACAAAACATTTTAGGGGACTGAATTGGACCTTGGTCTATAATTCACACCATATCCACCATCACAGTTCCAGTCTCCTTTACTGGCACCTTTTCTCCTCATCCTCCCTTTCCCCCAACACACACACACAACCACAGTACTGTGTCCTTTGAGTTGGGATTTGTGTGTTCATTTCACTATATTTTACATATGAGTGAAATCATCCTGTGTTTCTCATTTTTTTCTTTCTAATTTATTTCACTTAACATGATCCTCTCAAGATTTCAAAGGGCACAATTCCATTTTATTAAAGCAGTGTCATAAAATTCCATTGAGTATATATATATATACCAGAGCTTTTTTATCGATCATCTGTTAAGGGGTATTTAGTTGTTCCATGTCTTGCCTCTTATGAACTGTGCCACCATGAATATAGGGGTGCAGATGATTTTTTTTTTATTAGAGATTTTGTATACTCTGGGTATATGCTCAGGAGTGGGATTGCTGGATACAATCATAAATCCATCTCTTTGTTTAAGGAATCTCATACAGTTTTCCAAAGAGGTTGCATCCATTTACATTCCTGCCAACTATGTAGGAGGGTTCCTTCTTTCCCACATCATCTATTTCAGCTTTTTGACATGGGCCATTCTCACTGGTATGAGGAGATAGCTTGTAGTTATTATTTGCATTTCTGTGATGATGAGAAATGGAGAACATTTTTTTTTCAGGTGTCTGTAGGCCATCTGTGTGTCTTCTTTAAATGTGACTAGTTCTTTAGCCCATTTTTTGATTGGATCCTTTGCTTTTTTATTGTTGAGGAGTCTGAGCTCTTTGTATATTTTGAAGATTAAGCATTTATCTGATGTATGGTGTGTAAATATCTTCGCCACTTGTTGTGTTTTTGTTTTAGTGATGGTCACTCTTGCTGTACAGAAGCTTTTCAGTTTGATGTAGTCTCAATTGTTAGGTTTTGCTTTGGTTTCCTGTGATGTCACTGTTCTTTCCACAAAGACATCTTTGAGAATGAAGTCAGGGAATGTATTTCCCAATATTCTTTTAAGTATCTTGTGATTTCAAGGCTAATGCACAGATTTTTTATCTATGTTGAGTTAACTTTTGTGTATGGTACTACTGAGTGATCCAATTTCTTTCTTTATTTTTGCATATTTTTTCCAGTTTTTCCAATACCATCTGTTGAATAGATATTCCTTCCTCCATGGTTTGTTCTTGGCATCTTTGGCATGGATTAACTGTCCATATGAGTGTGGTTTTATTTATGGGCTTTCAATTTGATTCCCACTGATAAGAGTGTCTGTTTTTATTACAGTACCATAATGTTTTGATGATTGTCTCTTTGCATTATAGTTTAAAGTCAAAGAGTATGATTGCTCTGCTGTTCTTTTTTCTTCTTAGTTTAGCTTAACTATTTGTGATTTTTTTGTGGTCCCATATAAATTTCAGTATTGTATACTCTAGTTCCTTGAAAAATGTCCCTGGGATTTTGATGGAAATTGTATTAAACATATATATTGCTTTGGGTAGAATGGCCATTTTTACTCTGTTGATTCTTCTAATCCATGAACATGGAATGTTTTTCCATCTCTTTGTGTCTTCTTCTAGTTTGTTAAGGTCATATAGTTTTCATCATAAAGCTCTTTCACCTCCTTTGTTAGGTCTATTCCCAGGTATATGATATTTCTTGGGGCTACTGTGAATGGGATTGCTTTCTTTATTTCTTTTTCCATTACCTCATTGTTTGCATATAGAAATGCTGCTGATTTTTGTGTGTTGATTTTATATCCTGCCACTTTGCCATATTCATTTATTCTCTTTAGTAGTTTTCATGGAGTCTATAGGATTTTCTAGGTATAATATCATGTCATCATCTGCAAATAATGATATTTTTATTCCCTCTCTTTAAATATGAATTTTAATGCCCTTTTCTTGCCTTATTGCCCAAATAAGGCCAAAATTTGCCCAAATTTAGCCAAAATTTCCATAACTATGTTGAATAGTAGTGGTGAGCATGGGTAACTTTGTCTTGTTGGCAGATCTTAGGGGAAAGACTCTCAATTTTTCACCATTTATTACAATGTCACTTTTGGGTTTATCTATTATTGTTTTCATTATGTTGCTCAATCTCCACATCTTTGTGGTTCCTGCAGATTTGTAATTTTGGTTCATATCTAATTTCACCCCTTTGTGGTCAGAGAAGTTTTTCTGTAATTTCCACCTTGCCATATTTTATGAGACTTGCTTTGTGTCCCAAAATGTGGTCTATACTTGAGAATGTTCCATGTACATTTAAGAAGAATGTATAATCTCATTTGTTGGGGTAAAATATCTTGTATATGTCTGTTAGGTCCAAATGAACATTGTTTCAATTAAGGCCCTAATTTGTTGATCTTTTGCCTGCTGATCTATTGATGTAACTGGGGTGTTGACAACCTCTGCCATTATTGTGTTACAGTCAATGTCTGACTTTAGCTCATTATTTGTTTTATATCCATCAGTGTTTGCTTTATATATTTAAATGATCCTGTATTGGGTGCATATATTTTGATGATGATATTTCTTCTGTGGATTACCCCTGGATCATGACATAGTGTTTATCTTTGCCTCATGAAACCTTTTTTAGTTGGAAGTTTGTCTTATCTGCTATTAGTATTGCAGTTCTGGATTTCTTTTCATCAGTGTTGCTTTGATATATCTTCCATAGCCCTTGATTTTCAACATTTGTTTATTTTTGTATCTGATATGCATTCTTTACAACCATAGTATTCATAACTCCTTTTTAAAAATCCATCCAGCGACTCTCTGTCTTTTTATTGGTGAGTTTATCTATTCATTTCACCCATTTAGGGTGATGATTGGAATGTAGGACTTGTAGGACCACATCTTGGGACACAAAACAAGTCCTGCATTAATACACTACTCTCATTTGAGCCTTTGTTTACTTTTTGTTTTCTCTGCTTCTTGCTTCATTCCCATTTCTTAAATATGCTTTATTCTTTGGTTGGCTTTCAGTGTCTGTTCTGTAAGTTTTGTCTACTTCCTGGCTATGTATCTCTTTAGGTTTGTCGCTGTCCCATAGAACGTGTCTATCTCTATCATCATCCTTTATGAGTTGATGCCATTTCATATTTATATTTTATACAAGATACTTATTTTTCTTCCTCCCTTTGATTTTCTTGTTCTATCCTGTTCATATCACCATTTTTCCTGCTTTTATTTTCCTGTTTCTCACCACTCTCGAGGTTTGGTGAGTCTTGTTTTCATTTTCTCTGTTGTAGGCCTCCTTTCAGAATTTCTTGAATGGCAGTCTTGGTGATAGAAAATTCTACTGACTTTCATATTTCATTGAAGACATTTATGTCTCCATTATATTTTAATGATAATTTTGCAGGGTAGAGTATTCTTGGCCAGTAATTTTTGTCTTTTAGTATCTGAAAATTCTACTCTCTTGACCTATAAGTTTTCCATCGAGAAGTCTCATGACAGTCTAATGTGTATTCCTTTGTAGGTTGTTTTTTTCTTTTCTCTAGCAGTCTTGAATAGTGATGCTTTGTCATTGAGTTTTGCTAGTTTTACTACAATATGTCTAGGGAAAGGTCTGCTTAATTTTAGAAATTTCAGTTTTCTGCTTCTTGAACCTCTGTGGTTTCTTTTTATAACAGATGTGGGAAATTATCTTCTACTACTTCTTTAAATAGAACTTCTGTGATGCTCTCTCCTCTCCTTTTGTAACACCTATTAAACTTATATATGTTCTTATAGTGTTTGATATTTCTCTTAGGGTCTCTTCAATTTTCTTCAATCTCTCTTCTCTCTCTTCTGAGAGAGTCATCTCTGTTACCTTGTCTTCAATTCAGATGTTCATTCTTCTAGGAGTCTGAGTCTATTTATAGAGGTCTCCATGTTTATCTTCAGTTCCTTGACTGTATCTTTCATCTCTAGCATTTCTATTAAGACTTTCTTCATTGCCTCAACTTCTTTGATACCCTTTTTTCGTCATTTATTTTCTGATGTCTTCCAATTGCCTTTGGGTAGTTGATTATACCTCCTGTATTTCAGTCAGTCTATAACTATTGTTTTGAAGTCTTTATCTGATAGGTTCTCCCAATCCATATCAATGGAATTCTTCTCTGGTTAGCTCGTGATATCTTCCTCTTTATGAGCCATTTGTATCTTCTTGTGAGTCTTAGATTTTGGCAGTCCTTTCTTTTTTGCCTTGAATACGGTACTGTGGCTTTCTTTTATTTTCTTTTTAACTTCAGATTGCATCTTACCTGTATTTTTATGTGGCTGACACCAGCTTCTTGATTTCAGTGGGAGTAGGGGCAGTTCTCTCCCTTGGATGTCCTTTTGTGGTGAGCCACTAATTCTGTTTCAGATGATGCATGCTGTGCAGCTCTCCAGTGCTAGGAATTTGACAGGCAGTCCACGTGCAGTCTGTGAACCCAGTTCTCTAGTAGTCTAATTCTATGTTTGAAAATTACTGGGTCTGGGCTGTTGCACTGTGTAAGATTGCATTTCCTGAAGTCCAGTGGATGCCTGTTCCTTGCAGGACTCTGAGCAGTTTGAGAGTCAATGGCTGATGGGAACAGAGGCCTAGCACAGGTGGGTTTCAATCACTGGAGCCTGCCACAGTGTAATTCTAAGATTATAGAAGCTGGGCTATTAGAGCAGGGGCACAGGATATTTTGGTTTTCTGCCTACCTGGGCAGGGTGCTCTGTTTGCATCTCTGTCAGGGACTTACAGGTTTTTCACCTCTTGCCTGGGCAGGGACCATCTAGCCTCTAGTTGAATCATGGGTGGTCCTGAACAGTCTCCAGGGAGCTTGGAGTGTGTGTGCATGGGAGAAGTTATTTTTCCCCCCTGGGGACAGTGGCACAATGGCCTTACTCTGGACACATACCCTCCTCTCTGCTCCAGTAGGGCAAGAGATCTTTGCCCATGTTGCAGCAATCTTCTTTCAGGCCAGGCACAGTACATATAACTCCCTTCTGTTGGGTAGCTCTGAAGGCTTGGGCACGTGTGCAGATACCCGTCTTCAGGCCAGACACTAAGCACACAGTCGCATCATACAAGTGCAGGGAGTGGGCACTTGGGCACATGGGCACCACCAACCTTTATGACCCTCTCTTCTGAGACTTATTTTAGGGCATGTCTGGCTACCTTTCCTCAGGTGGTCATGGGGACATGGGGGTCATGGGGGCATGGGGTCAAGGTCTCTTCTTGTCCTCAGTATGCAGGCCTGGGCAGTCCTCACTCTGCTGTGCTTCACCTCACCAGTCTAGTTCTGCTGGCAAGTAGTGCCTCCATGGAGCTGTCTCTTCCCTGACTTGAGTTTTTTTTTTTTAATTTCATAAATCACTGTAGATTCCATTTGTGTCTTAGAGAAGGTGACTAAAGGAGCCTCTTAATTTGCTATCTTGAACCGGAAACTAAATCTACCTTTTAAAAGCAATTTTTACATTGTCATTTTTGTTTTATTTGGAGTTGATTCATGTCACAATTGTCAGTATTTCTTATCATTAGATTTGCTCTCAGGTTTTAGAATTTTTATTTGTAGTCCCACCTTAAATAGGAAGGTTTATTTTTATTTGATTTCTGTCTCAGGATTCAATGATTTTCCCAAATCAGGGAACATATTGGTTATTCACAATCCCTCTCCACTGGTGATTTTTGGATATTTCCAAATTGTCAGGCAGCAAATAGCAGTTTGGCCAGTGTCTCCCTGTGTCTGTATCCATACAAGGCAGCTTTCCATCAACCATTACTCCAATCAACAGGACTTTATACATCAATTTTTTTCTAACAAGAATACCAAATCTCAGGAACATTAAGACTCTAGTTCAAGGTTACAACACCTATAAATTGTGAGATTGGAATTTGAATTTAGTTCTCTGACTCCAGATTGTAGGCTTTGTCCAGCTCTTTGGTTACTCTGACGGATAGTCACAAGAAGTGATCTGAAAAAGTCAAACTTGCTACTGTGAGATTCATTTCCCTGCTAGATGCATTGAGGTGGGTAGGTTCTCCCAATGCAGAGGAAAGGGTAGGAAAGTGTGCCAGAGAAAAGCAGAAAGAGTGCCCACGAAGACTCCCCATTCTAGTCCTCATGAGAGAACATTTTCCTTTGATAACCTGGAATAGAACAAAGCCTCTGGGAGGCAATAATTCTGGGTGACAGCTCCATAAGCTAACACAGACTATGAAGTGAATCTCAAGAGAATGCAATTGTTTCAAAGAAAATAAGAGAACAATCAGAGACTTGGGATTTTCCCTGAATAATGCATTTGAATTCCAATTTTAGACAAACTTAAAACATCACAATTTCCTTAAAATAAGACTTATGTCTTGGACCGGACAAATGTTTCTTAGTAGATTAGTTTTCATCGAGATTAAAAGTTTCTGCTAACGTTAATAAGAAATGAAAAGACAAGTCCAAAATTGGGAGAAAATATTTGCAAACCATACAGTTGATAAAGGATATGTATCTTTAATAGATAACAAATTCTCTAGATTCAGTAAGAATATGAATGACTCATCTTTTAAAAAAGACAAAAGAATTTAGTAGGCACTTGACCAAAGATTTTCAAATGACTGAGAAATACATGAAAATGAACTCATAATTATTTGTCATTGAGGAAATGCACATACAATGAAATATTAAAATGGCTATTAAAATGGCTGAAATGAAAAACAGTTACTATGGTAAATGTTGGTAAGGAACTAGAATTTCATAAACTGCTAGTGGGAAAGTAAAATAGAAGAACCAATTTGGAAAACAGTTTGACAAGCTTCTTAAAAAGTTTAACTTACTGCCTTCCTAGGTATTTACCCAAGAAAAGAGAAAGGATGTGTTCATACAAAGACCTATACTTAAATGTTCACAGTAGTTTTTTATATTTTCTCCCAACAAGAAATGAAGCAAATGGACAGGTGAATGGATAACAAAATTGTGCTATAGTCATACAATGAATTTTACTCAGTAATAAAATAGAATCAGTTATGGATACATACCACATGAAAGAATCTCAAAATAGTTATGTTAAGTAAAAGAAGCCAGACACTCCCACCCACCCCCAAAAGAATATACACTGTCTGTATAAAACTCCACTTGTATAAAACTCCATTAAATGTGAACTAATGTATGGTAGAAAGCTGAACAGTGACTAACCTGGAGTTGAGTTGACTGGAGGGAGAAATTTTAAAAAAAAGAAAGAAATTTCTGGTGGCTGTAGTGATGCTTTCATGAGTCTGTACATTTGTCAAGATAGCAAATGTTATACTTTAAATATATTTGATGTATTATATGACAGTTATGGCTCAATAAAACCATTAAGAGGAAGAAGAAGAGAAAGAAGACATATTCAGTAATTCTCATCTGTTGACCAGTAAATTTCTAAAATATGAGAACATTTGCTCCAATTTGGAAACTCTTTTTGGAAACTCAAGAACACACACTGTTTTAGGCAATTTTAATAAATTTAAGAAATCTTTAAAGATAGATTTTGGTAAACATTTATTAGATGGGACTGTTAACTTGAACTTCTTGATGGAACTACCATTCAACAGTTTCTGCTGCCTTTTTCCATTCCTAAGCATTTTCCTGAGCATCTTCTGCCTGCATATCAAGAGTGGCATGTCAGCTTTATGACGGTTATCATTGTAGACACTCCCATGCCTCTGCTCCATCTTACTCCTCTTCAAGTCCTTGACCTTGATATCTTGTCTCTACCTACCACTCTGATCTGCTCCTGCTCTCTAATCTGCTGGATGCACTTGGCTTTTTTAGCTCTGTGCTTTGTTCTCTGGTCCACTACTCTGGCATCCATCTATATCTATGTCCCTAGATATCTTGGACATCCAGAATTCAAACAACAATAGACCCAACTGGTACCTCTGTGCAGATATTTAAGGAAGAATGAGTGTAGGTGCTTTAGAATCTCATCAACTGGGCTGTTTACTAACCTGCACATAATATCACAGGCTCCTTCAGTTTAAATGTAGACAGTTGGCTGCCCTAGGTGGCTCAGAGTGTCTCTGTGGAAACTTTTCTGACTCACCCCCAGGCTGGGTTGGGTACTCCCCTTTTCTTCCAGGATTCCATGCTTATTTTTATTATTTCATCTGCTTTGTCCTCTTTGTATGTTCTGCCTTCTCCTCAATCAGTAACCATTCCCCAATATGTAAAACTCCAGAGGACAGGAATCTTGTCTTATCCATCTCAGTATCCTCTGCACATGGGAGACAGAGAGCTAAAGAGATGCTTTAATTAGAAAAGTGATAACAGCAGGAACTGAGTTGACAGGTCTGTGTTTGTTTTGGCTTCCATCATAAATGTGGTTCCTTGATTTTCTATTTTTTCAGTGTGGCTTGGAAAGAAGAACTGACCCTCTTCATCGATAAACTTTTGAGATTGCCTAAGCCTTACAGACAAATAAACACTAAAGAAGAATCAATTATCCTTCCCAGATGAACTCTAACCTATTTTCAAAATATACCACATTGTCCAATCCTATCCAGCAGTCAAAAAGCTATACCAATTATGTCGCTTGAAAAGAGAGATGTCCCAGATTTGTGTCCAAAATCTCTGACCAATCTACTGTTACATGGGCCTGCTAGGTCCTCCAAGTAGAATAAAAGACTGACCTCTTCAGGAAAACTCACTTAAGAAAAGTGTTGCTCCCCAACTACTGTCCTCATAGGGAGGGAATTGCAAATTGGGAATCATTTGGGACCTGCCCTACTCCTTTAATTTGAGGCCTATACCAGAGGCTCAACTAAGTGTCCTATTCCAGTTCCAGTTGTCCTATGATTCCTGCTGGGATAGTACCCATTGATCAGGACACATCCTGAGACCTGTCTGACCACAAGACCCCTAAGTGGTAGACAATGCTTGTCGCCTATGTTTATCCCTATTCATTTCCTATCTGCTTTATTCCACCTCATCTCCCTGAAAGAGAAGATGATATTCCCTCAGGGTTTTCATTCTTGTTAGGTCCTTTGTCCAGATCTGACTTCATCATTTCTGGGAATGGAGTCGAGTCGGGGTGTAGTTGAGGCCAACAGTGGAAGGACATACCAGACAAGTGAATTATAAAGCAAGGTCGGAAAGAACTCTGAAATGATAGCAACCTGTGCCCATATTTCTGATGCCCTCTTTCATCAAATTCCCTAGAGTAGTCTCAACAAGAAAGCAAAAGTGACAGTGGACATGGGAGTAATAATCTAAAATAGCAAATGGAAAATTATCTTACTACAAAAGAGCAAAAATACAAAGAAAAAATGAAAAGGATTAAGAGACATGGGAACAAATTCTGAAGAGGTTATGATATGATTGGATTTGGAGAAATTCTGGAGGTAGAGCTAATGTTTTAGATACAGCATATATAAGAAAGAGAGGAATAAAGAATGATTCATGAGTTTAAGATACTCTACTGAGTTGTGGACCAACCGCGATGGGTAGCAAGCTTGGGGAATGGGAAATTCAGATTTGTTTGGTGCTGTTAAATCTGAGATGTCTAATAAATATGCAAGGTAGATGTTAAACATGTGAATCTAATGTTTCAAACAGTTAATTAAAGTTAAAGAACAATGAGAAACATCAAGAAATGTATATTTCTGAAACCTGTGACTGGGGTCATGAATGGGGAAACTTGTTAAAGGAGCTGAGGACAGAGCCCCAGTACTCTGGGCATTTTAACCCTAGTTGGGAGTAGGTACTGGGACACAAAGAAATGTCCTTTAAAGAAGAAAAAAGCCTGTAAAGTGGATTCCTAGAAGCTCAGTGGGATTTTCCCCAGCATTGTGTAGAAGTGAGGAATAAACAGTTGGTTTTAAATAGCTTTTGACTTTCCAATCAAGGACTTAAACAGGAATGTATCTGTTACCCCAGGCTGCTGTAACAAATCCGTAGCTATAAAAAGAAATCCATTCTTTCACAATTCCAGAGGCCAGAAGTCTGAAATCAAGGTTTCAGCAACACTGTATCCTTCTGGAGGCTCTGAGGGAGAATGCACTCCATGCCAGTCTCCTGGTTTCTTTCGCCAGTCCTTAGGATTCCTTCCTTTGTAGATACATCACTCTTGTTTATGTATGGTCTTCTACCCTGTGTGTTTCTGTGTCAGCTTCCCCTTCTATTTAAGGGCTTGCCATTGGATTTAGGGTCTGCCCTAATCCAGGATTAGGATACATCCTAAACTTAATTTCTCAACATTGGCAAAGATCCCTTCTACCAAAGTTCACATTTATAGATTCCAAGTGGGAATAATATTCACTCACTACAAGGATCACAGGGCAGGTGAGTTAAAAGGATTTGCAATGGAGGCAACAGTACTAGATCATGGAATCCATGTTGGATGAGAAGGGACACGACAATATGAGAGGGTCATGAAGAGTACAGAGTGGTGAGATCAAACTGAGGAGGATCTGAGCATGAAAACCAGAGTGAGAGATTTCAGTTATTAATGATTACAAAGTGTGGGGAATGGACATCAAGTGAGTGACTGAGATGATGTCTGAGAAAACTATTGGAGAACAGGAGGGCATGGGACTCAGACAGAGTGTTGGCTGGATCACCAAAATGGGTGAATGAAGCCCCATACTGATGACAGGAGTGGAAAAGGGAGACAATGAGTCAGGTACCTGAAGAATCAACTAGTGACAGGAAAAAGGCAAAGACACCTTTTAGAATGCTTGAATAACTGACATACATGGCTACATTGAAACAGCTGATGTAAGGGGACAGCCAACTGCAATATAGGTTATCAAAACATGTGGGATATTCTATAAAAATTAAAAAATAAATACTAGGAATCAAAAATTTTAAGTATTCCAACAAAATACAGGAGTTGGTGGGGAAGGGAGAATTAAATGCAAATTAATGGTTTTATTTCAGTATAGAGTATATGGCTGAGATCGAACTGAATTAAAACTATACTAAGAAGTCTCCTCTTAGGTAACTGGGACATTTGCATATGTTGATAGGCAAATACAAACTTTAATATATTCTGCAAATTATCTATCTACCTACTTTAAGATATATAATACTTTATATATACACCCACTTTAATATATATATAATCCACTAAATATTGTATATGTATATACATATATATTATATCCTCACTCAAAAATAAATAAATATCTAGAAAAGTTTCCAAAGTCAAAACAGTAACTAAAAAAATAATAACTCCATCAGTAAAGTAAAAATTGGTTAATTTAAAACCAGGAACAAATAATAATAGCACAGAAAGCACAAATTAAGATAAAATTAGACCAAACTTGTCTTTATTTCAATTATGGCTACTAGGCTTAATGTCCCTATTTAAAACAATGGTGAAAAAAATCACTAAGCAATCACTAAAAGCAATCATTGTGGTGATTATTTTGTGGTGTATGATATGAACTTTAAATATGTACAGTTTATTGTACATCAATTATGTTTTAATAAAGCTGTTATTAACAAATGACAGGGACTTTAAGATTGAATGAAAAAGTAAAATCCAGTGCAACGTCTTATGCATATACCTAAAAATGACAGAGAAAGGCTGAAAAGAGTGCTAAGTGCAAACAAATAGAAAACAGAGATGGCAATATTTATATCATATAGATTTTGCAACTAAAAGTATTATAAAACAGTCTAGACACTTTGTACCTATAAAAAATTAAATCCACAAAGATATTCTAATAACAAAAAGCTTTAACACACCAGTAGCCTAACCTTAAACTGTATAGAGCAATAACATCTAGAAATACAACGGTAGTTAAATCTACAATCATATTAAGAAAATCTAACACATTAATATCCTTCCTTCAGACCTTAGATAATTATGAAATAAAACTATAAAGGATTTGAATAATAATAAATTTGACACACACATACATAAACTTCATACTCAACAAACAGAAAATGTACATTCTTTTCACATACCTTTAGAACTTTGATATGTATTAGAGTGTAAGGAAAACATAAGCTATTTCCAAAATACAGAGATCATACCAAAAAAAATGCTAGAAAATGTCAAGAATAAATTAGTCCATATAAGGTAAATAATTTTTTTAATTTTGATAACTCTTTTCTAAAATCATCTGTGAATTAAAGCAATTAAGACTAAGACTAGAATTTCAACAAGAAAAATATTTGAGGTTATTTATTAAAACCTATGGAAATCAGCCAAACAGTAATATTTAATAGAAAATGTGTTTTAAAAGGCTTTTTTTGTTTGTTTTAAAGTGAAGAAGAAAGGGAGAGACAGAAGAAGCATTTTTAAGGGAGGGAGGGAGGAAGGGAGGGAGGGAAAGAAGGAAGGAAGGAAGGAAGGAAGGAAGGATGGATAGAAAGAAGAGAGGGAGGAAGGGAGGAAGGGAGGGAAGGAGAGAAGGAGGGAGGGAGGAAGGAAGGGTAGGAATCACTATTATTTGTTTTATTTATATTTGGTTGTTCCCCTTGGCCCTAGGTCATGAATCCAGGTCTTGGGCTTTACATAGCCCATACCCCAGTCACCAGCTAGTACCTGAGCCACCAGGACACACCTGTTATAACAGGACTGCTATAACAAGGAGCCACAGACTGGGTGGCTTAAACAAGAAAAATGTTTAAGCCATCTTGGAGCCTAGAAGTCTGAGATCGAATTGTCATGTTGAAGGGTTGTTTTTTGGAGGCCTGTTGAGGGCTGTCTTCATAAGATCTTCCCTTTGTGTGGTTTCTCTTCATATAAGGTCCTTAAACAGTCATACTGAGTTAGGGCTCATTTCATGTAATTACCTCTTTAAAGACCCTGTCTCAAAATATAGTCACTTCCTGAGCTCCTAAGGGTTAGGGCTTCAACATATGAATTTTGGAGGACAATGTTTCTCTCTCTCTCTCTCTCTCTCTCTCTCTCTCTCTCTCTCTCTCTCTCTCTCACACACACACACACACACACACACACACACCCCTATCCAAAGAAGAAGGCTTACTCTAGGTTCTGCCTCACTGGTCCTCATGAACAAGGAGACACAGCTGAACCCAGGCAAGAGCTGGCTGGGGAGGGTTCCCATGAGTGTAGAGGACTGGCAAAGGGCCATGGGGGCTTCGTGGAGGGGCTCTTGGTATGTTCATGTCTCTTGTGGATATGAAAAGCTAATATCAGGAAGAACTGATATTTGATAATTGAATGGTTTCAATAACTGGAGTCCAATGCAGAGTCATAAATTTCTCAAAGGCCTGAGAGGGCAAGTGTAAAAGCTTTTATTTTCACTTCAGTCATCATCTAGGAGCGTTACCATAACTATATCCTAAAATGTCAAGATGACCATCTCAATGCAAAGACTGCCATGCCATCTCAGCACCTACATTTGCATGCATTTCTGCCATTGCAATGTTGCCAAAGATAACTATTTTAAGAATTGAGAGCTGAAGAGAAAATAACATATTGGAATCAGTGCATAAATATAGTGTTTATGCAAACTGATGGCCAGATAATGTCACAGCATATGGTATAAATTGGAATTTATTTAGTTGTTGGAAAAGAGAAAAGAGGAGAATTGAATCTTCACGCAGCACAATAAAAAATATGACACTAAGATATAGCCTTAACATATTACAAAATATATGAATAATCATATGTTACATTGAATTGACAATATTTTTTAATGCCATTGGCTCTGTTTTTAACCAGCTTTACTGGTTAAATTTGTCAATCAAATATCCTAAATTGGTTTAAATATATGTCAGTTAAATTTGTGAACCAAATTTCTTAAATTGGTTTAAATCTGTCAATTTGTTTAATTGTTCTGTTTGTATAATCCTACATATATAACAATTTCAATCTAGTTTTATATTTATACACATTTGAAATATATTTAATTTAGTCTAGGTTTGCACTTCCAGTTAAAGCAGAGTAGATTGAAGTAGGCTAATTCTTTGGCTAGGAAAAGCTACAAGAACTAGCTTGCAGTCCAAAATCAGCTGCATAATGGATCAGAGAATAACTATACCATCTAAGATTTGATGATTCAAATCCCTGGAAAGGGGAAATGCTTTGTGGTGAGTCCTGCCTGCATTCAACATAATTTTTCTTCTTGCATCATTTATCAATTCTTTGCATGGAACATAGGAGCACACACATGCACACACACACACACACACACAGTGGTCTGGAGTTAGCAACATTTTCAATAAGTTAAAAGAAAGTAGTAGTTCAGAAACCAGAGCTTGAGGTCGAAGTTCCTGGAGAAAAAGAATCCACAGACAGAGTGGTAGGGCTGATATTTAACTGAATTTCTCCTTGAGTCAGTTTATTATCTCCAAGCTACTTGTTGGGGCTTGAGAAAACACATAAAACAGACACAGAGGAATCATGCAGAAAGAGACCTTCCAGGAGTAAGACTCTGGTAAATACTCAGGGTTCCACTGAAACCCAACAAAGGCTGCTTCCTGGGATTAAGAGAATACCTAAAGCAGAGAAGCCTCCAGTTAGTCAACGTGGCCTTTCCACATCCTACCTGCTTGCAGAAAGTATTTCCTTTCTGGTTCCAGCCTGATGGAGCAAATTGTGATGACAGGAAACTTTTCACCTCCAACCTGTTGAACAGGCACGTGGGAGGGTCTGAGGTTTCTCCCTGAACCTCCAGGATCCCAAAGTCCACATCCACCCTGTGCAGTTTAATCCTGACTTTTGGCACATAAGACATCTAAGATGGAGTGGTCAGGACTTCTAGAGGCAGCCAATACCTTCCTTAGTCAAAGTGCCCAAAAGACCAAGCCACAGATATGGGAGTGATGAAAAATTCCTAAGGAAAATGCAACAAGATGCAAAAGTTAGTGTGCTGGAGGGCAATTGGGAATGCCCAGAGTCAAGAAGTCTGTCCCCATCAGCTGCAGGCTTCCTAACATGAGGCTGAGTAATGAGGTGAAACTGAGACTTAACCATGCCAAATACCAATATTTCATTCTTGGACCATGCGTTTCTTTGTGTATATCTATATAGGTAGGTATAGATATAGATATATATATATAGACAAATCAGATATATAGATATAGATATGTAGATCAGTTTTAACTCAATGACATCAAACAGACATTTCTTGAGCTCAGTAGGAGAGATATGTATGTATATATACATATACATGTATATTCACACAAAATACACTCCAAAAATACTTACCACTCTCTAGATGAAGAAAATATCATCTGAAGTTTAAAACTTTTAAAAACAAAGTCCAGAATACATTAAAAAGTTACCAAGCATGCCAAAAAGCCAAGACTGAAACCCAAGAGAAAAACAGAGTCACTATAAATAGGACCACAGGTGATCCACATATTGAGTTTTCTGACTTGTACTTTAAATAGCTATAGTTATTATTTCCAAGAAAATATATAGAGTATTCTACCAGAGAATTGCAATTTAAAATTATAGTAATAAAATGGGGATTTTGTACTACCAACCTCTTAGAAATCTAGGTCTTACTTTTTATTCCTTCATCTCCCTAGGTTTACTAACATGCTTATGCTTCATATTATTCACTGTCACTTCTCTATTTAAGGCCAACACCATGTGTCACCTACATCCAGGCTCCACACCACAGAATGACCTTTCTCAATCGTAAATCTGACCACTTCATTCACTTCTTAAAATCACTCGGTGACTTCTGTATTGTCTCCAGAATAAACTCCAAACTTCTTCTGTGTTCTATTAGGTCACTCAGCAGCTAACTCTTGTTTTCCTCTCTAGCATATATCTAGTGTCTTCACCACTCCAAATCCCAATAAGTGCTTATTCTCCTTTATTAGTAGTAAATTAATTACTCAAATGCACTGCTTTTGCCACCTCCTAAAATTAGCATATACTTTCCCTTTCATAATACCTCTACTCTTTCTTCACTCAGAAAATTTCCTTCCACCCTTCTAAAAGACTCTCTTATCCCTCAGGACCCCTCTAGGTATCCTTCTAACATAATAATGCTGTCTATCAGAACATTTATCATGCTAGACTATAAATATCTACATGCATCTCTCTCCCTAGCCCAGACTACAAATTCTTTGATGACAAGGACCACAGTCCCCTGGCAACTTGTACAGCAACTAACATATTACATGAGAATTGTGCCTGGGAGATGGCATTGTAACCAGGCCCTTGAGAATGGAATCTCAGCACTTTTTAGGAAAAAAGTCCACTTACCAATGAGCCTACCCTGGGCCCAAGAATGAACTCTGTGTTGGTAGTTGTTTGCCTGCACTGCATGGATCTTCAGGGTGAGGTCAGTCTCCATGGAGGACTGGTAATTATAGCCAAGTCCAGAGTCTCTGGAGCCCTGCACCACTTCACATCAACCAAAGACAGCAAAAGAGCCGTGTTCCACTTCCAAATCCTGTGAAGGTCATAGTGTAAGGAACTTGCTCCCCAAAGGCCTTTCTTCAAACTGCAGACAAACGGTAAAGCTAGTTGTTATCTGGCTGCAGCTCCTTTCCAAATGATCTAAAAAAGTCTCTGTTCTTTCCCAAAGTGATCTTTTCTCTTAATGTCTGTGAAGGCAAGCAGTTATGTCCTACCCACAGGACTGGAGTGAGGAGCATGTATTAGAAAAGTTCTTTCAGAATGATTACACAAACATAAAGAGCAACTAACACTCCTCTGTGGCTGCCACACAGACTGGAACAGATGAGGTGATTCTCATCAGTTGCAAGTCTTCAGTGCTCTTCAGGCGCTGCTCTTAGACCCTCACCACACAGCCATCCCTACAGTGAGCGCCCTCCAGCATCCCGAGTCTCCTCAGACAGGCAGTTTTAGAAACAACTGAAAGGCAATACTACTGTAAAGTAAAACAACTACTTATAAAATTTTGTATGACTTACCTTTTGGGTCATTTTTATTGAGGTAACATGGCATCATAACATTATATAGTTTCAGGTGTGCATCATTATAAATCATCATCTGCATATAATTCATTAAGTTCACAGCTAAAGGTCCAATTCTATCTTTCACCATGTAATTGACTCCTTTCACCTGACTTGCCCACCTCTCTCCCCCTTCTCTCCCAGTAACCACTCTCTTGGCCTTATGTTCTAAAGATTTGTTTTTGTTTTATTTATTTAATTTATTATTTTGCTTCTTTATGTTTCACTTATGAGAGAAAACATACAATGCTTGTCTTTCCCTGTTTGACTTACTTTACCACTGTTGCAAATGGCTGGATTTTATACATACATATATATATATATGTATATATATATGTGTTTGCATGCATGTACATAGGTACATGGATATTTATAACCATACATATACATATATACATATATATTTTTAAATAGCTGAGTCACATTCCATGTGTATATTCACCATACCTTTTTTATTCACTCATCTCTTGACAGGCAGTTAGGTTTTTCCAGTTTTATGACCTACCATTTCATCTTTACAAGGGCCCTCTAAGGTGAGCATTTTTATCTCCATTTTGGAGGTAAGGAACATGAAGCTGAGAGGCTGAATAACTTATCTAAAGTCACACAGCTAGATGATGTAGCCAGGATTCAGACTCAGGCAAATCTGATGGACCCACATATCTGATGAGATGCCCCCTTATCTGAAATAACCACTGTTCTAAGCCCAGGTCACTTAAGTTCCTCTACTTATAAGCATCATATATGAGAAAAGACAGCACAATTGTGAATCCTGCTTGTGTAAGCCTAAACTTAAAAAGGTGTCACATCAGAATAGGTCTAATCAAAGCCATTTGACTTTAGTATGCTGTCAGCCAAACAGGAATCCATTTCTACCTTTCAAAAGATCTTTCTTCTCAATAATATCTCTGGTTGCTTGGCTAGCATTTGTATCAAGCAAACTCCCTCATGTAAGAAGCACCAAAGCCCTCCAGAGATGGGTAAATCAAAGGTTTTGTGCCTGAAATCTCCTTCCAAGGAACACAGGCCTTCCCGGTCCTCTGATTACACTTGATGATACAAGATAAAGCGAAAAAGAAAACTTCATAATGTTGATGCACCTTCCTGCCAGCATCGTAAGGAATGAAAATTCACTGTGGCCTAATTCACAAGATACTGGCAACAGTCCAAGTTCATTACAAGGTAGGGACATTATTAACTTGTGACCCAGCCTAGAAGCCTGGCGGCTATGAAATAGTATTTCAGTTAAAATAAATAAATAAATAAGAAACTTTCCATAACATATTGCTGACAAAATGTTTACACTCATTTTGACAAATTTTGTGGTAATGATGCTTTAAAAATGTGTTTCTCATGAATGACTTTGTGATACTGGATGGAAATAAAGAAATAATGAATATGGAATTGCAAACAGGTTGCTTCTGTCCTGGAGCTGATACTGTCGGCACATTGCTCATCATAACCAAACCTGTATGTGTGGATTTGTGTGGATTTGCTACGTGACTCCCAGTAGATTCTATAAATTGCATTTTGGTCCCCTCGTTGAGTCACATGGTTACTACTGAAAGGTTCTGCGTGGCTCTAGGCATCTTGCCAACAGACCAGTGCCTCTTTACCAAATGAAAAACCAAAACACACTAGGCCATGTGGGCACCATGGAAACAGGAGAAACTAAGAGATATAACTTTCAGACCACTCAGAAAGATAGGTCTAGAATAAACCTGAAATGAGAGAGAAATGCCAGTTTTATAGAGAAGCAAAGATGTTACTTAGACCCAGAGAAACAGCAGAAAGTCTCAGCATGATGGGGTTGGATGTTAATGTGAGGCCCAGTCTGGGGTATATCAGAATCAGCCTTCCAGACAGAGTCACACAGCTTATGTGTGGCTTTCTGTCTCCATAGACTCTGGGCATGGAAAAAGAGAAAATCTCTACTTACTTACTCAGTGCACACCCACTATTTCTAGCCAGAGCCAGTAAGCAGCAAGCTCAGGCCTAGGCTACTGGGAGGGTTGAGGAGGAAGATAAAAGCAGTGGTCTGAGAGCCAGTGGAGAGTTCTCATGAGGGTTCAGGAACATAGCTCCTAGGACAAAGGGAGAAAGACCCAGGGCATGAGGTAGGGTGCCCAGTACATGCCAGCTGACCCAAACCTGGAAGTCCATGTCCCAGGGCAACTCTCAGTCCTGGGCAAACCTTTGCACGAAGGCCCTTAGTTTAGAGAAAGACATTGCTGCTACCTTTGTAGTCTTTCCAGAATTTAGTCAAAGACAGAATCAAGTTTAGAGGAGGACCACAAGGATGCCTCAGAGGCCAAGCTCATAATGAATGAATAAATGAATGAATGAAGTCTTGCAGAAACAAAGATGGAGCACGTGGCACTGAATGACTGGAAGAGAATGGTGGTCTTCCCAGGGCAGGCATCTGGGGAGCATAGGATGCACAGGGGTGAAGAGGAGAGGCTAGAAGGGGACAAGTCCAGTCTGATTCTGCAAAGCGGCTTGCAGGACTTGAAAATGGTGGTTGACTCCCAGCATATCTCTTCTATTTTACGGATGGGACTACAAGAATATTTCTTTCTCCTCTGTGTGTGGGCTAAGCTCCTGCATGGTCAAAACATTCTTCTGTCCACCTCACAAAGCCCTTAATTAAAGAACACTTCTGGATCTTGTCATAGGTGAATATCTGATCTGACTACTGGATTAACATTGTGGTTAAAACTTGAATCACCATGCTCTAAATCCATGTCTCTCCTACAGAGTTCTGTCTTAAACAGGTTCTTTATGTCTCCATGTGTCCCCTATTACATAAATAGAATTGCACACCCAGACCATGACAAGGTTTAGAGAGAGACAGGAGTGATTTATCTGGTGGATTCGAGTATGGGTTTAAATATCATTTATTCCTGACAGAGGCCACAATGTAAAATTATCTTTAAAAATTCTTTTGAATACCACAAGATCTCAAGCTGTTATTACATAAGGAATAAACATTATCACTATCATCATCGATAGGGATTAGGGTAGAATTTGATCCATTTTTCCTCTTTCAAACACCCCTGCCCTTTTAGGCTCTGGTAGATAAGAGTTGCCAGCGAGGAAGGAACCCATAGGTTTTCTACTCACGGGTCAGACTAAATAACCCACTAACTCCCAAGGGCTCCCCTAGACAAACTGGGTGGAAGAGGACAATTTTCTTCACTGCCCACCTGTGACTTGAAGACCACAGACCTAGAGACATTAAACGGAGAGAGAAGGGTCTGAGCTGTGACCCCAGAGGCTGTCTGCACCTGCAGTCTGCTCCCTGCAGGATGGGGATGTTCGAATGTATGTACCACTGGAGATGTGGGTCTGACCAAACCGGAAGGGCGCAGAGGTCAGCCATGTGCAGCTGTGCGTTGCGTGCACTTCACAAAAGCACCCCCTGGTGGGGAGTGGGAACTGCAGTCTAGCCCAACTCTTCTTACTTTTCTCATAAAAGCCACGTATATAAAGGCCACATGGATCTTTACACAAATATATCATCTACTCACCAACTCCTGCGCTTGCCTGCCCAGGTGGGGCTTCATTTTCAAATTCACACACAGGTTCCATATAGGTTAGCTTGTTGTCTGTGAGCAGTGACTTTAGTTCTCCCACTCCTATCCCTGATCAACACACACCTTCTTAATGTTAGCAGCACCCTGGAATGACTGAGTAAGCAGATGGCAGGTAGGAGGCCTCTTCTCTGTGGAAATGGGAGGCAGGTGGGATTAAGGTTCTGGCCTAAATGCACCCAAAATTTTGCCCACTTGTGCAAATGGGCTAAGCCATCAAGCCTATGGACAGCCAAGGGACACCTGTCTCCTCAGGGGTGGATGCCAGTTGGAGGAACTGTGCCTCTTCTTGTTACCGCAGGGGGATGTGGGATGGGCAGCTCAGCTGTTACCCCTAGAAGCCTCTGAAATGATCAGAACAGGACATTAAAGAAAATCACTCCAAGTTCCTGCTGTGCCCTGGGGCAAAAATTCAACCCGATTATATTTCCCATCTCAAATTTCAAGCAGCACTGTCCAATATAGCTCAGCAGAGCAAGCCATTCCACAAACACCACATGAGAGCATAAAAATATCCCACGAAGTACAACAGCAGCAAATTAAAATTTCCTTGTGTTTGAGCTCTGTAGAGCCCTCTTCACAATAAATTCTAGGATAGAAACCAAAATTCAGCACTGGAGTTCCTGTCCATCTTTGCAGATTAAAATCCAAAGGAATGAAAGCTCTCACCTCCCAGATTTGAATCCCCTTGAGTCTCAGCCAGGGGAGTTTCCCAATGGGAGTCCGAGTGTCTTCTCTGGGAACAGCTGCTCTCTAGTGTCTAATGGGAATGAGTGTGGCTCCTGGAGCAACAAGGGGCAGGATTTGCCCAGTCTCAAGTCTAGTGTGTGTCCTGCTTTTCAAAGAGCGGGAAGGAAAGTCAACAGGATGCGTAAGAATAACTCTGCCCCAGCCTCAAGATCCCCGAATTTAGCCGATCAACATGATGTTCTCACAACCCAGGTTTCTGTTGCCAGTCATGGGATGGAGCAGATGCTGGTGACTTTTGGGGGAAAGGAGCTGGGGAAAACAAATTTGAGGCTTACAGGAAAGATGTCTTAGGTTTCAGACCCACTAGAATTGCCGATAAGACTGGTGTTTGCTTGGGTGCATACCCACCTCTCCAGGTCTTACTTGAGGGTCCAACTCTGTGTTTATAAACCTCCTATTTCCCACTATCTCCCTGTTTATAACACTCCTGGGGCTTCTTCCTATGACCAGTCTTTCCTGTCCCTTCCCTGCTGGATGGTCTGGACCATGCAGACCAGATGTGTGGTTCTGCTCTTCTGACACACCCACCCTTCCCTGTGACCATCACCACGGGTTTCCACATTAGTGGAACCTATCTATTAGGGCATCCTTCTTCCTTGTATGACTCAGCTATAGGAATCTGGGAAGTAACACTTCTGTTGACATTTCTGGAGAAGGTCATCTCATCATGCCTTGGACTCCTTTCCAAAACCTAGACTTCACATAACTTTGAGAGTTGGCCAGGATCACTGGAGTTTCACCAGCTTGGGGGTGGGATCACACTGGCATGGGAGAATGTGGTTGCAATGTTGCTAAACTTGGATAATATCTGTCGAACCAGGACATAGGAAAACCCTTCCAGAGCCTCACTGCTCATCTTCCCAGGGTTTCTCCCGCTACCTCCTTTCCTGTAGCAGCAGAACAACCCTTCATTACTTGTAGGCTCTTTCATGGTATATAACTTGCCTTTTTAATTAACCCCTTTCCTTCTCCACCGCATGTCAGACTAGTTCTGTTTACTGAATCCTGGTGCATTCTCTTTATTTCCCATGTCTTTGTTTTCAGGCCCAGTCACCTGTACGCCTCACCTGCTGAGTCTTTGTGTGTGGTCCCCAATAGCAAGGGAGAAGGCCAGAGTTAGAGGCAGAAGTCTCCATTCCCCCAAACATGTGCTACCTATCTTTTCACTTCCTCTTTGAATGCTGTGGTCCACCAGGTGTCCCTTCTCAAGTTAGTCATTCAGGAACTATCTGCAGAGGACCACCATATGGTAGGAACCATCCTGCACGCTCAGATACAGCAGTGAATGAGCCCACGTTCCTCCCCACCTGGGCACAGACAGAGGAAGCCACCAGGTCAGCATCTAACTTGGACTTCACTCAGCCATCACTTTCCAGCCCAGCTCCATGGGTTCCCTCCTTCCACATTTCCTGACACATTTCTTCAAAATTTGCACCAGGTCCACTTCGCACTCATAAATTTCTTGCCTTGGAATTTGCCTTAATATTCTCGGATCATCTCCTAGAATTTTTCTTGCCTTCCTCTCTCAAATGCATGCAGAATTTCATATGCCCATCCCAGTTTTCAAGTTGGGTTCCACAATTTCTTTTTATCACAAACTCTGATGGAAGTTTTTAATTCTTTTCTTAGGCATATGATGAGATAACTTCATTTAACTTTTGGCATCTTGATCCAGGAAAACGGGACACACCTTGTCTACACTGGATTAAAATTTTTTACTTCTTTGAGGCAAACCCCATATTTCAGGTTCTTGAAGCCACAAGAGTGTTCAGACTATATGCAAAGAATAATCTAGCCAGTTTGAGAACATGAAGGAGGAATTGGGTCCAGGAGCACTTAAAGCAGACACATGGGTCCAAGGCTGGCTCACAGGATCTTTTTTGGTCCTGGAGACAGCTTAACACAGACTCAAAATAACACTGAGACAGAAGAGCCTGTACTTTCTATCAACACCTAGTTCTCAAAAAATGCTCAAAAAATCCAAAGGCATACCTCACACTTGAATTCTCAGTTCCCACATGGAACATAGACATTTCTGGTTATTGCTATGCATTGCTGACTGCGCTAAAAGCTGTGGCTTCAGCCTGTGTTGTGTATCCCATATCACCTGCTGTTATGGATTCCCATGCAGCTTACAGCCTCTATTGGCCAGAATTGGCTAGGTCATCATGTTATATTAAACTGCCTCCAGATCTCAGTAGTCAAACTTGTGCTTATTCATGTATGTCATAGGACATCTAGGGGAAAGGATACTTTGCTCTACAATTTCTTCATTCAGGGATATTGACTGAGGAAATATCTACCTTTGATCTCCTGCTATCATAAAACTATTATTTTAACTATAATCATTGTTATTATTTAAAACTAGAGAAGAAAAATGAACTGCAATTAGATTTGGAAGAGTTTACTCGGTTCTGTACGTACCATTTACTATGTAATTTTGTTCTGCTTACTTTCTCTCTGGGCCTCAGTTTCTTCCTCTGTAAAATGAAAGGATTAGGTAGCAAATAATTCACTTACATCTCCAAAAGCTAATGTTTCTTCTATATTGGAAGAGAAAGAGAATTAATATTTAATATCCATTCTAATGAGTACTCTAGAAAGTATAATTATTCTCATTGTACAAATTGAGGTTATGGGAATTTAAATTAATTTAATTAAAATTAAGATTAATTTAATTTAATAAATTGCTCAAGATCACAAAGTAAGAGATGCATTATTTGAACATGTCATACTCCAAAACTTTTCCTTTTTCATTGTATTGCATTTGTTACCCAATCTGACATTTCTACTACTGAGAGAGAGGATGGAGAGAAGCAGATCCAATGAGATGAGCTAAGAGCCATGTTCAGGTGATTAAAATGACCCACAGTATTATGATTTCTTCCTATAATTCTATTTAACTTAGGAAGAACAATGGATAGTACTTATTAAGTCCCAGATAATGGATGGGCAATCTGAGGGAATAAAAATAATGGAAATTGATGCTGGCTTTCAGGATACGAAAAAGTAAAAGAACTACCAAAAGCTTCCCTTTGTCTATGACTATATCTACCATTCCTAGAAGTAAATCCTTCTGACCTTCAGATCTCATGCACAAGCCTCTCCTTTGAAGAATTCAAGCTAGAATTCTGCTGGCAAGAGAATCTGGGAATGCAGTTTCCAGACTTCCAACCCCTGTGATACCAGGACAAGCTTAGAAAGTCAGGAAAGGTTAATAAGTCATACAATGCACCAATTCTAACTAGAAGAGTAGGAAAAGTCTCCTGTAGTGTAACATCAGTTGAATCTTGAAATAAGGTAGAAGAAAGAAAAATGAAGAAGTAGTGTTAAAAAGAGTGGTATGGTCTCCTAACAAATGACAAATTACTAAATCTTGCACAGTGTGGCAGGAAATGGGGGCTGCATTAAGACTAGACAGGTAAGCAGATAAGAGCACCAGTATGCCATACTTCAATACTTTCCAATCAATAATGGAAGGCCAGTGGAGGCCTTTTAAGTAATAGTGACAGAATCCAGTTAGTATGTGTAAAAGATCCTTTGTTGATGTTGAGAAAGGTTTATGAAGGAAATAAAGGGACTGACCAGAAGGCTATGTTGTCATCCAAGGGCCAGACAATGATGTTGTAGATTCCTGGAGCAGTGGTCATGAGATGAGGACTAGGGACTGGCTTGAGAGACAGAAGTAAGGCTGAGGGAAACATGGGCTGCAGGAGAGAGAGAGAGAGAGAGAGAGAGAGAGAGAGAGAGAGAGAGAGAGAGAGAGAGAGAGACAGACAGACAGACAGACAGACAGACAGACAGACACAGAAAGACAGAGAGAGACACAGAGAGAGAGAGGCAGAGAGACAGAGAGACAGAGAGACAGACAGAGAGACAGACAAAGACAGAAAGAGAGAGACAGAGAGAGAGAGGATAATTGGATAATTGACCAGGCATGGGTGATTAGAAGACAATGAGGCCATTCATTGAAGGGGAGCACGGAAGGAGAGGCATGTATGTTAGGGTAGAAGGAGATGCGGATTGCATAAGTTGGTTTTGAAATTCATGAGTGATAGAAAGAATTATAATACCAATAAGGTGTGAACTGACCTCCTCCCAGAGGTCAGGCCCTCTGTTCAAGGTAGGAGTGATCAAGGCATATGGCAATCCCTATCTTGGAGGGGCTCTGAATTCAATCAGCTTATAATGAATGTGAGCACAGAGGAGCCTCAATAATGAAAACCTTTGGGAAACCATGTGAGGTAAATATTTCAGTTCAGCAATGTCTCCAAGTAAAATTTCCCTAGAGACTTTCAAAATCACACTGGAAATGGGGGTTTATTTTCATTTCCTTTGGACCACAAAGGTAGGCTAAAAATCATAAAAGAAGGAACTTCCAGTTCAAGATGGCAACTTAGGAAGATCTTTTACTCACTTTCTCTAAGAAACAAGTGAAATCTACAACTACATATGAAATTTCCACTGAAGAAGGCCTATAAACCCCTAAACAACTGACTTAAAAAATTAATATGAGAGAAGAGGCAGCTCAGGAGAGGCACTGCCTGCCTGAAGACCCAGGCTGGTGAGGAAACTAGATGACAGAGTGAGGACCTCCCAGGCGCTGTGTCCTGTGGACCAGAGGTGACCTTGTGCTTGCACACTTCATGCCACCACAACCATCTGAGGAAATATAACCAGATGTGCTCTACATTCAGCACCAGAAAAGGAGGCCATGACAGTTGGCGGTGCCCACATGCCCTGAAGACTGATGGCTGCACCCTGTGTGAGCCTTCCTTGGCTACCGATGGGCAGGACCTGCTGCATCTGCATGAGAGCACTCAGTGCCTGCAGGATGGGAGGAAGTCACACTTGTATCTAGCCTGTCGACAGGTAACTGCAGGAGTGTGTAAGCCTTCCGCACGTGCCTGAATGGAGGAAGTTATGCTAGCCCCTAGAAGAGGGCTGTTGCATCTGCACGAGAGCACTCAGTGCCCACCTAATGGGAGGGAGCCCTGTGTGCTGCACCTGGCTTGAAAGTAGAATACAGCACCCATGCATAAACACCCATGTCCGGCTGAAGCAGTGGGGACAGTGTGTCCAGAGCAAGGAATGAGCAAGAGTAGCTCAGCACATAGTCCTGGAAGAGGCTAATGCATCTCAGGCCACAGGGGAGGAAAAAAAATGCACGAGCACATGCATACCCTCAAGTCCAGCAGAGAATGTGCCAGGCCACCCTTTACCAAATAGAAGCAAGTCTGGCTGCTCAGGCAAAGGAGAAAAGACCACAAGGCCCTTCCAGGCTAGAGGTTCAGACAGAGCACCTGATCCAGGACAAAAACACATCAAATATTAAGCCCCTACACAAAGACCCTGCCCTTTAGAGTCCTAGAACTGCCTTCAGACAGGTTTCAGTGAAGAAGCCCATCTGTGCTAGGTCTCCGTTCCCTCTGGTCATCAACCTGCTCAGTCCTTGCAAGGAAGAAGCATTCATTAGACCTCAGGACTTGTAGTTTTCCACAGTGCCTCAACCAAGATCCAGTGATTTAAAAACATATAATTGGGCTATGGGAAAACTGGGCTCACAGACTACACCTGGACTGCCTTCAAATTCCTGCACTGGAGAGTTGCAAAGCCTGCAAGCATTGCTAGAAACAGCATCAGTGGCTCACCACAAAAAGACATCCAAGATAGCAGAACCAAGCCCACACCCACTGAAATCAAGAAACTGGTGCCAGTCACATCATCATATAGGCAAGGAGAAAGCTAAAGAAAGAACAAGAAAAAAGGAAAGCCACAGTACCATATTCAAGGCAGAAAAAAAGGTATGCCAAAATCTAAGGCTCTCAAAAAGACACAGGTGTCTCATAAAGCAGAATATAACAGAGTTCACCAGAGAAGAATTCCAATAATATGAATTGGGACAACCAATCAGATAAAGAGTTCAAAATGATAGTTAGAAAAAGTTGAATGAGATGCAGGAGGGCTATACAACTACCCAAGTTTTTTGGAAGACATCAGAAAAGAAATGAGAGATCAAAGGGTATTGTCACCAAAGAGATTGAGGCTATGAAGAAAGATCTAGCATGAATGAAAGAGATGAAAGATGTAGTCAAGGAATTGAAGGTAAACATAGAAATCTCTAATAGCAGACTCAATCTCACAGAGGAATAAATATCAAAAAATGAAAATAAGATAACAGAGGCAACCCTATTAGAAGAAGAGAGAGAAACAAGATTGAGGAAAAATGAAGACACCCTATGAGAAATATCAAGCACCATTAGAAGAACATTTATAAGATTAATAGGTGTTTCAGATGAGAGAAAGGAAAGAAAGGAGTAGAAGTCCTATTTACAGAAGTAACAGCAGATAATTTCCCACATCCATTACAAAAAGGAACCACAAAGTTTCAAGAAGCAGAGAGAACACTGAAATTTCTGAAGGTCAGTAGACCTTTCCCTAGACACATCATAGTAAAACTAGCAACAATCAATGACAGAGAAACAATATTCAAGGCGGCTAGAGAAAAGAAAAACATAGCTTAAAAAGGCTACCATCAGAATGAAAATGTAATGGTAATGGTAATGGAATGGAAAATTTGCAGGCCAAGAGAGAGTTGAATTGCATTTTCAAATACTAAAAGACAAAAATTACCAGCCAAGAATACTTTACCCTGCAGTATTTTCATTCAAATATGATAAAGAAATAAATGTCTTCAATGACATACAAAAATTAATGTATTTTTTCTATCACCAAACCTACCATTCAAGAAACCCCGAAAGGGGGCCTACAGCAGAGAATATGAAAACAAAGACTCACCAAACCTCAAGAGTGGTGAGAAAACAGAAAATAAAAGCAGAAACAATGATGAGAAGAACAAGATAGAACAAAACATCACCAAAGTAAGGAAAAAAAAAACACATATGTTGTACAAAGATATAAATATGAAATTGTATCACCTCATAAAATATGATCATAGAATGATACAGCTAGAGACAACTTAAGAGACAGCCATAAACCCCAAAGAGACACATAACCAGGAAGTAGACAAAACTGACAGAACAGACACTGAAAGCCATCCAAAGGAAAAAGTAAATTTAAACAAACAGGAAATAAAGCAAGAAGCAAAAAAGAAAAAGGAAAGTAAGACTCAAATGATAGTAATAAAACCCTACAATTCAATCATCACCCTAAATATGAATGGATTAACTCACCAATCAAATGACATAAAGTGGTTGCATAGATTAAAAACAAGGACTCATCAACAGTATGGCTACAAGAAATGCATATCAGATATAAAGACAAACAAATGTTAAAGTCAAGGATTATGGAAGAATATTTCAAATCAAAAATGATGAATGAAAATCATTCTTCTAGTAGCAGACAAGACAAACTTCCAACTAAAATAGTTTTCATGAGGCAAGACCACTACATTATGGTCAAAGGGGTAATCCAAAATAAGAAGTAATTGTCATCAACATATATGCCTGCAGGATCAGGTAAATATATAAAACAAATACTGACAGAAATAAAGTCAGACATTGATTGTAACACAATAATGGCAGGGGTTGCCAATAACCCAGTTACATCAATAGATAGATCATCCAGGCAAAAATAAAAAAATTAAAAAATTAGAGCCCCAATTGAAACAATAGATTATTTGGACCTAATAGACATATATAGGATATTCTACCCCAACGAAAAAGAATATATATGTACATGGAACATTCTCAAGGATAGACCGCATCTTGAGACACAAAACAAGTTTCATCAAATATGAGACTGAAATTATAGAAAGCAACTTCTCTGACCACAAAGGGATGAAATTAGATAAGAACCAAAAGAACAAAACTGCAATAACCACAAATATGTGGTGATCAAACAACATGCTCCTGAACAAATCATGGGTCATTGATAAAATTAAAGGGGAGATTAAGACTTAACTGGAAACAAATGAAAATTCAGAGACAAGTACAGAACATATGGGATATGGCAAATGCAGTTCTGAGAGTAACATTTATAGTCTTACAAGCACACATTGAAACTCAAGAGAGAGTCCATCTAAAATATCTAGCCATTCACCTGAGGGACCTAAAAAGGGAAGAATAATCAAAAGCAAAAAATCAGCAGAAGAAAGGAAATAATAAAAACTAGAGATAATATAAATGAAACTGAAAGCAAAAAGACCATACAAAGGATCAATGAATCCAAGAGCTGGTTCTCTGAAAAAACGAATCTGAAACTCTTCCAGTTAGACTCACTAAGAAAAAGAGAATTACCTAATACCACAAATTAGAAATGAAAGATTTGATATTGCCACTGACACCACAGAAATACAAAGCGTAGTGGAAGACTATCATGAACATTTATATGCTAGCAAATTCATCAATCATGAGGAAATTGGCAGGTTTCTAGAATCTTACAACCTACCAAAACTGAACTAGGAGGACACAGGCAACCTAAACAGACCAATCACAAGCGCAGAAATTGAAGCAGTAATAAAAAATCTCCCCCAAAACAAGATCCCCGGCCCGGATGACTTCACTAGTGAAGTCTATCAAACATTCAATGACAATTAATCCTTATCCTCCTTAAACTCTCCCACAAAGTTTAAGAAGAATGAAAACTCCCAAGTATATTTTATGAGGCCAATATCACCCTGATACCAAAATTAGATAAAGACAACACCAAAATGAAAGCTGCAGACCAATATCAGTGATGAATATAAATACAACAATCCTCAATAAAAACCTGGCAAGCGGAATTCAACAGCACATCAAAAAAATATACACCACTATTAAGTAGAATTCATTCCAGGAAGGTAAGGTTGGTTCAATATCTGCAAATACAACATATACGAATCAATCAATGTTGTAACCACATAAACAAAGAGAAAAATAAAAAGCCATATGATCAGCACAATAGATGCAGAAAAACCATTGACAAGATTCAACATGCATTCGTGATTACCCCCCCAAAAAATAGGAATAGAAGTCACATACTAAACATAATAAAAATGATACATGACAAATCCAGACTTAATATCATAATCAACAGTGAAAAACTGCGTACCTTTCCCCTAGGATCTGCAACAAGAGAAGGCTGCCCATTCTCACTACTACTATTCAGCATAATTATGGAAATTTTGTTCAAGGCAATAAGAAAAAAAAGACATTAAATGAATTCAGATTGGAAGAGAGGAAACAGGAGTATCATTTGTGGATAATGACATGCTATTACACTAGAAAATATTACAGACCACAAAAAACTGCTAGAGACAATAAATGAATACAGCAAAGTATAAGATACAAAATCAATACACAAAAATAGTAGCATATATACATCTGCTTCCTATATGCAAACAATAAAGTAGAAGAAAAAGAAATTAAGAAAGAAATGTCATTCACAATAGCACCAAGAAATATCAAATACCTGGGGATAAACCTAACTGAGGAGGTGAAAGACCTCTGTGATGAAAAGTTAGCTCAACTTGGATCAAAGACCTGTACATTAGACTTGAAACCATAAAATACTTAGGAGAAAATGTTCCCTGATTTTATTCTCAAAGATGCCTTTGTAGAAGGAATAGTCACAGCAAAAGAAACCAAAGCATAACTAAACAAGACAATTAAAACTAAAACTAAACAATTAAGAATACATAAAACTGAGAAGCTTCTGTTCAGCAAAAGTAACCATGACTAAAACAAAAACAACTCATCATCAGATAAGAACTTAATTTCTGAAATATGCAATGAGCTCACACACCTCAACAATAAAAAAGCAAATGATCCACTCAAAAAATGGGCTAAATAACTAAATAGACACATCTAAAGAAGACACGCAGATGGCCTACAGACACCTGAAAAAATGTTCTACATCACTCATCGTCATAGAAATGCAAATAAAAACAACACAACGATATCACCTCACATCAGTGAGAATGGCCCACGTCAAAAAGACTGGGAATAGATAGCATGGAGTGGGTGTAGAGTAAAAGGAACCCTCTTAAACTGTTGGTGGGAATACAAATTGGTGCAATCTTTGGAAAACTGTAGGGAGATTCCTTAAACAAATAAAGATGCATTTGATCCAGCAATCCTACTCCTGAGCATCTACCCAGAGGATACAAAATCTCTACTCAGAAAAAAAAATGTCTGCGCCCCTATCTTCATAGCAGCAGAATTCAAAATAGCCAAGACACTGAAACAACCTAAATTCCCATCAACGGATGACTGGATAACGAAGCTCTGCTGTATATATACATTCAATGGAATTCTATGACGCTACTTAGAAAAAATGAAATTGTGCCTTTTGCAATAATCTGGATGAAACTGAATAATATTAAGTGAAATAAGTCAGAAAGAAAAAGAAAAATATAGAATAGTTTCATTCATATGTGGAATATAATGATATGAACACACAAATGCCAACCAAAATAGCAAGACACAAGGACTGTGATTGTGTGTGTGTGTGTGGATGGGAGGGAAGCAGCACAGGAGGGGAAAATGTGGTGGTAAAGGCCCTGGAATTCTGTTGGTGGATGTGGTGTAAATTATATATAGATCAAGGTTTAATTCAGTTCCCTAAAATGAATAGAGCTAAAGAAATAATAAATATTATAAAAATTGATTAGTTAAATTAAAAATTAAAATTGCCTCAAACTTAAAAAAAATTAAAAATATACCCCAAGAGAGGTAAGCTCTTCTGCTGTTTGATCTGAATGAAGTCCTGAATCTTTCTTAGTTCTAATTTACCTATCAAATGAGATGAATCAGTTTCAGACATGTTTTTATATTTGTTCTTTTATTTAATTTAAATTAATCTTATTGAAGAAGCATTGCATCATATTACTATTAGGCTTATGGTGTGCATCATAGTAAATCCACATCTTTATATAATAATTTAATTCCACCACTTTTTTCAGTTTTTCATTTACTATATAATTAATTTTATTTTACTGTGTGCCCACCTTCCCCCTTATCTTCCTGCAACCACTAATCTGATTTTATTGACTAAATGACTATTAATTGTTTGATTTATTTCGTTTGCTATAAGTCCATTTTTGTTTTATTTAGTTGCTTGTTTGCTTGGTATGTCTTTCTATCACATATGAGCACTATCACACAATGTGTGTCTTTCTCCTTCTGGATTATTTAAACATTTTTCAGTAGGCTCATTGGGTGGAGTTTAAGATGGATAAGAAAAGGCCTGGGACAGTCAGACCATGCTGTGTGACTGCACGGATGGAGAACTGGGGCTGGAGGAGCAGTAAGATGCTGCTGAGGCCCTGGACACCATGTAGGGTAATCATGTGCCCCATTTGCCTAAAACTTCCTAAGTTTCAGTTCTGAATCTCAGAATGTTTCAGGAATTCCTTCATCACAGACAACGAGTGCCACTGGTCATGCTATGTGGGGAGAATGCTTCTCTAAGCCCCACTCCCTAACCAGGAGCCCCATCACCCCTCACCCCTGGAACTCTCAATCTCTTCCCCGCTACTTAAAAAAAATTATTCCATGATGTTTTTCTGCACTTGTCATACTAAATAATGTACGTAGTTATTGTGATTATTATTTATTGTCTATCTTACCTGACTAGAATGAAAACACCTTAAGGGCAAGAATTATTATCTGTGCTTGATTCTTGATGTATCACATTTGTCTGGAACACAATATGCCCTTCATAGATATTTTGCAATGAATGAATACATGAATTAATGAGTTAAACATGCTCTCAATCTATAGCGTTTTAGGCTGATGAGGAACCAGTCTTGATTTTCTTTTTGATTCCAATGAGACTAAGAAACATTTGCATTCTTTCATATTCAAAGCCGACTATTGACACATTTAATCTTGCTAAACTCACCAAGTGTGGCAGCTCTCTCCTACTAATGGATTACATAATCTTCCAAGCACACATTTGAAGCACCAAGCTCTCCCTCACACATGACAGCTGTGGAACTGTAATTGCAAAGGGATGTCTCTGAAGGGCTGGAGAAGGCCAGCCATCTGCCACCAAGTTGAGGGCAGCCAGGGGCAAGGATGCTGGGCCTCCTACAATGCTGCATCTGCCAACTAACTGTCCCCAAACCTACAAACTGGGGGCTCTGGGTCCAGACAACCAGCGCCTGGGATGGAACAGAAAGGTCATTGGCAGTGACCTCAGAGGCCACCCATGTGGGAGCTGGCAGGGACTGGGTAGATGGTGACTACTTCTAAAGGAAGAGCACCGGAGGCCGTTTCCAAATTCCAGTTTCAGTAGCCTGAAGGGAGGGGCTGACATGCTCCTCGAAGCAATCAGCCAGGCTAATATGGTGCAGTCACGTAATCACACCATGTGGCAGTTCACTCTGCACTGGTACATGTTAGTCTCAGTGCCTGCAATGCTCTTCTCCCTGTTGACAGCCGAGTGCACATCTTTTCACCATTCAAATCTCTGCAAAGCTCTCATCTCTTCTGGGGGATCTTTCCTGGCCATCTGCCAGCAGAATTAATAACTCCCTAATCTGAGTTACTTCAACAATAACAGTAATAACAGCAACTAAAATGTGTCAAGCACAACATATAATAAAATGTGGAATAGTAGCAGAATCTTGGACTGCTGAGATCTTTAAATCAGCTAATACAACACATTCATCTGCTGGTACATTCCACACCACAGAACTGTGACACAGCCTGATCTATAGGTAAGACCTGGGGTTCGGAGAGGTCACCTCAGCTGCCAAGCCACACAACTACAAAGTAACTCCCTACCAGCAAGAGCCTAGAACCCCACATCACTGTGGTATTGCCTTCTGCCTCTTGTATCTGTCATCCTTTGGTGACGCAGTATCTCGCCAGGGGATCTCAAACCCCAGGTTCAGCTCCCAGGAGACAGGTCTGCACCTTCAGGCTTTCCTTAGTCTAAGCAGTGCTTGGCATGTGGTGTGTTCTGGGGAAGTGTTTCCTGAGGTCAGCGACAGCTGCACCGTAGCGGGCTGACACCACTCCTCTCACTACTGGGTGAACTAGTAGCCTCTGGAAATTGAGCAGAGTTGGAATCTGCATCTGCCAAATGACCCTGTATTTTCTTAATTTCCTGTGTTGTTTTCCTACGAGAAAAGCCCAGCCTTCTCAGGAAGAGAGGTCCCTTGGCTACATATCCCCAACCTCCTGAGGCTCTGTATGACACCCAAGGTTCACAGGGCTATGTACAGGGCAGGAGTCAAGGCCCATGGTGCCCCAACAGGGTTGGCTTTTGGGTTGAAGGAGTGAGCACAGGAACCACTGAGACAATTTTCCAGGGGATCAGACCCATGTGGGAACGCAGCTCTGCGTAGTGCAGACACAGAACCAGAGAGCTTGTGGACCCAGACAGTGAGGACATAGAGTGCAGGGCACCACAGTGAAGGTGGATTCCCCTTTCTGGCATAAACTTGTCACATGCCTGTCCACAGGGCAGCGCACTTTCCAACTACAAACCAAAGGAAAAGAGTAGATGGTACTTGGGTACATGAGAGGTGACACCCAGCAGTCAGCTCTGTGGAGGATCTCATCCCTCTCCCTCAGAGGCAAAGAATTCAGGAAAATCCACTGTGTTCTAGAAACTCACCACACCCAGCCTGGCACCACCAGAGGCCTGGGATCCCAGATGCTGGTCACTGACATGGCCTGGCTGGGAGGGACCATCTCCTCCATGCTTAGTCAAGTCTCCTTGGGTCTTATCTCTAGTAGCCAAGGTCTGGTTGCCCAGCAGAGCCAGAACAGGGGGTGCAAGAGAGACCCTGGTCTCCTTCTGGGAACTTGCCCTGTCAGAAAACTGTCCTCAACATGACTAAACGTGCAAACAAACCCCTGATGATAATGACCATGGTGACAATAATAGTAATGTGGCACCTGCTCTGTCCCAGACATTTTTTCTAAGTACTTTAAACAGAGTAACTCACTGAAACTTCATAATAATTTCTGTTCTAAAATGAGGAAGAAGAGGCACAGAGAGGCTAAATACATCTGGTGTCAGGTAAGGGACTTTAGGAAGGCACTACTAACTCAAATTACCTCTGCTGCTAATATCTAATTTTACAATGAGTGCATTCCTTTATATTTAAGAGCTCTTTTTCAATGAAATGCCCCCAATAGAAATATCCTTATGGGTAAGAGAAGTGGTTAATACTGTAAGCTCATGAATTTTTTTTTAAACAAAAGGTGCAGGGAGGAATGAAGGAGAGCAGAGGCAGGCAGGCAGGAAGAGAGGAGAAGATGCATGTCATTTATTTATTTACTTCTTCTTGGTTGTGCACATGGCCCCAGAACACTGTGATGTGAGTGGGATGTAAGTGGACTACCCTGCAGCAGGTGTCACTGCTAAGCCACCAGGGTGCACCTAGGTTCATGCCCCTCCCCCACCACGTACCTGCTGTATGACCCCAAGAAAAGTACTGAACTTCTATGATCCCCAATTTCTCTCCTTGTAAAATGAGAGAGTTGAGTCACTGTGAGGGTGTAGTGAGACGGTCCTTTTGAAGTACTTAGTGCACTGTTGGCTGCTGTTGCCATTACTTTAGATTTTGTCTCACTGAGAAGATGTTTCTCTGTTCCTGCTCTCAGCAGACAGCAAGGTCCTGTCAGCATGAGTGGGAGGAGGGGGCAGTTTTCATGACCAGTGAGCAGGTAGAAACAACTTTTCAATGCAGGTCTCTGTATTAGGATGAGGGAAGGTCCACAAGGTTACTGATCCCCTAGAGGAAACGCCAGAGCGAGCAGGATTCCCCCAGAACATGGTGACAAGCCTCAGACATCTTGGTCAGCCTTAGAGATGTGCAGTTCTCAGGATGGAGGTGAAATTTTCTCCAGGACCAGCTATGGCTTGCAGATAGACTTACCCTGTTTCGGCAGTGCTGTGGGCCTGAAGCTCAGTCCCAGACAGAGAATTAACTTTTCTCTGCTCCCATATCCAGGACTCAGAGGGTATTTTCTTTTCTTTGGGAGGAATTTTCTTCCATGAGATGACTGGGTCATCGGGCCAGAGAGAAGGCGGCTTTGACCAGATGGCACTCTCTTCTCTTGCTACTGGTTCTTACATAAGGTCCCCGTGCCACATCTCCTAGGATTGTGAACCAGGAATGGGGAGAGAGTCTCTAGGCACCCTGCCTTAATCTTACAGGTGAGAAATCTCATGCTCCAAGAAATCAATGTCCAGTGTCACACCGGACCTCAGACCTTGGTGTCTAGGAACTATCTCCCCTCCCAGGTGGCACATGACTTCACCAGATGTTCACTTCTGTACTGCATACCTTTTTCAGGCACAGAGAACTAAATAAACATCTCTTTTTTCTAGGGATGCCATGAGCTCTGGGCTAAATTTAGACATCACTAAGTCTGAGTCTGATCTCCTGATATAATTTCCTCTCTTCTTCTTTTATATATATATATATATATATATATATATATATATATATATAAAATATTTTATATATTCAAGCAAGTTCTAAAAAATATTTGTCTTAACTGCCCTAATTCTTAGGTAAGCCATCTCAGACCCCTTTGGGAAACAGACAGAGATAAATAACAATTTATAAATATTTGAATATAAACTTAATGTCTACGCAGACCCTGGCTACAGAGAGGGAAGTGAGATGTTTTGATAAATGGAATGTTCTTACAATGAAGAGATAAGCAGTCCTGTTTACAGCATTGTGGGATGCTGGTGGCTTGCCGGGGGTAGTCTGAAGACTGTGTCGGAACTTGATGTGTCACTTCCCCCACTCCTGCCCGACACCATTACACTGCAGTTAGAGTTGCATTCTCTAGCTCAGTGTTTTTCTTCTCTGTTACACTGAAATTGCCCTGGAAATGTGTAAGGCGAAAAGAAGGGGGTGCTGCATGCATGCTGGTAGCTGCCATGGTGTTCTTCTGTTGATCAGATCCAATCCTCAGGGTTCATGGTTTGCAGGGGACTGCGTCACCCAAACTGACTCACTGAGCACTGTGTTTCACCAGTGCTACCACCACACCAGGAGCGTTTCTTGCCTCGCTCAGGACCAGGGTGTCAGTTCTCACCTCTGGGCCCCACTGCTCTTCCTACCAACCCCAGCCGCCCTCAGCCCACCCTGTTTCTGACTCCATGGCTTGGACTACCACTCCCCGCCACCATCATATTGATGACATTCACCTTTCCCCGTCCTTACTTCCTGATTCTTGACCCCTCTTTTCTATAGCTATGGCTTTCCTGGTCCCAGACGGCCCCCAAGCCTGTCGGTGCACTTACCCAGAAGTGTCCCTGCCCTCTCCAGACCATCCTCCACCGGTCTGCTTTCAGAGCTGTGCCAGGCTCTACAGTTCGCCTTCCTTCACTGTCCATCCAGCATTATCTCGGGTTTCCATACTCTGTTTTAGGCAGCTGACAGAGAGGAAAGTCACATGCTAATGAAACGTGCACTAGGAAGAAGATGATGGCTAGCATCTTACCTGGAGTGAGGTAGAGGAAGTAGGGGGCAGGGTGGCACCTCATCCCCACTCCTACCCATCGCACACAGTGAAATTCTTCCTTTCACCAGGTAGGCCTCCTTGCTAAGGGCACCTCCTTCTAGCTGGTTGCTCAAATCAAAACTGAAGAATTGTTCACCCTGCTCTTCCTTCAAATCACAGCCCATATCTGCTTTATCACCCAACCCAATTCTCCCCCAGACCCCTCATTCCAACCTCTCTGTCCATCCTGATCCAGGCCTCCATCATCTCTCACCTGATCATTCACAGTGACCTCCTAACCACTCTCTGGCTCCCCCTTTGGTCTGGCACAGTCCTCCATACAGAGCAGGGTGGAATTGTAAATGCACACATTATAGCATATGACGTCCCTTATCCTGTCCTTCCCAAGGCTTCCCACCAACCTCAGAAAAGAAAGAAGGTCTTTATCCCCCAAAGAGGACTTGTTTCACAGGAGCCCTGCTTCCTTCTCTGACCCAATCTCACTTCACTCCAACCCCACTGGAATGTTCCTGTTAATTGTTTGGCTACATTCACTCTCCCCTCAGGGCCTTTGCACCCCCATTCCCGCCGGCTGGCCTGGGCCCATGTGGGCTCCTTCTTGATGCTGAGTCCTAACTTAGGTGTCCCTTCTCAGAGAAGTCCTTGCCGAGCACTACACTTCCTAGACCCTGTCACATCACCCTGCTGTGTTGTCGTCAGAGCACTCACCACTTTCTAATAGTGCTTTGTGTACTTAGTGCTTGTCTCCCCAATCGGCATGCAAGGTTCAAGTTGTGGAACATTTTTTCTAGTCATATCCTGGGTGACACTCATGTGTGATATGGATAGAAAGAAATGGGTTTTAGGTCAGACAAACCTGGATTAGAAACCTGTGTATTCTTTACAATCTCCAAGCCTACATGTGCTCTTCTCTTTAAGGAAAAGGGGATACTATCTCATGGGAGCTGCTAAGATAATCAGATAAAGTAGAGGCATTCCAGGGTTTAGGGGGGGTCGCTGAACACATGTAGATCCTCAGCAAGTAATCTCTTTTCTCTTTCCCATTCTACTCCTTGGCAGGATTTGGGATCTGTCACTCGCAATTCTGGTTTCCACTAGAAAGTCCATGCCTGGATGAACTGGAGCAGAGAACTAAATCTGGCTACTGGAATTAAAGATCTGTAAGGGGCTGAATAGTGTCCTCTAAAATTCATGTCCATCTGGAACTTCAGAATATGAATTTATTTAGAAATAGAGACTTTGCAAGCATAAGTAACGCAAAGATCAAGATGAGATCATACTGGATTGAGTTGGACCCTGAATCCAGAGTATACCTCTGTAAGAGACAGAAGAGCACAGTCAAGGGAAGCAGAGAAGCAGCAGCTGTGAAGACAGAGGCACAGACTGGGATGATGAATCTGCAAGCCATATGTTATTGAGAGCCACCTCAAACTAGGAAAGTCAAGGAAATCTTCTCTTTGAGGACCTCCAGAAGGATCCAGCCCTGTCAACACCTAGACTCTGGCCTCCTAAATGCAAGAATGCATTTCTGTTGATTTAAGCCACTTGGTTTGTGGCACTTGTTATGACAGTACTAGCAAATGAATACAGGAGCAGAGAGACCCCTGGTATATTAGCACAAGACAGAGCACATTGAACTGCAGCAGGTGCTCCAACTCTAGTACACCTACAGGACACCTTGAGACCTCTTGTCGTGCCGATGAGTCTTGAGAGGTTACCTGGCTTTTTCCAGACACAGAGCTGTCAGAGTGGGGTGGGGAGAGAGAGAGGCTGCTTTAGCTCTAGCTTCTTGTTTTGACTCAGGACTGCAGACTGATATACATATATTCACTCAACAAACATTGGTGGAATGCCTGCTGTTTACCAACATGCATGCTGGTGCTCCAGGAGAGAGGAAAGGCATCCTGCTTTCACAAGAGCCCCCTCTGAAGGCAGTGATGCCCATGTCAGCACCAAGCTACAATGCATTGGGAAAAAGTAGAGGCATTCAAGGATGATTTGCCATCAGACGGATGGGAAGGACTTACAGTGTCTGAAAAGAGGCACAGGAAGGTGACCTTAACCACCTGTGGGACCACAGGCCTGCCACTACCCCTCATGGGGCACCCTCAGTGTAATATTAAGTTTGATTTAGTACCTCTGAAACCCTCATAGATTAGATATTCTCTGGTTTTCTAAAATTACTGCATTCAGTGCTATGGGTCAGATTGAAATACACCAATGGTGCCCATCTCACTCTCCATGGTGCCCATCTCACTCTCCACAGCACACAGTACAGCTCTCCCCACCCCACTTCTGGATCCTGGATGTGGCAGTGCACTAGAAGGGGGTGCTGTGGGACCATCAAAACCCAGTGATGGAACACTTCTGCTGTTCTGGAGAGCCAGGTCCAGTTACCCGTGATTAATTCCTCCACTGGACAGAAGAGCTGGGTAAACTGAGGTTCTGGAACCATTACTACTGTCAGCTCCAATGAAGGCATTGAGAGCAAACGTTTCGCAACTTCCTTCCCTGATGGGGACCTTTCAGAAAGAAGATGGGGGCTGGGTAGCTGATTGGAAAACAGGGGAAGAAGACACCTCTGGTTCTGCTGCTTGAAGTGATCCTCTCCTACATATCTGGAGTAGCTGAGTTCCTCGCCTTTATCTAGAGGGAGCTACTGAACAGCCCTTTGCCAGGCCCTTTGTCAGTCCACTGTATGGTGCAGAGAGCAAAGTGGGCCTCACCACAAACTGGCAGATCTCCATCCTCAGGGAGTAACTGTAAACAGGCCATGGCTTCCTCAGCCTTCACCAGAGGGAAACCTGGAGCAGTTTTCTTCTAAGCCCTCCTGCCAAGGGCCTGGTGGGTGCAGAAAAGGAGGGCTTTTCCTTCTAGGTTGTTGCTACCCCTGGTATGAAGGCCCTGTCTCCCTTTTGAGGGCCCTAACAGCTTGATTTGTTCTGGTTTGTTGAATTCCTGAACTCTGAACTGTGGGTCAGCTCAGGCATCTAGATGCGCTCTGGTCCTGGAGGGCAGAGTGCACTGTGGGGTGTGTAGCGTGGAGACTTAGCAAAGCTTGAAGCCTAAGAGGGTGTCACTGTGTCACTCCTGCTGCTCATCAATGCTGACCTGCTGACTCACACAGTTTGCTGAGCCTCTTTGGCTTCCTCATGAAGGATAACAAGCATGGGCCCTCTGCTGGGACACTGTCCCCTACTCATGCACAAAAGGACTGTGGCTTCCCTGGGGTTGCTGAAGATCCTGCTCGGACAGGACTCCTATTGCTTGCGCACAGCTTCATAACTTTCCCCAAAACCAAAACCATTGTCTAGCAGCACGTGCGTGTGTGTGTGTGTGTGTGTGTGTGTGTGTGTGTGTGTGTTCACACTGAACAGGAAAGGGAATGAAATGCCATTGAACCACAAAATTTGCCTCTTTGGGACTTAATGCTAATTTCCAAAGCCAAGAGTTTACTATCTTTTTCCCTATTATAATCTGAAGCCCTCCCTCCCCAGGGCAATATGATTCAGCGCAGTTACTTGAACTAGGGGGAAATGCTTCAGGATCTAAGGAATTCAGGTTAGCAAATAGTTGGTTAAAACAAAATGTTATTTGAACACACAATCTAATCTAAATTCAATATACGTAATTCGCTAAATGACAGGACATGAATAATTAATACAGAAATTTTACTGAGCATTTACTATATACTTTATGCCAAGTAATGTGCTAGGGTCTTAGGGTAATAGGAAGTAATGACATAGAGATAAATAAGACAGCTTCTATTCTCAGGCAATCTACTAATGGCAATAAAAGACACAGACATTACTGCAATTTAAGCCAGAAAAAAAGGCAATGAGAAAAATTACAGAGTGTTTGTATAAAATATCATGGAGGAAATACCTTATTAATGTCCACAACCAAAACTGTAAGTCCAGCAATAAATCTGATAAGTGGGTAAGGCTTGATTGAATTAAACCACAAAACTATCAAAGGACACCAAAAAGAGTCGAGTAGGTAGGAGATGTACCACGTTGCTGCTTAGAAGATTCAATGTCGCAACAATGACAATTCTCCTCAAAATTAAATTGCTGTTTGATATAGTTCAATGAAAATCCCAATAGACTTCTATTTGGAATGTGATTAATTCCAGATTTATCTTTGAAAAAAATGTTCAAGAAGAACCTGAGAAAGATATTATGACAAAAAGGGAAAAGGGAGAAATGGGGAGAGGGGATATTCTTCACCAAATATTAAAGCTTACTCTAAAGCTAAAGTAATTAAAACAATATAATCTTCATGGAGGATTAGCTAGACTAAATTGGGGAAAATAAAATATTCTAAAAATAGTCTCTACATGTATCTGACTATAATGTGTGATAAAGAAGCATTTCACTAAGAATGAACTGTTCCAATAAATGGCATTGTCCTTGAACCCACTTCTTTTTCCTGAGAAAGGAATAATGCATAGTAGGAAGAATTGAGAGTCAGAGAAATCTGGATTCCAATCCCAGCTCTACCAGTTAAAGCTGAATCTTATTGGGCAAATTTCTTTAACTCTAAGTTTTCTTTGAAAATGGGGGAAATCAATCTCTGTCCATCTACCACACTGAATTACTATAACAAAAATCTCTCTCTCTCCTCTCCCTTTCTCTCTACATACATATATATATATATATATATATATATATATGATGTTTGTATATTATAATTCCCAGGACTCTAGCAATGAATACTCTGTGGTTAAAAATAAGACAAAGCAAAAATCCTCACTCAAATAAAGTCTGAAAAGTTACCATTAGAGCATCTCCCTGATTCTATGGTCCTGGTCAATATTGTAGTGTAAATTCCCTAAGAGGCAACTCTGTAAAGTATTACCAGTCATTAATCCCCAGAGAGGTGAGAAACACTCTGAGAACAGGCTTGAATGAACAAGATAAGCATAAAGTAATCAGCAGAGGACAAGTTCAAGGACAGAATCCTGGGAAAACTATAAAGATCATCTCTACCACCTTCAAAGGATTTCAGCAGGTCAACTCTTCATTCTTGATAAAGAAAATTGGATATTTGCTTCTTTGCTCTCATATCAACTCCCTTCTCTTTGCCTGCCTGCCTCTGTATGGTAAAGAACTACATTCCTCAGAGCCCTTTGCCAACTGGCTCCAAGATGAATTCAGTCAATGGGATACACTATAGAAGACTGAAGGGAGGGAAGAATGAAGAAAGCGAAGTAGTCTTTTTTTTATTGAATCATCTCCAGTGGTATTCTAGGAAGTAAGAGCCACAGTGGCTTCTTTTCTCCTGTGATCCTAGCTCTGGAAAGACATACCTTTCTTTTACCATCCCATCTGCCACAGGGCAGGCCCCACTAGGTTTCTAAATCAGGTTTGATAGCCTTGACTTCTGGACTCTACTTCTGTTCCTCCAGCACTAAGACTGATGGTAGTTTCCTGTGGTTGGGAACCTCTAGGGTTACTCACTGTCCTACAGTTTGGCCTTTCAGATCTTTTATCATTTGAATGACCTCTGTTAATTTTTCCCTTTTGTAAAATCTAATGTGGTTTCTGTTTTCATGACTAAAAAGGAGAGTCCTGGGGAAAACACTTAGTTGCAACTTTAAGTGAAACAACATATAATAATAACCAGGCCCTCAAATAAATGTCATTTTTTTCAAGGTAGGCAGGGATTTCTTTTTTCTCATCAACATTAAAATGAAACAACACTGCCTGCAACACCATTATTTAAGGACCTGCTATATGTATATGAGCATCAATGCCAATGCCATCTAGAAGGTATTGTACATCTCTGTGTGTCACATGTTGTGTTGTCTTTTAGAATATCCATTTATTCTTCATATCAACTTCATGAGGCTGGTACATTGCTACTTTGATCTTACAGATGACAGAAACTGAACACTCAAAGATTTGAGTGTTTCTCTGGAAGCAGTTCTTATTTGGGAGTGACTAGCTATTATGAAAGAGGAGAAATCTGAGTCAACCCACAAAACCCTCTACTCAGTAGCAGTACTTTCATGTTTTGAGAGGCTCTGTGGAAGTAGACACCCTCTTTTAAGCCCCCACATTGGTAGGCCCATCTTAATTTACGACTGGAGCCTCTTTGTATGTCTGCAGACACTTTGGCTACCGCATCAGCTGAAGAGGATATTGGTTCTGGTTAGCCAACCCACTTTTCCTGCTCCTCTCTGAATATCAAAGTATGACTATGACCAGAAAATGGTCATCTGTCCTTTTCTAGAAAACATGGTGGCTTTTATATAAAGGACTCAGGCTGACACTTCAGTCATTTCTAATCACAGAATCTTTTATTATCCTCCCAGAGCCTTGCTGAAGATTAGGCTGTTGGGGTCATTTCCCTCCTGAATCTTGTCTTTGATCATTTTGCACAGAAAATATGAGGTGTTATTCAGACTTCATAGAAAGCCTTTAAATTGCTCTTCTCTGTTATTATGCTTCTTAAAAACATTATTTTCCCCATTACTCCCTCCCTCCCAGCACTGCTCACCACTACCACCCATTTCCTTAATATCCTCCCCAGGTAACTATATTGAAAACCCATGATATCTGACTTCTGAGAAGTCTTCTGTCTACCTCAGCTCTTTTCTTTCATTTTAAGGAGGGCACTTATTATTTTTTTTGTATTCCTAGACACTGTTACTTTTTTATTACATCTTTAGATCAAGAGTTCTTCAACTCAACCCTGAAAATTCATTAGACTCTTTTCTCTCATTTGCCTGCCTATCCCTTTCTGGAATGCTCCTTACCTAACTTACTTCAGTTGATTAAATATTGAAAGTGTAGATAGAGAGATTCCAGTCCTGGGAGATTATAGATACTACAAAACAATGGTAGGAAAGACAAAACATAAACTGAATTTTTTTAAATTTCCATTTCTAGGGGAGGAAGAGCTCCAGTGTGCTTGCAATTTGGTTTACTACAGGAGGCTAAGCAACAGAAAGTTCCTGTTTTGAGCAGAACAGATACCTTCGTTTTTCCATTACTCGTGGGACCCAATAGAAAACTGTATGTCTCTAATTTATCATCCAGTTTCTTTTAGACTAATAGTCACTCACATTTATTGTAAAAGGATCCATTTGGAGCTTAGACTTAACTTTCTCAATTCTTCCCTTCTTGAGTTCTAGTCTCTTATAGAAGCAATTAGTAGAGCAATTTGATGTAAAGCAATTACTTTAAATTAATATAACTTCTTATTGTGTTAAGGAATCTGTTTTGAACAGGAAGACAGCTGCTGGTGAGAAATCAGAAATGTAATCATTATTCAATCCATCCATCTTTCTGTAAGTTCACTTGTAAACAATAATCCCAGGCTGGGCCTTAAGAGGTGACAGGAAGGGCAGGTTAGTCCCTATACTCTCTGGATTTACTATAGATTTGGGGAGACATGAGCAGTAAAGGCCACACTTTGATCCTAAAATGTATTTCCCCTTATAATTTTCAGTAGACAATCGGACTGGTCTCAGCAGGGGTACCATAAGAAGAGGGGTCTGGAAGCCCCTATAAAATATTGGGTCAAAGCACACAAATGTGGGTTGGAGACAAAGACAGTTCGGTGTTGGGGAAGCACTGGTGAGTAATTCTGAGTGTAGACTCATTCCATATTCTTGTTTTTGTTGTAGCTATCTCACTCAGAGGTCTCAGTAGAGAGGACTGCAAAATAAAAGAGAAAAAGAAAAGAAAAGGACAAGAAATAAATTGAAGGAATTCTATCATGTTTGTTAGGGTTCTTCTGTTACTGGTAACAGAAACTAGATGAGGCTGGATTAAAAATGAGCATTTATTTTAAGGATGTGGATTGGCTCTTCACATCAAGGATAAGAATGCTGGAGAACAGAAAGATTTACAACCAGGAACTAGAAGGAATCCAAGAGTACTGTTTCACCATCTCTTTTCTGTTTCTCTCAGTGAACTGAAAACATTATTTCTCAGAAAATTGGATATTTCTGCTATTTTGTCCATGTAGTGATAGTTAAATGACTGCCTTAGGTCTTATGGTACAATGCTAACCACATAGATTCTCTTTCCTTCAGTCCTGCATTTCCATGGAAGGGGCTCAGGGACCTGCTCTGGTCCAATTACCTATGGTCATGGCCAAGGTCAAGGTTTGCACTATAGTAGCACAATGACCGTGGATGGACTCATCTTGAGAAGATTGTGTAGTACAGTCAAGAGACTTGTAGTAAGCCAAGAAGCCGCCCCCCAAAAAAAGAAAGAGAGCCATTACTTTCCCTAACAAGTCCAGCCCACTGTAGCTCAAGTATGAGAAACATGGGACTAGGTCAGGGTTCTAGGGGCAGAAGGCCTTACTAACATTGTAGGCTTGGAGAAAGGCAATCTGCTGACTACAGAAAGCAGGCTCTAATCTCATGGTGCTGTCATGGACAGCACAGTGGGGATGGCCACAGCAGGTTGTAGACGTATGTCCTTACTGTTCAACCAAGAGAGATGGCAGCACAGACACAGCAGACAAAAGAAATTGAGAAGAATTTGAAGGAACTGAAGTTTCTTTTGTGACTGTCATTATCTCCTTCTAGCTGGCATGACCTCAGGCACAGTACTATACATGTATAAAAAAGAGTTACTACTACAGGCCATGCATGAAAAGTATGAGAGAAGGGGCACGTGCTTGAGAATAACAGACTTTCAGAAGTAGTGAAAGCTGGTTAGGATTGCTTACATAAATTTCAAAATCTTTCATTACAAAAATTAAATCATGCCCCAAAGCTGACAGAATAGAAAAATGACTCCCATACAGCCAGTACCCAACCCCAAAATCATCAACTCAGGGTCATTCCTGGCCCACCCCACTTTCTCCTTCCTCATTATTAGGAAGCAAATCCTAGTCTTCAAATCACTCCATCCACAAATGCTTCATTATTAATTCTTAAAATATGAGGATTTTTTAAAAAAATAATGACAATTCCATTATTACAACTTTATGAACATTAATAATTCTTTGAGATCATCAAATATCTAATTCATGTTTACAGGATCAATTATCTCATACATTTTATAATATTATATATATTGTTTATCTGAATTGGAATTCCAATAATATCTCCATATTATCATTGACTGATACATTTTAAAAGATCCCTAGCTCACATCCCAGGGCTAGTAGAAACAACCGAGATGAATAACTAAATGAAATACTTCTTCCTTCTCTCTCTTCCTGTCTACCTTTATTCCTTCCTGCACCTGTCCTGAAAAAGAACAATTCATATTTCTTAATAATAAAGAAATATTCATACTGTATAGAATGTCTATACAATATGGGTCTAATAGGATCAGCATGCAATCATTAGAAACCTCTACAAATATGATTTTATATCTCAACCTATGATCAATCCTGATTCCTCTGACTTGGGAAGTATCAGCCAGGGTCAACTAAGGACCACATCAATATGCCAGCAAGTTTTGCCTGAATTGATGCAATTAGATGCTCTTTCTAAGACTCAGTGAGTGATGCAAGGAGGAAGAAGAGCTGAATTTTTCCTGTGGCAGTATGCAACAGAGATAACAGTGCCATTCAAACCAGGCAGAATAATGGTGAGAACTGCAGTGTTCTTGACATTCATCCTCTTAGCCGGGTTTCTCCAGCTGTCAGTCCCTGTCCTCTAAGCATGGTTCTCCATTTCCCAGCCAACTGCGTGCATCCTCCAATATCCTACTAATCAATTTATTTTCCACCTATGCTTAAAAATTGACAAAAATAATGAGATAGTTCTTGAGGGGGTCAGTTATCTATTGCTATGTAACAAGGTACCCCCAAAAGTTAGCAGCTTAAAACAATAAGCATTTCTTATTCTTTGCAATTCTGTGAACTTAGCTGTGCTCAACTGAGTGGCTCATCTACTTCATGTGTCATCTACTGCGGTGGGAACAACCACAATGGCTTCTTCATTCCCTCTTTGGTGCCCTGACTGGGATAGCTGGAATAGAGGGGTGTGGGGCAGAGAGGGAGTGATTTGCTGGAATCTCTCCCCCGTCATGAGCTATCTTGGACTTCTTCATAGAATGGTGGTCTCATAATAGTCAATTTGGGGCTAGGTTCTTAGGTAGTTCCAAGCAATGAAATCTGAAGATTTTTTTTAAGCCCCAGCCTGAGGTTGCACAGTATCATTCCCACTATTTTCTGCTGGTGAAAACAAGCTCAAGGCCTGACAGATTTAAGGATGATTTCTACCTTTCTGGAAGACTTGGGGAAAGTTTATAACCATCTTTAAGTCACTATACCTTGCATTCACCAAAGGCAATCAGTTAGGATGATTTTTGTTTGTTTTTAGTATTATTATGAACTTATAGATTTAAATATAGCTTACTTAATAGCAGATAATTGCTTCAATGAATTAGAGTACATAAAGTATGCTTATTTTTTATTGATGTTCAAATGGTGTCATATTTGGCCAGTGGGAGATTGCATTGCCTCCAGAATCCCTTTAACACCAATCCTGTCTGATAACTGCTTCCATGACTTCTGGTATGACAAGATGTTTCAGACCCTTCAGACACTGAACCCAGACATTGAACCAGACATTTCTCTAAGAAGACCTGTTTCCCCTTGGTGGGAAATGGTATTTGGAGGCCATGAACGGAGTACTAAGGATACTCACTGCTGCTGAGTTGGTCATTATTTCTAGGTCTTTTACAAGGGGAAAACTAGAAAACAAGATTTTAAAACTCTTGATTCTTAACAAACTTTTTTCTTTGATACTTAGTGAAGTCTATAAGGTTTTTCTGGGCTCCGCGAGGAGAAAAAGTTCAATTAGACAAAAAAGCAGAATAGTCAGGGCTTTATTGGACTTTGCGCACTGGGCGAAACTCCCAAGTCCGCAAAATGGGCCTGGGGAAGTCACGCGTCAGAACAAAGGGGGACCGGCTCTTTAAGCAGAGGAATTTCGCGGGCTTCCCATGTCGTGATTGGGGATTGGCCCTGTGAATCCAGGTGTGGGGGTCGCATCCCTTATTCTGATGTCATCCACCTTTTTCCCAGGGCATGCCCGCTGTCCCATCTTTCTGAGCCAGCCTAACAAAGTCTACTTAGTGACTTCCAGGCATTATTTTTGTCTTATTTGGTTTGGTTTACCTTGATCAGAATGCTGCCTGACACATCGCTGCTTTACATTCACTCACTACTTGAAGATATTTTGGAAGTATGTACTTGATTTTCTCCTTGAAACAGTCTTTATGTATAATCTACAAAACTATTTCACCTAACTCCAATATAGCCTGAAATCTTGGTTTCCCTAGGCAGCTTTTTTGATCAGTTTTCAATGGGGGTATATTTCAAAATTTTCCACTCTCCAGAATTCAGTGACCTGTCTCCTACCTACATCCTATCCTCCTCAATGTCAGAAGATGACTTCCTATACAATCACTTAAAATCCAAAAGCATTAACCCAATTATTTTCTACCATCCTACCAAAAAAACTAATTCCATTTACATCAATCTTTTCTCTCCTTACTTTCAATCTCTGTGAGAAAGTTGTGGAATCTTTTAGGAATCTTTTGCAAGGAATGTAAAACCCAATTCGCATAAGAAAAGAACTTTTCTAAGTAAGCCTCCAGACATAGATTTGACTTCAGGTTAGCCCCAGGAAGAGGGTAAATGACCTCATCTTCTCTTTCTATATATAATTTCAATTGATTTGAGTCGGAGATCTTAAATTAGTCCAATTAGAGACAGTCTTGGGTATCTGAAGGAAGAAAAACTCATTCCTTGAATGGTAAGGATTGTGAATGTAGGTTTGCAGCAACCACAGTTGTTTTGTTAATGAGGGTAACCTAGAAAAGGGCGAATTCAACACTCAATAAACAACAGATGGGGGAAAAATATGTAAACTGCACCCATCACTGGGAAGTTTTATGTAGTTAATCCAGGAAATCTTCCACGCTGTGTAAGTCATGTTGAATTTTTCATAATTGCAACACAAAGCCTCCTAACTAAGAGAGACACCTAGCCTCCAGGAAATTATATTATTTCCTTATATCTGAGTAACACTAAACAGTCAATGAATTGATATAGAACTTATCTTTCCTGTCCTCTCAGCAAGCATCTAGAAGCAGCTTGGCGACTGTTCAGAAGCCTTAGTCTGACTTGCGATAAGGAGGATGGGTGATTGAGAGAACTGCTCTTCTAATTGGGATGAAATATGCATAACATGAAATTTTCTATGCTGACCGTTTTGAAGTATATGATTCAATGCACTAAGGGCACTTGCCTTGTGTGCAACCATCAACCATCATCACCATTGAAAGGGTTTTTCTGAGCTCTGCGAGGAAAGAAAGTCAATTAGACAAAAAGTCGAATAGCCAGGGCTTTATTGGGGTTTGCGCACCTGGGTGAGGTTCTCCGGTCCGCAGAACGAGGGCCAGGGAAGTCGCGCCCAAACAAAGGGAAGCGCGATCTTTAAGCAAAAGAATTTTGTGGGCTTCATACGTCGCGATTGGGGATTGGTCCTGTGATTCCAGATGTGGTTTCGTCAGCTTCCTTTCTCCCGGGTATGGCCGCCATTTTGTCCTTCTGGGCCGCCATTTTGTCCTTCTGGGCCAGTCTAACATTCCAACCTCTTTGATAGGATAAAGGGGCGCCGTGATCGTTCTGGCTACTTCCCGCTGACAGGTGGGGCGTAGAGGGGAGGGGTCAGAGGTTGGTGTTGTCTGGCCCCGTCTGGACAGGAGAGTAGACTCTGGTCTGGAGCAGCATCTGGTTGAAGGTAACCCGGGAGGCTTCGCGGATCCTGTCCTGGAGGAATCTCAGAAAGCATTAGTAATACACAGATTATCAAAACTGGCCCAAGGATCGGGGCCAAAGTGGTAAAAATCAGGGAGCGCCACCATGGGGTCTCTATTTCTAGAGGGGTATAGCCCTTTTTCAACTTGTAAAAGCTCAGTCTTGTGGTGTTTTATGGTCGGCAAAGGTTGCGCCAGCCCATAGCCTCTGACTCCGCAATTAAAAAAAACAAAAAAAAGGTGGGGGGGTATAGGAAAGGGAAGTTCTTCATGCCCGCTGTCCCTGCCCGCTGTCCCGTCTTTCTGAGCCAGCCTAACAACCATCTGTCTCTGAATATTTTTATCTTCTCCAACTAAAATGTTCTCATTAACTAAAACTCCCATTCTCTCCTTCCCCTCCCTGAAAACCAGCATTCTACTTTCTATCTCTATGAATCCGACTACTCTAGGAACCTCATATAAAAAGAACCAAACAACATTTTTGACTGCCTTATTCCACTTAACATAATGTTTTCAATGTTCACACATATTGAAGCATGTGTTAGAATTTCCTTTATTTTAAAGCCTTAATAACATCCACTGTATGTATAAGCATGTGTTAGAATTTCCTTTATTTTAAAGCCTTAATAACATCCACTGTATGTATAAACCACATTTTGTCCATCCATTAATGAATGGATGGACACTTAGGTAGCTTTCACCTTTTGAATATTGTGAAAAATGCTGTTCAAATGAGTGTACAAATACCTATCTGAATCCCTCCATTCAATCCTTTAGGGAATATACCCACAAATGGAATTAATGGATTATATAGAAATTCTGTTAAATTTTTGACAGAAAATTGTGGCTATGCTCCACAATAGCCCCACCATATTACACTTTTATCAGCAAGAAACAAAGTTTCCAATTTCTCTACATATTTGTCAATATCTATTTTGTTCTGCTTTGTTTTGTTTTGTAACAGCCATGTTAGTGGGTGTGAAGTGTGCGTTACTTTTTCACCATTAATAGTCCACTGATAAGTCAGGCAAGTGCACTTCTGGGAGAAATCATACATTAGGCATCAGCTGATGATGCTATGGGAGCACAGAGATGGGACCCCTAATTGAGCATGGATCAAATAAATAGATGGTCAATAAACATTTGTTAAGAATGTGAATGGAGGATCAGATTATTTGAAGTCAACTTCCTCACTCTCTCTGATCAGTCCCCCTTCCCCAGAAAAATAACAGAAAACTCTACTGAACAGCTGGAAAGCTAGAATGGGATGGAGGCTAATGTCAGGAAGTGGAATGTGGAGCACTAAAGTGAGGGATGTGGGGTGAGGCTCCCTGAAAACCTTCTAAGAACTCCTGGTCCTGGAACCCCTGGAACTCTTCTGAATCACTTCCCTAATCGACTGCCTTTGTTTATGTGTAGAACCCTCCTTGTTGATTGTTTTAAGTCCCCGCCAAACAATTAGCATGTTATCATCAGAATGGGTTGAAGGTCAGGATTTACATCAATAACATGTGTGACTGTGAGCACTTTAGTATCCCTTTCAATTTCATCCTTCCAAGCTTCAACATGACAAAAGCTTTAAGAGGACCTGAATGTCAGCACTCTTGCCAGAATGCAGCCACAAATAATTTTCTTTGGGACCGGATACTGTAGATATCCAACTGATACTATTCCCATTGGGAAGATCCTACAGTGCTAAATATTGAGTATCAGGAATACTGCAAAACATCTAGAAGTTCTGCCTCACCAGACATGCAAAAGCAATCAGATATTTATCTAAAGCTTGTCCAAACCACTCTGGTAAGGACACAGGCTGGAAATATTATGGAAAGCAGACTCTTTCTGAAGCTTGCTCTTTTTCTAGAGAGGATGAAAAAGTAAACAGCAAGGCAACATTGATGCCGTGGCTTTGCATTGCATAAATGAATGTGGAGGCTTGAGGCATTCTGTTTTCCCATTTCCTATACTCTGCTCTTGAAGTCCTTGTGCCATTTCTTTGACATTTCACTCCTCCCACTAGTTTCTTCTCTGGTCACTGCTGAATTTGTATACTTCCCTCTCCCTCTGGCTCCGCCCTGCACATCCTGATCTACCACCCTTTTGACAGCTGTCACTGAGTTTTGTCAGGGGTATGTGGACCCCTTAGTCTCCCCTTGGTGAGGAAAGAAAGGGTAAAACAATCCGAATGTCAAAGTATCCAAAATATCAAAGAAATTTCTGTTCTTAAACATATACCTTTCTGTTCCAGATGGCTTCACTGAACAATTCTACTAAACAGTATCAGTTACACAAACTCTTTCAGAAAATAGAAGAGTCAACAAAAAAAAGGAACACACTACTGATACACATAACAACGTGACTGAATCTGAAAAGTACTATGCTGAATGAAAGAAGTCAGGCACAAAAGGTTTCATACTGTTTGATTCCATTGTATGGCATTCTGAAAAAGAAAATATTGTAGGGACAGATAGAAGATCAGTGGTTTACAAAGGTTAGAGGAGGGAGGAAAAGATTAGATTCAATGGGGGCACACAGGACCTTTTTGGGGGTGATGGAGCCATTTTATGTGCTGATTATAGTGATATTATGACTGTATACATTTGTCAAATTTCATTGTTCTGTGCACTCAAAAAGGGTGAATTAAACTTAACAAAAGAAATGAAAGACCTATACTCTTAAAGCTATGAGGCATTGTTAAAAGAAAAAGAAGATACACAGAAATAGAAAGATATTCCATGTTCATGATTTGGAAGAATTAACCTTGTTAAAATGGCCACATTACTTAAAGCAATATACATACTTAATTAAAATCCATAAAATTCCCGTTGCAAAGATATCCTTCACAGAAATAGAGCAAAACATCATGAAATTTATTTGGAACTATGAAAGAACTAGTGAAAAAAAGAGCAAGTAGGAGGTCTCACATTCCCTGACTTTAAACTACACTACAAAAAATATTAATCAAATCAGTGTAATATGGGAATAAAAACAGATATGCATATCAATGAAATAGAATTAAATCCTCGAAATAAACCCACACACATATGAACAACTAGTTAATGACAAGGAAACCAATGGCACACAATGAAGCAAGAACAGTCTCTTCAATAAACGGTACTGGGAAAATTGGATAGCCACATGCAAAATGTTGAAACTTGATTACTACCTAACATGTACAAAAATTAATTTAACTTGTATTAAAGACTTAGAGGTAAGACCTGAAATCACAAAATACTAAAAAAGAAACATAGGCAAAAAAGTTCTTGGTATTGACCTAAGATTTGTTCGAGAGCTTTATTCCAATGTCATGGGAAATAAAATCCAAAATAAGCAAAGTGGATTACTTCAAACTTAAAAGCTCTGCACAGTAAAAGAAACACTTATCATAACAAAAAGACATTCCACTAAATGCAAGAAAATATTTGCACACCATATATCTGATAAAGGGTTAATATTCAAAATATGTAAAGAATTCTTGAAACTCAACAAAAGTAAACAGTGCAATAAAAAATAGAAGATCTGAATAAAGACACTTCTTCAAAATACTTCTTCAGAATATATACAGATGGCTAACAGGCATGTGAAAAGTTGATCTACATCTGTCATTATTAACAAAACATTAATAAAAATAATAAAATATCACTTTATATGTGTGAGAATGGCTGTTATCCAAGTGTTAGAGAGAATGCAAAGAAAAGGGAACTCATACACTCTTGGTGGGAGTGTAAAATGGTTCAACCATTATGAAAAGGAATATAGAAAGTCCTCAAAAAAATGAAATTGGAAATGGTTCAGTTAGTCCACTACTGGATCAGTTTGCCCTAAAAGCACAACACTAGTTTACAGAGAAATATGTACCCCCATATATATTGAATTATTGTTTGTTATTTACATAACCAAGAAATGAAAACAAGCTAAGTACCCATCAACAGATGAGTAAAGGAGATATGAGAGACTGAGACAGAGAGAGAGAGGCAAGAAAGAGAGAATGAGAGACTAGAGTAATACTCTGCTATAAAAAATGAAAACCTGCCATTTTCAACAACATGGAAGGACCTAAAGAGAAATGTGCTTAGTGAGACAAGCCAGAAGGAGGAAGATAGACATGTTATCGCTCATGTGGTATATAGAGAAATCAAGCAAACAAATAAATTAAATGCAACAAAAATAGACTTTTGGTCAATTAAAACAAATCAGCGTTTTCAGGAAGGGAAGTGGGAAGGACAGCAGACACATTTTATAAGGGGTATCAATTATATGGTGAAGGAACAACTGAAATGTTGTTGAATTGAAATTTATTACATACATATGCTGATTTACAATGATGTACATATACCTTAAACCCATAATATATGATTCGATGTTCCTTCAATAAAATTAATTATGTAAAATCCCTCAGTAACACTGAATTTCGAAACAAAGAAGAAAAGTTTGACTTCTAAGACATCAAATTCCAATTTATTTAAAACAAGCTTTAAGAAAACAAATTTTCACTTATTGAATACGTGTGTATTTGTCCTCATGTTGCCATGTTACAACACCATACTCAAAGCCAGATAGAAGAGTAGCATCTCAGCTGTTCTCACTGTCTCTGGTTGACATTCCTTTCATCAATCTTCTTTGTTTCAGGCAAATGGATCTTCCCTAACTTGCTTCATACATAGACACAGCAACAACTCAGCCAAGACCAAAGTCAGGTACTGTCCTCAGGAAACTTGCAGAGCAGTGGGCCCTAATGGGATCTGTGTCATGAACAGGCAGTGGACTAGAGGATTATGTTGTCAGTTCTAAAGTAAGGGCTATGAGGATTCAAGTGAGAAAATGCATATAAGCACAGAATGAGACCCCAACAAATATACTGTTATTGCTATTTTTATCAACATTTCTACTACATTTTGTTACTTATCATAAGGCTCCATTTGACTTTTCTGTCCCAGTTACTTCTCCCTCTGCAGACATAAACAAGGGTGGGAGGAACTCATTTTTTATAGGAAGCATGAAGACACTCAAGTAATAATAATAAACTTTTTCTTATTACATTTGTACTTACATTATTTTCTCTGTGTCTAGGAAATGCCAGTATTAATATGATGCTTCAATTATTCAACAAACATTTATTGAGCACCTAAGATATTCCCAGTGTTCTTCCATGAATCTTCATTATTCCTTAATTTCTTTACTGTTATGGCAAAGAAAACAACAGACAAAACTCTGTTTGAGGCCTGCAGTTTAATTATAACCCAAGGTTACCTATATAAAAGAAATACTGATTTCACACCAAGAGTCACCCTTCCAAAAAGATGAGGTAAAGGGTTAGGGGACCTGGCCTTACTTTTAAGTTGAAAGATTTTGCAATGTGAGACAGAAGGATTCTAAAAGTATAAAGCTGAAAAACTAGGAGAGATACTGAACTGAAGAAGACAGAGGAAACTAAAGAGTCAGTCAACAAATTAACAACAGTAAATGTGAACTGCTTGTACAAACTTCAAAATTCAACTCTAAACTTCAGGGAAGGATATAGACAAACTTTTCATGTGTAGAGTAAAACAACAAACAAATAATTCAACATAATGTCTCATGAGAGATACATGGAGTTTAGTTCAGAAATGGAGGATATGGTATCTCTCCTCATGTATCTGAAGGTCCAAGTAGCTCTGTTTAGAGTAAGTTCCCCATCCCTAAAGTATCAAAGAATGGTCTGAAAAATTACCTCTTGGGAATGTAAGTGAATTCCTGTTTTTCCTTGAGTGGGAAACTCTTTAAACATCAACCCACTGGCACTCTCTGTGTATCTGCCATGCTCTAGGCACATCAATCTGTTCCTCAGGGATCTACAGGTTCAGAGGGATAGACATCTACTTACCCAACACCATGATCAGTATATTACAGAGCACAGGGATGAGGGAACACAGTCCCTAGCTCCTCACAGGGATCAGCAGATGCTTCCTGCAGGAGGTGATCTGAACTTAGTTTCAAATGATAAAAATAAAGTAAACAAACAGTCAAAGGTCAAGATTAAAATTAGTGGCTTTCAGGTTTTGCACCATGGACCCACAGAGTACCCACAGAGACTCTTGGTGGGATTCCTAGGCATAATACTATGTATTTAGAGCTTTGAATTCTTCCACTACTTAAAAATAATCAGGGAAATTTAACCTATTGCACATCTCAGGAATCCTGTCATATAAAAACAAATCGGTAAATACTAAACCAGTAAACCATAGCCCAGAATTTATCTCTCCTAACATTAGGTATACTTCCCAGAGCTGTGTGTATTAGAAGCATAATGTCAGTTTACTGATGAAGAGAGAGACCAGATGCAATCACAGCCTCCTGTTTTCCCCCATTTTATAGTGCTGTTGAGATAATACCGTGAGTAAGGAAGAACTGAGTTAATTTCTTTTTCCAGAGGGAGCCTGTGACTTTAGAAGAGAAATGAGGAACTAATTTATCCAAAGCACTAAGCCATTTCATGGTTATCTGCACTCTCCCTCATCATGCTGGAAAAAAAAATCTTTCAGCATCAAGGACAACACTCAACTCAGGGTTTCCTTGCTCCCTTTGCAGCTTCTCGACCTCTGCGCCTTTGATGGTTGTGCCTGATCTCTTCAGATGATGGAAATACTGATTCTACATTTAGTTTTTTTTAGGGTCCTATCTTACTATGAAAACAGATTCTTCTGAACTTAATCATCTCCCATTTAATTTGAACGATTTCCTTTGATTCAGAGATATAATTAGCTTAATAGCATGCTAAATATAAAGGTACACCACTCACCTTCAGGATGTGACAAATGAAAAGATTGCAGAGCAAGAAGCCCTAAGATTTTCTGTATTTTCCATTTAATGCCAATAAAGTAACCAATAAACCTCAATTGGATGTGATGGTCTTTTGATGGTAAGGGAAGAGTTTGGGGAAATTTATCATCTCACAGGTCAAACTGAAACTTTAGCCCACAATTCAAGTTTAGGCAAGAAAAGGACAAATTCTCCTTTGTCATAGGATATAGCCACGGGTAGGTGAGAAACTGGAGTTTAGGCCCTGTCTTTTCAGGACACAGGACAATTGATCAGACACAGGAGCACTGTATGCTTGGTCTATGTCTTAAGGGATTATGAGTCAAAAGCTTATTTCTGACAACTTTCTCTTCTCCATCTTATAAGGAGAACCCCTGAAACATTGTGATGGGCTCTTGGATCTGCCCTCAAACATTCCTGAATATAACTCCTAGTCACACCCCTGGTCAGTCATTTTAATTCTCCAAATCACAGATTTTTCATGATTAAAACATAAATCTCTGCTCCCCAAAGGATTACTAGGAGCATTAAGTAAGATAACTTGTATGAAATCATCTGGACAGTGCTTGGTGTATAGCAGGTGTCAGGAACATTTCATTTTCTGTAGGTGAATTGATGTGTTTTCTAAGTGGTATATTCATGACTGTCTAGAAAGCATAAGCCTCTCCCTCCATCTGTTCACTTTTTGCACAGGCAAGTAGACAAGTTTGTGCCAGGTATTCAGCCTAGTCTTGTCTAAACTGGCCCTTGGCAACATCAACTCCAATGCTCCAGTAACCTCAGAAACAGGTCAGTAACTTTTGTGTGGGGGCCCAAGATGGCTCTCCCACATTGCTGGTTTCTCAATTAAGAAGGAAATGAGCCTGAAACACATCTATAGTTTAATCATTAAAGGTGCTTTTGTTGAAAACCAAAATCCATACTTCCCCCCCTTAACTAGAAAGTGATGGTTTAGCATTTTTACTACAATGACTGTTGTCCTCAGTTCATTCCAGAATGATTTGTATTAATTACCCACTCTGTGCCAAGCACGAATCCTGTGGGTTTGATCTTGTGTGATTCTCCTGGTTCTGGGAGAGACGTCGCAGGTGTTCCCTGCTCCAGGAAGTCTTTACCTGCTTCGGTGACCTGTGGGTCCCCTCTCAATGCTCTTCCATTTTTTCCTCCCTCCCCAGCATGGGCTTCCTAAGCACAGAGCTTGTACCTGAAACTCTTGTGGCCTCAACGTCTGACTCAAGGCCTTAAAAGAGATTCAGCTGCCAGTAGAAAGTTGGAGGCTGAATGAATATGCCTAAGGTCTGCTAGACAAAAAGTTTTCCAAAGTCTACTCCAGAGAATCCTCAATCCATGGATTATTAGACTGTATTACTCAAAAATGGGTTTTCTGGTTAATGAAGTTTGGGAAACCTTAGAAAAGGCAATGTGAAAGAAGTTTCTTTGTTGCAGCATTCTGAGAGCTCTACAAGATGCTGATATTCCCTGTGAATCTCTAAGGGCAAACTAGCAGCAGGGCCTCCTAAACTTGTTTAAACTTGGAATGCCTCTAGGGGAGGGGTTGGGTAGCAATGGAAAGGAAGAACATCACTAAGCTAGAATTCCATAAACACACTTAGGAAACACTGTCCCAGACTGACTTGGTTGCTTCTCATAAATATAAGAATCTGAAAGAGGGCCTGCCCTGGTGATCTAGTGGATACGTCCACCAGATGTAGTCCACATACATCCCAAGAACCCAGGTTCAAGACCTGGGGTCAGGGCCAGGGGAAGAGCCAAGGTGAACAACTAAATTAAATAACGAAATAAATAAAGGAACAAATGCTTCCTCTCTCTCTTCCTGCCTACTCACCTTCATTCCTGCTTGCACATGCTTTTTTTTTTAAAAGAATCTAAAAGAGGAAGTAATGCTGTCCTCAGGAAAGATGGCATTTGGGGACTTTGAGGAATCTCAAAGATTGCAAGGCTCAGCCATGCCTTTTCTATTAGAAAAACAAAGCACTGTCCTTTCACAAGAGACTAAAACCAGTTTATTCTGCCTGGGAACTTGGAGTTTCACTTGCCCAGTTTACCTGGAAATGTACTTTCCAGGCCCTATAGCCGACTTCTCAGGAAAATGCCTCCTGGGATATTCATAGGCTTCTGAGAAACTTCCTTATTGGAAAAACACATGCCGTTTGGGGAGGGAAATTCAGGTCTGGAAGCTGGAGGCAGTGTCTCTGCTTATCACTGCCTGCCATCTTGTCCATCTTTGCATGAATGTCCTCCAGACACAACCCTGAAGGGAGGCTGTTGATGGGCTTGGCTCATGGCTATCCCACTAGATAGGCCAACTCTTCCTTTCTGACCACCTCAGGGCACTTGGCATTTGACAAACAAATCTGTCCAGGTCCAAGGACTGATCCCTGGTGCCAGAGGCAGGACACCACTCTCTTCTTTCTGAGTCATGCAGAGCGCTGGTGTTCGGGGGAGTACTCTGACCACATATACACCATGATGGGCATGTCAAGGACAAATCACCTGTGACAGCATTGCTGGGTGGATTGAGAGGGGTGATGTGGACAAAGGTGCCTCAGGAATTCTTCCCAGCAACACAGAATGCACTCACACACAGACCTATAGTCTGAAGACTCCTGCGTTGTGCTTACATACCTAGAGTTGGGCTTGAGTGCACAGATTTCATAATGGTCTGCCTAGGTTCCATGACCAGCACTGACATCTGATACACATATAACCTAGAGCAAGTTACTTAGCCTTTCTGTGCCTCTATTTTCCCATTTGCAGGTAGAATGATGGGCCCAATTAGATTAATCAACCACACAAAAAGCACTTAGAACAGTGCAGGCACTTATCATTGATCTGGGAGACATGAGTGGAGAGCCTCTGCTGTGTCCCCATACCCAGGACTCAGTCCAGAGGTAGCAAGAGTTTAAGTGTCTTGAAACCACTGAGTGAAAACTAAATTCAGAAGGTGAGCATTAACCTGTAGACCCTGAACCAGTATTCGATGACTCTTGTGGGTACCACAGAGTCAGAGGACATCCTTCAGGAAAGAAGAGTGACCCTCAGCACTTGAGAAATGGAGTGAACTATCATCCTCTGCCTGGACCCAGTCTAACCAGGGGCTTTGCTGTCACAGCAGCAAACCATTCCTTGGTGTATGCCTAACAGTAATTATATATAATAAAGTCATGGGAAGCACTGAGTCCCTTTGGCTCAACCTCTAAATACATCTTCTGACTGCTTTGTCCTTCTTCATGACCTAACCTCTAGCATCTCTCATGCAGGCTATTGTCACTATCTCCTCTTCATTTACTCTTGTTTCCTCCACATCAGAGGGAAATTGCTGAGACATATGCATCGGGTCATTCCCTGATGAAATCTGGCCTCACCCCCAAAGTTGCAGGTCCAGGTCCCGGCCAAAGTTAATCCTCTCTCCTGCACTCCCAGGCTCCTAGCTCCCACAGTGCAGCCCTGACTCATTCTTTGTCAAGTTCTGAAGTCCCACACAGCCTCAAAGTCTCTCACCACTCACTTGGATTTGCCCAGGTCTTACCTACACACTACCCCCAGGCTAAATTTGAACCCCATTACACTCATCTCTCAAGTCTTCTGTCTTTCATTATTGGCATGTTTCACTTAGTTATGCATTAACACAATGTGTGTGTTGTATGTGCCTCCTAAGATTCCAAGTTCCTAAAAACACATATCATATCTAGCCTGTTTACGATTGTATCTCCAGTGCTGAACTTAGCTCAATAAATATTGGTGAAATAAATAAAATCAAACATGATCTCTGAAATCAGGCAGCCAGCAGAGGCAGCCCCCAGGGTCTCCAGCATTGATATCACAGCTCCCCTGAGTGGGTGGAGCTGAGTTTGGGGGAATATCATTTCATGGAAGGTGATTGAGCTACTTGACACATAATCTGACAGGTCTTTGTGGAGGTTAAAAACTAGTGGTGTGAAGGTGCATTGATCTTAATAGATATGCTTTCTTTTGTCTGCAGTGTTTGTATTATCTTAAATTCTACTTTAATATCCAGATTTTCTGACAGTCTTGAAAAATCTGGATGATCCTGTAACACCAAGGACAAGTTCGCAGGGGTAAGTAGCTCATTGAAACTACTCCTTGCCCTCTTTACTGAATATAAGCCGCACAACCCTGCTCTGCTATGTCTCACCCCTCATCTGCCTACCTGGGCCCATATACAAGGGAAGGTCTGGGACTGTTGTCATCACAAAGGCTGAGATGTTACTGATGAGTGAGAGGTATGGATGCCCCTGAGCCACCTACTCCCCAACTGAACCCACAATGTCCCTGATTTCATTTAGGTAGGATAGTCTCTAAACTAATGGTCAAGGAGTTGCTGGCTTATAGCTTTGAGTGTGTGGGGCCTAGGATCTGTTCTTCAAGTACCAACTGAGAAGCAAGACTCTCTTCAGGATAAAAGAGGAGCCTAGCCCTCTCCCCACCCTGCTACCACACCTCAGCAGACCCTTGGCCTGTTATTGGTGCCCAAAACTTGCTCAGAGGAATGCAGCACTAGCACTGGGCTGGGAGCAGCAGGGCTGCTGTTTCAGTTAGAGTCCTTGCTTACACAGTGGTGTGGAACAGACCCCCTCTACTTACTGCATGACTGGCAGGCATTCCCTGGGCTTTCTGTTCTTCCCTTGTAGAAGGGCAGCTGCAGCTGGTGAATCCAAGCAGAAGCTAACTAACCCAGTTCAGGTCAGTTGGGTAACTGATTAGAAGCGCCCCATCCCCTGCCAACTATTCTGCCCACACTGCGTATCCATACTCCAACTCTCCACTCCCTGTCATACAATCTTCATTTCACCAGGCCCTCATGGTGGACAAAGTGTGCTTCCCCAACCCTAAACTCCGGATTGGGCTCTGTGACTACTTTGGCCCATGGGATGTTGGCTGACTATGCACCTGAGTGATTGGTCTTGATTCCTTGTGTTTTTGTTGTCACAATTAGAAAAATATGCCCTGGCTAACCACTGACCTAAGACAGAGAAGGATGTGGCATATCAATCCAAACCATCTACAACCTGAGAGCAAGTCTGGCTAAGCTCAGCCCACCCGACATCAGTCAATCCTTCACCCAACTGATCTGCCATCCTAAATGAGAATACACATTTGTTTTAAGCCAAGGAGTTTGGAGTGGTTTGTTAATACACAAAAGATAGCTGATACACCTCCTGTCTGCAACCTGACATTCCTGTCTTTGCTATCCACTTCTCAGCCTGCCCAGGGTGGAGGCCGGGTGGTGATAATAAATCTTGTGATCACAGAGATGGGCAGAAACAACCTGCGGTCCTTCTCAACCACAAACAGTTTCTTCTAGAAAGACTGGGAAGAGTGACTGCACCCTTAACTCTTGGCTCTTTTATTTTTGCTTCCACGTCCTTTCTTCCCACCTCTTTAGTTTTTCCCTTAGTGCCATGGGAAAAACTCAGAAAACCACTCCCTCATACCTCAGCTAGCTTTTTGAGTAGATGTAAAGGAATGAGCTCACATCCCATCTCTGTCTACCGCAGTGTGACCTTGGGCACAGTACTCAGCATCAAGTTCATTATCTCTAAAGCAGACTAACAAGGCTCCCAGCTCTGCCACATTCAAGGCCTCAGGCAAGCTGCTTCCTTCTCTGTGCCTCCATTTCTTTATCTATAATAGTACCTGTTTCATTGTTTCATGGTGAGAAGTAAATGTTGTAACACACAAACTTCCTCAGACTGTTGAGAAGTAACTCACAATAGAGTTGTGTGGATTTTGAAACTCAGATCATAGATGTAAAATGGTTGAACGTATGGTGGGCACACAGCAAAAGTTGCTTCTTCCTGCTCTTTCTTTCCCTGCCTCTTCTTTCCAGTCAACTCTAGACTGTGCTACTCAGTAAGCATGGTCCAAACCATTAGCAACCAAGGTCACTGGGGCCCCAAAAGCTACACATTCTGTGACCATGTTTACTGGTTCTTATAAGTTTAATCAAGATGTCTCTCTCAGGCCTCAAAATGTTTGCTAGGAAAATTCATTTGGATAGTCCAGAATCCTCTCAAAACAGACTCATCTGACATGCCCCGGTGGCCTAGCAGATTAATCTATTGCCTCTGCCTGATGTAGTCCACATACTTCCCGAGAGCCTAGGTTTGTGACCCAGGGCCAAGGGCAGCAACTAAGATGAACAACTGAATGAACTGATAAAAATTCTTCATCTTTCTTTCTTCCTGCTTGCCTGTCTACTCACCTTCATTCCTGCCTGCACCTTTGCTTAAAAACAAAACAAAACCAGACCCACCATATCTATTCTTTCTGCTGCCCTACCCTCTCTTCCCTGGAACCCAGTCTCAGTTAATGGCCCTTTCATCTGCCCAGATATGCAAATAGAGGAAAATAAATTTCATTGGCTCTTCTCATAATCCCATCCCATATTACTTCTCAATACTATCACTTTTTAAATACAGCATAGGTGTCCATCCATAGCCCAGGGGAGACACTTTTCAGATCCAACCCAAGGGACCACAGTCAAACCTGGCTCATCTCCCAGGCTCCAGGCTCCCTTTCTCCGTATGACAGCTGGAGCCATCTTTCTAAACCACAAACAATCCCCTATTGACCTTTCCCACCACCCATGGACCGCAACCCAAGCTCATTCACTGAGTACACAATGCTTCCCCTGGTCTGGCCCAGTATGCTTCTCCATCCACCTGAATTGTATCATTTGTCCCCAGATAGCTTCTAGTTCCTCACCTCATCCATGCTATGTCTCAGTCCCATGAGTTTACTTGTGTTGATCCCCTTGCCTGGAATGCCCTTCATGGTAGCCTGTCCTGGAGGAGCCCGGTCTCCTCATATTCATGTCCTTGTATAGTTTCCTCCGCATTGAATCAACAGTGTGTGATTTCTGAGATGGGGTCATAAATCACAGCAGAGTCTGACACCCTGCCTTTTGTATCACTCATGCTGTGTGAAACCAGGGCGCATTATGAGGATTCCCAAGCAGGCCTCAGGAAAGCTATGCCTTGAGAGGAACACAGGCTTCCTAGCAACAGCGTGTAACTATTCCATCTTGGCTTCAATCCTCCAACCCTAGATAAGTCTTTCAGAAGATCATAGTCCCAACAGAGATCTTGAATGAAAAACTCCAAGCCAGAGCCACCTATCCAAGCTTCTGTCAAATTCCCTACCCACAGAAACTGTATGAGATAGTAAATGTTCACTGTTGTATTAACCCACTATCTCTTAGGGTAACTTGTTACATAGCATCGATAACTAATACACTCTTTCTTCTCATCTCTGCCTGCCTGCTGCTCAGGCATCCTGCAGGATTCTGATCAGCTATATGTTCCTGCAGGGAGCTATTTCTGACCATCCCCAGATGGCAATGCATCCACACTTGTCCTCAGAGCATCTTCTGATGATGATACCTCCCTTAATGCTCTCTTCATTTTTCCCCACCATGCAACACGCAGGTCTTCCCTTTATTCACTTTCATTTTCCATCTGCCTGGATAAATGTATGGGTGGGTGAGGCCAGTCAGTGAAGGAGCCAGGAGTGTAATGAGGGTTATCATTCAAGTCCAGTGCTCTCCCCTTACCCTCTGCGGTCTCTCTAGGATTTGATATCTCTTCATTTCCAGCAAAGAAGTTGCTTTTAGAAAAGCCTGATTTTTCTATATCATTGTAGGAATTGAAACTGACCTCCATCATTTAGATTCTACCTGAATCACTTAGAAGCCCTGTTTCAGCACAGCCCCACCTAGTAGGCTAACTCGTTTCTGGGAAGCTTGGTTACTGCTTGCTTCCCTCTTCCTCTCAGCTCTTCTTGACCCTCCACTGATGTTTCAAGGTAGGGGGACACGTTTATAGACCCCCTATACCCCCTTACATCTCTGCTGGACTCTGAAACCATCCTTTATATCACTTTCTTCTAGCTAATGTGTCTTAAAGACACAGGTGAGAAGACAGACTGCTGGGCATAGAACCAAGCCCATCCTTATGTGTGGAGACTAAGTATCCCACATGGGCCTCCAGACACAGAAGAGCCCAATACTAACTGACTCCTGGGACCAATCTTTTTCTTAGTCCCTGAAACCTGTGAATATTTTAGCTTATCCTTGCAAAAGGGACTTTACAGACGTGATTAAGGAATCTGATATGAAGAGATTATTCTGGATTATTCTGGGTGGGACCAATATAATCACAAGAGTCCTCATAAAAGGCAGACAGGAAGAATACAGTCAGAAAAAGTGACATGATGATAGCAGAAGACATCCAGAGGCCCCAGCAGGTCTCAGTTGACGTGTGTTCCTCCCCTGGCTGATGGAGCATGCCCAGCTTCAGCTATGAAGACTAGTTAATCACAAAGGACGTGTGCATCCATCTGGAGAATAAATTCAAAAGGAAACTATTTCCACGGTGCCTTCCAGTAGTTCCCAGACCCTCGTGGAGTGGTCTCTGCAGCAGCCTTTCCCTTAAGAGGCTTAAAGTCTCCTTATTTCCCTTGTGTCTTGTTCAGTCATTTTCCTGATACGCAGCCCCTCGCTCATGTATGGCATGTGCTCAGTGAAGAGTTTGTTGAACTGAAATGATTTGAACTGTTGTTCAACACTATCATCCTCCCAAAAAGTCTTTCTTTTCTCACCATCCTGTGCACACTAACGGACCAGAATGAGAAATGCCTCCAACAACTCTGGGGGCCCCACTGAGGGCAGAGGATCTAGGCAGTGTTTTATGTACATTTCTGTTCTGTTGAGACTGGGTACCTGCTGGCTGCTCATCACCCTCCCCCATGAGGTTGCTCGGTAAAACACCACGGCCTTTGAGCCTGGGCCATTTATCTCAGGTTCATAAATACTTGTTGCATAAAGCAAATACCTGTTAGACGGTGCAGACACAGGAGGGACGCCAAATGCACAAAAGGAAACTACTTTTGCAGCTAACGTCACATTAAATATTTATGCCTGAGAAGCTATAGCATTTTCTCCCATAGAGAAAGAAGCTGGAAGCAAACTCTAGAATGGCTTGGTGGGATTATAAGCAAAAAAAATCAGCAACAAATAAGGGTACAGTTTCCTCAGTCCTGCTTTGCTAAGAGCAAGTAAAGAGCAGGACCCTTTGAAAGGTTCAAATAATATTCATTTGCTCTACAGATACTAAGGGACTGCTGCCTACCAGGCACTGTTGTAGGCACTCAGGATTGGTAGTGAACAACGCAATCAAATCTCAGCTCTTCCAGAACTAGCTTTCTTGTGAGGGAGGAGTGGTAACTGACAACATTTATTGGATGCTAACTACGTGCCAGGGCACTATTATAAGTGTTTTACTTATATTCATTTCTCCTTGTCATCTGAGGTCTACTCTTTTTCTGTTTGATAGGGTGGGGAAATGCATACAGAAGTTTAACCTGTCTGAGATCACAAAGCTTCAGGATGGATGAGTTGGGATTTTGTTCCATCGTCCTTGTGATGTAGACCTACATTGAACTACCTCTTACTTCCTTCTAGGGGAGTTTAGGGAAAATACACTAGCCTTCTAAAAGAGCATAGAGAGAATCTTTGATCTTTGGTACCTGGAAATTGGGAAGAAAGAGTTTGAAAATGAGAGGGACAAGGAAAAGGCAGAGGCCTCTTACTTTTCTCCATGATGCCGAAAGTCCCATCTTTGAAGTTACATTCCTCTAGACAAGACATTGCTATGGCTTATGCTAAGCACTCTTAGTATGATTATGATTTGGAACTAACTTATTTTGAGCTTCTTCTAGAGACCAAGAATGCAGTAGACACATTGTATACCTTATTTATTCCTTATATAAACTCCCTAAGTCAGTAAAATACCATTTACCAAAGGATAAAATTTGGTTAGGCAGCTGGATGAGGCAGGATTCAAAATCGGAAGGTAGAAACCCTTATCTAAGGCTTTTTCCCAGACTCCACCCCTCCCTTTTTGATCTGCACTATCAATGTTTATAATAGATAGAACTAGGTGGACCATATGTACCATTTTAAACAGGACAGTACTATTTTTTTAATATTTACTGACTTTCAGTATTTGAATATAAATATCATTTTTTCCCATTTTTAATAAACCAGGGTCAATAAACATGGGTCAAAAGGGGGCAGTTGAGTTGCCTAAAGCCTAGTCTACTGAGGAGCTCCAAAAGCAACTGCTTCTTTTGCCCCTCGTTAAAGACTGCCCTTGCTGGCAGGCTGTAGCCACTACTGCTGTTCCCAACCCCTGTGAGGAAGAAGGAGCCCAGGGAACAGGATTCCCCCAACTGGCGCATGCCAGGGTTTTGCAATGTAGTCAAGCCACAGGTAAGTACTATGGGTGTTATTTCTGGCTGGCACTATTGGGGTTATCTCTGGGACTGTGGGAGTTACTGGGCATTTCTGGCACTGAGATGGTTAAAGTGTTATCTATTTTAGATTAGACATTTGGAACAGGACTCATAGGATCACCAAAGTTGGGTTTTGCCTAAGGTGCCAAAATTCCTTGCAGCAGTTATTTTTATGAAGCCTTGCTGATGTCATTGCTATGTGATCACCGGTCATACTACATATTTGCTGCTGGCCTGGCTGCTCTGCTTCTGCTCAGATTGATCCCCTCCCCTTAGTTGTCAGCACATAACCTCGTCCCATTTTTTTGCCGTCCCAATGTCCTGTTTTTCTCTTAAGGAAATATGGTCAGTCTAGGTAGAACTGTTCAAGCCGCCATTTTATAGACCAAAAATGACTGACTCTTGTTGATTTCATTTAGTTCAGCCTGATAGACATACTTGAAAGCTAATTATGGATCTATGATTGGGATTCTCTAAGGGTTTTCACTGCTTTTTTGTGGTTAAATTTCTCCTACAATGTACATATATTGCTCTTTTGATTAGAAAATTCCATTGAAATAAAAGCAAAAAATAAGAAACATAAAAATGTTAATCTGACATTTATTTTTAAGGGGTAAGCTGGTAAGCTGGTATTTCAGATATTATTATCTTAGAAAAGATTTTTTTAAATGATCCAGTTCCAGTGAGAATTCAACACAAAAAACTGAACAGTTGGGGAAATTGATTTTTGAAATGGATTCTTTTCCTTTTGGAGACATTCGAGCTTTGAGTTATCAATCAAACTGCATGCAACCTTTAAGGTAACGAAACTACATGAGATGGATAGGGCATCAGATGAAAAACTAAGCCCTTTCCTATGAAGAATGGATAACAGGTTGGATTAACTATGAATCAGCTGATCTGGTGGGCCATTAGGATCTCATAGTCAAGATTGGTGTGATGAGCCAACGCAAGTCCCCATCAAGAATTATCACCATGGTGGGAAGTCAAACATCTTGACTGGGAAGGCCAGACATTTATTAGGTTAAGTGAGACTTCATACTTTCAGTCAGACTGAGCTGGAATCTTCTCTAGGAAAGGCAGTGTGTTATTAATACACATTGACATTAATACTTTTTCCTAAAAGGAAGTCAAATGATTCTTCTTGATAATGAATGGAGTGTCAAGGAAACCCCAGTAAATAGATTTGGTCATTATACTTCCACATTGCAAATATATGGTGTGGCATTTAGCCAGATGTTATAACACCATCTTTTTCAACTCTTAAATCGAAGTGCTCTTCCATACTGAAGATTTGTGCTACAGAGAACTGAGAAGAGTCCTCCAGGGTTCTCCTCCCAACTTGATTAGAATGGTTATCTCTTGCTTTTGGTTTTCCTTACAGGTTTGAAGTTTTTAATTTAACTGTTTTAAAGTTAAAAACTCAGTCTTCCTTTATAAATGAAAACTCCTCAAGAAAGCATTAATGACTCAATTCTATGTATATCTATGTACATAGCCACGTGTTTGTAGATAAAATATGAATAAGAAAAAAAAGAAAAGAAAAAGCAAACAAGAGTCAATATTTAGAAAACATTAATGTGTTTTTACCATCTCCTGTGTAAACCTTGTTTCTCAACATCCAACGAGCCATTATAGTAAGGGGAAAGGAGGGAGCAGAAAATGACATGGGAAAATCCCGTTAAATAGGAACCAGAGATAGGAATCCCACCCTTGGTGAGTAAGAGAAAGGGAAGTGGAATAGTCAAAGAAGCAAAGTCAGAGAAGTCTAGTCTGAACACCTCCACTAGATAGGGAAGAACTGTGTATGGGCTATAAAGAACTGAAGGATGAGGGGTTTTTGTCTTGCCTCCTCTTCAGGACTCAGAAAGTCGCATAGCACATTTGGGAGACCATGACTGATTCCAAGTAGTAACTCAGTATGGCCAACAGGGATGGAGCCTGAATTAGTACTCCTGCCTGTGGTCAAATGCTGTAACACTGTGTGCATGGTCAAGTAGAGAAGTCAAACTATTTTATAGGTCATGGGAAGAATTGCCCTTATGCTTGGTACCTCCTCTCAGCTGACCTCAGCTCTCAGGTCATGCCCATCTTACCTCTGGTTCTACTCATGTTTCCACTCCAAGAACACCCAAGAAATCCCACAACCCCAGCTTAGATCATCTCAGCTCTGGACTGTCCTCCCCTTCAGCCATCACTGGCAGAGGCAGAGGGTCACTAGCTCACACTGGTTCCCTTCTATAGCCATCCAGCCAACCATGCTTGCAGATCAAATCCCCTTTCTGGTGAATCTTGACTCTACCTCAGGTGGTCACAGGGAGTTGGCTTGTATCAAAGCACAGCACTCACTCTGCCGGGAAGAAAGCAGAAACCATGTTCTAGCACACATTAGTTCTCTTCATTGAGTCATAATAGAAGGCAAATATCTAGCTTACCAACCTGCTTACAACTGCTGTAGGAATTGATTTTGCTCCCCCAATATATTTGATTTGTGGAATACAACTGCCCAGTTCAAATTTAGTTCTGAGAGCCTCAAGTCATTGTTTGTCTCAAAACCTGTTACCAAGAAAGTAAATTGTCCTGTCAAGCACAGGGACAGAACAGAACTACACCATCTTCCTTCTAGTCACTAATATCTTTGAAGATTCACAGCCATCTGTGTATCACATCATTCATGCTCTAGGTGTGGAATGAGTGCTCCCCGCATGCCAAGCCTGTGCTCACTCACAAGGAGCCTGTTAAGACCCCTACAGAAACTAATAGCCTATAGTGGTTGGAATAGTGGACCCCAACAAGATATGTGTGTGTCGCAATACTTTAAAGCTGCTAATATTATCTTATATGGCAAAAGATGTGAATAAGCTAAGGACCTTAAAGGGGAGCTTATCCTGGATTATTTTTCAGGTGAACCCTAAATTCAATCACATGTATCCTTATAAAAGAGCACACAGAGGAAAAGACACAGGAGGAGTAATGTGACCACAGAGGCAGAAATTGTAGTGATGTAATCAGAAGCCCAAGAACATCTGGAGCCACCAGAACTAGGAGGGGAAGGAAGGAGTCTTACAAAGAGGCTTCAGAGGAAGCATAGTCCTGCATCTTGAGTTCAGACTTTACCTTCTAGAAATGTAAGAGGATGCATTTCTGTTGTTTTAAGCCACCCGGTTTGTGACAATTTATTACAGCAACTACGGAAACAAACACACCACCAATAAAGGAAATGTCGTAGTTAGCTTTTCTAGGAGCCACTGTGCAATGGGGCAGGATCCCTTTCAGGTTGCTCTCCCCAGAGAAGGAGCCAAGAGTCCTTCCTGGGGCAGATGAAGAGGATTTTAAGACCACCCTAGTGGGACAGATTCATCTATAATATACGGGATTCTGAAAGGAAAGCTTCTCTCCCAGTTCTTGCTTTCTGAGTAGGGGCTCACAGTTTCCTCCAAAATGTGGTAGGGTCCCTGCTGGCCACAGCCAGGCTGGGAGAGCAGATCACTGCCTGCTCAGGCATTGTAACCCTGATGGGCACGGTCCTCACCTGGTGATCGTTTGATTGTGCCTGTTTTACTTGGATACTTAAACTTGGATAACTGCTAAGGTATTTTAGCAAACCAATGCGAGAAGATTTCAATATTGTGCATAATGCTCAAGAACTGAGACTTACACCTCAAGGGCCAGGACTGCCACTTTGCATGGGACCTTTATCTGTTCTTTTCTTTTCCAACATTGTATTCACTGTGAACAGAATCCCCTGAAGTGGTGCAAGGTGTAGTCTTCTCAAAGATAAGTCAACTGACAGAAGATTAGACTGAGACTGTACCAGACACAGCACAGGGAAGGACCATTGCAAGTGGTGGGACAAAGGGCCCCGTGGACTGTACCCTGTCAACCAGAAAGCCAGGGAAGTATTCCTGGGAACAGGAGGACCTTAGCTGGACCATTTAGAGGAGTGTGGCAGACTGCCTGTTTAGTTCTCAGTTTCTCCAGAGCGTTTACCACATGCTGTTTATGGCTGTTTGTAATTTTTTAATCACGCAGTTCCTACTGGTACTCACCCAGGAAGGCGACATGAAGTAGCACACGTGGTAAGTACCTCAGTCACCAAACAACCTGTGTGCCTGGAAGGACCTGCACTTGGGTTTTTGATTGGTGGGGGGGGTGCATGTGAGGAACTTGCGCTTGCTTTCTGGGTGTTATTAGAGATGCAGCATGTCCCCAGAAAGGCAGTCTCTGGACCTCTCCTTGTGCCTCACTGCGACCGTGGTAGAGCTGTCTGCATAATGCTTTGAGGTCCTACCTGTAACAAAAGCCACAGACCTATACTTTAAGGCTGTCATGCCAAACATGCACCATAAGCCTGGTAAAAATCAAACTCCTGTGGTTCTCAGTAACAGATGAACACAGGGAAACCTAATTTCACATGTATGAATTCCGGTTCACTTTCTTTCTGCGCTTCAGAGGGCCCTGTGGGATAGACTTCTACCACCCGCACATCCAGGTGGGGACTTCTTAAGGCTACCAGGGACAGTGTGGTCAGCTGTGGGGGCTAGATTCACCCTTCCAAGCACCCACCTTCAGAGGCAGGGAGGGAGGGGTGGAAAGAGGAGAATGCATTCCCAGGACACAGGTAAGGGCACAGAGAGGCAGTTAGCAGCAGGTGTGAGAACTAGGTCAGGGCAAGTTGTTTAGAATGAAACTTGTGAACGTTGAGAACATGCCGAAAGATGCCAGATGGTTCAACAAGAATACCTGAAATTGCTAATAAAATACGTGTCAGTTTCAAAATATAGGTATACCAATATAGGCTGTTTGTTGACAATGAACATTACCCACTTTTACTGTATTGCATCAGATGGCTTGTGCCCATTCTTTTTTCTCTTAACATTTTACTTAGGAAATAAAACAAACAATTTGGAAGAACTATACCCCCTTTATCTAAAACCAATGTATACTTTTATCACATAACATCATCACATTTACCCACTCTGTCTCTCAGATCATTTGACTGCACCATTTAAAATGAGGAAAAGACATCAGGATACTTCACCAAAAAATACATACCTGTTTCTTTAAAACTTGCATTTTATTACCAAAAGCATATTTTTAAGAAGCATAAAACTCACTTATAGAGACTTTAACATGCTGTGCTCATCAGCCCAGGGATTATCACCTAACAACTTTTCTTTACACAATATAATTTGAAATAGAATGTTGAATCTTTTCAGACATATGAAAATAGTAGATTATCTACAAAAGAGAACACTTCCATATTTAAAGAAAGTTTTAAGGGATGAATGGACATCAGGAAGAATCATTTCAGCTCTCCCAAGCCCCAGCAATCTGCTTGTCTCCTTGGTGTGCGTGGTGCAAGGAAAACATGGTTATAGTAAGTGGGTTAAGGGACAGAAAATGTCATGGCGGATTATAAAAGCCATAGAGATGAGAAAATAGAGAGAATAGACTAGAAATGTCACTTTTTGGACATAGTAACATCACTAACCATTATGGCCTCCATCACTCCTTGAGCGCTGACTCTGCTCAAGAACACTGCAGACTACAATTCCAGCTGGTTTAATCCCCACGGCATCTCCTGAGGTAGATTATATTGTCCTCATTCTGAGGATAGACAAGACAAAATCAAGAAAACAACCAACTTCACAGTATGTGTCAGGATACTATCTGATAGAAATTATCCTCAAACCAGTTTGATGAGGATAGCCAGGGCTTTGACAACTGCAACAGAATACCACGGGTTTGTGCCCTGCCCTGCCACAGGACAAAACTAGGGTATTTAATCCTTGTTCCTCCCCTCACCCGAGCAGTGGCGAAGACTCAGCCATGGGTGCAGGCAGAGGTCAGATGGCCTGTCTCAGAAAGGCCTGCAATGGCTAAACCTAGGAGTCAGGAAAGGAGGAGCAGAGAACCTGGATTATTGGAGGACCCAGGCCAGACACCCTGGCCACAAATATCTCCTGCCAGAAGACTGGTTATTTTTGGGAACATCCTCCTGAGGGTGATAGGCAGCATTTTCTTGATCAGTGCTTCCGCTATGGGCAAGCAGTACTGGGTATGACATGACTCTTGGAGCCCAAAGGAGTATTGGAATTCCCTTCGGCTCCTGAATCCAGCTCTTGAGTTAGAACGAAATAGCCACGGGGAGGACCCCAACATGTGTCCTGTTCCAGCTTCCCACTACTTGTAAAGGTTCTTGAGGAAGATGGAGATGGGAAGGACTGCTCTAGTCCAAATCACACTATAACTCTAGGACCACTGCTCTTCTGCTCCATCACCTATGCAGGTCTGGTCCATGTAGCAGGATTCCTTTGGCTGTAATTGGAGATGGGCCTAAGTCAATATGAACCAAAGCCCTATCACCCTAGGTCCATGGCTTAACATTGATCCGCAGCACCATTTTACTCCCCAGTCAGCCCATGGTCACTGACCTACACTGGACGCCTCAGACCTCCCTGCATGAGTAACCTCTGAATTGGTTCCTTCCTGACTTTTCACAATTCGTCCTTCCAAGCAGAAGAGACCCAGGACTCCTCGAACTCCACACCCAAAGGAGAAAAGAGTGCTCAGGCAAGGCAATCCCCACAAGAGGACTAGATGCAGGGGAGGAAAGACCGTGAGAGCAGCACCGCCTCAGATCACACAGGGTGGCACAAGTCTGTCACCTCCCTAAACCTTTACCATCCCTCCCGGTGGACTAAGAGAAACAGAAGTTTCATGGCCTTGGCTTCCACAGCCTACCTGAGCTCCAGACGCTGGCTTCTTGCCTCTCTGCCTGCTCTGATCTTGAGAAATGGCTCCTGGTGTTTAAGAGCAGAAATTTATTTTCTCGCGGTTCTGGAGACTGGAAGTCCAAGATTGAGGTGTCAGCAGGCCGCTCTTGCTGGCTTGCAGAAGGCCACCTTCTTTGTGTCTTCATGTGGCCTTTTCTCTGTGTGCACATACCCTGCTCCTTCTTACTATTATTAGGACACCAGTCCTATGGGATCAGAGTCCCACCCTTCTGCCTCATTTCCTTTAAAGTCCCTAACTTCAAATACAACCACATTGGGGATGGGGGGTGGTGGCAGTTAGCCATCAACTTATAGTATGGGCAGGGTGGATACAGTTGACTCAAAGACAATCGCTCCTTAGGACTTTGCTGATTGCTCCCCGCCCATCCTGGGCCTGTCTGTGATTTCCACCAGGTGACAATGTAGAATTCAGGTCTCTGAATATGCGTGTCCACTCACTTCCAGGCCCAGCCACCTGTGCATGATAATGGCAGCTAGACCGCATCCTCTGGACACATCTGCTCAGAGCCCTGGTCTTCCCCAAAGCAGGTTTTCCTTTCACTCTTCGATTTAATTAAGGTATGAGGCAGAAGGATGTTTTCTCAAGTTTAATGGCTATTCTTACAGAGCACCATCCAGCAAATGACTTCTTAAAGTGAAGACTAGAAAGTACTCAATTTTCTGTATATTTACTGTCTCAATACAGCAACGCAGCTGCCACCAAGCCACCACTGAGCCTATGAATCCCAAGGCTCCTGCTGAGACAGAGACGACACAGTCTCACGGCACTGAGACTTCCAAATGGCGCTAACAACCACCTGTGGGTCTCAAGACTGGCAAGACCACAGCTCTTCGGTCCCCTGCTTGCATTCCAGAGGTGGCCTAATCCCCCAGACACAGCAGGCACAGCTGGCTGCTCAGAGTCAGAGAAAGATATTCAATCTCAATGAAGAGCCCATGAACAGAGCTCCATTCAGTAGTTCAGTAAGGCCCATGTGAAACATTGCCCCAGCTCTGCCCCTGTGCTGACAAGTAAAATGCTCCCTGGCAGGAGAATTTGGGGGATGGTGCACTAGTGACATGCTGGTGTTTCTTCTTAGCGGGAAAGTTCTGGGTAGAGAAAAAGACTGAATTCAGAAGTTAGACTGTGCACCTGCGCAGGGAACCATGCCTGTTTCTGGGCTTTAGAGGACTGATGGAAAAAAGGGAGAAAGATCTGGTGGCATCTTTGCTGCTAGACTGAGTTGCTGGCATCACTGCCTCTTAGGTTTTCTTTGATCAATACCCCTACCCCCTCACCAGTGAGCATGGGGCAAAAGCATTTTCTCCAGCAACTGAGAAAAGCCCGAGACTGCAGGAAGCTTGGTTATCAGCACAGCTTTGGGAGGAAGGGTGTCCCCGGGTACTCTGAAAATTCTGAAGGCAGAATCTATCCAGACTTGAACTGATGGAGCCACTTCCTGCACCATGAGCTCAAGGGGGCTGCAAGGATGGCAGCTCACATCCCAGAAAATTACACCAGGGACTTCAACCACTAGCAAAGACAGTGCACCCACCATCAGCACAGTATTCATTGCCCTCTGCTAGTCCTCTGCTCAGAATTCTCAGCTTCCCTACTTGACTGCCAGGCCACAGGAAATGCAATACCCGCTCAGGTCTGCTCCATGGACCAAGTTTGCCTCTACTGAAGTCATCATTACTTAGGATCCTCGAGCCCCTTCAGGTCTGTGGGCCTTGCCACAAACTCTTCCTTGTGCCTAGAATTCCTCTCCAGTCCCCTTTTCCTTCCCCCATCACTACTGACAGAGTCCATTGTTTCAGGAACCCAATGGAAGCCCATGAAGTTAAGTCTTGTCTTCCCCAACACAGGGCCTAACACTGTGCCAGTTTGTGTGTGCTTAATAATCATTTGTTAAATGAGTCTGTATATTCATTTCTTATGATTATGTTAACAAATGAATGCACTTCAAGCAATTTAAAACAAATTTAAACACAAATTTATTTTCACATAGTCTCTGTGCCTGAGGAATCTAGGCACAGGATGCTCTGCTCGGGGTCTCACAAAATTGCAATCTTTGCATGAGCCAGGCTGATTCTGAAACTAGAATTGTCTACTACGTACAAGCATTGAGTAGAATTCAGTCTCTGTGGTTATAGGACTTGGGTCTTTGACTCTTAGAGGCTGCTGGCAAGTCCATGCCATGTTCCATGGTTGACAACAATGTCATAGCAGCTCACATCTTCATGACCAGCTGGGATGTCTCTGTCTCTGTCTCTGTCTCTCTCTCTCTCATCAGCTAAGAAGGAGTCTCACTTAACATAAAGTTATCACAGGAGTTCTATTCTATCATGTTTGTTCTGCAATGTAACCTAATCAAGAGGTGTATCTCATCACCTTCATCAATTTCAACAGGTTAGAAGCAAGAAAGCTTCCACCTGCAGTAAGGAAAGGGGATTATACCAGGACATGACAGATTGGGGGTCATCTTAGGTTTTAAAATGACAAATATATATAATATATATTATTATGTTATATTTATTATACATGTAGCATGAGACACTGAAGGATTTACATATATAACATTCTCTGAGTTCTTACTATGTGTCAGGCACTGTTTTAAGCTCTTTCCAAGCATTACCCAGTGAACAAAGTAAGAAACCCAACAAATAAAGTATGGAGAAAACCTGGATATCCTGTTTAGGTGCCACAATGTGGGAGAGAGCAACAAAAAGAGATGCAAAACAATGAAACCTGTTCCAAAATTTGCATTCCCCACTAGGTCATACGCCACATAGTCCCAGCATCACCTGCCTCAGTCCCAGATCAACTAGCCACCTATCTTTGCACATATTCTAGAAACCATCTCCCACCTATGACTGAGCGTCATGCTTGACCCTGACCCTGACCCTCTGACTCCAAAAGTCAGCCTGTCTGTTACCTAACTTAGGTTTCACAACCTTATTCTCAGTAGCCTTTGACACTACACAGCACTTCCTCTTTGGTCCTCCGTCCCTTACACTCAGTTCTCCTCTCTCTCCTGCTCTCTGGTTGATTGTCCTTGGCCAGTCCTTGGCTCTTTCTAGTGCCCAGATATCTGCTTCCAATCCAGTAGTGCTCTTATTTATGCCCCTGCCCCCAATACCTCATCACCTATGCCCTGTGTGTGTAGCTGACCTCATGACTTCAGCTTCCACTGCCTGCTAATGATTCCTGTGCCTGTTTCTCCTGTCCGGCTTCCATACAGAGCTTCAGGCCCCCACTGCCAGTCACCACTGCTCCATCCCACAAGCTTCTCATCACAACACAGTAAAGAGGAATTCTTCACGTTTTCCCCAAATGTTCTCCTATAACCCATCTATCATCTTCCTCCTACAGTTCTCACTGTCACATCTCCCTCCCAACACCTAATACTACTGATTCTACCTGTGCAACATTTTCACTCTTCTTCACCATCTCTGATACATTATTGTCTGTGATCTGTCCCAATATACCTACTGGGAGGTAAACCCTGCCACCCTACCCCTCCCCTGAGAACCTTACCCTGCAGGTATACTGAGCCATTCTCAATTTCCTCAAGGAACAATTTTCTCTTTCTTCTCCAAGACTTTACCCTCTATAACCCTGGCCCCAAACTGGTAAGTGCCCCTCTGTTTACTTTTCTTTGACTCCCATTGGTCTACTTAAGTGTGACCTCTTCTTGGACTTCACCAGACAGATTGGATTGTCCCCATGTGTCATTTCTAATAAAGGTTGCGATATCATCACAAGCTTCTGGCATCTCCAGAGTCCTCATCACAGTACTCTTCCCATGTGCTCACTTATCTGGTCTTTGAATTCCTCAAAGTCAGGGTTTTGGTATCCTCAGGGACATGCCAGAGCTTGGCTCAGAGTGAACAATGACTAATGTGGATAAATCACCTTCTAGTGTCTGTGCCTCCAGCTGTCACCTCCCCATTTTGCCTGCACATCTATCCAAATCAGATTTGTTTTAATATGGTGCCCTACTATTTCTGGAACAAAGTCTAAGGCTATGACCCCTGCTTTTCTCTATTTCAAAGACACTGATTTTACGGGACTCCAAGGGTGTTAGATGTGGAAGTTTTCAGTAGAAGACTGATTAAACAACATTATCTTTCGTACTCGAATATCCCACATATTTATTTTGCCCAAAATGTCCCTTCCCCTTTCTAGCTATCTAATCCCTATTGTCTTCCAAGACTCAGATAAAAAGGCAGCTTTTCTAAGAAGTCTTTCTGGATCCCCAAGTTGGACTTGGCACCCTGTCGCTGCATTTGAACAGCCCCTGAACTTCTCTCTGGCACACTTAGCCCACTGGAAATTAATATCCTATTTACTCTTCCTTTCCTCCACTGGATGGGAGCTTTTGGGGGACCAGACAAGCAAAGCCTGGGGTGTTGGCCTGAGTCATCTGGGCTCACCATGGAGGGGCCCTATCATAGAGCTGGAGCCATGAGAAAGCTAATGAAAGAGAAATAGATCCTAATCCTGGCTGACTATAACAGTTTACTTTAATGACTAAAAGGAAGATTCACTTGGTGAACTCTTGGCCTGAAGATGCTTAAAAGATAAATATTTTTGAAACAGCAAAGCTACCCTTTCTACCCTGGATTTGAAAAAAATCAAAGGCTTTCATTCATGTCAGTTTAAAAGATTTATGAAACCTGCTCCTCACTGTGTCTCTGGGTAAATGTTCCCTATGAATGCATTAATGAGTGGTTAAAAAAAAAAACAAAACACTTCACAGCGACCAGCTAAGTATGTCCCAACTAGAGCATTATCACATTGCGACTCTCGCAGAGGCTGATTCCTGGGACTTTCATGCACAAAATCGCCCATCAAAGTTTTGCACAGGATTTATGAATAGCATCTCACTGTGAATAAGTTGAGCTTGAGTCAGGGGACACTTGGAAATGGGCCTTCCCTGCACTCACAACCTCAGATGTGTCACAATCTGTTTGGATACAGGTGTCAAGAACCCAGTTTAAAGTGTCTAAAGTGCAAGAAGGAAAATATGGGATCACAAAACTGTAAAGTCCAGTGAGATGTCTCCTATAGACTCGGAAACCCAACCTACAGGCCTGCAGGATCCAGGCTCTCCATTACTCACTCTGCGTTTTTCCACACTGCTGCCTGGGATCCCACCTTAGTGAACCCTGAGAACCCCAGGCCTCTATCACATATTAGTTCAGTAACCTGAGAGGAAAAAAGGGTATTTATCCCCAAGAGTGTCAGCACAAACCCCAGAACTAGCTCTGACTGGTCAGTTTGGGGCCCCCTGATTACCCCAAAGGAGGAAGGTAGGATCAGGGGACCAAGGGACATGAGATTTAGGTGGCTCCTCAAAAAGAAAATCACAGCAATGCTACCTTTTCAAGGAAACAAGAGCTAGGCCTGCAAAAAATGAGTATCATGCCTCTCTGGGACTTGGTTTCCTCACCTACAATCCAGATGTTTGCCCTCCTCTGCATGATCACTAAAATTCTTTATAACACCCAAAGAATGATACAAGCTGAAAAACAAAACAGATTTTTAAAAAATTATAGTGACACAGACCTGAGGTTTTACCTGGGTGTGTTTAGATCTTAAGGAAAAGATAGAGAAGGAAGTCAAAAAGGACATCTATGACCCCCACCCTCCGAAGTCCAAACAGACCCAAACCCAGACTGGATGGCAACTTCAAGGGTGAAATGGTGGGAGGCACCCTCCTCACCTGCTGCTCACTTAGTATTGGCCTCGAACAGTAGTTCTCACTCAGCGTGAGACCCTCCCAACAGTGTCTGGGGGCATTTTTGATGGTCATGACGTGCAACTGAGGGGAGGGGGCTGTTTCTGGCATTGTGTAAATACTTAAATGATGTTAAATATCTTACAAAGCATAGGACAGCTTCCCACAACAAGCTGTTATCTGGACCAATTTGTCAACAGTACCGAGACATAACCCAGGTCTAGCAGGAACGGTTCTGGTAACCCTGCTGTGGTTACCTGGGTTTTCACTCCATAGAGGTCTAGCTCCATGCTTTAACTCCATGCAACTACAATTAAGGAATATTCTGCAGCTGCAGAGCAGAGAGTAAGGAGCCAGGTGACCCATCAAGAGGCAGTTGCCATCCTCCAAGTGAGAGCAGGGCCAGGGCTCTATGCTTTTAAGGGCCATACTTAGTTGAATGCTCTGTAATCTCTGTCTTCAAATTCTGAATAGTTGAACAAGAGGCAGTGCATTTTAATTTTTACTGCCTCTGTGAATTATGCAGCTTATCCTGGGAGCAAGCTAACAAGGGTCTGAACCAGGGCAGAGACAATGAGAACAGGAGGGCCGCCCCTCTCATAGGAAAAGCTCAGAAGTCTCAAGCACTGGCAAGAACAGGGACTGGGTTTCAGAAAAGGAACCTACTTTGCTTTGTAGGCCTAGTACAAAACAAAGTCAGCTGCGTGAAAGACCCAGGGGCCAAGGAACCCAGCCAGACTGGATCAGTGCACCCAACCAAGAAGGGATGGCCATGACCACTTGGGAAGTTTTGGAAGAGAGAGAGAAGGAACTTGGGCAGCACCTGTAAGCAATAAGAAGGCATGGGGGTTGGGGGTGGGTAACAATGAGAAATAAGAACACATTTCTCCCCAGGGGTTGTGGGCTTATGCTTCAGGGCAATATGGGGCTGTTGCCTGAATGCAGGCTAGAGGCTAGCACTCGAGTGGGCTCAATAACCTCACATTTGCCAGGGAAACCCACCTAGTAGTCCTAAGAGTACAGACTTCAGAGTCAAGGACATGTGAATGCCTGTTCATCCATCACTATTAGTTCTGTGACCTGACTGGGTCATTTAATCTCTCTGAACCCCCAATTCTATCCATTGGAAAACTAATAGCACCAGTTACTTGATGGTCTAGGTGAAACAAAAGAGATATCACACTTGTAAAACCATTAGTGGAGTGCTGACGTCTAGCAAGTTGCTAATCTCCCTAAGCTTTAGTTTACTCAGCCACAAAGAAGCGATATATGTATTATTAATATATATGTATTATATACACACACGTGTTGCTGTGAGAATTAGAGCAGATGATTCACAAATGAGTATCTGCTGTGTTTGATTTGGTTTTCTCACTGTGGCTTGGGCTCCCTGCTTAAAACCATGTCCCCTGAGACTGATCTGCATAATGAAACTGCTCTCAGGAGAAAATCCCACCTCCACCTTCCTGAAGGAAGACTGTCTCTCCATCTCTCTATGGTGACCCAAAGGAAGTCCCAGTCCAAAGTGTAACCCTTTCTTTATGCTGCTATAGGCACTCCTGACTATGTAGTAGAGTTTTATCTCTTTTTTTTGTTTTCTCTTTTTTAAATGATTTTAATTATCATCATCTGTTTTTGACAGATAATCTGTCTTATTGGTTTCCTATTGCTGCTATAACAAATTATAACAGAATATTGACTTAAAACAATACAAATTAATTTCCTTGTCTTTATGGAGGTCAGAAGTCCAAAATGGATCTCGCTGATTTAAAACCAAGGTGACGATGGGGCTATGTTTCTTTCTGGAAACTCAAGAGTAGAATCAGTTCTCTTCTCTTCCACTCCTAGTGCTCTCCCAGCTTTCTGGGTAAGTTCCTGTCCATTTCAGTCAAAACAGGCTGATAGCGTCTCTCTCACAGAGATCACTCTCTGCCTCATTCCTCTGCGTTCTTCATTCTGATTACACCATTCTGATACACCAAAACACAAAAAGAAAAAAAAAAAGAAAGGAAAAAAAATTTTTTAAGTAAAAATAAAATTATAAACTCTTTTCACCACATAAATCTAACTTGCACCCCCTTCCCTTATAGCAGTCTCATTCTTACTGTCATAGTCCAAGGATTTATTCTCATTTTATTTGCATTACTTCTCTCAATTTCAAAGATAGGTGAAATCATCTAATGTTTGTCTTTTTCTTTTTGACTCACTCATTCAGCAATATACCCTTAAGTTCCCTCCATGTTGTCTCAAATGGAAAATTTCGTCTTTTTATAGCATAGGAGATTTCATTGTGTGTGTATTACATATATATATATTGATATACACATATATATACATATATAAATATGTACATATATATCAGATCTTCTTTATTCATTTACCTATTGATGGGTATTTAGGTTGTTTTCATATCTTGGCTATTTTAAACAATGCTGCAATAAATGTAGGGGTGCATACATCTCTTTAAGTTAGTGCTTTCATATTATGCAGAAAGTTACCCAGAAGTGAGATTACTAGATCCCTGTATGGTAATTCTGTACTGTACAGTAATTCTATTTTTAATTTTATGAGAAATCTCCATATGTTTTAAAAAATGGTTATACCAAACTACAGTCCCAAAAATAGTGCATAATGGTTCCTTTCTTTCCATGCCTTTGTCAATATTTGGGGGATTTTTTTTGCACAATTTTGATAGAGATCGTTCATACTGGTCTAAGATAATATCTCTTTATGGCTTAGATTGCCTTTATCTAATAATAAGTAACAAAAACATTTTTTATGGGCCTGTTGGCCATCTGTATATCTTCATTGGATAGTTATCTGTTGAGATCCTGTGCCCATTTTTTGATTTGGTTATTTGTTTTGTTGTTGTTACTGAGTTTGTTGGTTCTTTATGAATCTTGGACATTTACCACTTTTGACTAGCTAATGTTTAGGAGTCTGTGTGTGCATGTGTCTGCACACACCCTTGGGTTGGGGGAGACTTTAAACATCCAAGGGTAATCATACGAATGCCTTTGTCACTCCTTTCCCCAGCAGACAACCCCAAGGAAGGAGGTGCTCTCTCTTTTTCTCCCACTCCTTTCTTTTTCTGTTGTACATGGGCCATCTTCTTTTTTCCTCAATACTATTTTTTTTAAGAAAGTTGTAGGCAGAAATGAAGGCAGGAAGAGAGGGAGGAGGAGTAAATGCTTTATTTTACTTTTATTTAGTTGTTTACAATGGTTGTTCCCTCCAACCTAAGGTGTTGAACCCAGGATCTTGAGATGTATGTGGGACCACTCCCAGGTACTAGACTATTAGTTCACCGGGGTGTGCCTGAACAGGGGCCACCATGAATGTGTTAATGAATGAAATAATGAACTACCCTCTGACAACTTCAGAAATCATTAACAGAGAAGGCATTTTTAAATGTCCTCACACAGGAAATTGGTAGGGATATAAATTGTCCCCAGGAAAGAGACAGAAGTGGAGGAGCATTTCTCTATCCCAGGCTACAGAGTTGCTCTATCCCAGCCTCAGAGAAGGGTCTGGAACATCCACTAATGACATTAATATTGACAATGATTTCAACAACAGCCTTTGCTTCTGAGCACCTACTATGTGGCAGGCACCATGCTACCTCAGAAGTACCCTCATTGCACAAGATCCTTGTAATAACTCTACAGCTGAGTGGAACAGAAAGAGTATAGGTTATGGTAGACAGCTTGAGTCAGAATTGCTGTTCTGCCATCAAAACTTAGGCATGTCATGTAACGACATCAGTTCCTTCATCCATAGAACAGGGATGGCACCTCCTCCCACCTAGGGACACCACACGTCCCAGTTTGATTGAATTTTCCTAGCTTAGCAACATTCTAACATCCTACCTGGTTTGAATTTCAATCAGTTTTCTAAAAGTTAATTCGTCCTTTATAAAACGTAAGCTCTTTCTTGTATACATTAGTATCAGAACTTTGATGATTGTCAGATGGAAAATCTAATATAACTAAGATAAAATTCTACATTTAAAGACTGAGATATTCTGAGCTTCGATGCCATGTGCAATGTTTATATTTCTTTGTTTATGTTTGTGCCAATGCCAGTAATAGTCCTCCCCTACAGGCAGACTTTGCCATCAGCCAGTGGCGGTGTTCAATCTATTTCTAGAGATCAGTGGTTACAGCTCATGTGCACGGGACTGTCAACTTTTGAGTATTTCTGAACTTTACTTTGGTAAAGATTTTGATATTTATGTTATTAAAATTAGAACTTACTTTAGTAAATGCCTAAGAGAAGGATGCAAATTTTCCAATGAACTCGAACTCAAGCCTTCTTTAAGAAGATTTGTGTGGACAGGGTATAATGTAACCATTGTCTTACAGAGTTCTTTGTGAGGCACAATGAGGCACTCACACATTAAAGACCATCTGAAGTCTCAAACACATACAGGAGTGTTGTCTTAGTTGCCACATCACCAGGATTAGATACTTTTTTAAAAGGTCACAAAAAATTGAGTTGGAACTTCTCATTGTCACTTAAAAAGCCACCTTAGCTTTCCATATAGTTTCTCATGATTTGAGTTACAAGATATTCAACTGTTCATAAAAGTTAGTCTCAAAATTCTTTGAGCCCAAATTTCATCTAGCACAAACAAAACATGAAGCTGTGATTTTGAGTGTACTGGCACCAATGGTCGAATATGAACTTGCTAAAGACCTGGCAGTGGCAAACTTTGTGACAAGTTCTACAGCTACATGACACTTTAACAGAAAATATATTAACATAATACCTTTTATAATTTTATGTTTTGGCCAAGGGGTACAAGTCAAATTTTGGACATGCACAATGTTACCATTAAGATGGATGAGATTTTTACTGATGCCTTAGTCTCAGTTATTGACAAACATGGGTTGAAAGAAAAAGTTGGTGGATTTTGTGGAGACAACTGTAAAAAATTTTGCCCATGTAAGAACATCTTCAGCCAATTAAAAACCAAATGAGAAGAGATCAATGGCTGCAGAACACGTATTAGGCACAATTGTCTCCAAATAGCTGTAGATGTGTTACTATTTGATATTGAAGCACTTTTTGTGAAAAACTTAAGATATTTTCACACATACCCAGTTCATATAACAGAGCTAAAGGAATTTTGTAGCTTTGCCAGAGTGGAATAAAAAAAACTAGTATAGTCTTCTAAAGATGGCAACCTCGTAGGAGCAATACTCAGGTCTTCCCAACAGAGCAACTAGGAATTCACCTATTTTCAAGAAATAAACACTGAGGCAAAGCAGGCAGGCACAGAGGTTATAGAGATGCAACAGCAATCGTGAACACAAGGGCAAAAACATGATTGTTTAGCGCTACACTGAAGATTCAGGATTTGGGATTAGGACCATCACAGAGGGGGTATAATTGTGATAAGAACTGGCCCTTTCAGTAATGGCAAAATCAGAAAAGAGCCTGCCCAGTAAAACTGGGACCTAGAGCTGGGGGAAGGTGCCTTGGCACAGAGTGTAAGGAGGATCAGTGCCCTGGTGATTTGAACTGGAGGCCAGGCAAGAAAATTACACTGGGTGCCACCATAACTAGAAGGCAGCTGGGAGAATCCCCCATCCCCACCTCCTCTCACCATACTGCCCTGGAGGCACAGGACCTGCCCATTGAAAATGGCACCCTCAGGTTTAAAGGAAGAAGGACATCTTCCAGAGGGAGAAATTGTCAATATTACCCATAAGCATCACGCTCTTTGTGTAGGCAAAAATGTAGTCTGCTATCTAATGTGGGCCAAGAGCAAGGTAGTCACTATGGTTCAAATTTAGGATGCTGGGGAAGGGTCTGTGACCCCCACACAAACTCCAACCCCTTAGACTGAACTCTCAGGCTCCAACAGTGGGTGCACATAAGACTGTCAATGAATTCAACCAGTGATGATACCACAAAACTCAAGAAATCCCAGTGTTCAAATCAAGATCCTGGCTTACATGGTGTAAGCTGACACACTACAGGATCCATCACTTTGGAGAACCTGATCCACAGAAACATAAACCGAATGCCAAAGACAGAGAAATATACATGAAATGATGGATCAATCAAAAACCCAGGGAAAATCTGAATATAACAGATGTGTGCAAACTGAGAATGAATTTACAGCAATAGTAATAAATATATTCATGGAAATCAAGAGAAAAATAGAGGAAGAAAAACACAACAACAAAAAATAGAGAGAAGTAATGAATCAAGATATCAAAGAAATAAAGTATTTAATATGTGAACTAAAGAACTCAGTAGAGATACTCAAGAATAGGATGGAAGAAGCCTCCAATGGAAGCAATGAGCAAAGAAGATAGAGCAGAGGAATGCACTCAAGCAAACCAGCAAAGAGATAAAAGAATGCAAAGAAATGAAGATACTATGCTATTGGATAACATCAAAAGGAGCATCATTCTCATCACAGGGGTCCCAGATGAAGAGAGAGAAAAGGAGGCAGAAACTGTATTTGAAGAAATACTAGCTCAAAATTTCCCTAACTTGAAGAATGAAACAAGCCTTCAAACTCAGGAAGTTCAAAGAGTTCCTAATAAAAGAAACCCAAGCAAACTTTCACCTAGACACATTGTCATCAAAATGTCAAAATACAAGACAGAGGAAGACTCTTAAAGCAGAGAATAACAAGTCATATATAACGAAGTCCCCATAAGCTCATCATCAGATTTCTTAACTGACTCTCTACAATCCAGAAGGGAATGACATGACATATTCAAAGTGCTGAAAGGAAGAGACTTTCAACCTAGGATACTATACCCTGTGATATTATCACTGAGAACTGAAGGAATGATAAAAATCTTATCTGATAAGCAAGAGTTAAAGAAATTCATCACCACAAAAGCAGATCTACAAAAAATACTAAAGGATGCTCTATAAAGAGTGAAGAAATGCCACTTAAAAATTGTAACACAGCAAATATTAAAAAGTGGGGAAGAGAAGACAAGAACACAAGAACAAAAATGTGGATGTTCAGAATGAGTATAAGACTAATCTACTTTCAAATAAAAATAAGCAATAAAATTAGAAATATTAATGCTAACTCCAGGGTAACCTCAAAATACATTGCATGGAAAAAGGAGAGACTAAAACAAAGGGAAACCAATAAAGGCTTAACTAAACCCAACCCACCTAGGAAGAGAAAGAGAAGAACAAAGATACTGTCTGGAACAACACACAAAAGACAAATTATAAAATGACGATAAACAATTATATACCAATAATCACCCTAAATGTTAATGGACTGAACTCACCAGTGAAATAACACAAAATGGCTGAATGGATTAAAATGTATAACCCAACCTTCTGCTGCATTCAGGAAACTCAACTTCTTTCAAAAGATAAAGACCTAAAGTCAGTGGTTGGAAGACAATCCTACAGTCAAACAGCAACCATAAAAAAAGCAGGAATGGCCATACTTATAGCAAATAAAATAGATTTTCAAGTGAAAAAAACATAACCAAAGACAGAGATGGACATTACATAATAGTAAGAGGCCAATACAGCAAAAATACTTAATCCTTGCTAACATATATACACCAAATGAATGAGCATCAAAATATATTAAGCAAGTTATTAGAACTATTAAGAGATATTGATAACAACAAAATAATAGTGGGAGACTTCAACACCCCACTTACATCAATGGACAGACAAACCAGAAAGAAAATTAACAGGGAAATAAGAGCTTTAAATGATGATTTGGAAGTTAGGTCTAATAGACATATACCAAACACTTCATCCAATGACAACAGATTTCACTTTCTTCTCAAGTGCATATGGAATATTCTCAAGGATAGATCATATGTTGGAACAAAAAAAAACACATCTCAACCAATTTACAAAGACTGAAATAATAACAAGTATCTTCCCTGATCACAATGGCTTAAAACTAGAAATCAACCACAAAAAGGAAGAAGAAGATCCCAAATTAATTGGAGACTTAATATGCTTCTGAATGACTCTTGGGTAAAAGAGGAACTTAACGAATACTCAGAGACAAATGAGAATGAACACCAACTACCAGAATCTTTGGGATTCAGCAAAAACAGTACTAAGAGGAGAGATCATTAAAATCCTGGTCTACATCAAGAAACAAGAAAAATAAGAAATAAGAAATCAAACTCTACATTTAAAACAACTAGAGAAAGAAGAATAATTAAAATAAAAAATCAGTATAAGAAAGGAAATAGTCAAAATTAGAGCAGAAATAAATGAAATAGGAAGCAAAAAGACAATCCAGAAATTCAATAAAATGAAATGTTGGTTCTTTGAAAACAATAAATTCACAAACCATTGGCTAGATTCACAAAAACAAGAGAGAAAACTCTCAGAACTAGAATCAGAAATGAAAGGGGAGAAATTACAAGAGATACCACAGAAATATAAAACATCCTAAGAAACCAGTATGAATAGTTCTATGCCAACAAAGTAAACAAATTTGAGGAAATGGATAGATTTCTAGAAAAATGCAGCCTAGAAAAACTGAACCTGGAAGAATTGGAAAACCTGAACTGAAAAATCAGAAGCAAAGAAATTGGAGAGGTATTCAAGACTTCCTAAAAATAAAATCCTAGGCCCACAATACTATTCTAATGAGTTTACCTTCAGAGAATTAATACCTATTCTGCTCAAACTTTTTCTATGATGGTAACATCACTGATACCAAAAACTGATTGAGAGATGTTACCCAGAAAGAAATTATAAACCAATATCTCTAATAAACATAGATACAAAAATTCTCAAAAAACAACAACAACTAGCAAACTGAATTCAACAATGCATTAAACAGATCATCCCCATGACCAAGTGGGATTTATCCCAAGATATTAAGGATAACTCAATGTAGGTATGTATATTAATGTAATACACAATATCGAAAAGAGCAAAGAGAAAAATCACATGATCATCTAAATAGATGCAGAGAAAGTTTTTGTTAAGATCCAATACCCATTTATGATAAAAAAAAAACTCCTGCATAAAATGGGGATAGAAGGTACACACCTCAACATAATAAAGACAAACCCACAGCCAACATCATATTCAATGGTGAAAAATTGAAAGTATTTCCTCTAAGATCAGGAAGAAGGCAAGACTGTCCATTCTCATCACTGCTATTTAAAGTTGTACAAGAAGTCTTAGTCAGAGAAATTAAGAAGAAATAAAATGATCCAAATTGGAAAAGAGGAAGTAAAACTATCACTATTTGCTGATGAAATGATTATATCTATTGAAAACTCTAAAAACTGTCAAAAAACTCTAGAACTCATCAACAAATATGATAAAATGGCCTGCTACAAAACCAATGGACAAAAATCTGTTGCATCTTTACATGCAAACAGCATGCTAGAGAAAATGAAATCATGAAAATAACATTATTTAAAACAGAAGTTCAGCAAATAAAATATCTGGGCATAACAAAGGAAGTGAAACAAAGGAAGTAAAAGACCTGTACAATGAAAATTACAAGTCCTTCTTAAAAGAAATAGATGAGCACACAAAGAAATGGAATGACATCCTCTAACCATGGCTGGGAAGAATCAATATCATTAAAATGATCATCTTACCCAAAGCAATATACAGATTTAATGTAGTCTCCATTATTTCCAGGAAATAGAACAACAACAAAAAAAATCTTAGAATTTGTATGGAACAACAAAAGACCTCAAATACCAAAGCAAACATTAGAAAAAAGAACGACTCTGGAGGGATTATGTTCCCAGACATTGAACAAAGCAATAGTGATCAAAACAGTATGATACAGGAATAATTACAGAGGCACAGATCAGTGGAATAGAACTGAATCACCATAAACTGACCCACTCATATACAGTCAGTTAATCTATGACAAAGGAGTCAAAAGCATATGATGGAGAAAGTCTCTTCAATAAATGGTATTGGGAAAACTGGACAGCCGCATGCAAAAGAATGAAGGTAGACCACTCTCTAACACCATTCACAAAAATTAACTCAAAATGGACTAGAGACTATCTGATATAAGACCAGAAACCATAAAGTTCTTGGAAGACAACATAGGAAAGACCTTCCATGACATCACTTGCAGAGAGGCCTTTGGGGACTCAACCCCACCATCAAGGGAAACTAAAGCAGAAATAAACGACTGGGACTACATTCAACTAAGGGACTTCTTCACAGCAAAAAAATAAACCACCAAAACCAGAAGGAAACCTACTAACTGGGAGAAGATATTTGCATTTCATATTTTTGACAAAGGTTTAATATCTAAAATATACAAATATTTCATGAAACTCAGTAACAGAAAAGCAGGCATCCAATCAAACAACGGGAGGAAGAATTGAAGAGGATATACAGATGGTCAACAGGCACATGAACAGATGTTCCTAATAGGTAAGAATTGGAAATTACCTGTGTCCAACATCAGATGAATGGGTAAAGAAGATGTGGCACATATATACAATGGAATACTACACAGCCCTTAGAAAAAATGAAACCCTGTAATTTTAATCAATAGTAATGGAACTAGAAGGGATAATGCTAAGTGAAATGTTAAAAGAAGAACGATAGATACCAGAGGACCTCACTCATAGGTGGAATGTGAATAGACAAAACAAAGGAATAATTGAAACATAACCAACCCTGAAACATTTGCAATAGATCTGAGGTTACCAAAAGGGAATAGGGCAGGTGGGGGCAAATGGCGGTGGAGCCCACTGGACAATGGAGAACACTTGGTGATTCGGTGGAGGGCATGGTACGTTGAAATATGTCTAAGAAATGGGGAACCTATACATAGAAAATTATTTTAATGTGTAGAATAATTACTACAATATGTTCCTACTCACTGGCTACCAGGGAAATGCAAATCAAAACAACAATGAGATGTCACCTTATACCGGAGAAACTGGCTATTATCCAAAAGTCTGGAAACAGCAAATGTTGGAGAGTATGTGGAGAAAAAAGAACACTTTTGCACTGTTGGTCAGAGTGCAAATCGGTGCAACCTCTCTGGAAAACTTGGACCTAAGACCAGAAACCATAAAATTCCTAGAAGACAACTTAGAAAATACATTCCATGACATTAGCTTTGGGGAAGTCTTTGCAGACTCAACTACACCATTAAGTGAATAAAAAGAAAAATAAATAAACTAAATGTCTTCTTCACGGTGAAAGAAAACAACACCAAAACAAAAAGACAACCTACTAACTACGAAAGGATATTTGCATTGTATATTTCCAAGAAATACTTAATATCCAAAATACACAGAGTTCATAAACTTGACAACAGAAAAACAGGCAATGCAACTGAAAATTGGGAAAAGGAATTGGAGAGAGATTTTTTGAAGAGTATATGCACATGACCAACAGGCACATGAAAAGATGTTCGTACACTCTGGTTATTAGGGAAATGCAAATCAAAAAATAATTAGGTATCACCTTACACCTGAGATACTGGCTATTATAAAAAAGTCTGAAAACAATAAATGTTGGGGAAGATGTGGAGAAAAGAGAACACTTTTACATTGCCAGTAGGAGTGCAAATTGATGCAACTGCTGTGGAAAATAGTTCAGAGGTTCCTCAAAAAGTTTAAGATGGAAATCCCATATGATCCTGCCATCCCACTTCTGGGTGTTTACCCAAAAGACAAAAAAAACACTAAATCACAGAGATTTATGCACCACCCCCCCATGCTTATTGCAGTCCTATTCACAATATCTAAGAACTGGAAATTACCTAAGTGACAAAGGTCAGATGAATGGATAAAAAGGATATGATTATATGTACACAATGGAATGCTAAATAGCCCTTAGAAGAAATGAAAACCTGTCATTTGAATCAACATGAATGAATCTAGAGGGGATTATGTTAAGTGAAATAAGTCAAAGAATAATGATACTAGATGATCTCACACAGAGTGGAACATATGAATCAAAACCAACCCTTGGACACTTGCACTAGAACTGGAATAGGGAATGGGATGGAGGAGGTGCAGGCAAGTGGTGGCAGAGCCCATTGGACAACAGTGAAGAAAATTTGGTGATTTGGTGGAGGGTAGGGTGTTTTGACATATATCTGAGGAATGGGAATCTGTATACATGGGGAATATTTACATATGAGTTTATTTTAGTGTATAAAATAGAAGTTACTGCAATTGAAAAAACACCCTCTGCAATGTAACTAGTCACTGATGTGAGCCTGGGTGACCTGGCAGGAAGTCCAGGCCACAAGTCACATTCACAAAATATTCTAGTCATGAGGTCTGCAAATGTTTTTCAAATGATCTGGCAAAAAATTATCTATATATAGGTATAGGGAAGAAAGCAAATATGGCAATGCATTGACACTTGGTCAATCCTTGTAACTTTTCTATAAATAAAAAATTAAAAACAGAAATGGTCATAAGAGAAGTGTAAATGAATATAGGATGAGACCAAGAATTCTCTTGAACCTTTGTTGTTTATTGAACCATGTAACCATATTATCTATTTTTTCAATTTAATTGTTTTTATAAAGCTATGACAATAAAATAAACAACAACAGGAAAGAAAAACTAGTCTGACGTGTTAATACCACATTTTTGTCACTACTGCCAGCTGTTGAAAGAATTCTTTACATTTTTGATGATTTGAAATCCTACTTTTGTTCTCAAAAACACTGCCCATGGTTACTAAAGTAATTCTTTGACAATAATTGTGGCAAAATCTATTCATGACTTGTATATGAACAACTTATCCTTTTCAACAACCTGATTTTGGTCATGGAGATGGACAATGCCAGACAGCGTCCATCAAACAGAAATGCAGGCCCTGATCACAAATATTGAAGAATGAAAAATGTGATGAGTTTTTACTTCAAGGAGCAAAGTCTTTATAAAAGATGTATTTTATACCTAGACCTATGGAAAGAAAGCTTTGGATGAGCAGAATACTTTATGTGGCTAAATTCTGTTGAGCAGTCTGCAATTAATTTCAAACGTAAGATTGGCAAGCAAGTATAAATATGGATCAATTATTTGATGAGGTTGCTATTGTAAAGAACTTTTGGATTTCTAAGACAGAAAATTGGGCAACACAAAACTTTCAGTATAAAGGAAAGTGGCAAGTTTATTGATTATTGTAAAGAAAGACACTTATTAGTAAAAAAATTCTTAATGCTGTAGTTGACTACATTCTTTGTCTTCCCAGTGCTTCTGAACAATTGAATGAGTATTTTCTGTAAAAAATAATATGTGATCAGAAGTAAGAGGTACTAGATTAGAAGCTACCATCAGGGTTTCCCAAATAATTTCCCATTAAACTTCTCAGCTTTTTATAACAAAATTAAAAAAACAAATAATTTTTCAGAAAAATAGCTTCTAATGAAAATTATGTAAGTACTGGCAATTGAATAAAATTTTATCTGCCAATAAAAACATGTTGAGTTTAATTTATTTCTACTTGACAATATTTCACATTTTTGTGCAGGCAAGGAAAGCATAGTTGCTTTGTATATCTTGTTTCTGTTCCCTGACTTTCTGTCTCTTAACTCTTATTAAAGTTCCTTCTAAACTCCAATTGATAAAGACATTTTGCCAGCTCACATGTCACTTCCGCACTTGTCAAGAATGGGCTCCATATACAAAGAAAACATAAGAGGAGGTTAATAAATTTACAGCAAAACCTCTCCCATGCGCCTTAGTTGACCAAAAGAGTAGGCTCGCTCTGCCCAAATAAGTTAAACAAGGGTTTAGTTCATGTGTGATACTTAGGGGTGGTACTCCGTTATTGCCCACGCAGAGTAGGAGGGCCTGCATGGGGGTCTAGGGCGAACACACCCCAGCTCCAGATCATCAGACAGGGGTTCAGGTTTCTTCACTGGTGATGTTACCTCTCCCTGCTGCTCTCCATCCCCCACATACGCAGCCACCCGTGCCTTACCTGGTGATACTCCATTTGGTCCTGATTTCAACTCTAAAAAATTATGGTAAATCTTATAGATACTGGTTCTCATGACATAAAGTTGGCACATAGAAATTAACCATGACAAAAATATTTACACATGGAAATTGGCAACCTACCAAGCAAAACTTGCTTTTCAAAGAGAGCTGGGTGTTAAGTACACTGCTGCCTACCTCAAGCTCACAGTGATTAAGGGCAGTGTCTTTACATCTCTTTGCAAAGTGCCTGGCACATGGCAAGTACTCAACAGTTGATAGCTAGAATTATTATTTTTTTAAGAGGAAGAAAGAGAAGCAGGAATAAAGACAGGCAGGCAACAGAAAGGAAAAGAGAGAGAGAAGAGGAAGCAGCTCTATTTATTTGTTCATTCTGGTTCTTCTTTCCTGGCCCTGGGTCACAAATCCAAGTCCCTAGACTTTACATGGTCTACCCCTACATGGTCTAGCCACCAGCTTAAAACCTGAGCCAGGAGTTGCACTGGATAGCTAGAATTATAACTACCTTTCTGTGTGAATAAAGTGATGCTCAGAGCAGGTTGTTTAAGTATCCCAGGACCACAGAACTGATATGTGGTAGAGATTGGTTCTGTTGGATTCCACTGCTTTTCCTACCACTCAGTCTCTCAGAGAGAGAAAAGCGAGAAACAAGACCAAAAGCATTATTATTTATATAATATATAAATAAATGTAAATATATATATGTAAAGAATTTACAATGATTATGGCACAGAGAGAGGTGGAAGCCATGCCGAACAATGTGGTAACTCCTGGCTGATGAAGCAGGGTCAGGAGCAGAGAGATTTAAGCAGATCTGGGAAGGTAATTGACTCCAAGAGTCCGTGGAAACACTTCAGGCTGGTAATGAAGTGAACAGAGAAAGACAAATGGGAATAGTGTAGCCTGTGGGCAGAGTGAGGGGGCCACAATATCTGCTTCCTTCCTGTAGCAGGGACCCAATTCCAGCCACTCTGAGAGTCACTCACAGTTCTCGCCATGTTGGCCAGGCTCCAGGCCTGCAGTACTCTGCCTGTCTGTACTTTGTCTGCCGTTGAGCAGGGCCGTGTCCCTGCAATGAGCTCCAAACTGTTCCTCCAGTTCCCATTGCATCATTTGGTTCCAACATGTTTAGAATTAAATAAAATATTACCCTTTCATATTCAATGATATGCAGTAAGTTTTGTTTATTTTTTTTTATTAAAAAGCCAAATTTAATGACATATGTATAGAGAAATTATATGGCTGTAAATCCTGAGATAAATGGGGTAGACCAAAGCATAACCTGTGACTAGCAAACGGGGCCTGGGATGTCAAGGGGAAGGGAAAGTACGTCCTTACATAATAATGAGAGATGATTCACCTTTATCCTGAAAGTGCAGGTAAGTTTCTTAAATTAGGTTTACAGATACTGCATTCTTCTAGGCAATAAGTCATCACTTCTATTACGGAAAGGATAGAGGCTTAGTGGGTAGGTATTACTCCTTCCATTAAGGGCAAAGGGTTTAGGAGAATAACAGAAGCTTCTCCTTAGCCTCTGGGAGTGCCATTATTTTCAGCTCAAAACAACTTGTGTGCTAGAGTGAGGGGTCTACAGGAGACCATCTGAAAGTCTTGGGTCATCTCTTTTAAGCACCTTCACTTTCTTCTCCTGGGATTTCCCTGGATGTCTCACATATCAGAAGCTCAGTTGGTGGCCTCTGTCACCCTAAGCATGGATCTCCTCCAGTAAGTTCCTTTTTAATAAAGTACCATTGCATTAATCATGGTGACATTCTAATGGAGCTTGATGATACTGTTGAATTCTTCCTGTGGGGATGGTGTCATCAAGCCATTTGATAGAAAAGGAAAATTGAGGCCCAGAAAGATTCAGTGACCAAGGAGAGAGATGACTATGACAGGACTCAAACCCATGCCTGTCTGATAACAGAGTTCCTCCCCTTTGTGCCAAGTCACCCGCTCTCTTCCTGTGGGCTGTCTGATTGCACTTGCAGCCTCTTGGTAACTGCTCAGTTTTGCTCCCCACCCCATCCCGGGAAACCCACAAAGAACGTAGAATTCACGTTTTGATCAAGCGTTGCTCAAATATATAACCACTTTTGGATGACCTCCTCATGGCCTACAGTCACCTCCAGAATGAGACTGCTGATGGGAGTTCTCATTGCAACTGTTCTGTGCTCACTTATCTGGGGTGACTTAGTTTCAGTGAACCTGATTTGGTTCCAGGGCTGTTGAGAGTAATGGGAAGAAGCATGCTAGGGGGCTGGGCGGCGTGGCCAGGGACAGGCATCCAGGCTTGCTTCCACAGTCACTCCAGATCATCAGCGGGTGAGGATTGAGAGTTAAATAGCAGATGCCCACAGGCTTCTCCCGTCAACAGGCAGCTGGGTCTGATGGAAAACATACGTGCCTGGAATTGGGAGGTGGGTTTGCATCCTGACTACTAATGTTGGTGAGTGACCTTGAACAAGGCATTTTCCCACCAGGGCTGAGACTCTCCAGGTATCAAGCTGGAAAAGTCAGACCCAACCCCATCTGCCTCATGTACCACACATGGGGCCTCTCTCAACTCTGAGCAACATTGGGGAGCATCTTCTGATTACTCTAGGCTAATGTTTTCTCCCATCTCTGAACAGGTGAAGAATCTGCTCGAATATTGTGGTTATAGATATGCTAGGTGATCACTGTGGAATATTTGGAAACATATAAAAGAAAAAACCTGAAAATTACTCATCCCACCATTGATAAATATGTATTTTAACATTTATTACCTATCATGTTGTGCACATATCTAAATGTTTGAGGTTCCCTACAGTTTTATAATTTTACTTAATGCTCTATCAAAAAATTTTCACATCATTAAAAACATCTTTGTAAGCAATATTTTTAGTCTGTAAAAAATTCCATTGCATCCTAGGGTGGATCTATTTACTTCTTCCCCTATTGTTAGCATTTAGGAGGCTTCTGATATTTCAATATTATAAATTATATTGCAAGAACATCTTTGTTCATAAATCTTCTTTTTCTCCACTTCTGAGCATTCCCTTAGACAAATTTCTAGAACTGAAACCATCTGGCCAGAAGGTGACAACATTTCGAAGGCTCTGGTGGCACACAGAAATGTTGTAGCGATATTCAATCCCATCAGGGTCAGTCTCCCACAGCCATTCTATCATTTAATTATTTTTCTTTTTAAAAGTCTTGCTATTCTGATTCAAATAAAATAGATTCTGATGGCAGTTTCATTTGGTTTTCAAAAATTGCTTGTTTAGTATTCTGCTCATTTTCTCAGGAAATGATACCATTCTGCTTTGCACATTTGTTGTTTTTTTCATTTGTTTTCCAATGCATAAACCTGAATCTTGTATCTAATCTCTGGAGAGACAAGGTTTGAAATCACAATGGTGTACTGAGTCAAAATTCCTTCTCTGACCCTTGTTTGTATGTTGTGTATGCCCTAGTCACTTTCCATCTGTGTCTGTACCTGGTTTCTTCTTTGCTGACTCAACCATCTTAAGAGACTTTCAGGACATCATTCAAACATCAGTTTGACAGTCAGGACAGAGTGCTGTGATGATTTACAAGTCTTCATCCCCACTAAGATAGGAAGCTCTTGAGGGACTCCCTGTGACTTTGACCCATAATAGGCATGCCTAGACTCAGACTTTCCCAGAAGATGCACTTAGAGGTGTGTGTCCTTCCCCCAGTCTTTCCTGACAATATGTGAAGTAGGAAGATTGGTGAGAAAGGACTGGACCTGTGCACAGCTCATGTCATCCTCTGGGGCTCTACCTAGTGGGACTCCCTGTCGTCAAGTTAACCCTCTCCACTCAATGGATGCAAGTCATCCCATGGAGGGTGACTTCTCTCCTGTGCTGCTGGCATTATCACAGTTCAGGGGAGATGAGGAGCCGTGAAGGTCAAAATGACTTCAGATGCAAAAACCTCCCCATCATAATGCTGGTGTTTAATTCCCTCTCTAATCCTATACAACATATGTTTTACTGGCACAGAGTCATCAGGAGAAGGAAAAAAAGCCCTCTTGGTACCTCAGATTCTGCGACACCCACAAAGATGAATTAGAGAAGGAAAAGTCTGCACTAGTGATATTTTCACTGTTGTATAGAATTAGATGAGATTTCTCTGAAATAAATAAATGTCTGAAATTTATGAAATTGACTATTAGATCATTGTTTTCCAAATTTGTTTCCAGATTTTGTGGGCTATGATATGGTTACACATGTGAGAAACACTTGTCATCTATTTCTATTAGAGAAACACTGTTAAATATATAGCCTTGTCACCTAAATGACTTCTCAGAGCACTTAATACACTAATGTATATTGTGAGATCAAGAAGAGGTTAAGGAATATGTTTCCTAAACTTCTTTAACTTCTAACCTCTTCATTTATGGCAATTATAGACCACATGTTATATAACCTCAGATTTCTCCCTGACATAGGTTCATATTTTCAAGCTAGAAGTGAAGTTCTGACCCAGTCTCTCCCAGAATCAATTTCCTTCTCTACTGAGGTCTTAGTGCATAGTCTGGTTTGACATTTGTCTGTCTGGTACAGGAAAGAGGGAGACAAACTTGTTCTGTAAAGAGCTAGATTGCAAATATTTTAGGTTTCACATCCAATGTTGGAATGTCTCTGTTCTATGTGTTGCATGAAAACATCAATAGACAATATGTAAACAAACAAATGGGGCTGTGTTCTAATAAAACTTAATTTACAAAAGAAAGTGATGGGCCACATTTGGGTCTAGGCCATAGCTGTATAGTTGTATGACTTTTGGCCCAAATCATCTCAGACCAGGGATTAGAGACTCCAGGAACTGAGTGTGAAGAAGTAAAGTGAAGAAAGCAAAGACATGACCACTCTCCAGAGGGCATCCCACTTGAATGAAGACGCTTCACCACTAGCCTGACATCATTCAATTGTTGGGAAAAGGTCATGTGGCCTCCAAGTTCCAAGGCTCTGAAGGCATATCCACCCCAACATGCAATGCTGCCAGTGTGTGATCATAAAACCTCAAAGGAAGCCATGTGCGGCCTGTGTTAAATCCCCAGCATTCCTGAAGAAGTGGATATATTTAGGTGAATTGAGGGTCAGTTGCCTTGTCTGAACCAGAATGCCTAATTGGAGAACAGCTGCTTCAGACTTCAGGGCAGGAGATTGGGGCCAAATGTTTGCCGGCATTCCATCCTGGTGTCCTCCTGGGCAGACAAGGGGATCTACAGGAATCCTAGAATTGTCAGCAATGCAGCTCCCAGAAGCTAGGCCATGTGGGCGGAACAAACTTCAGAGAACCAAAACAATCACCATTCTCTGTAAGTTGGGGCTTTAGCTTCCAACTCTTGATGAAGGGAAACTAGTAGCCTTGTCATTCATAACCAAGGATTTTATCAGCAGTGTAAGGATCCAGAGAAAATCAGCTTAGAAAGTTTGACCCAGAAATATATGAATAGCTGTCTGCTATACATCAGACAACTTAACATACATCAACAGAGATTCTTTTTTTTAATAGTTATATTTATTATTTATTTTGTTCACAATACTATATTCACTATAGGATACTGAAATTGGATCTGTCTGCATTCCACACCATGCCTAACACTAGAGTTCCAGGGTCCTTTACCACCTCCGTTTCCCCTCTCTTTCCCTCTCTCCTCCCATCCCATCCCTCTAACTACAGTCTTGTGTCCTATTAATTTTGTTGGCATTTGTACGCTCATTTGTTTTATTTCATTATATTCCACAGATGAGTGAAACCATCCTATGTTTCTCTTTTTCTTCTGATTTATTTTGTTTAAACATGATCCCCTCCAGTTCTATCCAGATTGTTGCAAAAGGCACAATTTTGTCTTTTCTAATAACTGCATAGAATTCCATTCAGTATATATATATATATCACAGCTTCTTTATCCACTCATCTGTTGACAGGCATTTAGGTTGTTTCTGTCTTGGTCATGGTGAACTGCTATATTAGCAGAGATTCTTACAGAAGAGAAGCTATTACTCTATCTTACAGTAGAAACCTGAGGTTTAGGGTGTGCCCTGATGGAGTAGAAATTTGGTCACTGCCTCTGACCAAGAGTGTAGTTCACATACTTCCCAACAACCCAGGTTCATGTCCCAGAGCCAGGGTGTACTACCAAGATGAACAGCTAAATAAAATAAAGTGCTTCTTCCTCCTCTCTCTTTCTGACTGCCTGCTTTTGCCTTCCTCCATCTTTCCTTAAAAAAAATAAAAAAGGAAAGAAAACTGAGATTCAGAGAAGTTATGTGAGTTGTCCACATTTACATAGTTACTGAGGGATGGAGCTGGAACCTGGACCCAGAACTGTATGAGACCATTAGTTTTCCATACATCCCAAGCTACAGATCTTCCCTTCTTGCCTAGCTCTTTTCATCTTTAAACCTGACTACTGCTAGGTCTTGTTCCTGAGTTGGTTTGTGATACTTCACGTCTCTGTTCATTCCCATCTGTAAAGAGCTTTCAGGCCATGCCCGCCCTTGGAAAGACTGGTGCTGCCATTCTGACTGACAGGATGTAAAGTTTCCTAGGGATTTGGATTCTTGTGCACAGACTCACATAACCATGATAAGAAGTAGGTGGTAAGCAAAGCTCTTAGAGCCATCAGGCTGCTTTTACCTAGTGGAACTTGACGTACATTAGTATGGCTTATGGTAACAGGAAACATTTATCTGGTGCTGATTTTGCCAGACTCATTATTGAGAAAATTGTGTATAAGATCACATTTCATCTTCCCAATGACCTTCTGAACCAGGTATTGTTATCATGCCGACTTTTAAAAATGAGGAGCTGAGCTCAAAGAGATTAAGTACTCGTCCTAATCACATATCTGATAACCCAACCTCCTTGACAGTGACTGCCATGCCATCACTGTACCAGGCTCCAAGCCTACCTCACTTAGAGCCTGTGACTTTAATCAAAGAGTCTGTCTTCAGATCCTGCAGATCAGGGGGACACAGAGGATTCTACTGCCCCAGAAATCAGTCCCATGTGCTTTCCCCAGAGCTGGACATTCCAACAGCGCTTTAGGTGATCCCCCCGAGCCCATCTGAACTTTGGTTTATCCACGCCAGTCAGCAAAGCTCATTGTGATGGCCCTGATTTGCCCTGATTTAAAAGGTTCTGTCTCATTTTTATCATGAGTTCCCAGTGACCAACTGGGAAAATAATGGTCGTAGCCTACTAAGATCTGGCAAACCACTGGGAGCTGGTTATCCATAGAAGAGTCTCCCTGGGAGGTTCAAGTTGAAGATACAGAAGGAATACTGAACTTCTTGGGGCATCTCCAGATTAAGGGACACTATACTACAAGATGTCTAAAATGAGATTCTGTTGATAAGGTCCGTATGTGGGTTGATAAGACTTTTTATTAAAACTTCCACAGATCCTAGCCCAGAAGTAGGCTCACAGGAACCTGAATAGATCCTTATATAAACCTAACAGATGAAATTAAGAGTCAAATTAGAATAAAATGAAGACATAATTTTTGTCTTTGATGGTGGTCCTAGAAGCAGTGTCTGAAAGGAAAGTCTTGTTCAAATGATTTGTTGGAGCTACACCCTCAGGAAAAGAAGGGAAATAAGAACACAGCAGGAGAGAAGTTGAGACTGGCTTCAGTCTTATGGCCTGCGAGCTCTGGAGCACAGATTGCACTAAGGAGTCTGCTCCTCCTTGAGAAGAAGGACTGTCCTTCTGAGTACCTGCTCCCCAACTAGAGTCAGTTTTTGGTAGACAGTCCCTGGTGTAACCTCCTGGACAGGGTGGTCCCTTTTCAGCTGAGGGCAATTATCTGGAAAACAGCAGCTGTGAATCATGGGCAGCCAACACCTACAGCGCTGGGAAGGTAAGTATACCTGCCTTGTGACGGGGATCTTGGCAGGGCACCAAGAGCATCCAGCATAATTGTCCGAATTATAAAACAAGTTTGCAGGCCAGAACCAATTGAGTGCCAAGTACTTCATAATTAACCACAGTCATATAGAACTAAATCAAAGGAAAGAATTCTTCCTACACCCACTTCAACAGGCCTGTTGAAAGTCCATCTGTGTCAGGAGACATATATAGGCACCTAGGGGCAACAGAGAACTTGTCCTTGAGGAATTTACAATCTATGTAAGGAGTCAAGTGGCTAAGGAAGAAAACTACTTAATTATGGAAAATTCCAATAATATATCAAAATAAAAACAGAACTATTACTAGGCAGTATTTTGTACATGCCCATGACCCTGAATAAGAAAAAACAAAGATTAATAATAATAAACAATAAATTTGCGAGCTAAAATACAGGGAAGAATGAGTTTGGGCCAGTCAAGGAAAGTTTTATGAAATCTTCTCCACAGGTCTGAACTGAGGAGACACTCAAAACCAGAATATACAGAATAGTCCTAGTGTCCAAAATGATAATATTTCCATTTGGTATGATTTGGTAGGTTATTTGGAGGGCGGCTTATGAATGCTATTACTCCTCATTTATATGGGAAAAATTTTTAGCATTCCAAGACCCCAAAAAATAACCTAACGAATCTTTCTAAATAAATACGTTCTATTTTCAGATAGCAGAATAAGTCTGGCTCTATAGTGTGGCTGAGTTAGTTCAGGAGGTGAAAGGATGCATTGCCCCTCAGCAGAGGTGAGCGTGGATATCTACTCCCACTTTCTTGTCCTCAAATCACTCCAGTAGGCTACACACAAACACATATGAAAGTGCATGCTTGCATTATTACTGCTAATCTTCCTTTGCCAGTCCTTTAGATGGAGTCAAAGAGGAATGAACTAGACTAGATTAAGTTAACTTTGCAGTCCCACATTTGTTAAATTAATGGTTCTAAAACTCGAATGTACATAAGAATCACCTGGCAGGAGAGGACTTTTCAAAGCAGACTCTCAGGCATAACGAAAAAGGAGCGACAGGTAGTGTAAGAGCAAACAATCTAGCCCCACACAAGAACATCTTGATAACAATAGGTTCTATGATAAAAAACCAAACTCCTAACAGCTGATCTTCAAGACCATTCAAGGTATGACCCCATCTTCCCCTGCATTTCACCCCACTCTCTCTACTGTCTGTGCTCCAGTCACAAGGAACTTAAAACCATGCTACTTCCCACCTTAAGGCCCTCGCAGAAGCTTCCCTCTCAGGAAAAACCCAGACCCCTCTCTACTTAGTTAATTGCTATATCACATCTCATTTCAACTAAGTCATGTCTTCAAGGGTCTTCCTAAATACCGATCCCCCACTAACCTAGACCCCCACCCTGGAAAACTCTACTTTTATGATGATTTGCAGACAACCTGCCTTTCCCTTTGAGTTTCAAGTTGCTTGAAGTCATCATGGTCATAGTCTGTTTTGTTCATGGTCTTAGTCAACTGCCTGGAACAAACAATTGTTTGACCAAATAGCCTTGTTACTGTGATATTGTTGTATGGATCACCTTCCACCATTCCTCATAAATATTATAGAGAATCTGCTGTGTGCTAGGTACCAGGCTAGGTCCTAGACACATCAGATACCTGGTACATCTCTTCTGGCTCATATGTGGATGTTTGGTTTGTGGACATCAAGGCCTTTAGACATGACCTCCTTGGAATTTCAAAGACTGGAAGTTACTCAACCTTTTAGCCTCACCTAGGGACAGGCAGAGACTTCATTCTAAAGCAAGGTAATATATACTGTCCACACGAAGCCAGAGAGCTAGCAATTTTGGCTCATAAAATCTTAGTGAAGTGCTCTCTCTCTGTGCCAGGTTTGGGTGAGGGTTTGACACCAGCAGCACCACCAATGCCCAGTGCTGAAAGTCTGACCCAAGATTCTTCTTGCTAGCAATGTTTCTTTTTCTCATTTTAATCTGTTCCAGAGTAGTGCCATCCACAGGTACTAGTAGTACCACACAGTGCTGGCCTGACCCAAGTCACCTTCCTAGGCGAGGCATCCAAAACATGACTATCCCTCCTCGCATCACTCCATGGTTTAGACTGCCTAGTCTAAACAGATTGTAGAACCAGACTTAAGCATCATGGCCTAGTCTGAAATGGAGACGCATAGGGAGCAGTGCATCTCTCCCCAGGAAGGGGCGAGGATGGGAGCTGGGAGGAGCAGACTCGGCATAGTCATAGCCCTGGGAAGTCTGGTGGATGTAGGCGTGTGAGCAGCCCCAGGGATTAGCACCCTGAAAAACTGGCTGCTGAGGCTGCTGGGAAGACAAACCACGGCAGCTGAGGAAATTGAGAGTGGGCAGGAAGTTGGGCCCCAGATTAGCTTCAGATGGTTCTGCCAAGGCTGACTTTCTGGGAAGGAAAGGAAAGCAACTGCCTTCAGAGTTAGAGTTGGGGTGCACTCTTAGCAGACACGCATCTCTCTGGTCTGTCTCATGGTCCCAAACTGCCATGACCTGGGTTAGAGCTCTCAGCCCTTGTTCAGACATTGTCAAGAAACATGTGGGTAATTGTTATTTATTCTGCTAGAGAAAAGCCTTGTATTGACAGGACAGTAAAAACACTTAAGGGAGCTTTTTCAAATCCAAGATACAGGGCACCCCAGACCAGTTTCATTAGAATCTCTGAGGCTAAAGCGGCTTTACCTCCCCAGGTATTCCCAGGTGCAATCAGGTGAGCATCCCTACACCAACAATTCACTAAGGATTCGTTTTCAGACAAGCCCTGAGAGCACAGGGCTGGTACATAGTGTGGAGGAGTGGCATAGTGCCAGCTTCCCCCAGAGACACAGTCCAACCTCATCCTCATCCCACAGCAGATGACAGAGGGTATTGGGCTTTTCTGGAAACTTCTTTCACATTATACATTGTGTACACATTGTGCGATTGTTTTAGGTAACTGAGCACCTAAAGCAGCTTGTTGCATAGGTAGAGCACAAAGCTTCCTAAACACCGCAATCTCAGAGGTGCTTAAAGATAGCTAACGCCTTCCACATTCCCTTCCTCAGTGGAGGTGCCACTGGAGTGCATGCCTTATAGGTTCAGTAACCGGGCATCCACACTTTGCTGCACATCGTAATCACTCAGGGAGCTCTTAGAGCCTCCATCACTCAGGCCACACCCCACATCAATTACATTCAAGTGTCTGGAAGAGGGAGTCAGGTATAAGTAGTTTTCAGAAGTTCCCAAAACAGGTTCACCCTAGCGGAGTAGCAGTTCGGTCAGTCACCACTGACTGAGCACAGTCTACATATATCCCAGGCCAGAGGAGAGCAATCAAGATGTACACGTAAATTTAAAATAAATAAAAATGCTTACTCCTCTCTGCCTGCTTACCTGCTCAACTGCATTCCTGGCTGTTCCTTTCCTTCATAAATAAATAAATAAGTAAATAATCATCCCAACTGATTCTAAAGTTAGAGAGTCCCAGGATTTGTCATTGCTCTCAGAGAGTCCCTCTTATAGTGAAAGGGGCAGGGCACCCTTTGTTCCACACAGCCCATCATTCCTCTAACCTGAAGCTCCCCAGAGGGATTAACTCTTTGATTCTTTTGTCTCCAACACCACCCCCTGCCCAGAAAGATTTTTACTGTTCGTGGTACAGTTTTCTCCTCGGCACTGAGCTGAGTTCAGTTCTGAAAATAATCCTTGGTTTGAGGTATCTTAAGTGTCTCATTTCTCTCAATTTAAGCAGGTATCAAAGTTACCTAAAAGGGTTGTTAAAGTACAGATCATTGGGCCCCACCCCTCAGTTTCTGATTAGGAGTATCTCAGCTGGAGCCTGAAAATTTGGATTTTTTAAAGCTCCCAGGCAATGTTGATAATGATGGTAAAGGGACCACACATTGAGAAGTACTGGTGAATGAAAGAACTTCCAAGATGTTCAGAGAAGCCTGCGCAAGACGCATAACTTTGGCGTGTGGATTATTTTGAGCAAAGGTCAATCAAGGCCCTGCAGCCCTAAGAGAAACCTTTACCACTCCCTTAACTACCTACAAGACTGAGTATTGAGATATAGGGTTATCTCCATAAGTAAACTTCCTGTCGGGAGAACCCTATTTATATGCCAGGACAAACATTTAGTCACAGAACATCTGTCCTTTCTTCAAGTGATCATGTGATTGCCCCTCCTCATTGAAGTCCCAAGCCTTTGCTCAGGATAAAAACCTTTGCCCTATCTCATTTGCTTTAGAATTGATATTCATGTAGATTCTCCATACATATATAAATTGGGTCTTTTCTCCTACTAATCTGTCTGATGTTAATTTGATTGCTTGAACACTCCCAAGAACCCAGAGGCTTAGGAAAATTTTTTCTCCACATCATGTGGAAAGAGAAAGGAAGGGAAATACAACAAAGTTAACATAGAAGACCCCAGAGTGCTCAGAGAGATGCAAAATGATTCTCAATAAAAAATTAGCCTCATCTCTCCAGCTCCTTCAGACTGAAAAGTGCTGAGGGAAGGGTTAAGGGTCAAGGCAGGTCTGACTGGGTTAGGGTTCATGACTCATTAAGTTTATAGGAAAACCTCAGTGTAAATCTGGTCTTCCAGGGAAAGAATCTGTGTTAAGCGGGCAGTTCTTTAATTTCCTCTCTGAAGGCAGAGTCTCACTTGTACAATCAACTTCTTTTTCTGTCACTTGAAGAGGCAACAATGAAATAGTGCTTAGAAAAATTACATTCCCAGCAATTTCAGAGGGTGCCTGGCTCATGAAGCATGCACATAATTGCTACTTCATAAAAGTTTGATAAATGAGATGCAAAATATACAGCTACTTCCTCTGAACAATGCGGGAGGCCTTATTCTAGGGGTCACGTTAGATAATGAAAAACACAAATAATGAGTTTGATTAAAGGATTCATTAAAAGTAGAGAATGTTTAGAAATCAAAAACAAGCATATTTTCCTGGGAGTGTCAAGCAGTCCTGTCACCTCAAAGCCTGATGGACCAAGGCTTTGGGGGTGCTGGTTTCTGAGCTGTTCTCATTCACCTATGACCTCTCTAATGACCTTGGCAAGTCCCAAGCTCACTTTCTGACTCTCTTTCCCCAACTTGGGGGCAGAGAAAATAACACTTGGCCCTTTAGTTCTCAGACCTTGGTCTGGGGCAAGAGTATGTTGCAAAGTCAGTCCCTTGGGTTTGAGTCATAGAGAGCCTACTGCCCAGAAGGACACTCAGAACTGAGCAACATTAGGTGACTTTCCTTCAGATGTCTGCTTTCTACACACAGTGAAGAAGGTAGTACTGGGAAAATAAAATAGCTTTCATCTTAAAAGAGCATTTTAAGCTTCCATAAAGATGAAGAACGGGATAAGTATAAGTGTTTATCTGAACATTCGGGGGAGTTATCCATGTGCGTCTGATATATGCTTTAGGAATGTTTCTGTCTGAGTGTACACAAGTATGTGAGAGGTGGATGTGAATGGGTGTGGGTGTCTGTGTATGTGAGTGTGTAAAGAGCTTACATAAATATGTGTAGGTATGTTTGGTACAATTGTGTGTGCAGGTATATACAAGTGTGTGCATATACATGTGTGCACATGAGTATGTTGAGTGCTTGCATCTATGTGAGTGCACGTGTGTGTGCACACCATGTTTGAGATGTCCTGCCTTTCATCCTCTCACAGTGACTTTGCCTCCTGTGGGTCTTTACACTATATCCTTGGCACTATCTTCACTTATCCCCAAGAGGTAGTTTTATAAAGCTGGCTGAAGGTGTGTGTGCAGCAATTTGTAACAGCCTTTAAAAGCAAACTGTTCTAAGTAGAAGACTACAGCATTACAATAGCAGTTCTCTACCAAACACATTTATCTGTTATTTAAAAAGAATTGGTAATGTGAAGACAAGGCAAACTGTGGTCTAGAGCTGAAAACCCTGTCAGCAGCAAGAGAAGAGTGCACATTTAGAAAAGGACAATTATTTCCCTGCCACAAATAACTATACTATTAATGCTTCACCATTAAATTCTGTCACTTAAAAATGCCCAGGTCATTTATGAAGACCTGAAGATAGTTGACCTGAATCCATTCAAGATTTAACTATGAGAAATAAACATCCTTTCAACAAGATAAAGCCAGGGCTCTTGACTAAAAGCATTCATTGTTCTCCTTACACCTGAGTAAGTATTTGCGGGTAATAGCCTATCCTCCACCTGCCTGGGTTTCAACAAGCTTCTGTGAGAGGAGAAATCAACATCTGAGACCAAGATTGGACAGGTCAGAAAGGACTGTTCCAGGAATGTGAGAGAAGATACTCATGGGCAAAGCGGAGCAAGGGAAACTCACTCAATTCTAATTTCCCAAATGGTGTCGGATGTAGTAGCTGCTCAAAAAACTGTTTGTTTTATAAATTAAGTGAATTCATAAATTCATAAATCAATCAGTTAATTAATTTCTAAGGAAGAAATGTGATACATGAACTCCTTCCTAGTTTAAAGAACAACCTTTCATTATAATGAATCTTGCCAAATGATATTTTTTTTTATCCTTTTTATCCTACATTATACCTGAAAATGTTAGATTTCCCAGAAGAAATTCTAATAGCCAAATAACAATTTTCAGATACCACCCTCTTTGCTAGTCAAAGAGACAAAATGCCTTGGCTATATCTGATGTGAATATAATAGTTCTTTCATACAGTGATTAATCATTGTAAGTATGTCTAAAACATTTTGAAGCAATTTGTTTCAACTAATTTTTATTGAGCAAAAATATTGGACTGAAGGCCACTAGCCATGATACCTACTAGAAAGGTCAAATTTATTCCTTACTGCAAAACTACTTGAGTCCTTACTCAGGCCCTGTTCATCCTTAATTAACACACAACCCTTATAAGCTAGGGTACCTGCCTCCAAGGCACAAAGATGCAACATTTAAAGGTTATCTACAGAGAGGGTCTATAAATACATAAACACACAGCTTATATGAAAAGTAAGTCAGAGCTGAATTTCTTTAAATATATCTTGCTTTATATATTTAATTTTGGAATCCTATGAAGTTTACCGAAGTATAACACAGAATTAAATCTTAGAAAAGCAATCCCTTAAAAGCAAAAATAAACTAAAAATTGGTGAATCTAACTCTGTACTCATTTGGTAACATAACCACACAGAGAGTGATTATTCCAAGAAATTTTAAAACACATCTATCCCTAAGAACTCCATAAAATTCTTGTACCGTGCAGCAAATGAGGAATCATCTGGTAGCACTGAAAAATGCTATTTTCAGTAAGAGAAAAAGCATATAAACATAGATTAATGAAGTTAAATAAAATTCTGTAGTTCAAACCTGAATTGATAACAGCAGTAGTTAGATCTAGAGTCATAATTATATTTTCATACATTCTCAATATAACCCATAGTATATCGTGTCTTAAATACATAAACATACATATACTTTTTTCTCCTTTTCTCTGTCTACTAGAAAAACTTAGAAGCAAGGACTAAACTAGCAACATTGAATACTCCTAGTGCCCATTTCCCACTAAAAGAAACCAAGAATTCTTAAAGAAATGTGATTAAAGGTTTGGGACAAGAGGTGTTTAAGTCTGGAATATCTAGTCATACTTAAAAAACAAAACAACTCTCAAAGATTTCTAGAATCACATCAATAACGATACCTAGAATAGATAATAAGATGTCAAAAAAAGCCATGAGTTCATAAAAGTGAAAAATAAACTAGTCATCATTGGAAGAAACAAATGAGTCACCTAATTATCTTACAAATGGGTGAGGAGAGGGGGAAACAATCAAGGATTTGTGCTGTTTTTCTAAATGAGCTGTCCCTCAGGGTAACTGCAGAGCTGATGAAAAGAAGCATCTATTTATAGATATTTCTAGCTAATAGACAAAGATGGCATCACAGAATGGGTGTATTTTGCCACCTTCAATGAATTAAAGACAGATGTAAAGAATGAACATCACAGCCTCCCACCATCATAGAGAGACTAATCCAATCACACCTCTAGATCTAACTATACTTTACCAGAAATACAGGCAACAGAGGAACATGTTACATTATATCATATGAATATAATCATCAAAAGCGAAAGTCTGATACACTTTCCAGGACAAATAACACAGACCAGATGCTCTGAAAAATACATTGCAGTGGGAGAAACATATAACAAGGAAACTTATAGATCAAAAGAGACTTAAGAGTCCTATCACAATTGATGGACCTTATTTATATCATGATTCAAACAAACTGCAAAGAAATCTTGTATTAAGCATACAGAGAAAATTTGAGCACAGGTGAATATTTGAGGAAATTCAGTAAGTATTGCTAATGTTTTCAGTATGATAATGGTATTGTGGCTATGACTTCTTAAAGAGTCTTTACCTTATTAGTGATTAAATGATACAACAGTTAGAATTCACTCTAAAATAACCTGGAGTTGGGTAGAAAGGAACTGAGAAGAGATTGTAAGGAGAAAAAAGCTTCACTCTGGATTGGTCACTATTGGGGTGAGATCATGGATACTTGATCATTTATTATACTATGTTCTCACTTTTATATGTTTAAAGTTTTTCACTATAAAAAGTAAAACAAAAATAGAAGTTTACAGCCTTATGGCACAGAAAATCAAGAAGATAAACAAAACAGAAATAAAGTAATGAACAGTATAGGCAGTATCTAAGAAGGTAAAGGCATGGATAAGATTGTAAAGAGTCTTCTCAATAAAAAAAAATGAGCCACACAATCCACATAAGCTCCACTTATCTGAAACTTTTCCTTTGTAGAAGAATTTAGCCTCTGACACATAAATGTAGTTTCAACAAATTTAATTTATTATAAATGCCATTTATATAGTTCTCCTAGGTTTCTAGAAACTTCTTACACATTCTCTATTTAACTAGTATCTCTGTGAAGATGCCATTGTCACTCTTATTTGACAGATGTGAATGTAGAGTCTTGGAGATGCTCAGTGACTTAGTCAAGGTCACACAGCTGGTCCGTACTGGAACCGGTATCACAGACTAGGCCTCCCACTTGCCTTGCAGTGAGGTTAGGTTTGGGGGAGGTCACACACTGGGTCTCTACCTTGTAAGAGTAACATCCTCTCCAAACTATAAAATCAAATCATCTCAGAGCATGTATTGACTCACATTCCCTGGGTTCCCACTTCTTCATTCAGCATGCCATCCTGTCCAATTTATTCTAATCACATTATTAATGTTGAAGGATGTTTTCATTAGTGTTTTAGGCTTCATTGTGCTCCCTAGGTAGAAATATTTAGTTGCAGGTGGCAGCTTTCCATTCCTAAGGGTCTTATTGTAGCTCAATACACTTAACGCTGTGCGGTGGGGCCTCAGCTGCACATGGCTGAGGTGCCCCCCACATGGACTAAGTTGTATCACTACTCTCTTGAGAAAGGAAGGTCTCCCTTAGTTTAGTGGACACAGGAGGTGAAGAATTTGCATCACGGGCAGCTAGATTAGCTCAGCATCTTAATGCAAAGCATAAAACAAAGTCATTCATTTCAAGGTTGGCCATACAGTATCACCCTAGATGCCTAATGATGTGACACAGAGGTCCCATCAAGGCAGGAGTCCCTTTACCTTCAGACTTCTCAGTCCCCATCTCAAAGATAAAGGTGATAATCTACACTGAATTTTATGCTGTGGGAGCATTGAAAGTCATCCCTAAGGGTGTCCTGGAAGCTTAAACGTTTTGATGGGAACAAGCTCTCTTAAAGTATGAATGCAGGAATAAGTGCCTGTGGCTAGCAAGTGTTGGCTATGTGCTGGGCATGGGCTCTCTCACAGTTCAGCCTCATAGAGATCCAGCAGGGAAAGTAGCACTGTGATCCTCACTTATATGAAGACACATAGAGGGGAAATAAGCTCTCCAGGCACCCCGCCATGGGGTGGGCTGAGCTAGGGCTAGGCAGCATGCAGGCCTGGCTGATGCCAAAGTCAAGCCCTTAACTACTTTTTACACTGTTTTTATATCTTTGAATCCTAGAACAGGGGGAACAGGTGCTAAATATTCCATCAATACTTTAAGTTAATAAATGAGCAAGTAAATGAAAGAAAGAGTGATTAGTAGCCCCTGGTCCCAGAAAGAATGATGCTCATGCAGGTGGTGAAATGTTGGTTTGCTCTGATGCATGGAACTTGTGCCTTGTGCACTATTGTGTTAGAGAGGCCCAGGGTTTCATAAATAACATTTCCTGCTTCTAATGGTAATGACACATAAATGCAGTAGAAACTTTGGGATGCTCAGAGAAGTATAAAGAAGAAATAAGACTCATCCAAACTATCCCCTTGAAAGGCAGATACTATTGACACTTGGATGTATTTCACTCCAAGAGAAAACCTTAAATAATCCAAGGTCTGGAGTGACCTTTGTGGTCTCTATGTCCTAGTATAGATTGTGCCTCAAATTAAGGCATTCAGCAGAATCCCAGTGCAGCTCCCACATTTATAATAAAGAGTAGTGTTTTATAGCATTTAACATATTGCAGATATTATTCTAAACACTTCATGTATTTAAGAGCAGGAGAAAGAGTAATACATATAGTAAATACGTATAGTAAATTACAATGGTAAATTTCAAGATTTTACAACATCATAAAATTTAGCCCAATAACCTTAAACGCTTTTCCCTCCCCTTGCCATTCAGAAGATTATATATATAGATATACAGATATTAACATATGAACAATGACTTATTAAGCACCTGCTTTTACCAAACACGCACTTAGTAAGACTCCTGATATATGACTTGCCTTCCTCCACAGGATCTTACTAGGACCAATTATCATTTTAGACAAGCAGTAGTAGCAGCTGAGGTCTTGTTAGCAATGCAAATTCTCCAGTCCCTTCTCATTCTGAATCAGAAAAGCTGGGGTAAGACCCAGAAATCTGTGGTTTGGCAAATCCTACAAGTGATGTGGTACACACTGTGTTTCGGGACCTCTGCTTTAAGAAAGCTTAGTGCTGGCAAATCACACCTGCTATGAACTTCAGCCAGGAGTTGATACCACTGTGGGCTAGAGCAGTCAGGGAAGACATTCAGGAGGAGGTAGTCTTTACCTGGAGCTTTAGAAGGAAGGGAAGTGGGTGGTAAGGAAGAGCTAGGCTTCAGGATTTAGATAAGAGATGAGCAACTCCCTTTGTTCATCTGTAGCAGCACAGCCAGAACATAATTTGGAAATTCTTCACTTCCTCACCTTTGGCTCTGAGCCTGTCACCACTAGTCAATAGCTGTCAATGGCGATTACTGGGAAGAGGCTGGGAAATGCTGACTGGGCAAAAAAGGGAATAAGAGGTGTGAACGGCCAGAAGACTGGAGGTGGTCAAAGGTGAGATCTGAGCCCAGGAGCTGCCTTCATTGATTTTCCTGTCCCCAGGGGTCACACCCTAGTCTTCTGCTGAGCCTGCACTCCAGGACTCCATGGATCCCAAAGACAGCCCGCAGGGACTAGGGTGAAGACGCAGGGTATCCATTAGTCCACAGAGCTTATCAAGGGAGAGTTTGTTATGGACAACCTTGAGGTGGGGGCATTGGTCACAAAACATGCCCATGGTTCTGAGATAGTTTTCCTTTGAGTCATTCCTTGCTTTCTCCTACTCTTCTCTGTAGGGCAGAGAAGCTGACCCCTCAAGGCTACATTTCCCAAGCTCTGTGATCAGCTGGCTTGTGGCTGGCTCAACCAAGGAGGAACGTAAAAGTCAAGGTGTGTCTCCTGCTCGTTCTGCTTCAGATGGTACCTCCAGCTTAATCTCTATGGTTTCAGCACCTAATGTATGGCTCTCATCAGAGACTGGAAAGCTTCTTCCTTTTGCCCTCATTCACACCTGACCAGTACCTGCTGCTGCCAATGTTGTCACCATATTCAATTTGCTTCACCAACTGCATGGTATGGGCTCTCTTCCCTTGATGGATCCAATGGCCACCACCCCCACCACCTCTTCCAGTCCATGCTGCCACAACCCTAGAACATTCAGAGCCCTTCTGAGGCTCCCAGCTCTCACACAATGGTGCTCGCACTCCTCGACAAGCCCCTGACTCCTTTCTAGCATTGCTTCCATCTGCTCTGGCTAAAGGAAAACTACTGCCCTGAGCCAAATCTTCCTCACACTTTGGGTAGCTTATCCTAACTCACTTCACTTCACGAATCTAAGTCTTCTTCCTGCAGTGTGAAAGCCCTTCCTCCAGGAAGTTTCTCACTTGCATACCCTCTCTCTTCTTCATTTCTTCTGCCCCCTCCCCTGACCTATCTCACCTACGACATTAGAACATCTCCCAGGGACTTGCACAGGCGCTCCAGCTCTGTAAGGGTAGAACCAAGATATTCCCAGCACCCCACATAGATCCCCTGAAGAACAGAGTCCTAACTGACCTGATAGCCTCCAACCTTCTACCTTCTCCAAAGGAGGAGATCCATCTCGCCTGTTAAGCGGTTCTCCTTGCTTGCTAGCTTTGTGGAAACCCTTTCCTTTGTCTGCCCTCAGGGTAGATTCTGCACCCATCTTCGTAGGCTACAGGTCCCCCTGCTGTGTCTCACCCTGCAGGAGGTGCCCCAGTAAGCTTGTTGTTTGGACCGTCTTCTCCACCTGACCTGGTCCGTGTCCCACCTGGCCCTATCCATGCTCAGCTCTGGACACTGAGGTGGCAAATGTATAATAAACAGAAACTTATTCTTTGATGAATTGTTGACCTCACCAATTAAGTCCCATGAATTCTAGCAAATGAGAACCTCCCTTCTTCCATGGGTTCTCAAACAAGGTTAGACACCTACTCCTAAGAGCCATGATACCCTGAGCATCAACACCTGCTTACAAGGTCCCAGCTCTATAAGGGTTTCCTTTTCTGCTGAACTGGAATTCCTTGAAGGGATGTCCTATTTACGCTCCCCCGACCCCCACCATCTCCTAGACCCAGCACATACTCGGAGCAGAGTCTGTGCTGAGGGACTTGGCTGAAAGCGTGAGTGGCTCACACTGGCTGTGGGGTGAGTGTTCTTTTCTCCATTGACAGTTAAAGGAAATCAGATCAGAGGTAAGTTGATCTGTCTGACATTACCCTTCAGAGAGGCATAGTAATAACCCCTCCACTCAGCACTTCTGCTTCCAGGGATAGCGCCCTCAAAACTCTGAGATCCAAGATAGGAACCCACAAATGCCCCCCAGATGAGTGGGTGTGGTCTGCCAGGTGCCCACCACCTCAGGGCACAGGCAGCAGAGATGGAGGCCCCAGGACAGCTTGCTGAGAGCTGAAACTTCTGCTCACTCCAGATCCATACATACACTTGCCTGTCAGTCATTCGACAACAGTGTGGAGGACCGGCTGCTGGAGCCGTGGGTGGAGCGTGGCCAGCATATGGCGCCTATGCCTGCCTGTTTATGCATGTTGATGCCTCCTCAAGCCGTTTGCTGAGCCATATATTCTATTTGTTTTAAAGTTTGTGTAATTAGTGAATTGGACTTGACTTCTCTTTGTGTGCCAGCTCTTGGCTCCCTTCAAACTAAATGGTTCCCCAAGAGGCTTTCTGGTATTGACCTCTATGCTGTCATAGAGGTCAATGCTGTTGGTTTGCTCTTCCAGGATGTTCTGACTGACTACCATGTGCCGCACAGAGTGGGCATAAATTCAACGGCAGCAGAGAAGACAGATGCAGTGCTCCCTGACTTCAATCTTTCTCTAAAACTACAGGGGTGGTTGTACCTCCAATAAGAGCAAGGGACAGGAACCTCAGAGAGTCAAACTGTAGAAATTTTTCCAAAGCACAAGTACTTCTAGAATGCCTGAGTCACTTTGCCAGGATTTCTTTACTCTTCATACTCAAATTTTCAGGGTCTGAGACTATAGATGAGCTGGGAAAGTCAGTGTACCCCAAAAGGGGAGTCCTTAGGGGTCTGTCGGTAGACACAGATGACAGTGTTTCATGTGAATCTGGTGGCCTTTTGCACAAGACCCCTGCACAGGCCCTCCATGAGCATGCTCATAGCATGCATGGATCCAGGAAGGTGAATCCAGCTGGTGACCTTCCATCCACCTCCACCTGTCTCTGCACTCAGCAGTCCAGCCACCCCCCAATACTGCCATTACCACACCTGGGATGCCTTCTTGCTCTGCCGCATTCCCCAGAGTCATCACATGAGTTACCACATATTAAGAACTGTTATTACATCAGTGCAACTACGGTTTATTGTACCCATTCTACAGATGGAGAAAATGAGGTTTATAAAAGCTGCATCACTGATTTGTGGTCACATAGCGTGCATGTGGCAAAAATAGGATTTCGATCTGAGGTCTCTTTTACCACAAAACCTATGTGCATATGTGTGTATGTACACACATATATCATATATAATATCATATATATTATATTATTTATTCCATCAAATGGCAAATTTTTATTTCTTACTTATATTCACTGTAGGTGGAAACCAAAGTTCTTAGTGACTCTTAGCTCCAGAGAGCCTTATTATTTTTTTTTATCCAACTCTTCGATGATGGGATTGTGTATAAAAAGACAAATGGTCAAAACCTGAATCTCATTCTTTTCAATTTAGCACCTCTCTACTTCAGTAAAGCACAGAGTCTGACAAGAGAATACTTCTTCATTGTTTCCAAAGAGCCTTGCTTAGCAAATAAATTTCTTAACAAATTTTGAGTATATTAATAACTATAGGTGCAATAGTTTACAGCAGCTATCTAGTTACATTCTAACATATAAGTTTTTCTATATTAGTGTTTTAACCTTATTACAGAAATTTATTATAATTTTATTATTACTTTTACAAGCATTGATGTATGCATTTTAGGATGCTAAAATCACTGTGTGCATTTCACACCACAACCAGCACCAGGATTCCCGGGCCCGTGACCACCACCTTGTTCCCCTGTCCTCTGCCCACCCTGCCTCCATTCACCTGGTAGCCATTGTCTTGTGTTCTGTGAGTTTTGTGAGGGTTGTTCATTTGTTTTGTTTCATTATATTCCACATGAGTGAAACCATCCCATACTTCCGTCCTTTTTTCTGGCTTATTTTGCTTAACATGATTCCCGTCCAGTTCCATTCAAGGTTGTTGCAAATAGTAAAATTTTACCCCCCACCCTTTTTTTTTTTCAGCAGCGTAGAATTCTTTATTCAGCCTTCTATTGATGGACCTTTAGATTGCTTCCATGTCTTGGCTATTGTGAATTGTATTTCTAGGAACACAGGGGTGCAGATGTTTTTTCTGATTAGAGCTAAGTTTTGGTGTTCTCAGGGTATACGTCTAGTAGTGATATTACTGGATCAAATGGAGATGCATCTTTACTTTTTTTTGAGCAATCTCCATACTGTTTCCAAAGAGCTTGCACTGATTTACATTCCCACCAAGAGTGTAGGAGAGTTCCTTTTTCTCTACACTCTCTTCGACATTTGTTGTTTCTAGTCTTTTTGATATGGGCCATTCTCACTGGTATGAGATGATGTCGCATTGTGGTTTTTATCTGCATTTCTCTGATGATGAGTGACATGGAACATGTTTAGGTGTCTGTAGGCCATCTGCGTGTCTTCTTTAGATGGGTGCCTGTTCACATCTTCTGCCCATTTTCTGAGGGGGTCATTTGTTTTTTTTGTTACTGAAGTATATGAGCTAAAATTTATTCTCTTAAATTCTTGCTCATTCAATGCTGGACTCTCATCTTTCAGGATTTCATTACAGTTTCCCCTCTCGGAGGTCTCTCCCAACTCCCATTTAAAGACAGAAGCTTCTAGCCTCCCTCCCTGAAGCCCCTCCAGAAGATGAACAGAGCAGCCATCTCCCCGGCCATGGGCCCCACAGTGAGGGACAGCTCATACCCAGTGCTTGTGGGGTGCACTGACAAATCTGTAGGTGTCCACCACTCTTTTTTTTTTTATAAATTAAATTTTATAGGGACCAGGACTGCCATCAAAGTGTAGGCAGAGAGGCAGAGTCACTTGGTTCAGGGCTGATCCTATTTTCATTCAGAATCTTGCTATTTGGTTTATTGTATACACGTACATTTGTATGTATAATGAAAAATCAAAGTTTACATATATGTACATCCATATATATATGCATATACATTTTTTAGTATTTTATTTCAGTAACTTTGTTTCACAAAGTAAAACAACTACATTGTTTTTAAGTAAGACACCTAATAATGGGTGACCAAGAGAGCCAGTACCTTAGGAAGTACTAAGTGTGACAGGAAATAAACATGTTCTTCCCAGAGTGACACATTCCTCTCTCAGTACAATTCCTGTAATGCTTTTTGAGTTTCCAAGATTTCTCCTCACAAGACCACAAAATTTCTTTGGCAAGTCTTTCTTCACTACAGCAGTGATGCCCTCCTGTGACATCTGGTGGCCCTGGCAGAGGCTGGCTGCTCGTTGCTTTGGGCGCACAGCTAGACGATGCCTCCCACTCTTCCTTGCAGCCAGGTGTTACTAGGTGACTGAGGAAGTGTGTCCACGCTGTGCACCCTCTCCAGCTCCCGCCCTAACACACACATCACCTCTTTTTTATCCAGTCATCTGCCAATGAACACTCAGGTCGTTCCATATTTTCAGCTATTGTAAACAATGCTGTAGTAGATCTGGGGGGAGGTACATAAATTTCTTAGAATTACTGTTTTTGTATTCTTTAGATAAATACCCAGAAGTGGAATTACTGGGTGTGTCCCATACTGATGCCTATGGAGCGACTTTTAAAGGAAAGAGAGTATTCTCCTGCGGTCCTTGGTTCTTACATGAGGGGAGCCCAGCACCCTTCTCTGTCTGGACCCTCACGTAGCTCCTTCACCTCAAGACAAACTCTCTGGACTTTCTTCTCCCTATGCCATCCTCTTTAACTTGCTGCTTACTCTTCCCAACATACCACAGGGAAGCAGCTTACCAGTGACATTCTTTCTCATCCTTCATCTCTTCACAGGAAAATGACAGAGAGACTGTGGCATAGTGAGATCCCAGAGGCCTGAGAAACCTGGAGAGTGGGAACAACTGCTCCAAGGAAATGCTGGCCATTTCTCTAAAGATTATTTGCACCCAGTGACTCTTCTGGTAAAATCTGACAGAGGGGAGGATGGCTGGCCCGGAGCTGAAGAGGCACTTCCTGCTTCCTGCTGTCCCTCTTCCTTGCACATCCCCTAATAGAGCAGACGCTGTAGCTGTCTGTGTCCTTTATCCTAGCCCACTGGAGTGTGAGCTTCTGAAATTATCACCTCCATATCCTCTGTCCTTCAGACTTATCATTGTTCAGTAAAAACTTGTTGTACGAATGAGTAGATGAATGAGTGAATGAGAAATGGGCCAAAGTGAGGAGCCCTCATAACATCCTATTTCAGGTGGTCCCCAGGAAGGGACTTCATTCTGACTTACTAACCTTCATATCTGTATGCAGTAAAGAGAGACAGGTAATGGGAAGAATTAGTGAGTCTAAATAAGTCATTACCCACATTTGTACCTATAACTGAAGTATCTCAGATTAAGCAGGTCAAGCTCCAAATGCTGACCCAGCACACTATAGGAGACAGTATGGGGCCCACTGCACTACGGCAGAACAGTCCAGCTGAGGAGAAGGCTGGGCAGTTACTTAATTGGTTCAGGGCAAAACAAAAATGAATGGCCCTGTCCAGAGTCAAGGAGTGTCTGCCTCTTCTTTCTACAGACCTACTGCCTCAGCTCAGTAGACAGGCCACCTCTAAGGACTGCACGCTCTACACCAGGACCTGGATGCTCAGCTGTATTGAAGGTCAGGCTGGGTGAGTCCCCACTAAATGTGCAGTGGTAGCATGAATGGAAATCCCATACAATCCCATCATCCCACTTCTGGGTATTTACACAAAAACACTAGCAGAGATATATGCATCCCCATATTTACTGCAGCATTATTTACAATAGCCAACAATTGGAAAACATCTAAATACCCATCATCAGATGAATGGATAAAGAAAATGTAGTATGTATACCCAATGGAATATAACACAGTCCTTAGAAAACATGAAATACTATCATTTGCAACAAAATGGATGGAACTAGAGAGATTATGCTGCAGTAAATCAGAAGAAAGATGAATACTAGAAGATCTCAGTTATATGTGGAATACAAAGAAACAAAACAAAGGAACAAACTAAACAAAACCAACCCTTGGACACTGGCAATAGAACTGAGGTTACCTGTAGGGAACGTTGTAGGAGTGGGGGCAAACAGTGATGGGGTCCAGTTGGACAGATGTGAAAAACTTTTGGTAATTTGGTGGTGGGCAGAGTGTGTTGTCATGTATCTGAGGAATGGGTTTATATTATTTTGTAGTGCAAAGTTACCTCAATAAATATTAAATTAATTTTAAAAAATAAAAAAAGTGATGGTGCTACCAGCACACAGTGGCATCAGCTTCTACCTTGCACTCAGGCCCATCTGGGGACAGAAGCTGACAGCACAACATGACCTCTTCCAAGCAATGCAACCTGGTCACCTGAGAGAAGGGAAGGCCGGATGGGTCCAGGACCCTAGAAGGAGGGAAGCAGGTGGCTGAGAATCTACCTCAGCAGTGTAGGGAGGCAGCAGGAGAGGACGATATATGAGTTGAGGGTCCACTGTGTGCATGCACTATTGTCCCATCGGACTTCACTCATAACCCCAATTCAGAGATAGGTTCCTATTTCAAACAGCAAGCACAGAACATTAAGGCCCAAGTGTGGGGTGCTTCTTAAAGGGGCCCTATGGACTACATCCATGAAGCTGACTCTGGGCTGGAGGTCGCTGACCACAGACTCCTAGAGGGTCCAGAAAGATGAACTGGGAAAGTGGGATTAACAGAGAAAACACCAGAGGTAAGTGAAACCTGGGAATGCTGGGAAGACAGGACCAGGAAGAGATGAGGAGAGAGGTTCCCATAGCCCATCCTGTACCCATCCTGGGTTCAGGACAGGACAAGCCAAGCCTTTGCTCTGTACCCATAATCCTCTAAGCAGGAGCCCAGACAAGGAGCATCAGCATCACCTAGGGACTTGGTAGAAATGGACATTTTCAGGTCTCAATCCAAACCCACAGAGTCAGAAACTCTAGGGTCACCCAACAATCTGTGTGATAAGGAGTCCTCCATGCAATGCTCAACCGTGAGAAAGCCTGTTTATCCAGAAGGACCTGTAGATCCAGGGGCAGGAAACCTAACAACAGATGCACCAAAAGCAGTGGTTCAGAGCAGAGGCTCTAGAACCAAACTGTGTGGGGTAGAGTTCCAGCTTGGGCACTTGCCTAGCTATGTGACTTTGGACAACCCAGTTAACCAATCTGTACTCCCATCTGTACCATGATAAGGGTCCACCTGAGGGTTGTTTTGATGATTTCAGACTTGTAAAGTTCTTGGAAAAGAACCTAGCACATAGTAAGTGTTTTATATACTTGTTAATCAAAGTAAATAAAATAATGACTGGTGTTAAAAATTTTTAAATCGTATTGAAATAACATTGGTTTAAAATATAACTTAGGCTTTAGGTGCATAGCATTATATTTTGACATCTGTACATATACTAGGATACCAGCCAAAAGTCTACTTTCCATTCATTACCACATAATCAATTCCATTTACCCAATCTACCCATCCCTTTCCTTTTCCAATCTAGTAAACACCATTTTGTTCTTTTAATCTAAGCATTGACTTCTGCATTGTCCTTTGCTTTGTTTCTTTATCTTTCACTTGTAAGTAAAATCATAAAATATTGGTCTCCCTATGTCTGCCTAATCTCACTGAGCATAATTCTCCCTAGGTCCATCCCTATTGTTGCAAATGGCAAAATTTCATCATTTTTATAGCCAAGTAGTAGTCTACCCCCCACCCACACTCCACCTCACATCTTTTTTATCCAGCCATCTGCCAATGAACACCTCGGTTGTTCCATATTTTCAGCTGTTGTAAATAATGCTGTAGTAGACCTGGGGGTAGGTACACATATCTCTTAGAATTACTGTTTTTGTATTCCCTAGGTAAATACCCAAAAGTGGAATTACTGGGTTATATAGTGCTTCCTTTCTTAAATTTTTCAGGAATCTCTATACTGCTGCACCATTTTACATCCCCATCAACAGTGCACAGGGTTTCCTTCTCCACACCCTCACCATCACATGTTAATGCTCGTCCTTTTGATATAGGCCATTCTCACAGCTGTGAGGTGTTTTCTCATTGTGATTTTGATTTGCATTTCCCTGATGAGTGATGTCGAGCATTTTTTCATGTGCCAGTTGACCATCTGGATGTCTTCTTTGGAGACGTGTCTTCAAGTCCTCTCTGATGGATGTTAACATTGATCAAGCACTTACCAAACACCTGGCACTGGGCTCAGCTTATGGTGATGATTTCAGGGGATCCACACCCAGGTTGTTGTTTCGTTTCTCATCCTCATTTCATGAGGAAGGTTGGAGAGAGAGTTCCCAAGGACCAACAGAAATCTAATTCTGGGTTTATTGCAGACTAACCCCATGATACTGAGTTTCGCTTTGTCTTCTCTGTGGAGGAAATTAAAACATGTAATTTGGCTGTGGTGAGAATTAAGCTAAATTCTAAAAGGAATCAGCATATGGGCCCTGAACATGTGCTGTGCTGGCTCAGTGGCAGCACCACATGTCTGTGACCTACTCCGTCTGCCATGCCATTTGCAGGACGAAGTCTCTGTGACACTATCACAGCACTCAGATGCCAGAGAGCTTATAATGGCTGCATCTCTCTCACAGCCCTGCTAATAAAAGAGAAAGCTCCTCCCCACAGACCCAACCTATCCCCTGTGAAGTAACTGGGGATGGTGGTTTGGCCTTTCTCTCTATCATGGCCATTTCTGCTATTTTCCTCCTCCAAGAAGGTACATAAATATTCAGAGAACACTGGCATTTAGATGTCCTATAATTTAAGGACCTATTTAAAATTAAGCATGCTGAATAAAATGTCGTTATGAGGTGTTTTAAACCCTTATAAAATACCATCCTCAATACTTTGCAAAGCAGGTTATTTGCAGCTTCATAAACAGGGCAAGTTGTGGTGTCTCAGCCTTTCTTAGCTTTCCCTCAGTCCTGTTTCATAAATGTGGATTGGCCCCGTGGAATACTGTTTACGAGCGTAGCAGAAGGCATCAACTCCAACCCAGCATCGGGGACCCATCGTAGAATTATATCCTGGGACACACATAATCCCTAAACTGAGGGCATGAATAAACTGAGACAAGGTTTAGGGGAAACAGCCTGTAAACCTCAAGATTCCAAATGTCCTTCTTCCTCTGTACCTGCATTTCAGCTTGTCTGGTAGAGAGTCAGCGCCTTCACTCTCCAGCAGGGGCAGGTCTCTTGTGAATGTGAGGGACTGAGATACCCTCTCCCCAGGAGAACCTGAGCCAACGCCTACATAGTGGTCTCAGTGCCCTTCTTACCACAGCCATTTCCTTTCCTCCTCATCAAAGTAAAGTAACACATCAGAGGGTGACACAAACACATTACACCAATGTTAATTTGTTGTGTTATACATTATACCACAATGAGATAAGATACGACCAGAGAGGGAATTTGGATGCAGGAGACAGGTCATCTCTGTACTCTCTTTGCAACTTCCTGCAAATCTATAATTACTTCAGAATAAAAAGTTTAAAAACTCAAAGGGGCCCTGCAGGTTTTGAAAAATACATTGAAGACTGTTTTGTCAGTGTCACATGATGTGATGGGCTATCACCACTTGCCTCAGAAAACTATGTCTGAAAGAGTTTAAGTGACTTTGTTTTTGTTCTGTTTTTTATAAAATGATCCTTTTAGTTTAAGCTCAGAAAGGAAATTGATCCATTGTTATCTACTATGTATCTTGCTCTGTGCTAGACTATTGATTTGATACACAAAGGAAGTTATTAATTGTAATTATAGTAAACACCAATATTATATTTCATGGGGTACTATGTTTTATACTATACAAAAGTTTTAAATCCTCACACAGGTTAGTCCCTTGGTTAGCAGTTAACAAAATTTTTATTGATTGGTTGGCTGATTCAATACTGCCTTTTCTGTATATATCTTGATTAATTTCAATTCAATAAGCAATTCAACAAATGCCTGTTGAGCACCTATCATGTAAAGTCTGTAACTCAACGAATACCTACTTAAGCCAACTATGTGCTCATTTTGGTAGGATTCAAATAAGTAGTTCTACTCATGATCCAGTATGCTAATCATAATAATGGTGTAGTGGAGGCAGTCATATAAGTTGTTTATTGTGTTATTATATATAGGTGGTGGCTGCAGCAGAAACTGCATCTTCATTTCATAAATAGAGAGGTGCTCTAACTAACACAAATTCACACAGCTAGTGAGATGCCAGGTCAGGATTCAAATGCAGCCAATGGTTGCAGAGTTCAAGTTTTTGACCCTACACACTACATTCTTCTTTCTAGAGACAGAACCAAAAAGTATACAAAGTGCTATGGGATCACCTGGGGAGGAATCATTTACTCTACTCTGAGTTTAAGGATGAGAAAAGATTTCCCAGAGGAAATGACACCAGAGCTGAGAACTGAAGAGTAGGAGTTCAGTCGTCAGAACTGAGGATAGAAGAGAGCCACCTGTGTCACTGGGAAGTTCCTTTGATGATCTCCTTGGTTCTGTATACCAAATACTGGTTTCATCGCTATTGCATAGTGATAACTGTGTATTGCAAAGCCTTAGAAACTCAGGTCCAGCATGGTCAGATAAGTCACCATCAGTATAGCCTGGCCCTTCCTTTATAAGCTTTTCCAGGTGAACTAGCCTTCATAACCTGAAAGTGTAGGACTGTATCCACAGCCAGCACAGGTCCCAGTCCTGGGTTTGTAGATTGCAATGGCTCTTTTCTATTTCTCAAATATGGTAGAGATAACTTAAATGCTCAGAAAAGAAAGTAGTATAGTAAAGAAACACATGTATGAAATATTCCTTCTTATTAATCAATTTTAAGTGTACCATAGAATGTTTTTAACTGTAGTCACACTGTGGTAGAACAAATCTCTAGAACCTTTTCATCTGGCATGACTAAAATTCACTTAAGGATTTAAAGATGGAAATGTGAACCCCTAGAAGTGGTTTCGGCATTGTCCAAGGTGCTAAAATACCAATATCAGAGCAATTGTTTCTCTGGTTATTTTTCAGAAAATGTTAGACAGGAAAAAGATCTTAACTACTAATTTTTTCAACTGTCTCACTGGTGCTGAAATAGAAATGAAGGGGTTAAAGGGAGAAAGTATGATTTTCCTTAAATAAAATAAACTACAAAAAATATACACAAGACCACTTTGCAGTGTTGTTACAAAGGTGAGTTATTTTTCAAAGAAAACACTGTGGCCATAGTCTAACGAGCACTGCACTGGGAGTCCGCTGACCTCTAGCCCAGTTCTCAGCTCTGCTCCTCAGACAGAAATACCTGCCACTTCAACCTTACAAAATTGGAAAATAAAAATGAGATACTGCTTGAGAAAGTACTTTGTATCATGAAAGCATTAACACATAAGATATTGTTATTACTAGTAAAGTAATAAATAGCACAGCAAGCACTGCCAAGTTAGACAGATTTATTCCTATCAAATAAAAATCTCTTTGGGGTCTGATTCTCTCACAAATACTATAGAGTAAAGCTCTAAGTTCTCTTTTTGTGGAACCAGCCAAGCCTGTTAATAAAAAATTCCAACTCCCTTTTGAAGAACACTTATCCCTGATATATTTTGGTTAGTAAGACAAGACATCTGACAATAAACAAATGATAGGACAGGAAATTCACCTCCTCTAGGACAGATGCATCAAGCAAATGTAAGGATCTCAGTTCGGACTCTGATCATTGGAACCAGAGGCCCAGACATGAAAAAGGATAAGGGTAATGTTGTCCAACTCCAAGTTAAAAATACACAACACATCCAAGAAAGTCAAAACACTTTTAGTCTTCCAACAGACATCATGAAGTCCCTGCATTCAATGGTATCTGCCATCAAGTAACTTATTGGAAAGACGGGGAGAAATTAGACTATGAAGCACCATAAAAGAATGGAAATTCAGCCTTAGTTTTAGAAAGATAGTTGAATGTCCATGGAGATAGAAATATAAGTTTAGGGCAGGTATCTCAGTAAAAGAGAGTGAATTCTAGATGAATAGTGAAGAGAGATTGTAAGGAAAATACAGTTTCCCAAAATAATTTCATGGGATGGAGACTTTACTAGGTTTGCATCTGGTAGGGTTGCAGAAGGAAAAGGAATTCTAGAATGTTGCCTAGATTTCTGGATTGGCATCTTTAATGGACACTGGTACATCACCAGCCTATAGAATACAGAAGGAGAAAGATGAGACTCTGGGAGGGGTGGTAGTGAGGATAAGCTCTGGCATATGGTAGATTTACAGGTTCCTGGGACAGATATAGACCTGGTGGAGATAGGTCTGGGGAACAGGCAGAACTCTCCATTAGACTAAGAGTTGTTCACAAGAAGATGATAGTTAAAACTACAGGATAAGAGTTTGACCAGACAGTACATAGACAGTGAAGAGACCACACAGCCAAGGTCAGAAGTTTGGGGACATGAGAGTGCATGGGGGCAGAGAAAGTTTCATGGGAGACCAAGAAGAACCAACTAGGAAAGTAGGAGGAAATCAGGTAAGAGTAGTGTCAATAAGTCATGTAGAGGCATGCCCTGGTGACTCAGGAGTTAAGCCCACATCTGGGGCACAGTCCTCCTACAGACCAAGGACCCAAATTTATAGCCCGAGGTCAGAAGGTAATAACTAAAATGAATAACTAAATACATGGAAAACTTATGTCTTCTTCCTCCTCAACCTTCTTGCCTGCTGCCTGCATGCCTGCTTTCCTCCCCGTTTAAGAAAGAATAATAATAATTATTATTATTATACATATAATTATTATTATCATTATATCATGCAGAGCCAGAATCCCCAGAGGTATGAATTCAGTAAAATTCTTCCAGAATTAGCAACACCAATTCTTCAAGCTGATGTTCTGAAAATTTCAAAAGAAATAAACAATTAAATGTTTGTTGAGTACCAGATCCTATCTAAATATTTCCTGGGGAATCACTGTCTGGTTCTCCAGCCTTCAATGGTCTTCATCTATTGATAAAAATTTCTTACCAAAACGAAATTGTAAACCATGAGAGTCATGAGGCATCAGAGAGAGGCAGGAAACATGGTAATACTTGTAGAAACTTGCGGAGAGGGGACTTAAAGCTTGAAAGGTGGCAAAGTTCTGGGAGGTAGACTGGGGATCCAGGTGACAGAAAGAAAGGCCATAATGGAAAGGAATAAGGACTCTAAAGAGTATCACAGGATACACTTTGCCTGGGATAACCTTGTGTCCTAAACTACCCTCTACCTGGCACCTGTACTAAGTGGTATACGATTCCTCCAGGCCTTTGAATATGCTATGTCCCCCACCTGGGTTACCCACGCCCCTTCTTTGATGCACACATTTGCTCCAGACTGATCAACAGACTCTAAGCTCTGTAAGAGCAAAAACTATCTTGCCTATATATCTCTAGCTCCAAAGTTTGATGTTATAAAATTCACAGTATCACATTTGTTAAATAAATAAACAAATGCTAGGACATGGAATGAAATGGGCTGGAAGAGACAAGGAAGATAACGAGAGAAACGTGTGTTTTAAGTGATACACTGTGTGTTTGAGTTTATCAATTTAGTTCACATTATTCCAATGTGAGACAAACTGACAGATCAATAGATTGCATAGTGGCAGTGTGAGACCTGAAATAGATTTGGAGAGAGACAAACATCAACTCCAGATTTAGGGCAAAAAAATGTTTTGTTTTGTTTTTCAGTCTATCAACTGTTTAACCACAAAATGTATTTTAGTCCAAAGCAGATTGAGTAATCACTTCTGAAATATTGCAACATATCAGTGACAGATTCCCAGAGCCTCGCTTTATGGAAAGATAAATTTTCCTCTTTGACACTCTAGTATTCAGAGCATCATTGGTTCAGAGAATTATAGTTGACCAGCTGCCACTGTCTACTGTGCTGGGTCACCCCCATCCTGCAACCCAACCCTTTTCCAAGAGCACTGCTCGGAATGACTTCCAGGAGGTACCAGCCTCAGCAGCTATTTTATCCTCACCTCTTGGCTGGAATCATTTTTCTTATGCTGCTGCATTCCTTCATCCAGTTTCAACACAGTGAAGAATGCAGATTACACAGCAGCTACTTAGGTTCCAAGTCTGCTTGCAATGCTTTTTTACCTAAGGAATCCTGGGGAAGTTACTTAACTTTCCCAAAACTCAATTTCTTCACATGTAAAGTGGGCATTATAATACACCTACCTCACAAGGCAATGGGCCTCAAATAGGAGTGATCTTCTCCTCAAGGGACATTTGACCATGTCTGGAGATATATTTGATCATCACAAGCTGATAGGGAGTGGTACTGATATCTAGAGGTAGAGGCTAGGAATGCAGCTAAGCATCCTACAGTGCAGAGGATGGCAGCTCCTGCAACCAAGAACTATACAGCTCTGACTGTCAACAGCACCAATGTTGGAAAACCTCAGAGCATTATTAAGAAGCATTTGATAAATGTTAACTCCTTCAACCTCATCATCAAAACCCCACCATTCCCCTTGGCTTCTAGCTCCTTGTTCAAAATCCTTCCTTCATAAGTTCTTTCTCCCATTACCACTGCAAATATCCTGATGAAAACCCACATCCTTTTCACACCTGAGACTGTCTTCCTGTCTCCTAATTTATCCTTCTTGTCTTCTACTTCAGAGCAAAGCCCTGTCATGAGACTATGAGCTCCTCAGAGCCAGGACTTGGCTCTTCCCTCTAAGCACTACCCACACCAGTCTCAATGCCAGCCACACAGTGAGTGTTGAGCCAGATGGACGTGCACGTCTTGCCAAACTACCAGGTTATCTGTCCCAATACTCCCCAGGGCGCTAGCCCCCAAAAGATTGTTCAAAGATAAAATGGAAACCCCTTAGCCATCTCCTCTAAAGTCCCAACCTCTGCTTATAATTTCACATATGACCACACTATCATGATTCTTTCTTTGAAGTCAAAGGCTTATATTTTCTATCTACAAAGCACATTTTATACTTGTTTCTGCATTTTTGCTCACCAGTGTGCCCTACCTTGGTACCTTCTCTCTCTTCTCCATGTAGCCAAATTCTATCCATCCTTAAGATGAATACCCAGATCTGCCTGCCGCCAAAAAATAGTTTTTCTGATGACTCCAAGCTATCATCACTCTCTTGTCAGTCCTTATAATTTGAATTATTTGTGGATTTCCTCATCTATGAAACAGGCATTGATGGAATCTCTTATGGAGCCTATATCCATAGTCTTTCTCCAAACAAGTATTACAACCATTGAGAAATAAGGCAAAGCTGACAAACAATTCTGAAGTCATTATCCATACACCTTATTAATATTACTTGAGTATAGCTCCTAGCTTTTTCTTGATCTTTTACAATTTAAATTGTCTAATCTTTCTTAATAAGGTGAAGAAAACTCTTTTTAATTCTTTGGAGGAGAGAGGGAACAGAAAACAAAATAAATGAAATCCCAGCCTGTTGTCTCCCTGTGTTCCTCAGCCCCGGCCTTGGGATGGAGGAGGAGATGTGCTGGCCTGTGTTTAGATAACCACCCATAAGTGAGCTTTGAGGGTCCCTGAGAAGCCCACACCTTATGTATCTCTTCCATCTATGTATTGCTTTACTTCAAATTCCATTAATAGTGGCTCAACTCATTCCTACCCAAAGCTGACTCCTCCCTCAGAGTTCAACCTTGTTGAACTCTTGCTCTTGTTTGGGAGAACGTAATATTATTGAATACTGACATTCTTCTGAAAGTCTGCTAAAGTTGTCTTTTTTACAACAGTCACGCACTCAGAAACCCCAGCCTCAAACTATCACAGCTGAGTTGTAATAGATGAAGATGGATAAGAGCTTCCTGTCCTCAGATCTCCTATCTAGTCTGGGAGACAATTCCACAAGAGCAAACCCATCAGAGAGAAGAAAAGAAATAGCATGGATCTGGGGAGCTGACAGCTGCCATGGTATTGGCAGTCAGCAGACACAGTGTGTCATGCCTACAGATCAGGATGACAAGTGTTTCAATTCTCTAAGATCTGGTGCTTCCTAGATTCTGTAGGGTTGGTCCACTGGTTTTACTTTTATGGAGGACAGATTGGCATTTTAATGGATTTTAAGATGTGATATGCTTCGACTCAAAAATCTCACTTCTAGACTTTTCTCATGCAAACACACATGAGCATGTGTAAGGAGACCTATACGTGAAGATATTTGTGGCAACATTGCTTGTTATAGCAAATAAATGGAAACAACCTAAATATCCATCAAAAGGAAGATGATTCAATAGATGATAATGCAGTTGAGAAAAAGAGTTCTTTTTGTATATATTAATGAAAAGCTATTCAACATGTTCTGTTAAATGAAGAAATCAAGATGCAGGACAGTATGTGGAGGAAAATATTATTCTGAATATCTTTCCATGTAGGTAAGTCTGGAAGGACACAGCATCTGGTGATGGTAGTCGGCTCTGCAAGAAGAACTGGTTGGAAGAGAAGGGGGAAGGGGGAATTACTCTTTCTTTGTATTTCCTCTTTGTATCTTGTTGCATTTGCGTCAGATGCACATTTTCAAAGAATAAATAACTTCAAAAAAGGAAATAAAAGCCCAGATTCTGTACTGAGATGAGGGCATGAATTCAAGCCCCTCCAACTACTAGCTGCATATCTAAGTGGCATGTCTAACTTTACGAAGTCTTACTTTTCTCAGTGTCAAAGCAGGAATAATGTTATCCTGCACATCATTATTCTTGTGAAGATTAAAGGAAGCAATGACATAGGCTAGAATCTCAGTGAGTGGTACCTATAGCAACCAGCATCCCAGTCACCAATCTCATGGCTAGTGAAGAGCACCAAGTGTCAGCAAAGACCTGGATCAGAAAATGGTCTTACCCACTCCTTGGCCAGACTGATCCTTTACACCAGCCCAAGACTGACCCCAGCTGTGAAGTGACTACACTCCTAAGTCCCATTCATATAGCTCCCTAACTGTGACCCTGATCAGGACTGGGTAGGGTGTTGACCTAAGTAAGCTGATAGGAGAACCAGAAAAACAGTGTAGAGTCAGGCAAAAGGTTTGGCTATGACAACCTTAGTTTAAAATCACTCAGGTTTAAAAGTTTAACTCCCCTCACAGCTGTCAGGAATGTAAATTAGTTCAATATTTTACAAAACTGTTAGGTCGTATTGACTAAAGCTAAACATAAACCTACCCTATAGCCAGCAATTCAATTTCTCAGTTGATACCAAACAGAAATGAGTACTTATGTCCACACAAAGACTTGCACAAGAAAATATACTCACAGCAGTTTCATTTGTAATAGTCAAAAACTGGTAACAACCAAAATGTTCATCATTAGAAGAAAGGGTAAATAACATGTGGTACAGTCAAGTGATGGAATACTATCCACCTTTAAGAAAGAATGAATTGGTGTTAAATACAGATTGAGCTACAATGTCAATATTCAAACATGAATATAGCACTGTGAACAAAAGAGATAATAAACATCAATCATTTTTTTAAATTATTAAAAAATTAAACAAAAAAATGAACGAATGAATGAATTACCGGTGCCCAGCACAACATGGACAAATCACACGGACATCATATTAGGTTTAGAAGAAAATCCAGACACAGAAACAAACGTTATGAGTTGAACAACTGGCAAAACTCATCAATGGTGCCAGAAGTAGTCATTACCTTGGGAGGGTCACAAAGGAAACTTCTGGAGTGCTAGACAAGTTTGATATCTTGACCTACATGGTTGTCACATGAGTGTCCACATCAGTTACAAAAATAAGACTCAAGATGTGTGCATATGTTTATGACAGATCCACAGCAAATAAAAAGGAAACAAGTAATAACAAAATGCAATAAAGCTCTATTCTAGTTTCCCCAAACTTTTTATTCATTCATTTATATCATTCTTTTATTTTACAATACTATGTGATTTTCAGAAGAATAGATTCACCCCTCTGTCACACTGCACTCCCTGCCAGAGTTAGAGCTATAGTGCCCGTCCCACTGTTGTTCTTACTCTTTCACCCCCAGGCTCCACACACACGGTTCCACATCAGTCTTGAGAGTTTTGTTGGTTTGGTGTTTTTTTTTTCCTCTTTTGGTTTCTTTTACTGCACATATGAGTGAAAGAATCCATTATTTTTCATTTTCCTTCTGGTTTATTTCATTTAGCATAATCACTTCAAGTCTCATGCAGGTTGTTGCAAAAGTCACAGTTTCGTTTTATGTGGACTCATCCTCACTGGCCAGAGAATCCATCCACCAAAGTTGTCACTTTTTGCGGGAGGGACCAAGCCTTCCCCACAGGGTTGTTCAAATAGGTCTTGGAAAACATATCTACACGAATGGCTTCCTTCTAAGGAGGTCACCTGTCCCTCAGGTGTCTGGTCATGGCAGCATGTCACATGCTGCTCATAGTCCCTGCCTCACAGTTTTTTGCACACAGGGTTTGGGTAGGGTTCTCACAGTTGAAAGGATTGCTCTTCAGGAAGACACAGTGCTCGATGGGAAGCCAGCTGCCCAAGGACGAGACCCTTGACTCTGCTGAGCTGAGAGGCATAAACCCACTAGCACCTCCGGAGGGGTCCTTGGTTATTTGTTTGAGTCATCCACTGAGAGAAAAAGATGGAAATTAGAATTGCTAATTCTCCCATTCAAGCCGTAGCTGAGCGCTTGACTTCTACCCTAAGCTCCCTCTGCCGGTTCTTTGGAAAAGGCGGGTATCTGTTCTCCAGACTGAACTGACCTCAGGAAGGGCATTTCATGTTAGAAATTCCAAGGTAGCTTTCATAATGCCATCCTCCTTTTCCATCTCTTCCCTGGAGTCCCCAGGTGACTATCATGAATTTCCTGATCAGCCTCAGAGCAGAAGAGCCAGGAGGTCGAGGAAGGTGGGAGGTCTTGAGCGGGTGACCACGTTGATGCCTCCCCACCACACACATACTGACGACATGTTTCTGGTGACTGGTTCCTCAGGAAGAGACAGATCATTCTCATCCACAAAGTAGTTTTCCCAAAGAATATGGACAATCACCTGCAAATATCACTTCTTCCAAGCCCTGACATACAGATTTGAAGTGTGGAAAGAGGTGGATTTTGAGGCCCAGGGTTCTAAACTGCTGAGAATTAATGCATCTATTTCCACCCCTGGGCCTCTCCAAGGAATTTTGTCCCTCAGGAATTCTCAGGACTGTTTTTATCTGCAGAAAGCTTGGAGATGTGAACTATGCTCAACTGAACATAGGTCTCTGCTTTTGTTCCAGCCTAGAGCTGCAGAATTCCCTCCTGTGCCATTAAAACCACTCGAGGTATAATTATAGCCCCTGCCCACTGACCCCTGGCAGGGGGTGGAATGCTCCCCTTTTAGACTCTCCAGCTCTTTCCCAATAACAGCTATTTAAGGCCCTGTCAAGCTAAACAATTGCTGTGATCTTGTCAGAAGCATGTCTGTCTTTTTATTTTTATTTTTCCCATTCCAAGGAATGATTAGATTTAAGTAAAACTTAACCTTAAAAGTTCTCAGTGTATGTTTGAATTGACAAAGAAAATAGGAGCATCTGTACACAATGCAGAGTCCGGCTCTGCTCGACTTTCTTGTCTGGGCTGATAGTCAGCATTTCTGGCACCTCCAGTATTATTTGTTCAGATTCACGGGACCTGATGGGACACAATATAAACATCTCCATAGCCTGAACCCTGAGGTAATAGATTTGAAAACATCTGACCGACTGTGTAAAATGTGATCCAAATAATAATCCCTATTATTTGTCTAAACAAATGGGCTTTATCTGGGATCCACATGATGGATGTGAGTCACTGGTCTGCCACATTCCCCAGGGCTTCTCTGAGTTATATCTGATTTTCCTTCTGACTTCTCTCCACACCATCACCATGATCCTGGGAGAATGAAGCTTTTATGGAGCGAGCAGGAAAACGATTATAATTTGTTCAAAAGTAAATCTGTCACAAATAACGATTTTTAGGAATACACTGTGTTGAATATCAGGCAGCCAGGAATCCGCTGGCTGAGCTCTTCCAAGTGCCCTTCACATACAACACTCACTTGGTCTGCCCATCAACTCAAGGTTAGTGCTGCTCAGTTCTACCCCATTCAACATGCTAATGGCAGTAGGGAGGAAAGCATGGAGGGCATGGTACTTGGGTAGGATGCCGTGTGACCACAGGGGCAGACAGGAATTAACAGGAGGCTGAAAAGAAGGACTTTGGGCAGATGAGCCCTCTGAGGAAGGTATGGATGTCTGGGAGATGGGACATGGTCAAGAAGGCGATTGAACAGGAGGGTGGGTATCTGCTTGACAGGGTTGCCATCAGGCAGCCTGCTTACTCTGTGTCCCTGGGCTGTCAATAGTTGCTATGCACAGGACAAAAAAGGTTGGGTAAGCAACCAAGTTTGGGAAATACCTGATCAAAAGTAAATGGGCTTCTTTTCAGCAAGATGCTAAGGGTCTTTAATGTGCAAATGACAAGGATTATAGTTTTTGTGGCTTGTGAGATTTCATATGCCTGTTTTTTTTTTCATCTCAAAGGTTAATAAATTGCACCATTCTTTTATCAACTGGGTCAAGTTGGAAACTGTGTTTCACAGAATCCCCTTCTCTGTACAGCTACATGTTCAAGTGGGCTAAAAGTAGAACTTGCTTGAGATTCGGAAGTAGAAGTAAAGCAGTAACCATTTCTCTCTCAAGGTTTGTGAGGTCAGGAAAGGTGACAGAGATGCCAGATGGGTTCCAGCTTGTATTCCATCACTCTGTGCCTAGCTCTTCATGCCAACTTGAAGTCCTTATCACCAACAGTGGCCTGAACCAGTCACTAGATTCATGGCAGCAGTCAAAAACGCAATAGCTTCCCATAGACCTCTCCATGAGTCCCTCTCATGTTTCTACTTCAGAGGCTAGATAGGCCTGCCTTCTCAGATTTTCTCTGCAAGTTCCAACTTCCCATCCATGGCAGGGCTTCCAGAAGATGGAAAGTGACCCTTTATGATCCTCCAACTTCCCCAACTTGCAGATTGTGTTTGTTTCCTCAGGCTGTCATAACAAAGCACCACAGGCTGGGTAAATTCAACAACAGAAATTTATTTCCTCCTGTTTCATGAGGCCAGAGGTCGAAGGTCGAGGTGTCAGCAGAGTTGGTTTCTACCAAGGGCTCCCTCCTTGGCTTTAAGATGGCCATTTTTGCCCTGTGTCTTCACGGGGTTTCCCTCTGTGTGTTTATGTCATAATCTCTTCCTTTTTTAAGGACACCAGTGAGATAGAATTAGATGATATAGAATTCATCTTAATTACCTCTTTCAAGATCCTATCTTCAAATACAGTCATATTCTGACTAAAACTTCAATATATGAATTTGGGTATACAATTCTGCCCGTAACACAGATTTTTACCTCCCAGCTTCCCCCACAATTATGGAAAGTCTAATTATAATCAATCTCTTATTCTATGACATGCACAGTGGCTCCATCCCTATTACAGAAATTGGGATCTGCTATAAAAGGAAGAGAAAACTGGTGGCATTGACTTTAGAACTGGATGGTGGGAAGTGACTAAAGAAGTAGTGGAGTTTGGGGTTGTCCCCAACTTTAATCTGACTCCAGTCTGCAGAAAGGCAACAGAGGCTCTGTCTTGAACCCTAGAGTCTCTAGGGTCAGGGGTTCAGGGGATTACCCCAGAATAAGATTTATAAAGGCTCCCTGCCAGTCCAGCAACAACCCCCTGTGCTACTGACTGAACCTAGAATCTGAAGAGGCAGCTCTTATCAAGGATGTCTAGCCTGGCCCTGCTGCAAAGCCGAGCAGTAGACAGGAGCCTCCAACCCAAGGAGACAGCCATCTTCTCCAGATGACTAGACATATGTGAAGCAATTAGAGAACCATCCAAAACAATGTATAATTAGCTCTCTGTGTATGATATGGACAGTCCAAGTCTTCCTCTCTTCTACTTTAAGCTCCAGTCAAACCAAACCATTCAGTTTCCTGAAGTGTCAACCTATTTCACGCCTCAGGGCCTTTGTTCGGCTACTCCCTCTTGTGCGGAAGACCCGCCAGCATAGCTGCCTAGCAAATGTCTATTCATCTTTCAAGCATTACTATCTGTATGAAAGATTGGGGGTGGGGCACATAAGTAGCTATCATTAATTAAGCACTTGCCATGTGCCAAGAAATGTATAAGATACTTCATTCGATCTTCTTGACAACCCTGTCAAATAGATACTCTGAAGCCCCCATTTATGCATGATGATACTAAGGTTCAGAGAAATTAAGTGGCTTTCCCAAGGTCACCGCACAATGATCTGATACCTATACTGGCAATGTAACTAACTAGAAATAGTTACGTTACCCATAGTTAATAAGTGGTACAGGTGGGTTTCAACCTCAAACCACTGTGATCCAAGTCTGGCTCTATGTATACTCATGTATACAATGTGGACTGCTCCTCTGGAGCCAGGTTTGGACCAAAGACTGAACCATCAGGGTCCTTTTTATCATCTCGCTGTATACTCTAACTATCTGGAGGTCAGCAACTCCATCTGAGGGTAATCCTTTCTAACCATGCACCCATCAGTGTATCAATCTCTCCTGAATGGGCTGAACAGGATCAGAAATGCTGCTCTGCTTTAGGAGGGGCACTCTTCACTGAGAAGGAGTCGTTCCCGCCATCGACATGGCAAATGTACAGAGGATCTAAGTGAGTCCATAGACAGTGGGAGATGGAGGGGTTGCCTTGTCAGTGGTGTTGAGAAACTGTCATAAGGAGAAAAGGAAAACTATCTAGTCACTTTATGTCAAAAGAATCCAGATGGAATAATGCTTAAGCATGGAACGTAAAACTACGAACCTCATAGAAGAAAATATAGTTGATTTCTCTATAATCAAATACCCAAAACACAAACCATAGACTTAAAAAAAATGGATAGAAATCACAATTCAGTAGTCACAGGATTTAACAACACCACAGACAAAGTTAACAGCTCAATGACAGATTGGAAAAAGATATTGCAGGACATAATTCTAGTAATGGATTAATATATACTCTAGACTCTACCAGGAACTCCAAGTCATGAAGAAAAAAGACAAGAAGCCCAATTATCTTTTTAAGGGGAATGGATAAAAACAGGCAATTCACAAAAAAAGAGAATAATGAGTTGATGCTCTTACTCCTAGTAATCAAAAAGCGCAAATTAAATCATGATGGAGATAGTGCTTTGCTGTTACCAGAGCTGCAGAAATTATGAAAGTGGGTAATTCACAGTTCGAGTGAGAACATGAGGCAATGGGAACACTTGTGCACTGCTTGTTGGGAGTTTTAAGTTGGTACAGCTGTTTTGAAAAGCAATTTAACAGAATTTAGAAAATTATGGGCATTTACATCCCAAGCTCTTGCTATTCCACTCCCATTTATACAACCCAGAGATTTTTCACATATCTAATAAGGGAAGCAGTATGAGGATGTTTGTCAACAGTATTATTATTTCTAAAGCAGGAAATTAAATTTGGGGGTCCATCACTGGAGGGATAATAGAATGAAATGTGGAAGACAATAAAATACCAGGCGACAGGGAGAATCTGTACATAAATCAACATAGGTAGTTCTTAGAATCATGGAGTTGAGTGGGAAAATTCAGAACCAGAATGGATTTTATGGTACAATACTTTCAAAAATATTAAAAGTCATACATGCATATAATAATTCCAGATACTTTACAAGGAGACATGCATATTTAAATTTTTACATAAAACTCACTAGAGTAAGAGTTTATGGGGGTGTTGAGGGTAATGATATCAGAGATGGGGAGGAAATAAAAACTACTACTTAGTTAAGCAGTAAACAAATAAACAGATTTGGAGCAGGACTCTGTGTCGATGGATGGTGATAGGGACCATCTCTTCAGCATCCAAGACCCTAAAAGAAGAGGAATGAACCTGGGAAGGAAATCACATGAGCAAGAAAACCAGCAATGACTTTGGAGTAAATTGCCTGACTTCTAATCTTGGCTCTGTTAGATTTGACCTTGCACTTTTCCCCACTGGACTCTGCTTATGTCTCTTCAGCTTTAAAATGGAAATGCTAGCAATACCTACATTGAAGTTACCTTTTTGTACAGTTAGATGGTATCCGTGCAAAGCATCCTATAATAGCAGGAGTTCTGTGACCATTAGCCACGATTCTCTCTATATCAAGTCTATGTTCAATGGTAACACTGTGGACTTTAAAGGCACAACATAACATGATAGTAAGAACACAGTGGGGTCTTTTAATCACAGATGGTTTCATTCTACCAGTGGGGAATTGGTTCCACCCTGGGCATTGTCAACACTACCTTCTCCCTTGAAACCACAAAGCACATGGTGTCTGCTGCTATGTCTTCTGGATCAGACACCACCTTGGCCATGCTGCTGAGAGCTGAACAGTATCGCACAGGAAGGGTGTGAATCTAGGTCCAGAGACCCACGTGGTTTTGTGTTGTAGATTTGCACTCACTGGGTTACCTAACCTTTTTGTGGCTTATTATTTTCATTCATTAACACAGAAAAAAATGGCATTTCCACAAAGTTTTTATGAGTGTTCAATGTGACAAAGTGCAACTAGCTCCTAGCAGGTAGCAAGTGCTATGTGAATAACAGTCGGTCACCATTAACTAGTTCCAATGGTGGTAGAAATTCCTTCTAGAAATCTTCAAATGGAAATAAGTGTCCCCAGTCACATAGTACAAGAGTGACTCCCTTCCAGATACCAGGCCCAGCCTTGTGGGTGGGTCTGCTGGCAAATTCATGGCCTCACTGCCTTGGAGCTGGGCTATTGGCACCAACCCCCAGTCTCTGGGGTCTGTATTCAACAAAGGGGCCCACTAGATCAGTCTGGTTTGTGTTCCCTCTCCTGCAGCTTCCTGGCCTCCCTATGGAAATGAAAGGCCTTATTCACGGAGAGGGTTGGGAGGCAGTGAGCCACCTTTGCAGAAATAAATAGCTAGAGGAGGTCCAGAAGCTTCCCTGCACAGAGGCTGCAGGGTCTCTCAGGCAGCCAATTGACAAAGAAACTTCTAGAAACTTTTGGTTCTGTGTAGAGTATAGTTACTCAAATAAAGGATGGTTACATTCCCAAACTGCTCTTGCCTGAAGTCTATTTGCCAGCTGGTGACACTTCAATTTTGTTGAATTTTATTTCTCTAGGCCCCTAATGATTAAGTTTCTGGAGTCTATGAGATTTCAGGAAACTCTCAGTCACACAATATACCTTGTATTGCTAGAAAAGGTTCCTCTCTCTTTGGAGAGGAATGCTGTTTTAGATTCTAAGGCTCCAGCAAGTTTCTGCCCTGGAAGAGGCTGCTGTTCCCTTACCACCAATCTCCAAAGATGGGCATCTCCACTGATGTTTGCTGAACCAGAACCCTGGTACTGACTTTTGTGGGTCAGGCCCTCACACTTTCATATTTATGGGCTACATTGTCACTAAAAAAACATTAAAAAAGATTCCCTGAGCAAGAGGGTTGGTATAAAGATGAATATATCCAGGCTGGATTCATAATTATGAAAGTAATATTGTTATATCCTTGTTTACCTTCTGATTTTTTAAATTAATTAAAATATTGTCAAGGGCCCCAGAGATTACCATGGGCTCCAGGCTCTGTGCTAGTAGGCCCAGAGGATGAGTCAGCTTTGTATGGAGTGTCTGCTATTTAGTTCAAACTGTGAGGTGCTTTGGGGATAGAGGGAATTGTGATAATGAGACAGAAGGAGAGGATCATGGTGGTGAGTGAGCACTTACTTAGGGGACAGGCACCATGACAAAGGCTTCCCAAAGTTATCTTTTTAAATACAGCAACCCTAGGAGGTTTCCATTCTAATCTTCATTTTACAGATACAGAAACTGAGCTGCAGAGAGATGAATTGACTTATCCAAGGTAGTAAATGGTAGAACCAAGGTCCAGCTGGTTGAAACTCAACTAAATGGCCCATTTCTGCCCCTAGAGAAGATCACAGCCTAGGTGTGGGGAGAAAAGGACATAGCAGAATCAATGGACTGCCACCAAAACTCCACCTGGTAGAGTCTTAGACAAATGGTTCAGACTGTTGCTTCTACCTGACTTCAGCAGTTAGAGGAGCACTAGAGATCGGCTCCACATGGAGGCTCTTGTCCTGGGCCTGCAAGACTGAAGTGAATCTGAGGGCTGGAAGGGGAACTTCTGGATTAGTAACAGCACATGAGCAAAGATGTAAAGATGGGGGAGAGAGCGTGTGACATCTGCAAGGAGCTCTCTAAGTTATTAGCTCAGGGTTTGCAGTAGGCAACTAATTGCTGAGATACCCAGCATTTAAAGGAGGTTGTCTGTTTCAAAGCAGAGCCCCAGGAATCAGCACCTGTTCAGAGCGGAGCATACTGGAAAGTAGTCTGTCAGACCAGGAAAATGATTTTATTATTCTTATAAATGATGCTTCTACTTCCTTTGGGAACTCAAGGGGAGTTTATAAGAGAGACACTGAGCTTCCCAATGACGGGGCTATTTTCAAATCAGAGTTGGCATTTGCATCAATTTTGCTGAGGATGAGCAATTCTTTTTTTCCACTCCAGCATGATGGAGTAGGATAAAAAGAGTTTGGTTTCTTGCACAAGAGGGAAATATATCTGAAACTTCAGGCTTCAGGAAAAGATCTTGAAGGATTGTTGGCTCAGCCAATGTGAAGAGAAAGATGATGCAATAAGCAACACCTGTGGGCTGAGTGGTCTAATAGGATTCAGCCAACTGGTGACCTTGAACAGAGACCTGGCCTTCTCTCCAAGGTAGTCTCAGGTGGAAGGGGCAAGGATGGGTGAGGCCACTGTGTCAAGTGTTTCAACAATGCATGGCAGCACAAGTTTCCATTCATTTTTGCTTTTAATTGATTTTGAGTTTGTTCTTGTTTTTTATACTTCCTCTGATTTCTCCTCAAAGCCTCTTGTCAGTGCTCCCTCTAAGCCTCCCCTCGCAGAGAGCACACATTCCTCCAGGTTCTTGTCTGCATTTGTTGGTCCATGACAGGCACTCCCAATGCTCCCTGTGGCCTTAAGCACCAAGTTAATGTCCAAACTGTTCCTGTCTGAAGCATGCTTGCCAAACAGTGACTCTTGCTGAATTCCATGTGTCCCTTCTGTGCAAGCCTCTCCACAATCTTGTTTTCTGACCTGGACTCCCCATGGACCCTCATCCCCCTGCAAGAAGACCCTTTGGGCCCTACATCCATTACCACTGCCATGTTCTTGTTCAAATGGCTGCTGGCCCTGAGAGTCCCTCTCCTCTCCTTCCCACTTCTCATCAACAACTCTGTTCAGGCCATGTACCCAGAGTCACCTGGGGCAGGCCCTGGACACAGAAAGACAAATCAGATTGTGCTGTCACAGAACTAGAAACGATAAGAGATGAGGGTGAGGATGAACCAAATAGTAAGAGAGAGCACATGATTCAGTGGAAGAGAAAATGGAAAAATGGACACATGAGACTCAGGATGCTCCCTTTAAGCATCAAACAGGTTCCTTTCACCAACTGCCTGCCCCAACTGCCAGTGTGACCCCCTTCAACATGCATCTGAGCATCTAGAGCCCAGTTGCCTGAGTTTGAATTCCAGCTCTGTCACATACTTACTATGTGACCTTAGACAAGTTACTTAACTTCTCTGAGTTTCAGTTTTCTAGTCTATAAAATGGAGATAATAATAGTACTGACCTACAAATGTGATAAGGTTTAAATGATATGAATATGTAAAGCACAAAATTGATTGCCATTATTATCCGGAGTCATCATTGCACATGCCTGTGGGTTTTCTCTAGGACATCATAGCTGCTCCATTAAATACTGCTGTGATGTGGTGCTGAGGAAGAGACTGGCTTTTGTTGATTTAAGTACATATGCATCACCCTAACAGTCTGCCTGTAACTCTATGACAATGTTCCTATTGGGATCATCTATCTCATTGGCTCACACTCAATGCATTGACTTCCAAAGAGTGCAAAGAATGCTGATAACATTACATTTTGATTGACGTTTTTAAAAATTAAGAAAAAAGAAAGACACTTCTGTCTTAATGTCCAAGAATAGACTCTGAAGTAAGTCTTCCAGCTTCAGGCCTCAGACAGAATTGGAAGAGGAAGTGTTCATTTGTCGTCTTTCTTTATAGGCTGCATTTCTGGCATCACTTCGATGCTAAATGGGACTTGTTAAAAATAGTGTTAACAAGCATTTTGACAGACTCCATTATGGATACAGAGAATATAGCCATGAAGAGTCAGACTGTGTGAAATCCGACCCAGTCCCAGCCAAATGGTTGGTGACTGCAGCTGCCTCCCAGAGGACAGTTCAGTGACAGCAGGGTCACTGGCTCAAGAAGACCATTTGGGAAAATGGTATTGGTTTGACGCTAATGTGTTCAATGAGAAGTTGTCCCTCCCTCACAGCTTACCGCTGCTCTGATAGGAACAGTAAATGAGATTTATTGGGAATAATCCCTCAGGCTATTCGTTTTTTTTTTTCCTTGAGTCTATCCCCCATATCCTTCTTCTCTGGTAATCTTAGCATTCTGCCAAAGACCAAAGATTTATTTTAATTTAAGTTAATCCATTTATTTGTGTTGTTTCTCTGTATTCTAAATATGGAATAATTCAAAATTTGTCTAGCTCATGTCACTGAGCAAAATACCCTTGAGTTCCCTCCATGTTGTCTCAAATGGCAAAAATGTTACCTTTTTATTGCTGAGTAGTGTTCCATTATACATACAGATAGAGAGAGATCATCTATTGATGACACTTAGGTTATTTTCGTATCCCGGGTTTTATAGATAGTGCTGCATTAAATGTAGGAGTGCATACATATTTTTGAATTAAGATTTTTACATTCTTTGTATACCTAGAAGAGGGATTTCTGGAGTATAGTTCTATTTTTAAGTTTTTGAGAAATCTTCCTACTGTTTTCCAAAGTGGTTGTACAAACCTACAATTATGCCAAGAGAGTATGAGAGTTCTTAACTCCCCAACCTCACCAATACTTGTTTTTCTTATTGTTTTTATATAAGCCATTCTAGTCAATGTAAGGTGGTACTCATTCTGATTTTGATTTGCATTTTTCTAATAAGTGATGAAGTATATGTCTTCCTGTGCCTGTTAGCCATCTATATTTTCTCACTGGAGAGTTGTCTATTGATACCTCTGCTCATTTCTTACTGTTTCTGTTGTTGCTGAATTGTATGTGTTTTCTTATATATCTTGTCTATTAACCCCTTGTCAGATATATGATGTTACAAACACCTTCTCCAATTCAGTCAAATATCTTTCCTTCTTAGCGCTTTTTTTTTTCCGTTTTTTATAATCCCATGTGTCTACTTTTTCTTTTATTTCCTTTATCATTGGAGTTGAGTCCCCACATCTCTAAGCGCACTGTCATAAAATGTATGGCCTATGTTTTCTTCTATATATTTTATATATTCTGGTCTTACATCCAGGTCTCTAATCCACTGATTTTAGTATATGGCATCAGAAAGTACTCCAGTTTCATTCTTTTGAACATGGCTGTCCAGTTGTCCCAAGACCATTTGTTGAAAAGACTTTCCTTTCTCCATTGCATATTTATGGTTCTTTTGTCCAAAATTGACTGACCATATATGTCTGGATTTATTTCTGGGCTCTCAATTCTATTTCACTGATCTTTGTATCTGTTTTTATTCAAATACCATATTGTTTCAATTACTATCATTTGTAGTATATTTTGAGGTTGGGGAGCATAATATCTCCATTTTTCTGTCTTTTACTTACGATTGCTCTTTTTGAGCCTTGTCTCTTCAGGATCAAGTCACAATAAAACCTAAAACGTCAGTGAATATTGGCCATATGGCTTTATACGCATGCAGTGGACTTGATGGGGTGGGGTCTGTACAAAGGGAACAAAGTGAGTCCTGGCCTTAAATGCCTTGGAGAGAGAAGAGTTGAGTCTTCTATTCAGCAAGTGTCTTTGTCTCTGTGTATTCTAGTTCCCATCTGTAAAGTGGGGATAATAATTGTCTCATGGTTACCCTGGCTGGCTAACAGTTAAGCCCACTGGATGCAGTTCAAATACATCCCAAGGCAGAGAGTGGGAGTTGGGGGTGGGGTGGGGGGTGGAGCAACCAAGATGAACAACTGAATAAAATAAATAAAATACTTCTTCCTCCTCTCTTCCTGCCTGCCTCTGTTCACTTTCTCCTGCGTGTACCTTTCTTTAAATAATAATAATAATAATAGCCTCATGGGGATAATGTTAAGAATTGCAGTACTTCACACTAAACAAGGGAGCAATTACTATTGTTATGCTATCACCTGGGGACAGTCAGTATATATAAAGCCCACTCCAAACAGGTGGGAAGATGCTGCATATTGGGGAGAAAGACACCTCCTCCTGCCAATATCCCAAAGTGTACACTGCCATGGCTCACACCCAAAACGGTGTGCTCACAACTCCATGCCTGCCATCTCTCTGATGCTCCCAGAACACCTCATCAGATGTGGTTACCAATTCTAGGAACTCCACCCTTCCCCATCACAGTACTGGTCTCTGAGGCCTCCTCTTCTTCCTCTTCCACCCTCTCTTCCTCCTCTTCCACCCTCTCTTCCTCCTCTTCCTTCCTCTTCTCCTCCTCCTTCCTCTCCTCCTCCTCCTTTCTCTCCTGCTCCTCCTTCTTCTCCTGCTCCTCCCTCTCTTGCTCCTCTCTCTCCTGATCCACCCTCTCTTGCTCCTCCCTCTCCTCCTCCTCCCTTTTTTCCTCCTCCCTCTCCAGCAACCCCTCATGTGCTGGAACCACGTGGTTCTGCTGTTTCCTCTTTGAAGAATGAAAGTGGAAAACCAGGTAGAGACTGGTGAGTGGAAGAAGCACCCTAAACAGCCTGACTCAAGTAAATGTGGTCACAGCAGAACCAGGCTCCAGGCTCAGGCCTCTAGCGTTTTGCACTCCCAGCTGGGAGAAGATAGGAAGGCCCTAGAGTTCCACCCAAATGGGTCCACATAAGAAAATGATGGTCCAGGGAGAGGAAAGAGATTTAAAAACCCTTGAAAGCTTACAGCAGATCGAGATAAGAATCCTTGTCTGCAAGAAATTCTCCAAGTGAATGCACTACCTCTGACTTTGATTCCTCACAGCCCCCTTTTAAACAGGACTGCTCTATGCTTGTAGAGAGACTAGGTTCCTAAGAAGCAGGAGCCTCCTAGCAAGGATAAGACAGCACCCCCCAGGGGATGGGAGTTATGCCTTTTTTAGCTATCTGGACCCCATCTCTATGAGCAAAGGCTGGCACACAAAAGCTTCCAATAACATTGAAGGAAGAGGGCAGCTTGAGGGTCAAGCCGAGTCTTAGGGAAGTCTTTAAGGGAGGGGTCAGATGTTACTCATTTGGGGGTCCCTCCAACATTAATTTTGGGGGACCTTCCACACAGAGCTCAGTACAGATGTTGAATGTGGCTGAAGCATTGTGAATAATCAAATACAAGTGAATCACTTTGACAGAATGATGACTCTTAGATGACTCTGGAGAACTGAGAGGGTACTGTCCTGGCTACTCTAGAAGAGGCTCTGTCCCACCCAGACCTGCAGTCGTCAGTGCCTTCTCCCTGGCCCTACCCTGATTCTGGTCTGACCATATGAAGTGGAGCTCTACGGTGCCAGCTGAATGATCCCTTAAACAAAAGTTCCTGTTCCTCCCAGAAACGGACCCAACAGCTGTGATGTCCTTATATCCAGGAGACTTGTATGATAGGACCTTGGGTATGGGGCTGATGAGAGAGAGGGGACATACTACTTTAACACATGAGTGTTAGGGCTCTCGGCTAAGCATATGCAAAGCTTTATGAGAAAATTCATTTTAGTGGTTTTCAAATAGAAAAGTAAGGACTTCATGTAACAAGAAATGCATAAAGGGGAGTAAATATCAATGTATACAAGTGATTTGGTTCCAACAGCACTATATAAAGCCACGTAGAAATGAAATTGCTACGTGATATTGCCAGCTGGCTTTAACAATGAACTCAATGGTTTTCATATGTATATTTAATATACACATATATGTATGTATGTGTATATACATATATTTACAAATATCTACAAATAAACACACATATACACACATACACAGTATTAAGCAATAAAAATGTCATAAAGTTTATAATGACACACAGCATCTCGACTTCAGAGGTGACTGTTCCTTGAAGCAATTAATTTAATCATCAGAGCTCCTAATTTGAACAAGTCTGTCTTAAATTTTTGCTAATTTTGTATTTGTAATTCCTTTTCTTAGAGAGTCCTTGAAGTGTATAAGCTTCAGACCTCTCAAAACCTGATCTTCGCCTGTCTGACCACCTCACTCCCTCTTATACTCCAGTCCTGCTCCTTAGAGGAAAATAAAGCCAACTCTTCTGCATGTTTCCTTTTCTGGATTATAGCTTTATCTTGCTAAGTAAGATGCTTCTATAGCTAATTTCAATCTGTTTTAGGCAAAATCCATCCATTTCTATTATAAAAGATGAGGGTTGAGTTCTTTCTCACACTCTACCTCTATCACTCCACGACCTTCCCTCCCCATCCAATAAAATCATGTCATAATTTTAAGTGAATTACTACAGTATTTACATTTCTGGGACCACATAAATCTTCTCCATAACTGAAACAATATATTAGAATTGCACTTATTTCTTGTTCACATTTTCATTTTTCCTTGAGTTGAAATTGCCTTACCTTTTAATTTGCTTATTTTCAAGGTATCAATCATTAATCCAAGTCAAACATCAACCTAGTTAAAAAAAAAAAACACCTCATTGGAATAAAATATATGAGATAATCTCTAGGTTTCACTTATTCTTCTGTATCATCTCTCCTGGCCCCTCTATCTCTTGCTCCAGTCTTATCACTGATATCTGGGGCATCTTTTGCCATCAGGTTCAAATCCCCTTCACCTCTCACTCAGTTGGCTCCTCTGTCTCTTGGATTCAATGATTTTTGTTTATTTTTTAACCCAATTTTTGCAGAATAGAACTTTCTAAAAACAAGTACATGAGGGGTAATTACTTTATCCTTGACAGTTTGGTCACGCAGAGAATTTGAGACTGGAAAACATTTCCCCAAAGCATTTTGAAAGATTGTTCCTTATCTGCCAGTATCCTGGGCTGCTGCTAAGAAGTCTGATGTAATTTTGAATCCCATTTATTCTTAGAGGATTCTTTCTTTCTCTCTCTCTCTCTCTCTCTCTCTCTCTCTCTCTCTCTCTCTCTCTCTCTCTGTCTTTCCTCCTTTCCCTGTCCCTCCCTCTCTCCCCACCCCTCTTTCTGAAGGATTTTAGGATCTTTGCTCCATTTCTGATACTCTTGGCCTTGATATGAGTCATTTTTCATCCACTGTGCTCAGCATCTGACAGCCCCTTTCCATCTGAAACTTAAGTCATTCAGTTCTGGGAAATGCACTTTTATTATGTCTTTGTTAATTTCCTCCCACCAATCTTCTCGGTTCTCTTTCTGAAGCTTCTATTAGTTATATTTAGACCTTGTAGATTGAGTTAATAATTTTTTAAGTCTTATCATCATGTTTTTGTTCCCTGTTCAAGAATATTTTTCCTGACTTCTGCATGGGGATTACAACTAGGCAGACTACCTGCTTGTAGGAGTTGAACAAAGGAAAGGGCTCTTGATTCCTGTGTTTACAATGTGTCCCCAGAGCCTCCTCTGTTCTGTCAGCTGTCCTGAATTCAGGGTCTCTCTGACAGAGTTTCTGAAGAGCCATCTCCCATAATCAACCAAAGAAAAGGGGGTTTGTTCATCTACCTGCTCTTCACACAGATTTGTATTCTGTCTACCCATCTCATGTCTTACCCTTGTCTTCAGAGGTAGCTGGGACTTCAGCTCTTGGTATGAATCAGTAACCTGGGCATCCTGGTGTAGACTTGAACTTCAGCTGTCTCCACTGCCTACATTCCTTCTCCCCAATTTCATTTGTAACTTGCTCCTTGCACAGGGAAGCCAGGGGAGCATTCATGGATTTGAAATCTCTTTTACCCACTATCATCTATGCTCCTATTGTCTTTGTTTTGGAAAATTTATTCCATTTATATTCCCTTTTTCTACCATTTTATTGGCGTATTGAGAGAAATAAATGCAAGTGTGTAAACTGCCCTTATTATCTCAATCTCTACTTTTATTTCTTTTGTTTCAAAAATTGCAATTTTGCATAATTTCACACCAAACAGAACTGTCATTTGTATTGCCCAATTTTAAATACTAAATATCTTACTTTGGCAGTTGTAACATATTTTCTCAAAAGCCTTAAAAATTAGGAATTTCAAAAAGGGTACATTTGCCCCATCTCAAACTCTGTATGCTCTGCTTAGGATCCAATCCCAAAGAATTCAATGGAAGTTGACTCAATTATTGCTACATCATTAAATGAAATACTCAAGTCTCTGTAAGATCTAAGTAATGGCACTAGGCACAGAAGGACAGAATCAAGACAGGTGCTAAAAACACATTGGAGCAGCTTAAACAGGAGGGGAGAAAGAGGAAGGAGAGGGATGGAGACATAAGGGCTCATCCATCTGTTGTCACTCTAATTTCACTGTGCTGTTGGACCATTAGATAAGCCAGTCACACTTGCAGGGTACTGGTAAGCTACAGTATCATGCTGAACTTGACGTCTCCAACTGGACTTTGCAGGAAAGAAATGGGCCTTCAATCCACAGAAAGATGGTGAAGGCGTGAAATGAGATGATAAATCTGAAAGCTCTTACAAAATAAAGAGCTATATAAATGCATAGTGCTATTACCAGATCTAGTACATCTAATACAAGTCTGGTCTTGACTCATTGTAACATTTAGGCTAAGTACATTGCAATCATTTACTGTGTAGATAGAAATATCCCTTTGATATGATGAATATCTATAAATAAGTATGAAGAAATACAATTAAGGAAATGAAATCCCAGGTCACCCAAGGTTGACTTGGAAAGAAATCTGCTCCATCCCTCTCTTCCTTTACCATGGCGATCTTAACAAACACATATGAAGATGGTGGCATCACCCAAATGGAGGGAGTCTGGGGCCCTGGGTCGCCAGAGAGAAATTCATATCAGACTTTATTCTAAGTAAAAATAAATTCTTGTTGTGCTAAAACCACTGAGATTTGGGGATTGGTTTTTACCACAATATAGCCAAGCCTACTCTAACTAAAAGCTTGTACTAAGAAGCTACTGTCCCATGCTAGTAAGGTCTAGGGGGGATGCATGGAGATGACAGAAAGGAGAGGACTACTCAAGATGCAGAGTTCTTTCCCTCATGCTTGGAGGTAGAGGCAAGACCAGAAATAGGCCTCTGGATTATGATTCCTTAAACATTCTGGGGTAAGTAAATAAGAAGTTGCAGAATGGAAAGCAATTCCCCTCAGAGATATTACTGCCCTGACTTCTGTGTGGCGTCTGCTACTGTTTCCTGGTTGCCCTGGTGTGGAAGTTCCCACAGTGCCATCTCTCAGATACTATGGAGACACCCTCGTGGAGGCAGTCTCCCACCAAACCTGCTCCAGGGGAGGAAGATATACATGAGTCATGATTTTCCTGACTACAGAGACCCTGGCCCTACTCAGAAGCATGGGGTACAGAGGAGCCCTTTCATGTAGGACATCCTTTAAGAATTTCTTTCCAAAAACAGAAGCCATCCAGTGGTCTCTGCCACAGGGACATGTACCAAAGTGTGGCCTTGAATGACAACCTTCCCAGCTAATATTGAAACACAAGCACAACTCAGCTCCAACTAAGGTCATAAACTGTGAGGGCCAGAAGGCCCTTACACATCTGTGTTTCAGTAGCTCTTAATCTGTTTTGAGTCATGTGACCTTGCAAGGATATGGTGACATCAGAAAAACACACGGACACATACTAGTCACAAAATGTTGAGTGTGGATTTTCCCAGAAGTTCCAGGGTTGTCTACAAAGCCTGATGCCTGGGGAACAGCACTATCTGTTCTAGAGATACCCTACATTTAGAGTTAGATATCCTCCATCCACCCCAGGGACAGGAGAAATGACAGAGTCAGACCTCTCCCTCTAGCCACAGGCCACCCTGCCTCTTACCAGTATATCTAGCATGGGACTCCTCCCATACTACACTCCTCCAGTGTGCTAAGGAATAGTGAGGTTGGTGAAGAAATATTCACACTTCCTTGACAAAAGCAGGCACTTGAGGTTCCAGAGCTGAAGGCATGGAGCTGGAGGCATCTGAAGGAGTAGACAGTTGAAGCCACACTGGCTGGTAAGCATAGCATCCACAGTCCCCTCGATGCTGCTGCTGGATGGGGTACAGCTTGTGATGAATTTTGGGAAAATTTGATATGTGCTCTCTGCATTTGGGGGTATATGTCTAGATAGAGGCCATAATGCTAAAAATTTCTGAGGATGGGAGCTGCCTGTGGCCACCTACTCAGTAGAGTAAGTAAGGATCCCAGTATGATGAGCCACCATCACTGCCACCACTGTGACTGTGACTGGTGCAGGAAGGAACCCCTCCTACCATCTCCCTGGGGAGAGCGCTGAGGTCAGAGGAGCCCAAGGAAGCTGTGGGTTCTCTAGGTGACTGGTGGTCCAAGTGAGATAATGATCTACGTTCCATCTGGAAAGGGGTGCTATAAACCTGGAGCAGGGAGGTAATAAAGGCAGTACTGGCTGTCTCTTTCTAGAGAAGTCCTCAGTGTGAGGAAGGCTGGAACACTGTCCCCAAAGCACATGTTCACCACGATGTGCAGACCACCATATCAAACTCCAGGTAGAGACAAGACAGCAGCAAACATTAGTGAGGCTGGAAGGGCCTGTCTCCCTCCATTGACCAGTTATCAGGGTGAGGAAGGACTTTGCTCTCCCTTTTCCTGCTCCTTGCCCTCAGCCTTGCACCCTAGGGATGGAGGAGAACATGTGTCTAAAAGTCAGACTCTGTCCTCCCGACTCTCAAGTGCAAAACAACAGACCTTATTTCTCTCCTTCCACAAGTCCTGAGGGTCATGCTGTCTTCATCCATTTAGGCTGCTATAACAAAATACTGCAGACTGAGTAGCTTACACACAGAGAAATGTATTTAGCATTGTTCTGGTGGCTGCAAGTCCTCAGGAAGCCAGCATAGTCAGGTGAGGCTCTTTTCATGGTTGCAGACTTCTCAGTGTTTTTTTTCCCATGGAAGGAGTGAGGGACCTCTGTGGGGTTTCTCTCATAAGTCACTAATTTCACTCAGGAGGGCACCGCCCCCATGATCTAATCACCATCTTCATCTAATACCACACTCATCCTCTGGGGTGAAGATTTGAACAAACATTGAGCACATAGCGCATAAATAAAGTTTTCATTGGAAGAGGAGAGGAGGTCTAAATTTCAGATTAAAACTTAATTGGACTCAATTTCTAATAATTAAAAGTGACAGAAAAGAAATGGAATCTGCCTAATATATTACTAGGGAAAGAAAAGAGTTAACATACCCAGCTGAAAGGGATGATTAGAGAAAGATGAAATCATCTCAGGTTTATACCCCACGTGAGCTAAGACTATTCAATAAATCACACATGCATTCAAAATTTGGCATCTGATTTCATTATGTACGTGTACAAGCGAAGATTGCTTTTTTGATCTTCATTTTAAAAAATTCCACCCATTTTACAGATGAGTAAATTATGAATGTTGAGACCCAGAAAACCCTGAGGGGAGATGGTTTGTGCAAAGACACATGACTCACAGTCTCATGTCCCTGGCACCCACTGATTACTGACAACGTTAAAGGAAGCACCTATGTCTGGCCTGGTCTTGAACTGTCCAAACTCCTAAGTAGCCTCTTGCATCCCAAGGTGGGCTGAGGCAATGAGGCGGCCAGCCTAGACTGAAGAAAAGAATGTCTCTCAGATGGTGCTTTGTATCCACTTGAGAATTTGAGGCCAAGGACACAGGGTAAGAAGGCAAGTTACTTGATGCACAAGTTACTTGTTTGAAGCCCTCTGGATTGCAGAACACACATCCACAGCCACATCCACACTCAAGTTGAATAAAGGCCAAATCAAATCAAAAATAGAAAGAATTTTGGACGATGTACCACTTTGGACAAGCCCTCTGCTTTGCCCCCTCCAGAAATGCTGATTCTTGAGTTTCATGACTTGACTGTTGTGGGGTCTAATTAAAGGGAGAAATGAATGAAAATGTGAATAAGAAACAGAAATCTCATGCTTGCCTCTAAGGAAAGCTATGTGTTTCCAAGTTTCCCTTAAATACCACTGAACGGTTTCATTTTTCCAAAACTACAAGTTAGCCTTCCTTTCCTGTTAGAAATTGTGCAAACATGGCACATCTTCAGCATGCCTTGCTAACCACAGATTCCATTATGTGTTTAATAATTGACTATTCAATAGAGCATTGATGCATTTTTGTCTGGAACTAATTCACCTTTGTCTGTGCCTCAGCACGAATGTTCAGAGAATCACAGATGGGATCGTAGAAGTACTTCGAGGGTTGTTCCCCGACACCGATCCACATCCAGGGATTATTCACATCAGGTCCTGTGCTCAGAGATGTTCTCGCATGCTAAAGTCAAACGAAAATGTGATTTATGAAGGACTCGGAGTATGGGACTACACCTTTTCCCTTCTAATGAGAACTAACAAATCACAGTCTGTGAGCAGCTTAAACCAGTGAAGAAATTGTAGGCAGTGAAATTAACGAAAATGAACACCCTTACAGCCCATTAACACTGTGGAGCTACCCGCCATGGAAATCCAACTGAGATGTGCTGGCTGGGGAACTGGGTATTAGCAAATTCATCTGTCTTGACTTCTCTGTAGTGGATGGAAAATCCCTGCTCTCTCCTAGAGAATTTCTGCCTTCTTTTATTGGTTTGTATTTATGAATTTGAGCAGCAGCACAAACAGCGCAAATGGTGCATGATTTTGTGATGGACTAGGCACATGCTCCAGTAGGGTGCTCTCCTGGGAAGTACCAGCTCTGTGCCTGGACCTGGATACTGAACTGGTTGGTGTAGCCTGAATGCCACAGATTTAAAAGGGAATGGAAAAAAACTTATTCTGAAACTGTTCTTAGCCATTTGAGTGGTCTTTGCTACTTCATGTCAGAAGCAAATACCCTCTAGCAGGGGATGACTCACTTCTGTCCAGTCATGAAGAACTATTCTCAAATAGGAGAAATGGTGACACAGGGAGAATAACTCTTTCCATCTATTGTAAAAACTGGGCAACTGACTTCATAGCAACTATATTATTATACAAAATTATATATTTCTTTAAAAATTCTATCCACAGCCTTAGATGTTGATTGCCTTCTTGTAGCTTGAGTTTTCAATTGATTTTTTCCATTTATTGAGAATGTGGATCTATTTTCAAATTTTAATGATTGTCCTTTGACATGTATTCCATTAAGGGACTCTATTCTCTGGTTACATGCAGGGGAGAAAAAAATGTCCTGGGTTTCTCTGCCTTCCCCAGTACTTTGATTTGCTACATTTTGTTGATTTGAATGCAGGCATGCAAAGTAGCCTGGACCCCAGGGTCAGGGGCTGAGTTCCCAGTGCTTGCTGGGGGCAGAAAGAGCTTGTGATTTAAACTGCACTTACAATCAAATCTGCACCTGGGCCAAGACTGGAAAAGTTTGGCCTGCTGATCGATTCTTTTTTTCACTAATCAGCAAAGTTGTTAAAATACCCTCAAAATCATTACCCAGGCCTCAAACACTCTTGAATGAACAGAATCTAGCTACTGTTTCCTTTATTATCCTTCTCCAAAATACTCAAGTTGGAAAATGAGCACCCAATATTTTTAGCTATAATAACAACTTAAATGCATAATAACGCTTACTAAAATGCAAGCTCTAAGTGTTTGCACCTCTTATCTCATCATAGCAATCATGTAAGGTTATTATCTCAAAATTATAGATATGGAGACCAAGACAAGAGGTTAACTTGCTCAAGGTCATACAGCTGCCAGAGATCTGGGCTGGAAGCACAGGCTGCCTGCTGCCATAGTGTATGCACTAACTGTGTCACCTGACTCAGGGGGACTAGGAATGCAACATGTGATTGGATCATTGACACAACTGTATTATCTGAAGGGTGTGGTCTTTTATTGCCTTTTCTTTCATTCTGTCTCTGATACATATACAGAATTGTGACAAACTCAAATAAATGCATGGTAATAGTCTACCCCCGGCCCCTACACCCTGGTCAGTTCTAAACTAGAATCTATGTGGGGGAGAGTGGCTTGGAGGAGAGATTGTCAATTATGCCCTTGGTAGCTGTGTGAACTTGGCGGGTTTACTCACCTCTGGGAGCCTGCGTGCCCACATATAAGGAGTTGATGAGAAGCATTGCTCCTGGTGTCCGCTCTCCTGGGCAAATATGCTCACACAGGTGAGCCATCACTTTTGGGGAGTAATGATGGTGACCGGCAGAGGGCCAAGTTTACATGGGGCTTTGGACTGTGGGGGATGGTGAGCTACATGTTGAAGTTTTGAAGAGGAAAGGCAGACTTGCCAAGTGAAGCCTCATAGGGAACAGGGGACACCAGAGGCATGGATGATGATGTGAAGAGCGCCCCCTCGAGTTGTGCCATGTGCTTCCCCTGGGGTAGGAAAAAAGATGAGCTGCCTGGAGAGACAGAGGTTTGGAGATTTAATTAAAAAAAAAGCTGGTGGGGAGGGCAGCTGGTGAAGGATGTTATAAAAGAGACTATTTAGAAAAATTTGACATGATGCAACTTCCCCCGCTCTCTGCCCACAAGGCCTTCAGCAAAAGCCACACCACTCATCAGTGCTTTGTAGAGTTGGAGGTGATGGGTACTGCATGAGGTTGATGGGGAGGGAAGAAAACACATGCTGAAGATGACCTCTTAGCAAGAGCAGAGTTCATCCTCCCCTGTGGTGTCTACCATGTGACTGTTACTTACAGATTACAGAAAGTCCTTGTGTACAAAGCCCTTGTGTACATGAAGCCTGGAAGTCGCACTGCACACCAAGAGAGGAAGGCCAGGAGAGTTCAGGGCAGGCTTCCTGTAGAAGGAGGAGAGCTGGTTGGAAGTACGAGAGAACATTTAAGATGGATTTCAGAACATTAGGAGCCATAGCTGATGACAGGAGAGGGCCCTGCGAAGCCCTATCCAACCCCCTGTCTGTCTCAGGCCTCAGTGGTGTGACAAGATGAGAGCAAGCTACCCAGAGCAGCTTCCCTCCAGGAAGATGGAGCCAGGCCCCCATCTTCTCTGGGAACGGTTGGGAAGATTTGCTTCCCAGGATAACCACTGGACCCTGTGACTTGGGGGTCTCCTGTAGTGCTGAGTGAGCAGGCATGCTGAGGGAGAAAAAGAAAGTGAGGAGAGGCAGGCTGCCAATGCATTCACTCCACCAATACTGACAGTTCCATGCTCATTCTGCTTGGTATGGTAGTGCACCTTGCTTGCCCCTTCAAAGATCGTTTGTAGGAGGATAGAAATAAAACCCATATACAGGTGATCGGACTGTAAATAAGGATTCCCTCTGAGGCAAGGAAATGGTACAGACACCAAATCGCCTGACTTCTGGAGCACAAACATGGTCGGCACAGTCATAGAGGGACTCCCCTTCAGCCTCACACCCGAACAGGGAGATTAGAACCTTATCCGGGTGGAGCACAGTTTCCATGCTTCCAGTTACCATCTCAGCAAAAAGTGGTTCTACTGAGAAGATGAGTTACTGGCCAGACCGTGGTCTGCCTGGTCTCCTATCTCAAATTCTCTCCAATGCCCACACTTAGGAAAAAGAGTGAGGTCCCATTTTCTGGGTGCCCAAATGGGCCAGACACCGGTTTGGACACTACTCCTATGAGGGGGTTGGAGTTTCCATTCATGTCGATGAAGAAACTCAACCTCCCGCATGAGACACTGATAGCTATACAACTGCTAAGTGGTGCAGTGAGGATTTGAGGCCACCAGGCATGCACCAGTTCTGTCTAATCACTCTCCCCACAGCCTGGCTTCTACGATGCTTCATGGCCTGCCCATTGTTGTATTTTCTGTTTTGCCATTGCTGAAGTGTTAGTGTCACTGAGACATTGCCTAGGCTCTTCTAAGTCCCACCCAATCTGTCCAGCACTCCTCAAAGTTCAGTTCAGGCAGCATGTTTTCTGAAAGGTTTTTCTGGACTCCGCCACCATCACCACCACAGCCAAGGCTCAGCTCCCACTCCGGGCTCCCGCGGTACCTGAGCTTCCCTCTATCATGACTGATCAATGAATGTCATTGTTCTCTACTTTCCTGTATCTGTTCTGCTCAGATTCATTCTACCCAGAGTCTAGACCATGATCTGGCTCAACTGGGACTTGAGAATCACTTGTTGAAAGAAGGAAAAAGGCCGAGGGAGGGAGGGAGACAGAGAGGGAGAAGGAAGGGAGGGAGGGAGGCAGGGAGGGAGAAGGAAGGGAGAGAGGGAGGGAGGGAGAAGGAAGGGAGAGAGGGAAGGAGGGAGAAGGAAGGGAGGGAGGGAGGAAAGAAGGAAGAAAGGAAGGAAAGAAGGAAGAAAGGAAGGAAGGGCACAGTCCTGGCCCCCATTAATCTGTCATACCTTCTTCCAGAACTGCCTGGTCTGATCTTCCACCACCACTTGATTCTCAGATCTTACAAAGAGGCTAATGTCTCTATCCCCAGATCAGGGCACAGATTCCCAGGCTGGAGCAGTAAATTGACACTGCAGTCAATTTCTATTCTTCCCAAAGGGCACGGTTTGTTTGTTAGTGATCTGCAGTGAATTTGTAATCACAGATCAGCTGCTCCCCTCCCTGTGCCCCTGCCAGGTCTCAGAGGCACCCGTGCTGAAAGGCCAGGGACTGCCTTTGACTAGGCTCTGCAGTGAGAGTAGTCAGGAAGGTGGGTTGTTGCTTAAGCCTCTGCATTGCCTACTAAAACTCGTGCAAACGTTTTCATATGGTAACTGTCCTCTCAGCTCTGGGGACAGTTCAACTAAGAGCATTAAGAGTAGGTTTGGTATTTTCATACTGCTTACCAGGACTCCAAGGCCTTTATTATGAGGAAGGGCATAAAAGATAGTAGAACATAATTTATAATAAGAGACAATGTAGACCTAGGCTTCCCAGGCTATAAAACCTTCCATGTCTATACCGGGAGATATCATTAAAGTTATTATTTTCCTGGTGCTTTACAAGGTATCAGGTTCTTATTTTACAGATAGAGTTCAGAGAGGCTAACTAAGGTCCTTGCCTAAAGTCACACAACCAGGAGCTGGGAGATCTGGAGCCGAAATCATGTCTGTCCAATAACAAACATCATGCACTTAATCACTTTGACAGGCAACATGCCCATTTTGCAGATGAGAGATTAGTACGTAACAGAACTAGGGCAGGAGCAGAACAAAGGCACTGAGATATGAGTGTGGGCTCTAGAGTCTAACAGAATGGGGTGTAAATCTGATTCTGCTGTCTCAAAGACGCACGACCTCAGGCAAGTGGCTGAGTCTCTGTTTCCCACCGTGTACCAAAGTATAAAAGCAGCTGTCTTGCAAGACTGCTTGCTGCAAAACACTTTAGAGTGCTGCTTTGAGAAAATTATCTTCTAGGTTCTTGGAGTCATCAGTCTTCTGTAGGCAGTGAGTTGTTATGGGCTCAGTTCCCTCTGTGTTAAATGTTCATTCATTCAATGTCCACAGAGTAAAAGGAATCCTTGCTATTGCTGAGCCTGGACCATGTTTTGGGTGCTGTGCTAGGCACTTTTTATGGAACTTTTATGCACTGAGGCACAGGGAAGTGAGGTGTTGGGCTCGAAGTTCTAGTCTGGGATAGAACCCAGGTTGCCACCCTTGTCACCTCAACCTGCCTAATGAACTTCACGGCTGTTAGTTACCTCTCAAATATGTCTACCTTGTGCAGAAAACCTGCTTATTCATGCAGAAGGAAGACCAATTCTCATGTGCAGAGGCTTGACAGAATTGTACACAGCATAGCTCTGCTAGGTGAAAAACTTAATCACTTGGCTTTTTATTTTTTACTTTTCATAATAAAATGCATTCATCATGTAGGAGCTTTTTCCTTCTGTTTGCAAATAATATTATTTAGCCATCCTTATACCAAAGGGAATTTACTTGGGAGTGAAAAAGAGAGAGGAAAAAGAAAAAGAAGACCTAGGGGACAGAATTACAGAACTGCTACACATTCTGCATTAGTTGGAAAACTGCAACCATTTCATTGTGGGAGTAAAGCTATTTTCTTTTATTTTAAAGTGGATCCTTCACCTTCCAAAGGGATAATTACGGCGCTGCCTACATGTTGTGTTCATAGGCTCCAATTTCATCTTTTCATTAACCACAATGGCAAATAACAAAATTGTGCCTGCTCTCTGGAAGCATCTTCATGACGGCTCCCATAACAGGAGGGAGGATCTGGCAATCACTCATCTGGTGACTCAGGTCATGTTTTCCATAATTGAACCCACCAAGGACCTTGTCAGAGGCCCCTCCTCTAGCTCAGCCACAAAGAATTCATAAAACAAAACTGTGGGCAGGTCCAGGGAGGGTGAACTGAACAAGGGCAGCACAATGGCTGTTAAACAGTAAATGCCCAAAACTGATGTTTGTGGGGAGTTTTAAATGCTGTGGAGAAGGTTTGAAATATAATGCTAAGGGAGAAAAAGCAGGAGATGCAATTTGTGGATAGTATGACTCCAGCTATGTTCAATATATAATCTCAATAGATTGCTATTGTGATGATGTTGGACTGTATTTGACATTTAATGTGTGTCAGTGAACAGAATTTTTTTGAATATCCACATATAACTCGTCTGAATCTCGCAGAGATGTAGGAGCCCAAGGCCTCCTTCTTGAAATTTCAAGGATCCCCTGAGAAAAGGGGATTTCATTTTTCTTGGAGTTGCCCCTTAACTTCTTATTCCAAACCTTCCTCTTAGCTCAGTTGTCAGTCCCCTCCTGAGGCCTCTGCTCAGTTCCTCTGCACCGGCTCTTCTTCCTAAGCCTCTCTCTGGACAACGGTCCTCTTCTACATCCCCAAGGCACTGCACGGAGCAGGCTTCTTTGTGAAATAGACTTTTATCCTAAAGGTTAAGGACAGCACAGCGCTATTGCAGATGGTAAGAAAATGCTGGGAGCTAAAAAGTCATCTGCAGTCTCCAAGCTTCACTAGACTTGCTGGGCCCTAAGTGAATCGGCCTGGCTTCTAAAACTGATGTCACTGGGCTCTGGGCTGTGTTCTTATGCCTGTCTGATTCCCATTTGTGTATTCCTCTCTGTGTCTTTCTGTGTCCTCTGTTCTCCATTTGGTCTGCTTTGCCTACCTCCCTCTCTCCCTCTGTATGTCTCTGTCTCAGATAACCTCTTAGACATGTCACTATGTTCATACCTTTGCTTTTCCAGTCCCCAGAGTCCTAACAATAGAAGCTCCCTTCCTCCTCACTTTCAACAGACTAAAAATCTTGTTTGATTAGTGTGCAGAGAATTCAGAAAATTTACTTTCATTGTTTCCTATCCAGACTAGCCAAGGAGAGTGAGGGAGGAGAGCCCATTAAGGTGTCTTCCCAAACAAATGTCTTCCTTGTCTTTCTACTCAAATTCATAAATAGTGTGTTTTCATCTTTTGAAGGAAATATGCCAAAATTTTAACACTGTCTTTGTGTGGCAATAAATGCTTGTGTGTTATTTATTTCTTCCTATTTTTTTGAATTTTCCAATTTGTCCAAAGCATGCATGACTTCATCATAATAAAATCTCCAGCATTATGCACTGTCAGATATCTGAGCTAATCTTCATGACCACCTTTAGAAGTAGATGTTAATATTCCCATTGAAGCATTCTATAAAATTAGGAAAATTGTTCAAGGTCACATAAGCAGAGGTGGAAATCAAACAACTTTTGACCAACTAAGTCATCAAACACTAAGACACGTTGTTCAGAGATGTACATCCTCTATTTTACCAGCGAGTGTAGTCCTCTCATACACCTGAAGGCTTATTAGATCACCTGTGCTGCCTTGCTGGACTCCTCACTGTAAACAAACATGTTCTATATAGTGTGGGTCACAGTATCAGTCTTCCCCAGGGAGGAAATCTACTTTGTCACCCACATAGACATCAGGCCTGGCACCTGTGGGAAGACTATACATCCTGCACCTGTTGACCTTGGAAGTGGCATATGACTTGTTTGGATTAATAAGAGGTGGGAAAAAAAAAGGAACATGTCAGTTCTTCACAAAATCAATAAAAGCCAACTTATGGTTCTCCATGTCTTTCTCCCTCTGCCACAAGGTAATGTCTCCAAGAAGGCCAATGTATAAGCATAGGGTAGAGCACAGTCGTAGCTGACCCATGACAGGCATGTAAAAAGATCTTAATATTTTTTAAGCCACTGAAATCTGGGACATGTTTGTTATCACAGCATAACTGAACATAAGCTAACTACTAAAAAGCTTCAGCCTTCTACCTCGTGGAAATAAAAATTAGGGAAGTCTTAACCACAGCACCACTATGAAATTCCACTTTTTCTTTCTGGAAATGATGTCTTCCTTTGTGATGTCTTTCCATACCACACTCTCCTGATGGGGCAGACGGGCAGGATTAGTTCCAGTGAAAGATCTGGAACCATCCTAGGAGAAGCAGGCCAATCAGTGCCTGTCTCTAAATCATTAGAGGACCATATGGAAACAAGCCCTCAGCCTGCCTACCTCCTCCCTGAGGGACACAGCACTCTGACCAATGGTGGCTACCACCGGAGGCTCAAGGATCAGATGCCAGCTGGGCAAAACATGAAAAACTAAAGACAATGGAAGGAAGGCTCTGGGGAAGAACAGTCAATGACCACCTTGGACTGAGATCAAGAGTCACACGGCCTTCCCAATCTGTGCTCTTCATGCCCTTAATACAGATGCCTTCAAGGGGAGAATGGGATTTTAACCAAAAAGTCGATGACTCAGTAAAAACAATAGCTGTCATCACTGGGGAATTGGTAGAAGACAAATCAGACTTTGCTCCACAGTCAAATGATTTTTCAAAGAATCCCTGAGGGGTGGACATGGTCATCTTGTCCCCAAGTGACTCATTTGGTAGTTCTGCTGCTGAAGTATCTTTATTCAATTTGTTCATTTCTTGAGCTGTTTTATCCTTCTTGCACCCTTTCATCTATGCAGCCATTCTTTCCTTCACAAATTCTGTAACTCATTCATTCCTTCACTCATTCAGTCAGTGAGACTGTTCCAGACATTAACAGTCTGAGCAGCACACAGAGGCACTGCGGGTAAGGGGACAGGGCAGGGTCCAGCAGGGCAGGGAAGGGTACAGAACCCAGATTCAGAACTGAGCTTTTGCTATGAAGATTCAAGAACTCAATGGTGGAGTAGCAGTTTGGTCAGTCACCTTTGACTGGCACAGTCGACATACATTGTAAGGATCCCAGTTCGAGTCTGAGGGTCAGGGGTAGGGGAACAACCAAGATTAACAATTAAAATAAAATAAAGTGCTTCTTCCTCCCCTCTCTTCCTGCCATCTTGCTCTGCTCACTTTCATTCTTACTGGCACCTATCCAAAGAAGAAAGAAAGAGAGAGAGGAAGAGAGAAGAAGACAACAGAAGAGAAGAAGAAAAGAGAAGAGAAGAGAAGAGGAGAGGAGAGGAGAGGAGAGGAGGGAAGGGAAGGGAAGGGAAGGAAAGGGAAGGGAAGGGAAGAGAAGAGAATTCACTAATTCTCTGCTAGAAACTTTGACCAAGAGTCATGAATCATGTGGTTACCTAGCACTCCATGAGCTCCAACAGACAAGTACTGGTTGATAGAAAGAATAGGGAACCCAGAGAGAGACAGCTCAGATTTGCCTTTAGAAAAGACTTGCTTCCTAAGGAGAAGAGCCTGTTTCCCAACAGCCTCTAGCCAGTTCATGGTCCGCCCCAATGTTTGTGCAAGATTGAGATGTTCTCAGGGAAGACCAGGGTTAAAGAATAAGTAAAGTGGGACACAGAAACCTGGTCATTTCTACCCAACACAGGACACCTCTTGTGAGCAAGCTGAGCTCTGCAGTTCCATGAGCTGCAAAGACAGTTGGGTCTACATTGTGGTCTGATGGCTGCCCCTGGATAAGCTTGCTTCTGAGCCTTCTCTTTCACAGGTATTACTCCCTGCACATCTTTTGCACCTTTAATTCCATCTCAATGTCAGCTTCATGGAAAATCAAACAGGTACAGAAGGCTAGGAGAAAAAGTGGGAGGGAGGGAAAAATGAACAGCTTCTTCTCACACCAGAATCTCTGTCATCTGAGTCCAAGCACCGTTTTTAACAACTCCCTCTCAGAAGCCAAATCAAAGTTTAATGCTGACTTTTCATAGGACACCTGTCATCTCTGCATAAAGTTATCACTTGACGTAGGATGGTACCCCTTTGGAAGGATGTTAGGTAATCGGGAAAGACTAAGACATAGCCCTGTTACTCCACAGACAAGCTAGGTAGTCTGAACCTAGAAAAACTACTCTGATAGTGAACATTAGAGTTGACTCTGAAAGGGCATTGAAACTTCCATGCTCTGCACACACATGTTTAGAGATCAGAGCCTACCAAGGTATCACTCAGGCCTCTTTGAGCACCAACAGTAGAAACTGACTCTGGCTAATGTAAAAGAAGATAAGATTTGCAGGGAAGCTACTGGAGAGCTAAAGAATCATGCAGGGGACAGACAGAAACCTGGCAACTCTGGGGTCAGTGTAGCCAGAGCTCTTAAACAATTCCACCTGGGCACTGCTGTAAAAGTACACAGATGTGCCATTTTTAGTGTCTTAGTTTCTTGGCTTACCCTCAGTTTCTAAGGAGAGGTACAGTGTCCACCCATGAACTAAAAGTATGGTCTGATGCCTTGATTAGTAGGCCCAGCAAGGCAGTATCCACAACTGAAGAAATAAGATGCAGAGGAAGCCAGTGGCCAGCATTATCAAAGACAGCACACAGACTAGTCAAGTGATGTCAAACATTTATCCATAGGAATTGGCAACCAGTAGAACAAAGAAATTTCAGTATAGAGGTAGGGACAGAGGCCAGATGCTCTAGGTTGAAGAGTAAATGGAAGAGAGAAGGTATAGGCAGATCACTCATTTGGGAAATTTGGCAAGAAAACAAGACAAGATTGTTAGAGAGATTGGGCAAAGTGAGATTTCCCTTTAGGATAGGAGAGACTTGTGCCTCTTTATAAGCTAAGAGGAAGGAGTGCAGAGAAGAGGCCAAGAGGAAGACATAAAAGAGAATCATCCTAACAATCAGAGCCCAGGGGCAGAAGGCAGCCAGGGTCTAAACAGAAGGGCTGGCCTTCAAACTCTGTCTTGGTCATTGTCATCTGTGCCATTAGCTCATTTAAGGCAGAAATCTTATCTTTATGACTAGAACAGGAATGGTGATCCAACAGAGACACCAGAGTTCCAGGACAGATTGATATTATCAGCTTGTTAGAGGCTAATGTTACTCATGTCCAACTATAGTGGCCTGACCAAACAGGTTTTAAACTTTCATATAAAATAAGAAGCCTGCAGGTAGGCAGTTCAGAACTGATATAGCAACTTTGTGGTATATTTAGTGTACCAGATTCCCATTTATCCACTCAAATATCCTTAGCAGGTAATTTCAGAGTTGTATAGCCTTAATATGGTGACTTGCTCTCCAGACACACATTCACATTCCTGGACAGAGGGATGAGGAGCTCCTGTGTTTGCAAGCAAAGTCTTCCTAGCAATACGAATAAACTCCCAATGGCTTCTCAGGACCAATCTGACTGCACAGACATCCACCAGGCTAAGTAAAATCAGGGTTTCAGTGTATTCTGAATTCTCTGCCTTCCTCCTAACAGAATCTTTTGGGGGTTCCTTTAAAGGATTTGCTTCTCTCTACTATGAGCATCTTAGAGGGAAAATCAATTCAGGTGCCTTCTCCTTAACATCAAGAATTGTGGGGCAGTTACCAATACCTTCCCAGGTCAATCAGGGGAAACACTAATTGTCGCCAATCTCTCTCAAGATTTGACTCATAAATGAATGAGATGAGTTCAGAGGTAGCTAGAATTTAATCTTCTGTCCTGCAGTAGCATTCTCACTAGACCATTTCTGCTAAGAGAACATTATGAGGGCTTTTACTTTCTAGTTTTTTCAGAGCTGCTTTCTTCCTGTCTCTTTCTAAGCCTGGATTTCCAAATTTCTTGTTCATTCTGAAGGTCCAGTCCTATCAATAAACTTTCTTCTACTCAGCAGTGACCGTTTCTAGAGCTTGTACAAGAAAAAAAAAAAAAAAAGACAAACAATCCTAATACTCTAGCCTCATCTCTGACCAGCTGCAAGTGATCCTGAGAAAATCACCCTACCTCTTTGGGGACACTCTCTTTATCAGAAAAATGATGTAGCCCCCCTAAAGTGCTTTCCACGGTGAACAATGTGTTATAACTTTGATTCTCTTAAAAAGACTTCTTAGTATCAAGTGGGTTCAGATGAACAACAAAACCTGAATAAGATTTTAGTAATAGGTCAGTGTATAAAATCTCCATTAGAAAATACAATGACAGCATGGGGGATGCCATAGTAGAATGTTCCTTAGATAGCTATGCCTAGGTAGATGGTAACCAAAGTTCACTCCATAGTTGGTGGCACTGGAATGCAAATGCAATGTGTCAAAGAGTAGGCAATGTTTTAGTAGCAAACTGATTCTTTGGTGTCTTCTTGCTATACTTTCAATGGCAATATCAATTCTCTGTTTTCAAATGTTCTTGATTATAAGACTTCTTAAGTGCATTATTACAAAATCAATTTTTAGGGACTCTTAGTTTTCAACTTCAAAGTGTCTTCTGCAGCAGACATGTAAATCTGCTTTACAAAACTTCAGAATACAGGGCAGAGGTGTCTGTAAATTCAGAGTTTATACCTTCAAAGAAAAATTACTTGGTTAGACCAGCAAAGTGGCCCCAGTTTGGCCTTATGTTCTAGCAAAAGCTTATTGCCTAACTGCATTTAATAATCCATGAAACATTTCTATTAACTTTAGTGTGTGAATTATGTGACTACAGAATGGGTAAAAAAAAAAAGTGAGAAGCTGGAATAAAAATATGCAGAAAATGAAAATAAGTGAGATCTTAAATATTTGATCAAGGCCTCTATTTTCAGGTAAGTAGTCACCATCATGGGCCCTCAGATGCCAACAGAAACCACAGAACACTATTCTGAATTATTAAAATGACTAGGGGAAACTTTTTTCTTCTTACGCCTTTTAAATGAGTATATAGCCTTTCAAGCTAACCTTTACTTAAATATTTAACACAGACCTTGGGTCAAATATAAAATAGCAAAACTTCTCTATCTAAAACTCACCTGCAATTATGAGGCAGATTATATGAGGCATCTCAACCACTTCCTAATTTTATTTTTTCTTTGTTTGAATAATTATTTTGAACTGTATATTTATGATTTTGTTTATGTTTTCATTCACTCAATTCAATTTATTCATTCAAAAATATGTATTGAACATCTACTAGGTATCATGCACTGTTCTAAGTGTAAGGATATACAAGAAACATGATGAATCATGACTCAGCCTTTTTTGAACCTTACATTTAAGTGAGACACATAACAAATAAAATATGTATATTTCAATGACAGATTGTAAGTGCTACGAGTGGAGTTGCAGCGGTTTGTTTGTTCTTTAGTTAGGACTGTCTATTAGAAAGCTAATAAATTTGGCAAGCTACCTTGAGAGTTTGAGCAGGGTTGCCATTTCAATCCATGAGAACAGCAATGCAATGGCTCTGGGGTGCAAACAGGTCCAGTGTCCTCATGAGACATCAACAAAGAGACTAGAGGCAAGTGTCTTGGCCAGTGGTCACTGTTAGGAGACAATATCAAAGAGAACTTGTCAGGGAAGCTCTTACAAGGATCTGGAAGGCCATTAGGGAGGACTTCTAATTGCGGTGACAGTCACTGAGGTCTTTCTAATGGAGTAATGTTGAGAACTGATTCAAAATTTAAAAGAAGCAGGGAGAACTTGTCAGGGTAGCTATTATAAGAACCAGGATGTCACTAGAAAGGATTTCTCCTAACTATGATATAAATCACTGAGGTTTTTTGACTAGGGTAATGTTGGGAACCAATTCATGGTTTAAAAGAATTGCACTAACCCAGCTGACAAAATGGCAGCTTTCCAGGGGAAGATTGCTTCAACAATCATGGAAGAAACACTCAGACTGGCGTGCTCTGTTAACTGCCTGTAAGAAAACACACACCTTCTGAAGTACTTGGAGTGATTGAAAAGTTTGCCCTCTCTGTTCATTTTACAAGTCAACCACATCCTTTCATTTTATTTTACCTTTACTTACCTAAAGCTTGCTCTTTCCCTTCTCGGCTTGGAAGGGAAGGTAAATGGGCTCACCTAAACACAGAGGTTGATCCAGTCCAGAATCCCTTCAAAATCTGTCCAAGAGCCAGTTTTCCAGATTGTCCTCGGGCCACCCATTGAGGCCTGAGATGGTGACCATCCACTGTCTGCACATTGACACAGGTCCACAGTGTTCCTACTGGAACTTCATCAGAACAGTCGGTGATAGGAGGAAGTCACAGAAGATGTTGTAGCTTGATGAAATTTATTAAACACATTTTTATGCTCAGAAATAATTTGTAGAATGTTCAAACACTAGCTAATTTGTCAGTTTTTTTTTCTTTAGAGACTCCCTCCTGCTGTCTTTTCTTGAATGGGATAATTCTCAGATATTCTTTATACTGCTTTCTAGCATCTTCCTAGAGGATTAAGCACCCGTCACCTGTTAGAGTTGCTGGTTTAACAATGTGTCAAATTAAATAAACAGGTAAACTGAGATCAGCACAATGACCATAAATTCAGTTTATTCATGAATGGTAGAGGAATTCAGTTCAGGAACTCTATGCTATAGCAACTCACAGGTGAGTCTGATGGGAGTTTGGGATGGATCGTATTCATGGGTAAGGGGTACAAAGGGAAGAAAATCAGCCAGAATCTAAGCAGAAAGTTCATTCACTTGAGAACAGAGAGATACTCAGCAAATGTTCATTATTTAAGAGGTAAGTTTTAGTTTCCATAAATCCAGCATTTGCTGGAAATAGGTCTCTCAGTTCTTAAATTCTGCCTTTTCTGAAGATAGACACATGAGATTCTCCAGCTCATATTCTACTGCCATTTTAGACTGAAATTGTTTCATAAATGCATCTTTTACTGGACTGCCTTTCCTTCGCTGTTACTTCTCCATTCTTCTGTTTTAAGTTTCCTGTATCTCCCAAATAAACCTCTTGTATTTGGACCCTTGTTCTTGGGCTCTTTCTCTGAAGGATTCAGAAGGAAATATTCTCTAGGTGAAATCTTTCTCCTTCCTGAGGTGACATTACCTGACCATCTTACTTGAGTCACAATGACAGGTAGGATTCAGGAGAAATATGAAACTTACCTCTAAGGGAGAGACCCCCAAATTTTATCCCCATAATCCCCATGAACCAGTACCCTTTTAGGACCTCTATCAAGAAACATCACTCTTATCTAGATATTCCACCTTCTAAAATATTAGGAGATTGTTTCTCTCCAGAACGGAGAAGTTCCATAATTTCTCAACCATTGCTCTTTCCCCACTTAGGTTAAGTAAAGGGTGACTAGTTGAGAAGTTCTCTCCACCCACCACAAGGAGATACTATTTTGTGCTCAGGAAATCAGGCTTCCTCCTACATCAAGCCTTAGTCTGCACACTAAAAGAGGCATCACTTGCAGGGGGCAAATTATTACCTAGGCTGCCACTTGTTCTCTGTGTCCAACCTCTTCTTCCTGAGTGAGGACCCTGACTCAGAATGATGTAGCCCATGACTTTAATCCAATCTGTGGTACCAGCAAGCTACACACAGATTCTCAGAAGTCCCAAACTTATCTGATTAGCCTCCAACTCAACTAGGAAACAAATAGAATTATCAATAAAAACATTCAAAGATAATCATCCTTGAATTTCTGTATTATTAGGGATGGCCTCTCTAAATATTATACAAAATTCATACACAATAAAATCATAACACATTTGGCCAGTATTTAAAATTTGTTTTTAAAAGCACAAAGTTTTAAAAAATGAGAGAAAAATATTATTCTTATGCACAAGGATATTAAGTCACTTAAGCCTCCTCAAAAGGGAGAAAATTGTTGCCTCCACTTTTAGAGAAAAAACCTGAAACTTAGAGAGATAAAATGGCTTTGCTCAAGGTCACCTTGTAGAGCCACATTTCATGCCCTAAGTTCCCAGTCTTCAGGACTTAGACTCTCTGAGCAGAGAAGGGGTGCCGCAAGGGCAAGGGGACTATTGCTTCAGTGTGATTCTAGCAGGCAGATCAGCCCTTCAGGTGGGTGTTTTGGGTGCCACTCATGTGACTCATGTACTGCTACAGGAGAGAAAAGTATGGACTTTTCTAAATATGGAGACAGTGGATCTGTGTAGCCACTGGACACACTGTAAGGATATAGAGATGGGCCAGGACCTAGAACTGGTATCATGAAACATTCTCCACACAAAGGTAAAAACTTGTTGGGGATATTAGGAAAACACGGGAATTAAGTGAGTAGCAATCACAACACGTTGACATCAGCCTTGTGACTGCTCTTTTTGACACCCTTCTATTCACTCCATTAGGAAATCCTACTGGCAGATATGGTAGAATTTTGGCCCTGGTCCCAAGGCCCTGAGAGGACTGGAAGTTCCAGAGGTTTCTGGGTGAGCAGAAGAAACCAAGCAGGGAAGCAAATTCAGGAAGTAAATTATCTGAGACTTCTCAGGGTTTGGGGCCTGGAATCGCCACATTCTCTGGATTTTATTGTGAATGATGTTCTCATTTTAAATAAATATTTCACCTGAACACCTTAATTCTGCTGGACTTTCTGAAACAACCATCCTTACCTTCTGCTCTGATAACTGTATCTGCTGCAGGTCCTAGAAACTCTTCCTCTCCTCCTAGGGTAAGATCTCAGAGTTTAGCAGGTCAGAATTTGAGAGGAGAGATGTAAATTTGTCAGGAGAAGGGAGGCAGGGCAGTGAGAGAGTAGATCCTCATCTAATATGGCAGAAAGTCAATAGATAAATCAAGAAACTGCTACGCAAGCTTATTTTTCAGTGACAAGAGGGTGACCACCAGAAGAACTAAACAATAGAGGAACTGATATAAAGCACTGTGTGTGGGAAGCCAGGGAAAGGGGCCTGTTGCTTTCATTTTAAGAACATCTAGATGATTTTATTTTCTAAAAAGTGCTCATGCATTACTTTGATATATATTTTTAATTCTATCTTTAAAACGAAATACTAAATAGAAATAAGAAGTGAAACGGAATACCAAACATAAGAAAATAGCAAGCAAGGTCTCAGGACACAAAAGGGCCATAGGTATCCAGAGCCAACACGTGGGAACAGGGGAGCTGCTGGTGGAAGCAGAGGCGGGGCTCGTAGGCGGGGCCTGGCGCGACGGGGCGGGACACAGGACCCGTCTCCTCGGGGCCCGCCCCCAGCGAGGAGGCGGGGCTCAGAGCTCGGTTTCCCTAGACTCCGCCCACGGTGGGGAACGTAGGGCGCACCAGCTCCAGTGCTGTTAGGCCCGCCCCCCAACGCGGGAGCAGGACGGTTGGTCTGCGTTTACCCTGAGCGGAAGGCCTGGTATCCTGACACCAGGCGTCGTTTCCCTGGGGACCCGAGTGCAGGGCCGCCGTGGGCCGAGCGCCCCGGTTCGGCGTGGCCTTTTTCCGTGAGTCCGGGGCAGTGCCCCCAGCTGTCCGAGTGCCCGCTCCTGCGGAACCTCACCGCGCGCAGGTAAGCGCAGCCTGGGCTGGCTCAGATCTGGCGGCCTTTGCCCTCTTCGGCGCGGACCAAAACCTACATCCCAGACTGGCGCCCGGGCAACAGGTGGCAGCGGGAGCAGAGCCCTGCGGCGCGTCCTGCGTCAGAGGGACCTCAGAGCGCCACCCTGTACTGTAGTGCGCCGCCCATTCCCAAACCAGTTCCCCTGTGGTTCTGACTTGGGCCAGTTCCTGTGGTTCTGACTTGGGCCCGTAGCCGTGAAATCGGATCCCACCTTCAGCACTTGTGCTCTGAACAGATATATAACAAGTGTGCCCCCTCCAATGGACTAAGTGCTGGGAGTCGGTGGTGGTGGACAGCTCATTGCCCCTCTCCAGGGGGAGAGGCCCACAGCCAGAAGGTACTCTGATACATAAGTGTTAAAAGTTAAAAATGATGACATCTGTAGAGATATAGAGTGTTGGGGCCTGTGGTAGCATTTTACCTGGGAACCCCATCTGTAAAGGATGCTGCAGCTACAACTTCAGCATGAATCCAAGAGGTCAGGGTGGAGAACAAGAGCAAATGCATTTTGTTGGAAGGGAATGTGGCTTATTTGAGGAAGAATGCTCAGCTGGGTTGACCTGCAGGGAGTAAGGTCCTTAACTTTTTAAAACTCTTAATAGTACAGTTCCTACCCACTGATGAGTGAAACCTTTGACTGTGATTATCAGTGTTCCAGGTATGCAGTAACTGAAGTAAAGATGGAGCTGTTATTGGCTGTTGATCTGGAGTAAACACAGTATGCCAGTCTCTATGCAAACTCACTCCAAGAGTCCTGTTTCCTCCTAAGTAGACTCTCTCAAATAGCTTGCTCTCTAAAAAACATTTGACTGCTGCCTGCTTTACACTGGCTCTGCAATTCAGAGAGAAATCAGGAACAGGGCCTACCTTCCTGAAGATCCTGTGATGTTAGCTGGCAGTTCTACCCTAGCAGACTTGTGCTCCATTCGAGAGGGGTGTCTGAGCCCTGGCCTTTCAAGGGACAGTACCTCTGTTCTGGCCAGGTGCACGTTTCCTAGAAAGCCTCACTTATTACCCCCAGTAACGTGAGCTCCTCAGAACATAAGGCTTCTGACTGAGCATCAGTTTCTTCCTCCCTTTCACTGATGGCATCACCCTAAAAAATGACCAGAAAACTATCCAGAGGCAGCAGCCTGACTGATTGTTCTCTGATGATCCCCCAAGGAAACAGCTTTGGGTTTTAGGAAACACCTGTCAACTGCTGGTATAACCTTTCTCTTCACATCCCAGTTCTATGACTGATGCAGCACAGGCCATTTATGGTCTGACACTGTGAACTTAACACAATGCTTGGCATATATTGGTCCTCCAAAAATACTAACTCCTTTTCCCTTAAATGAACTAAAATAGGAATAATAGTGCCCACCTCAGAAGGTTCTTATGAGAATGTCATGAGTACTTAAAGCACATAGAGCAGTGCCTGACTTAGAGGAGTTACTACTGCTGCTACAGCTATTGTCATTTTTTTCCTTATTCTGGGCAAAAATTGGTGAAAAAAAGCAGGCAGATGGCACAGAGTGGGGTGAGGGGGTAACTGAGCGACTGTGCAAGATGATTGGTGGGGGAACTGGGTTATCTTTTGCAGTGGTTTTACCGGTGAGCATCAGCCCTTGCAGGAGAAAGGGTGTTCTGTGTGATAAAGATCCTCCTGGGACGACACACTATCAGAGGCCTGGGGAGCTGGGTTCCTTGAAGACTCAGGCCAAAGAAAACACAGCAAAGGTCTTGGGGGAGAACTAGGGTTAAAAAGATCTAAAATGTTTTGCTTGGGAGTTGTCTCCAGGCCACAGCTTGGTGTGTGTCCCCTGCCGTGGTTTGTCTTTGCCCCATGGAACCCCTGCCCTCTTATGGGGTGATAATTACCCGAGACTAATTGGGCGCTGTGGATTCCTATACTGTTTAAGCAGGTCACTGAGCCTAGAGTGAGTGAATGGATGGATGGATGAATAAACATAAACCCTCAAGACAAACTTCCCTGTGTTTACGTGTGCAATAGCAAGAAGTTTGAAGATAGGGAAAGAGAACTAATTTTTTTAGCACTTGATAAGGACCAAATGTTTTCATGTACGTTGCAACTTAATGGCACATGTCAGGCTTTGGAGTCAGATAAAATTGCTTGTGTGACCTCACAAAAGTTCTCAAGCTCAGTTTTTGCATCTGTAAAATGGTACAATGAAACTCAATAGGACTGTTATAAGCATTAAGTAATGCTTATCTATAAGTACATGAAGTATTCCCAGCGTAGCACATGGTATAAGTGCTAAGCCAAAAATAGCTGCTGTTGTTATGTTTGTTAATCCTCCAAATGATTTCCACTGTGGTGAGGAAACAGAAGGCCACAGACACAGATGGGTGGTGTTGATTCTGAACTTCAGCCCCATCTGGAAGCGAGGTTCGCTGCAGACACCAAACAGACAGCATAAATGAAATGAGTCAACTTTATGTGCATTTCATTCATTACTTAAAGTGCTTGACTATGTGAAATCTTAAAAGGAAAAAAAATTGCAAAATTGTAATTTATGTGCCTTTCAAGTTCTGATATTTTATCATCTAGATAAATCTTCCATGCCTCTATGTTAAACCACTTTGGGCTGTTGAAACTTTTAAATAAAATGGCTTATCCTGACCAGTGTCTGTCTTTGCTCGTTTATCATCATTCCCTGGTAAAGACAGACAGATCCCGTTTAACAGGACAGGCCTCAGGACAGTAGCTGCTGCCGACTATTTCAGCTGTGCAGTTTTGCCTGGTGGCATGTGACAAAGCATGGTGGACATCACTGTCGCTCACATATTCATGAATCCATGGCACCAATCTAGGAACTGGAAATGGAAAAGCATTCTGTTGCTAGTGTGAATTTGGGGAAATCAGCTCTGGGAGAGCTAAGATTCTCAGTGATAAGTTCTTGGGTGAAAGCACTGGGGTGAGGGTGGCAGTGTCTCCTGGAGTCAGAGCTGTCTGCTCCTTCCTCCTAGTAGTGCCATCTCTGGGACTGGCTGCTTGCCCAGTAAAGGTCTGATCTAGATCTCTGTAGCTCCCACTGTCCTTATATCTGGCCAGAGCTTTCTAAAGTTGAATCTCTGCAGTAGCTGCAGAGACACCACCCATGGCAAGAAGTCCTTCTGGATCCACCTGTTCTTCCCATAGTCCCAGTGGGCACTTCTACCAGGCCTTCCCTTCTCTAGCTGCCCTGCAGTTATGTCTTCTGTTGGGCAGCGAACACTTCCGGAGCTGTTGGATGGAGAGTTTCTGGTGCCCAACATCATGTGTGGCTACTTGTCCTTCCTCTTCGCCCTCCCTTCTTCCTGTGAGTTCTCCAGGTGGCGTCCGGAGGATTACAATGCTGAGTCACCACGCATCTCAAGTCTTCATGTAACCTTCAGACATCACGAGACAGGTTATTAATAGAGACAGAAGTACATAAGCACCCACAGTGTCAAATTGTCAACTAGATAAGGGCCATGAAAGCATGCTACGAGAAGGTGGAAAGGTGGGACAGATGTAGGAGTGGAATGACCCATACATGTTTGGAAGCTTATATTTATTTCAGAGATCATTGGATGGCATTTTTTCTTTAAATTCCTTTAAACAAGGTTTTATGCTGTCAAGATAATCTTACTAAGAAGGTATACTTTTAAGACTAATTTGCTTTGGCTTTGAAATGGGAGAATAATGCTAATGCTCCAGTTACCCCTGGAGAGTTTACAGAGCCCCTCCTTGGATGCTATCTGGTTGGGGGCTGCAGCTCTCAGCATCACACAGCTGATACTGGCTGTGGGCAGTGAGCAGGCATGCAGCCTAGCTGAGGGCAGGCAGTGCAGTGCGCAGCAGGGCCCTCACCCTTCCTGGGAACAGACAGATTCTACCTGAGAGCCTGTTTATGTTCTCTGTTAATTCTCCTGGGCACCCCAAGCTAAGGTTCCCACATACATTTTATCATGTTTTAGCTAGTGACCTGCCACTTGAGAGGAAAGAGGAACAAAGCTGACCGCTCTTCCAGCCTAGCCACTCATGGGCAACCAACAGATCTCCAGAGGGACTCCATGCTGCCTTCCAGCCCATTCACTTCTGCTGGGAAAGGGAGAAAATCACACTCAAAGGCCCGTTTTAAATAAGCAATGATCCAAATAGCCCCAGGTAACATTCTCTCACTCTCTGACTGAATATTATTAGAAAGTTATTTTATTTGTTTGGCCAGAGCTGTTGACAAAAATACATCTTTGGTCCCTACCTGTCTCGGATGTAGACCTTATTACCAGAGATGAGCTGCCATCTTCCCCAAAGCAAAGGAATTGTAGTGCAGAAATCAAGAACCCTACTCTTTGTGGGTTGGGTTTCACTGTTGTACTCTCAGATTATAGCGTTAATAGGATTGCAGTTGTGTGACGGAGCATTAGAGAAAAGAAGTGGCTCTGGAAATCTCTCTTCCAAAGGTTGACACACACTGATGGTATTTATGCCTCCTGAAAATGCATATTAACTGGTGGGTATTTTTGAAATGGGTTCTAAGGAGTCAATGTGTCCATCAGCCAACTAGAAACTTTTCAGAATCCAAAGATGGTTTTAAATTAGAACCAGTCTTCCTTCCTGCTGTCTCCTTTCCATCAGTCCCCTTCCCATGCTTCCTCTTATAAAAATGACCTGTCAAGACAGGACACAGCCGAGGTAGGAGTGTTGGAACTGACTTGCAGAAGCAGAGCTTACATATTAAAGGCAGACGTGCGAGGATTTAGTGCTTTTATTCCAGTCTTTCCCCTCGATGTGGTATTCAGAAGAAAGCAAGAGTGTGGAGCAAGGCTGACCCACTCATTCAGCCTAATGACATCCTAACCCCAGTTGGCAGCCACTCCTCTGCTGGCCTGTCTGCTCTCTCAAAAGAGTTTGCAGTTGGTGGGGTTTAGGAAGAATGAGGGAAACAAGCAATGCAAATTCACTTAAATTTGGGCTCCGTAAGAAGCTTATGAGAGAATGAATGTCATTGTAAGTACGGAATCACACCAGTCAGGTAAAGAGCAAACTTGAAAAGATGAGACATTCTTCTGTGAGCAGGTGATCATTAGGACAAAATGCTTGTTATATGAGTTAGTGTGCAGGAGTCTAACTTGAAATTATTATTGACTTTCAAATATTCTTTTTTAAAGATCAGAATTAGATGTTTATTGCATGAACCCTATACTTTGTGTCAAAGACTTTTTATTTCTCCCCTCTGGCCTTCTAACTTTTGTGATGCTATTGGTCATTCTTGTCATAATGTATTTTTGTGGGGAAAGAGCACCCGTTCCGGTTACCCACTTTCCATTTTGTGAGTGATCATAAGGCTGCAGATGATAAAATGAGGAGGGCTGCCCATTTCAGATGTCACAGTGGCCTGAATAGACAGGTGAGTAGGAGAGTCTAATTACAGAGCACCCGGAAAGGGAATACTATGCAGCTCTTAAAAATAGGGATATGTGGAACATGGGGAGCTGGTAGATGCCCAGTGAACAGAAATTCTTTGCATAAAGATGTATTTGGGAAAACGCTCTACAAGGGAATACAAGAGAAGACAAGATTTGCCTTTGAACAGTGAAACTTGGGACCCTTGTCTTTCATATTTCCAACTTTTCATATTGTTTTATTACTCCTATGACTTTTTACGTCCTAAAACAAGCCAAGTTTTAAGTAATAATTTTTATGCTGTTTGTAGTTTTAAGGACACTGTTTGTGTGGCCTGATCCTAAATGAAATCTCTCAGTTAATCATTTCTAAAGCCACACTTGGCACCCTGCCTCTGTCTTTGGTTGAGGGTCCACTGACTGAATGGCCCCAAATGTGCCCATTTCAGGGCTCAGATTCTCAAGGATTTTTCATTGAAGAAGGTTACTGCCTTGCCCTCCTCATCCTAGTTTCCAGCCTGGTCCCAGGGGGTGGGTGATGGGGGCTTGAATTTCAACCTTTAGGGGATTAATTGGTGAAGTTTCAGCAACATCTGCTTCTCTCTCCCTACCCCGCTCCCCCTTTCCTCCTCCCCGTCTCCCTCTCCCTGCATCACCCTGGCTTTTTGTTCTGCTCAGGCCTTGGTTCACTAGAACCTCAGGAAGCAAACTTTGTGCTGTTTTGCCAACCTCCCTGTGCTGGCTACAGACCAGCTGGCAAGGACTGAATGTGTGGCCAATGCTGTGTCATAAAGCAGCAGTTCTCAAATTTGTTCAGTCAGCCAAACTTTGAAAAATTACAACACGGCTCTTTGAGAGAAGGATTTGAGTCTTCATGGTTTATTTGAGAAGAGATCCCAGGAAGCACTAGCAAGAAGTAGAGAAACGGGTCTTGGATATGCAGTCAGAAAGGTCCCCAGTGTGGACCACTGGAGTTCAGACCTACTGGGGACTTTCACCAGTCAGTGTAGAACACCCATTCCCGGGTTAACTTCTCATGGTCTTAAGGTTAGGTATATACAAACCACTGTTATCAATCATTGACTGAGCATTGCTTCTTAGAGAAGCTTTCAGTAACCAGCAGAAGCACCAGAGCAAAGGGATGCATATGCTGGCATGTGGAAGTTGACTGACTTCTCTAATGTGGTAGAACCTTAGCACTCCAGGGCACCACCCTGACAACATCTGCTGTGACATTCCTCCCTAAACACCCTGGGTGTCGTCAGTGTACTCAACTGAAAAAAAAATCCATAACTGTCCTGCCTCAGAGACCTATTTTTATTAAACTGAAGAAGGCATTATTAGTAACTAACCCCAAAAGTTTAAGAAAAACCATGGGAAGAAAACTTTAAATAAGAAAAATATTACCATATTTGCTCTGTGAATTAGGATAGAACACCCATATCTGATGTAAATGGCAGAGCAATCATGTTTTGCAGCTGTTTAGTTTAAGACAACACTTTAAAAGAGGACCTGAGTGTATTGTAAGATTTATCTTTATCATGGCAATGTTTCCCACTCTGAGGTAGCTTGATTTTTCCTGTAATTTCTCAAGTACATAAAGATGATCTTAAAAGAAAAATTCATTGGGAGAAAGCATTTAACCTCATTGTATCAACCTACGATTATATCTCCAGTGCTATGTTTTCATATTAATACTGGACTCACTACCCTGACACTAATAGCAAGGATGGGAGCGAATTTCTGTAGTTATGGCTTTAGGCACTGTGATAAATGTTTTGTAGTCATTGTCTTTATATAGAAACGCTCCATCTCCAATTAAAGATTTAGTAAGCTCTTCATCAAAATATCTATTAACAATTGAGGCGTACAATATGGCTGTGCTGACATTTTAACTTAATTCACTCTTTAGTTCTGTGAGTCCCAATCCATTTTATGTGCTTGGTCTTTTTTATGCATGGAGGAGGAATAATGACTGAAATTTGGGGGGCATATTACAGATTTTACAAACATTCTCCATGTATTTATTATTATTATGTCTTGGCATATTTTTCACTACAAATAAAGGCCTTACTATGAGAGATCATTTTAAATTGTTCATGTTGCAAGCTCTGTAGAGTTTGTTTGCTAAAGTTTGTATGTTTCAGTTATGGGCATTTTAGAATTTTTACAGAAAGGATTCAAGACCACAGTGCTTTGGAGAAATGAGATCACTTCTCTTTAAATTGTGGTTCTGCAGGCACTGATGTCCATGCTCTTTTCCATGTCCTGTACTCATCGCAGACATAACTCATGGACAGCAGAGTTGCATCCTCCTCTACAAAGTGCTCCCTCCAGTTACTACAGCTCTGGCACACCTCTGACTAATCCTTGCCATTACTGTGAATGGTTACCAAAGGAATCCTTCAGTCTCTCTCTACCAAAAAAAAAAAAAAAAAAATCCAAACAAAACACAAGCAGATGAATTCAAGAGGCAGCTGGTTTGATCACTTTATGCCTTTTAGTCACCTTTGCTCATGTGGATGATAGTTACTCAATGTGTCAGTGTTTGTTTCCCTTCATATTCCCTTCTAGCATATGCATTTTGATGTTTTTCTTTCTCCCATTTTTCCTCTAAAGTTGCTCAGAAGATAAAGCAGGGTGGTTGAACTTATTTGTTAGTTGGTCTCAAAGTTTGGTTGAAATAATTTGTAGTAACAGGAATGCATTGAGGTATTAATTATTTTTTTATTCCACATCCAGAGAAGTGTTCTGCTCCCGGTCACCAGTGGCCTCTGTGGGACCTTTCAGTCCATATACTCTATACAACATTTGTTGCCTCTGACATTCCCGCTCTAACCTTTCTTTCATGGATTTTCCTCCTATTTGGTTGTTTCTTCTCTGACTTTTCTACCTGCTCCCTCTCTACTGGCATTAGCAGTGGGCTATCCCTTGGCTTCCTCTTGTCTGTTTATTCCACTTGTGTGATTTTGCCCACCCCTGGTTTTTACCTGTCATATCTGCATGGATGCTTCGTGCATCCTCATATCCCTGCCTCCCCATAGGCAACCACTCACTTGTTTCTTTATATAGTTTCAGAGTTAAAAGGTATTTTTATATTTCACCTTTTATTTAAAACATAGTTTTCTGCACTCTGTGTTTTGCCTTCTTTTTATACTTAACAATATATCTGGGAGAGATTACCTTATCAATATACACAGGTTCTCCCACTCCCTCCTCACTCCTCCCATCCCCTCCCTGCCTCTCTCTTCTGTTTTTTATGCATAGAGAGTATTCTCTAACATTGCTTTGACTTAGTGTACTCAGTTCTCTGTGTGTGCACTGAGCTATTTTCAGTCTTCTGCTACCATCGTAGACACTACTGTAATGACTAACTGATATATGCCATCTCTCCTGTGAGAGAATAAACTAGGAAGCCTTCCTCAAGAACTCTAGCAAATTCTGTTTATCCATCCCAACAGTGCCTGGTATGTTATGCCATCATGGCACTTTCCATGCCATGTCTCTTCTCACAGGACCGTGGTCTCCCAGAGGTCATGGACTGTCATTGTAGCTGAATTTCATACTGTCTAGGACAGGGAGTACTGTGTCCACAGTGTACAGAGGAGATCTGTGTCAAGGAGGGAAGAAGAAGAGGGGAGGTGACTAAGCATGGGTCTCTGGGTGGCCCCTCCTCCTTTAATTCCATTTGTAGCCACATCTGGATGGCGTTACTACCTCAGGTCTGTGTGCTTCTATGCCACTTAACCTGGAATCTGGTTCCATCTTCTCTGCCGGCTTCGTGGGTTCAAGGCCACGACCCAGTCTTTGTGCACTTCCCAGTCTGCCCAGGATCACTGTCTCACAGCTTGTCCTATCAAAAGCAGAACCTGCAGGGGTAGTTTGGGAGAAGGTATAGGTGGGAGTCATCACCTAATACTAAGATACCATTCATGAATGCATCCTGATGATAAAAATCCAGGAAAATAGAATTCTTCTCTGGTTGAGGAAGTATTCTTAAACCACACACTTCTATTTCTGTAAGGAAATGTATTCCTTACAGAATACAGATTGTTTTTGTTAAATTCAGGAAACTAAACTCTATCCATCAAGAGGACTGGCAGTCCTTGTACTTGTTACAGTACTTGTTACATGCCTCGCTGTCTGGTGGGATGTGCGTTCAGGTTCTTTCTGTGTCAGGAGTAGAAACTTCACTCAAACAAAGACAAGCAAGACCAGGAAAATGACCCTAGTGGAAAAGTTTGCAGACTCAGGCGTAGCTGGATCCAGGTGCTCAAATGATGACACTAGGAATCCAGCCTCTCTGTCTTCTGAAAGTCCTGCCACTGTGTGGACTTCCCTCTCTAAGGTCAGATGATGGCAGAGTTTATAGCTCCTGATTTCAGAAGAAGATATTCTTTTGTCCCATGTCCATATCATAAAGGGACTCATATTTTTTATAGAACTGTATTCCTGTACTACACCCCCCGGGACCAACTGCTTTTTTCGGGAAAGTAAAATCTGATTGTCATACCTCTCAGAGTTGTATGGAGCGGCAGCAGAGCAGTTTTCAAAGCAAATGGATACAGGACTGACACCAGAGCTGCTCCCACAGAAGGTGATTCCAAATTTGAATTTCAGAGTCTAAAGAGGACCCAGATGGAGGTTGTAGGCCTTGAAATTAAGAAAAGGTTCATTGTGCTAATCTCTCTAGTTAAAAAAGAGAAAAGAAGAGCAGCTTCTTTTTCTGCCTTAGTTTGGACACTCTCAACAAATAAGCCTGCATATCCCTGTGTGTTTACTCTCTGACTCTTGTTTTTATCTTCATTGTACAGAGTGACTTTAATCATTACACCCTGCAATGCTGGGCATTGGGAGGAAGACACATAATAATTGACTTGAGATTTGTGTGGTACGCTGGGAAGGACAGGGGTAAAGCAGTCAGGTTCCCTAAGCCCATGTCTGTGGTATCCAGGAGAAAAGTCTTAGAAAAGTCCAGCTGGAAGTGAGAGACTGTCTTTGCCAGGACTGAGTCTGTACCTCTCCTGACATGGTCAGTGCTTGAGCCGCCACCAGTGTGGACAGACCAGGTGAAGGTCCGTGGGTCTCAGACTTTCTGATTCATGTACTATGTTAGAAAAAGGCCAAGTTCCTCAGATGATCATGGATTTGCTGCTAGAAGGCAGCTTAGAGAATGTTTAGATAGCCGTTTCAGTTTATAGGTGAGAAAACTGAGGCCAGAAGGGTAAGTAACTTGTCCAAGGTCACACAGTAAAGTAGCACGACCAGAGCTAGGTTAGATTTCCAATAATCTGACTTCTGGGTCTCTACTTCTGATAGTTGTGTGACTTTGAGTAATCCCCATTACCTCTTTGAGCTTTAGTCTCCTCACCTGTTGCCACAGGCAGAATAACAGCCCCCCAAAGGCCATATCCTAATCTGGAACATGTGAATGTGTTTGGTTATGTGGCATAAGAGAATTAAAGTTGCAGATTAAAGTTGCTAATTAGCTGAACTTAAAATTAATCATCCAGACCAGGCTGATATAATCACAGGGTTCCTTTTAAGTGGAAGAGGAAGGCAGCACAGTCCATCAGAGTAATGCAATGTGAGAAAGACTGGGCTGACCTTGTCAGCTGAGAAGATGGAAGGGGTATGAGCTAAAAATATGGAGCCTCTGGAAGCTAGAAAAAGCAGGACAAGTTTCCTCCCTCAGAGCCTCCAGAAAGGAATACAGTCCTGTTGACACCTTGATTTTCAACCAGTGAGACACTTTTTGGACTTTATAACTCCTGAAGTTTATATGGTATCTACTTTTGAACCACTGAGTTTGGGGTAATTTGCTATGACAGCAATAGGAAACAAATGCTCCTGTGAAGGGGGATAAGTGTGCCTTTCTCAAAAGTTTGGAGTGTGGAGTCAGGAAGATAAAGTCTGAAAATTACTCGGCAGTGCTCCTGGAATTGAAGATGCTTAATAAACAGTATTGTTGATGGTGGATGTTAGTGGTGGTGGTGGTGGTCAGTGGTGACCATTAGTGCAGAGACAGGAAGAATTGCTGTTGACAGGGACTGAGGAACCCAAGGTGGGTTTCTTTAAGACAAATTCAGGAAGAACTGGAAGCCAATGGGAGGTACCAGATGGCTCATTTGGAGTCACCCTTCAGGGAGCCTGTCTGCCCTGACAGTTCATGAGGCCCTCCTCTTCCGCCTTCAGCACAGCACCATCCTACACGAAGGCACAGGAGGATGGGCTTTGTGGAAGCATTTGCATCTATGCTTTCTCAGGGACACAATTACCTTTTTCTTTTTTCTTAAAAAGATGCACTGATATTTAGATTGGCGTTAGATGATTTGAGGCATTTTTATTCTTGTTTATTTTGTCAGATGTGATCACAGTATTGTGGATAAATAAGAAAGTGTCCTTGTTTTGGAAAGTGTCCTTTATTTTTATATGTTTAGAGGTGAAATGCCATACTGTTTATAATGTATACTTTAATACACTTCCAGGGAGAAAAAGATGAATAAATATGGAAATATGTTAATGATGGTTTGGAGACGTCTTTATGGCTACATACTATATTATTACCTCTACTTTTAAATGTGTTGTGATTTTTCATAATAAAAAGTAGTTTTTAAAGTCATTTAGTGAGCATGCACTTGGTCTTAGACTGAATCAACAGACTCAGACCCTACACTCCAGCAACCCAGAAATAAATGACATAGTGGGGAGCAGAGGTAGAGGTGTTACAGGCAGAGTCCGGTGGGGACAGTCCTCAGAAGTAAGTCCCATCCAAGGGCCTGGTTCTGTTACTTGCAGTTGTACAGTTGCTTTTGTAGAGCTGTTAACAGCCAATCCTGAGACAGGTAGCTACGAGAGAGCTGGCCAAGTCTTTTTTTATGGCTGATCACAGAGAGATTCCCTGCAGTGTGCGACAGTCCTTCCATAGGGCAGCTTTTTTTCCTCCTTGGACTGTTATGATAGAATAAGGGACCATAGTGTTTTGTCAAACATGTATTCATGGCACACACTACTTAATAGAAACTCCATTTATAGTTGTAAATTCCTCAGCACATTTTCTTTGGCAAATTCTGTAATCCTTTGGGTTTTATGTGAAAGTGTATTTTACAGACTTAGCATCGGTCTTGATAATCAGGCTCCTTGATCTCACATTAGCATCCTCTTTCTTTGCATTTTTTCTTATCAAAATAGCCAGCTGGTGAAGAGGAGCAGCCCTCAAAGTGTTTATTCTTATCTTATCATCTCAGGATTTCCAAGTACTTGGCCAAATCTGTAGAACTATATTGAGCACCTTTAAATACAGATATCACTGCTAACCAAGAGGCCAGACTTGGCCAAGGGCTGGTTTAGCTCTCTAAATACAGTTTTTCCTTCAGCTAAAATTCTGTTTCACTGCTATAAGCCTCTGGATATATGACCACATAATAGGTGACCTCTGAGAGATAATTTCATAAATTCTTGGTGAAATGAATTGTGTCAGATCAATATATCTGTATACTCCTCATATTTTTTGAGCTGCGGGGGACTTGAAGATGAATCTGGTACAGTTGTGTTAGTGGAGGAAACGTTCATTTTAACTGCATAGTCAATTCTCAATTAGCAAGGGTAATGGAGTGGAAGGAGGTCAGTGATGATCAAAAATCATGCTGAAAATAAAATTATTATCAACACCGGATTTTTCTGGAGGCTGATTAACTAGTTTGTGGATTAATTAAGGTAAAGACATAGTGGACCCTAGGATGTCATCATTTTGGAAATTAGCCAGCCGCTGCCCACCTCTTGGCCTCTGCCTACCTCTCTGTCATAGGGAGGAAGACTTCCAGAGACCGGAGCAGGCACAGGTAGCTGACCGTGGACACACTGACTCAGTGATAGTGCAGACGGACTTCTGTCTTGGGAGTTAGATGAAGGCTGCTTCTAGGACTTGCCATTCTCACCCCTTAAACAGTGCTGCTCAAATTTGAGGGAGCATCAGAACCACCTGGAGGCCTTGCGAATGCCCAGCGTGTGGGAGCGCACCCCAATTTGTAGTTCAGGTAAGTCTGGAATGGAACCTAAGAGTTTGCAGGTCTAGCTGGGTCCTCAGGGGATGTTCATCTACCCAGTCCCCAGCCCGGGAACTTTCTAAACCACATCCTGGCTGCAGATTAGAATTACTTGGAGAGCTTGTAAAACAATTGAATACACATTGGCCAATTACATGAGAGGTGGGATGCAGGCCTGGGTGTTTTTGAAGCGCCCCAGTATTTTGATGTGTATCCAGGATTGATGGTCACTCCTGTAGATGTTTCCATGCATCCACCATATGCATGCATGTCTCATGACTTTTTCCATATCTTTACCTCTTTGCATATTCATTTAATTTTTTTTTTCAAAGAACGGGTTTTTTATTCAAAATTTATTCAAAGTATATTCAAAAAGCAAATGGTAAAATAAAAGTCAAACAAAAAAATCGTATGTCACGTTGCTGTGGAAAAACTGATTTCACAGGCCGGAAATGGCTGTGCCTGTGAAAACAAATATATTAACGTTCTTGCCTAGATTCATCTTGTGTCTCATCACACTTTGGGATTCTCTGCTCTTCTCAATCTTTATGCTCATGTTCTTTACACTCTTTTTTCATAGGATGATGGAAGATGCTATTTTTGTTTTTGTACTCTCTTCTGGGCCAGGTAGGGCTGTGTCAATTCTGAGCACACCTGATTTTCTCCCCATAAAAAAGTAGGTTAGAATGCAAGGGAGAGTGACCTCATTGCAGAGTACCCGCAATTAGGTCTTTATTTTTTTAAAAAAGGAATTTATCAATAAGAGGAGAGACCCTGATATAGCCAAAGAATGGAATGAAAAGGATCAAATTATAGTGGGGACCCTTGAACAACATGAGTTTGAACCAGACAGGTCCCCTTGAATGAAGATTTCTTTTTTTATCGATGGGTTCGGCATTCAGAGATTTAACCAACCGGGCTTCCTAGATATGTTGGGCCAACTATGAATTATGTGCATATTTTTTACTTTAGGGGAATGGGACCCTAATATCTGCATTGTTCAAGTGTTAACTGTGCTGACACAATGCCACCTAGATGAATCTCAAAGATATGCTTAGTGCAAGCCAGACACCGACAAACTATCCTATATGATTCTCTTGTATTTAATCCCAAAACAGGCAAAACAAATCTATGTTGGAAACATTTAAAAGTGGTTGCTTGGAGGAAGGGGGAAATTGGATGGGAAAGGACACCAGGGAACTTTTCTGAGATGGTGAGATATTCTGTATTTTGAGAGGCGTTGGAGTTAGATCTGCCGAAATTCATCAAATGGTGGCTTAAGATTTGTGATTTTATTGCATGTTCCAAAAAAGGGTAAAAGGCCACTAAAGAAATCCTGAACTCCTGTTAACAGCATGCACACTGAAGTGTAGAGGGAGACGCGCACTACTGTCTGCAAATTACTTTGAAAGGCACACACACAAAAAATCCCCAAAAGCTGGATTTGGATCGATGAATAGATAGAGAGATATACATATGACAAAACAAGCATAATAAAATATTCATGGTAGAGTCTAGATGGGAGATATCCAAGTATTCATTTAAAAATTCTTTCAACTTTGCTGTTACGTTTGGAAATTTTTCGTATTAAAGGAAATTTTGACATATATATCAAAATAACACAGTGTCTCACCCAGTAACCTGAACTCTCTGGCATTTCCCACCCCAGTAGGTCTTGCTGAGACTGAATCCTGAGAAAGTCAAATGGGCTGGAGGTGCACAGGAGTGAGTCAGGAGGAAGGCGAGGTCCTTAAGAGTCCACAGTGCTAGGACATGAGCTCCCCATTGTGGGGACTGGGCAGGGGCAGTGGACAAGAGCAGCCTTCTTAGGCATGGTAGAGAGCACTATACAGTACTCCAAGCACTGACCAAGTGACCTGAGGTGCCTGTCTTGACAGCAGGGTCCTTCCTGCCTCAGTATATCTCCACTTCACACGCCCGTAATATACCATTGCTCACCTGTGACACATCTCCACATTAACCCCAACTGTACCCCCATGGCACATCACGTGATATATCCCCATGAGGTACCCATCAGACTACCATGACGCACTTGCAGTACTCCCATGACACACCCCTGTTGCATCTCACACAGCACACCCCCATGATACACGTCCCCATCCAACCTCCATGACACACAGCCCCACCACACCCTGATAACACACCCCCACGATACATCTATAGCACAAGCACAACCGCACAACACTCTGCATGTCACCCTCCCATGTCACAGTCTCCTGATGCAACCCCCACAGCCCATCTCCATGATATACTCCTGTGGTGTACCTCCCATGAAACATCCCACCACAATATGATTCCCACTGCACATAGTCCCCGGAGATGTACTCCTTTGTCACATGCCCCCTCCACACCTCCCCACGAGACACCCATAGACCTATTGTTTCCATCAAGCCCCTCCATAGAATACTCCCCAAGGAATCCCTCCCTACAACACATGTTCTTTACTCTGTCCTCTGGGACACACCCCAGCACAGTCACAGCACCCTCTTCCCTGCACACCTCCATGACCCCCTTGCTGTACTACCAGTGGAGACCCCGTATCCTTGCTCTTGATTTCCAGAGACTATCTGCAGCTAACCTGCTTTCACCTGTCTTTACTCGGGCAAGGATATTGAGGTACACTGGAAGGAAGACAATTTACTCCAGAGGAGGAGGGAAAGATTTATGATTGATGTCTTTGACATGCTTAATATGCTGATTCCATCTACTATTTCATGCTAAAATGAACAAGTGCATCTTGAATATGAAAGAACCCAGGGCTTGGGCTGAGAGGTGTTTGAGTGGTCTGGGCCCCTATTGGTGTCTACACCATCAGGGCAGGGGGCAGTGAGATGGCCTGGCCTCTGTGGTCAGAAAGGGACTTGCCCTTGCTGTGTTTCCTAGTGCTGCATCTTGGAAAGAGCCCGAAGTCTCAGCGTCCAGGTCAGAAACACAGTGGTAATACCTCTGTACTGTGTTTATAGAGATTGAAAATAACACAAAAGACTGACAGACACAGTGTAGGTGCTGCCAAAGTATGAGTTAGTGAACCTAATGTGTGCCTAGTACACTGACTTTTAGCTATTGTTATTGTTGCTATTCTTATTGATTTTTATCGTTGTGATTTATTATTCTCATCATGAGGGTATAAAATATGAAAGGAGAACAATATGGGGAACTTCTGCCGCTACAAGGATATGAGGTTTTGCTTTGACCACAAATGGCATTTTGAGCATTTAAATCACTGCTTGCTGTATCTGTGTCTGACCACCCCCCACCACCTCCACTGGAGAGAGGATGGACTGTATTGTCCACATCTCTGTCCCCAGGACAGAACGTGGTCACACACAGAAGATAAAAGAATTTGGAAGATTGGTTCCATTTCTTGATGAACAAATCATCCCAATAATAAAGCTGTTTCACTCATTAGAGCTGCACTTTTGAAACAGAACTTCCACCAGTTCCTTGAAAGCCACAAAGCCTTCTCATTTCCATGCTACTCTTGTCAATTAACGTTACACTCCAATTAAATGGGACATTAAGCTGCCAATAGGTCTGCAACTCTGCATGCTATCATCTTCTTCCCTTTAGTTAGTGACCTGAATTCATTGCTTCCCATCCATTCCAAAGGTTCTTCCTCACCCCTGATCCCAGCCAGACAGCCTGGACAGAAAAGCAGTCAGATCTGGCCCTGGGTGCAGTCTGGTTTAGGACGGGCGGTCGTCATACCTGTTAGCATGGCCACATCCTTGTGGAAATAGATCACAATACGAACAAACATTTCAGTTGTTTGGATATATTTGAATTTGTGACGTTCTCAACTTCTGAAATTCCTACTAGAAGCAAAAAAAAGTCAGTGTCCAACTGTGCAAGGGACCTACCTGTCCCCCAGTGCAGCCCAGTCTCCTAGGACCTGTTCTAACGAGCCCTGATGCCTAATTGGCCTCAGCCCTGGTTTGCTGCCACCTGGGCCATGGTTTAGGTGAACTGATGACAGTGAGCATTGCCTCCATTCAGAAGGACTCATTGAACAGGGTCCATAATCTTGCATTTAATTTTTCAAACTCTTGCTATTACATTGCCTTTGGCAAAAGATGCAGCAGGCCTTAATTCTTCCCTCCCTCTGTGGCTTGGGCACTTTAGTAATTTAAAAGTACTTCTTTTCCTTCTTCATCTAGAGAAGTAAAAATAATTACAATAGAAAATGGGTAATTTGCAGCTACAATGCTGGGCTGATAATCAAAAACTTGTAAATGGAAACATGAACATATGTTTATCACTTCTTGAAATTAGAATGCAATCGAAAATAGCTGTGGCCTCAAAGACAGGGCCTTAGGAAGGGAAGGCAGGTTTAGCTGTTTGTTGGAGACCTGCTTGCTAATGAGGCTTTTAAGTTGCTGTTGCCTCAGGAGCTGGAGTAAAGTAAGGTGTCCCTTGGTGCTGCTCAGCTGTCAGGGGACCTGCAGGTAATCTATGTGACCTTGTCACACAGAGAACAGTCTGTTGGTGACCTGACCCTGGAGAGCCTTTTCACCACCCCACCCACTTACACACCCACACACTACTCTGTTGATCCTTTCTCTTGCAGTTCCTGACATGCTCCAGGTCCTCCGGCATTCCCAGGCTTTGTGTTTCTTCTTCTATACTCACCTGCCTAAGTCCTCCCTCAATTCACTCCTGTTCATCCTTTAATGCCTAAAGCACCCATTACTCCCCCTGACTGTTTCCTACTCCTTTGCAGCCCTTGCTCAGCCTAATGAGGCTGAGATCCCTCTGTGCACACATTCCCTTCTTCCCATTTCTCCCCGCTCTCACCACCCTAGGCTGTGAACATCTGTTAGTCCCCAACCAGCACAGAGGTGCATGATCCACCTAGGCAGGAAAATGGCCTGCCCTTTTGTGTCCCTGCCTCTTGGCACCCTGCCTGACACATAGTAGGTGCTAAGTGATGTCTGCTGAATGGAGTGGTTGTTAATGACAGTCAAGAAGTCTAAAACAACTCTAGAGTTTGTCTCTGAAAAAGCAGTGATCACATCATCATTGATAAAAACACACCCTCATTCTACATTCCACAACCAGCTGGGATCTTGGGATTTTCAATGTTCATTTTTGTGATGAACCTCAGTTCCTAAGGTGGATCCTAAGGCAGAGCTACAGTTTTCAAATCAAAAGCAATATTGACCTGATCGACGGTTTTGCTCTGGCTTAAATTCGGTGTGCGTCTGTGGCGTAATCAGGGCAGCAGTGTTGAATGCTTTGTGTCTTGTTTTTGTGATATTATTGGAACGTTGAAGGGCACACAAATGCTTCCAGCATGAAAAGGAGGTCAGTCATATTAATGAAGTGTTTGTGAGCACAGGAAATCAGTTCATCTCCATTTGTGCCCTTGCTCTGTGACCTAGCATCACGTTCTCTTCCTGCTCCCAGTGAGCATGTCTGGCAGCTGCTGGTTTCTCATCACAGCCCTTATTCTGAGTCAGTTACAGGCTCCTGGTGAATGGGGAGGGGGACATTTGCACATAAATCAGCCCTCTGGCTTGAAGTTGGCCTTATTTTAATTTGCTAGTTAACTTGTCAAAGGCTCAGTTTTCAGCTAACCAGGTACCTCTTCCCTTGTCCTAGGAGAGGAGAGGGTGTGAGTCCTTCCCAGAGGTTCCACCTTCCAGGCTCTCAAGGCAAGTGGGGATATTCCAGAGCCATCTTGGCCTGGGTCTGTGCCAATACAGGACTCTGTGTGTGAACTCTACCACCTCTAGGGACCAGGGACAAAGGAAGAAAGAAGTCCCAGCTGGGATGAGGGAAGAGAAGTGCTGGGCACAAGGCCTGCATGGCCTGGGCCAGGCCTTCTCTTGTTTCCAGCTCTCTAACCCATGAACAATGGGGTGGACTGGAGCATGTTCCTGGTACTTTGCCTCATTCTGGAATGCAGCCACACCCTGGCATGCACTAGAATGACTTGTCAACTGTGACTGTGGCAACGAGTGAGTCTAAGCAGGGCAGTAGAGCATTCTGGCATCCTGGATTTGTCAGAGGATTTTCTGGATTCAGGAATGGCTGGTCTGTGGGGAGGTTCATTTCTCCACTCAGCCAGCGTTTCCTAATCCCAGATTTTGTATTTTTGCTGTGCTAGGCAGACACCAGGAAGGCAACTTTAGCCAAGTCATGCCCTGCTAGTTGAATTTATAACCCAAGGTCATGGCCATGCCACCATTGCCCCGCCTCACTCAGATTGCATCCTCCTGCCTCTGCTAGCTGTCAGTGGTGTTTGTTTCCAAGCAGGCTAGTGCCAGTTGTGCTTGTTAATATAACTTGATTCATAGTGCATAAATGCATGGATTAGGAATATAAAAAGAAAGAGTCCAGTTTTCTGAGGAGTGAATTGAAAGTTTTGAAAAGACTCAAAAAGGTAAGAATGACTATCTACTCCATCAGGTGTGGTGAATGAACAAGATTCTAAGACTGGTGGTGGTAGAGATAGGGAATCTAAAATTCAGGTGACTCTACTGTCCTGTTGCATCTTTGTGTCTTTTGGTGTCCCCTCCTCCTGAAAGGACTGACTGGGGAATTGTGACTGATTGGCACAGTTAGTGAAAACACCAATCCAGGCCCCTGAAAGCAGTCCCTGCATCATGTCATGTACTTGTGTAGGTATTGCTTTAAATCCTATGTTCACTTAGACAATTTTTGTATCATTCCTTGCAGAAACATTTGTTTCTGCCTTACCAGTCAGCCAAAGTTGGATGAGAGGGTTTCTGGCACAGAGGGTACAAAGTGACCACTTGAGTGGGTTGAGGACTGACTTTGAGGATCTGAGACCTGAGTCCAACAAAAGCTACATCACAGATCACCTCTCTGTCTTGTCAACAAGCTTGGGCTCCAGCCTGAGGACAGTGGGGAACAGTGAAGGGTGAGCTCGGATGTGTATTTGGGAGAGGCTAGAGGGAAGTGGGAACCCCAGAGGTGGGTCAGGACCTGGTGTTACAGAAGGGATGCAGACACAGGGAGATCAGAGGTCTAGGAAGTGGAGTGCATAGGATTGAGTGATGGTGAACTGGGGTAAGGGAGTCATGATGGTAGGGAAAAGGGGGCACGGAATCACCCCCACACAACTAGCTGATGATGGTGCTGTTGGTTTAGGGGAAATTGGAGAAGGTGTTGTGCATAAGTTCAGAGGTGGGATCATTCCAGTTAGAAGAGTTCCATGGGAAGAAAGGAAGAGGGGCTTTTGGCCAATGTTCAGGAAGGGGGTCCAAGATGTGTTATTTATTAAGCACCTTCTGTGTATTAGGTTGAAGGCCAGGAATGCAAGAATAAGTGTGCTGATCTCAGATGCGGAGGAGGAAGGGCCAGCCTGGAGGTGTTCGGGTGCTGGAAGGACAGGAAGGCCGGGGTTGCCCTCAACAGGCTTGATGAGGTGCGATAGGTGCTACTTACATGGAGAAACTGGTCTATGGAAGGAATAAGTTCCTCCAAACTGAGAAAGTAATTTGAACCTGAAGAGCAAAATAAGCATGTTGATGAGCTCTAAGAGTAATTTATTAGGGTAACTTATATACGAGGGCCCTTGATACCAGAGCGAGAGCCACATACTCTCAGAACTAAAGGATCTTTTTATACCTCTCCCTGGTACATGCTTTTCCTTGTAGTGATATATGCAATTGAGATCAAAGCACTGTTACCCATGTCCTGGCGGTATGTTATAAGCATCCTTGTTCTAAAAATTTCTAGGTTTGTGTACCTCCTAGGAGTATGGGGATGAGTGGATCAAAATCATTCCCAGGATCTGCTTTTTGGATTGCATGCCTAATATAGGGCAATCAGCAGTCATGGGTCTAAGATGGCGTCATCCAAGATGGAGTCACTTTGGTTATTCAGCTGTGGCAAGTTGAGGCCAGGTTGTGGTAAATGGGTGCTGTGTTCTAGGCCCTGCATAAAGAGGCTAGAAACTTGCCTTAGGAAGTGGAGGCAAGGAAGGTAGTTGGGAGAGTCAGACTGAAAGGAGAATTTAGGGCTGTGGACACAGAAGGAGAAAGAATATGAGGTCTCAGATGTAACCTTTTCTTACTGCATACAGGATTCTGATTTAGGAAAGTGGTAACTGAGGAACTGCTGGCAGATGATCTGTTTGATTGCTGAAAAATAATGCCATTGTGTGTGACCTTTAAACTCAGAAGCACTTTATAGTTTCGGAGCATTTTGTAATTTTCTATTATTTTGATAAAGTTTTTAATTATAAGAAGTTTAAAAAAATTATCATTTATCTTTCATTATTTCATAGCACATTGAGACATGTGAGGTTTTTTGCATTGGAAGAATAACATTTCTAAGTGTCATTTTATTTGCATGATGACTTCTTAGGAACTGTTTAATCCACACATAAGTATTTTTATAAAATGGAGTAGACACAGAAAATGATGGTTTATGGATCAATGAACTCTTACCAAGAGATCTGGCATTTCCCCCTGTATCTTCCTTTCCTTTAACATTTTAACTCCATTGTTTTAATAAAAGAGGGATAAATACTTATCCTGAAATGCATTTTGTACTTGCAGTTATTTTTTAATCCTCTCTGAGTGAATGCACACCTCACTGGTTAAGAACATCAAGCTGAGGTTTTTCTTTTGTTGCATTTGCTTTTAGACTTTTAGAGTTATAGCCAGAGTTGTTTGCTCTTCAATTCAATTCTACAATTATTCCCAGTCACTCTCGAGGGAGGGAAGGGGTGGCAGTTTGTTGGATCTCCAACTCCTTCTAGGGAAAGAGGCTGTGGGGCATCTGTTCACTTTTGCTTTCCAAATTAAAGTAAATTGTATTTGGTTTGGATAATTTTTCAGATCTACTTATACATTGTGCTCTAGGAGACCTGGGGATCCAGGTTGTGAAGTCCCCGCACCCCCACCCCCACCCCAAGCTTGGGCTCCCAAGCACATGCAGAACTAAGAAGTGCTATTGTGTATGACTTTGTTCACACCCAAGTCTTGGGAGAAACTTTGAGAGACAGCTCACTCCTCCTTGCAATTGACCTTGAACCCTACTGACCTTGTTTAACTTTCAACAAATTAGCCCAGTTCTATGAGGCCCAGTTTTCTCACTTGCAAAGAGGTGATAACAGCATCTAATTAAAATCACGCGTGTAAAGTGTAAAGAAACTAGCCACATTGCCCATAAATGGTTAGTGATATTATCTAGCACAAAAACTAATTCTCCAACATTCCTCAGCTCATCCAATCAGAGCCTCTTAACTTCATTGCTGGGCCCCCTTCATTTTATAGGCATCCACAGTGCATTGGGTTATGGCTACTGGCTCTGGCTCGTGTGGCTCTCCTGATAGCCAGGAGCTGCCTCTAGGCTGAGATGCTGCTGTGTCATTGCTTGGCCCCGAGAGCTGGCCTGGGATCTGACTTGCTCAGGTAGACCCCAGAGCTCATGAATCTTCCCCAGGTGAAATTTCCTCCAACTGTCACCTCTGGGCTTTGGAAACCCTGGACATTTTCCTCTCGGGCTTGAAGCTGGGTGGAGGTGAGAGCTGGGTGCAGATCAGGAGTGGGCCCCGATATATTGTTCTGTGAAGAAAGGGGTACATAGATCCCCATGCCATGTATCAGTGGTGAGCATCTTGCTTCCCTTCCTCTCCATCCCCTATGTTATGCCAGACCCTCTCCTTCCTCATGTCTGTGGGGCTGCCCTGTCCCCCAGCATCTCCTGAATACACACCCAATCATGTAAGGGCATTCAGAGAAGCACTTGCTTCAATGACTGGAACAAGAGCACTGAGTCATGACTGCAGGATCTGACAGGTCATTAAGGGAATGGTTGGGGTCAGGAGCAGAGTTAAGGAAGGCCGTTTCCCACTCTGCCCAAAACCCTGAAACTAGGGCTTGGATGTCTATTCTGTCCTCAGACCTGCCTGCTCCCACACAGACAACCTGCACTGCAGACTGGGCCACCATAACTCCAACTATACTTTCTCATGCTAATGTGCTTTCTCAGGTTAAGATTTATACAAAAAATGCTTTGCAAAAAATAGGACTTAACAAAACTTAGCAAGGAAAGTCCTATAGTGGGAGTCACTGTGTCATTTCTAACTCAGGATTTTCATGTTACAGATGTTTTTTTATGCTCTATGGGTCTCTCTGTATATTCTCATTTCTGCCAACTTTCTTCATATAACCAAGACTGAGTCTTCTACATTCTTGCAGATTCTTATGAAAAATCATAGTTAAGATTTCATGACAACTCCTTACTCACATTTTCCAAAATGGTTTCCTTTTATATAGTAGAGTGTTCGTGTTGGACATGTTAGATGGTGCTTTTCAATAATCACTTCTTAAGTATGGAAGTAAGGAAGATTTTTATGTATTTTTATGTAAGAGACTGTGTGGCAACTTTATACAATTATTTCTTAGATACTACAGTTGAGAAGAAATCAAATATGCCTTTTTGTAAGTGAAGTTCTGAAATCTTCCCTGATGGGTTTTAGAAATAAGATAGATACTTCTTCCCTGAATTGATGTCAGCAACGTCTGTGTCAAGAAAGGAAAATGGAGTATAGTTCTTGGAATTTATTACCTATATAAAAGGGACCCTTTGCAGTCACCTGATTTTTGTCTCATTAGACATTATGATGAGGATTCCCTGTCATAATGTAGTCCTTGGATAAAATGAGAAATCTTCATAACTAAAAGGGTTGGTTTATAAGGCAGTGTAATGGAAGTCTGAGCCCATGCTCTGAGTCAGCTGTTATTACCTTCCTGTAGGAACTGGGATAAACAATATCATCTCTCTAGTCCTCGTTTTTTCCCACTATAAAGTGGGTGAGTTTGGACCTGATGTTAACATTCTGCAAATGAAAGCACAAGACAAATGCGTGTCCATATTTTGATTAAGCTACGCCTTCTGGATACAGCAGGTTCTTTACTCAAGGAAAAATCCCGATCTTTATTTTTGTGGCTATTTAAAATAGAGATGAAACTCCTGAAATTTGTAACAAGGAATCACAAAATGTCATGACTTTTTAAGATTTGAAGCGTAGAGAAGCATACCTTGAAAAATGAGCACTTCATATTATATTGGGACCCTTTTTTCCAAATAAGGTAACATCAGTAGGCTCCAGGGATTGGGACCTGATGTCTCCAGGGAACATTATTCAGCCTTCTACAATGGAATTTTGCAACCTCTTTTCCAATTTACTTTGCTGCTGGGGCATGCTTGATCTTTCTGTTGAACTCTTTAGAAGAATGAATTTTCATTCATAAGGAAGGCCAAATGATGTTATTTTACTCTGCACATTGAAAAGTGGGCTAGAAAATAAAAATCAGACCAAAAACCTCTGGCTGATGAGCTTCTTAAACCTGAGACTACTTGGCATGAACCATATATACAACTTCTGTGAGTTAGATTATCAGTATGCCTGGCTTCCCTTTTTAATTTGACAATGTTTAGCTCTATAATAGTTTGTATTCCTTAGCTAGAAGGAAGTTGAAAAGTCCTCTATTTTACCTTTCCTCCTGTAGAGCAAACCACATCCAAATCATGAAATTCACTTTTTAAAATCCATCCAAAAGATGTGCATACAAGTCATACTATTCTTAGCAGTGAAGGGTATTAGACAATATGTAGGACCAAGAGAAGCCCATACACCTCGCAGGTGGTTGGCAGCATTAAAACACAAGGTTCATGAGCACACATTTGACTGACAAGGTGTGTCTGACTTCAAACTTCCAACTCTCCAGCTTTCCTTGTGAAAGGCCTATTACAGTTTTAGACTTGGCCCTGCCCTTGCCATGTGAATGTTAATGTCTTATACTTCCATTTCCCAATTTTACAGCAGACCTGCGTGCTCATAAATTAAACTGCATCGCTCAGCATTATCATGTGCATTCTAGGATTTAGTCCAAAATAGCCCAAACTACTGCCTATTTCAGCAGAACTCCCTTTGGTCACTGTTAATATGTATTATAGAGACATTAAGACAGCAATTTGATAGTGCAGACCAGGCAGGTAGGGAGCATACCTACCTGCATAGAGGCAGACTAAAGTGGCCTAGGGGAATGAGTCTTAGAAATGTTGGCTGCTTCATTCAGAATAGGGCATAAATGGACCTGTCCCACCAGAAACAGAAGAGGTGTTGGGTCAGCCCCTGTTGTCTCACAAAGGCTCTTGAATGTAAGTGGCTAGATATTAAAAGATATCAAAAAATTGAAAAAAAGCAAAATAAAGAAAGCCCTAATATATGGCTGCTTTTTTTTTTTTTTTTTTTGCTTTTTAAGCTGGTGAAGGAAGTTAAAAATAAGTGCCAAATGCCCACCACTAAACCTCCATCCCTACCCTACTCCAGTATTTCCTAACTGTAGTCTCTTTAATATTTTAAAAATTATTTGGGAAGTTAAATGCACAGTTCTAAATTGTATCCTGATAAAATAGCTATTGAGCCCCATTATAAGGTTGATTTAACTCATTAATACCCTATCCTTCTTCCTCCTCTCATTTTCTGATGGTTCTATTATTTTTTATTCTTTTATAGGTTGCCTTTTTACATTAAATAATATACTTCTTTCTCTTAAATCAAAGGTGGTGAGTTGCTTACCTACTATCTCCTTCTTCCTTGCAAACAAATCCAGTTTTGTTGAGAGCAGCCATGTGCTTCTCCCCTTCTTTTCATCATTCTTCCCCAACCACTTAATTTCTGCTGGTGAATGGTATTAGCCTTTCTATTCTTTCTATTCTGAAATCATAATTAAGCCTTCTGTGCCTTTTTACTAGATTGACTCTGAAAGTGAACACCACTAAAAAGGATTTAAACTATTAGGACCACTATAATGTTCACTCCAGCATCAAGTAGCCATATCACTCAAAGGGAAATTCCTAATATTAGGATCAAATGAAATTTTTTTTTTTATATTCTATCAAAAGCTTGAAATTATGTCATATTCTAATTCAGATCATGTTATATAGCGTTTTGTTTTACTTGGATTTTTTTTTTTTTTTTATAGGTGAGAGAGAACAACTTTCATCATAACCCCAATTTGCCCACCCTCTCTAGCATGCATCTTTTTCTTAGAGACTCACGTTCTCCTTCTCTACCATAGACTGTTGCTCTACAGTCTGTTCAGCTCTCATCCTATCTTCACTATTCTCCTAGATTTGATCCCATGTCTCCTATTTCATTCATTTATCTTCCTTGTTTTACTGGAGCACACTTTAAGAAAGAGTGCCTGAGAGTTAAACTTTGAGTCCATTCATAACCATTATTCTATCATACTTACTTGGTAGTCCAGCCGGAGAGAATACCAGATTCAAAGGCATGCTTTCTAAGAAGTGTGCTCATTGTCTTTTAAATATAATGTTGCAAATGAGCAGTCAGATGCCAGTTTATTTCCTAGAAATCTTTAGCATCTTTTTTTTTGTTAACCTCCCTTAGTGTTCTGATATTTCAGATCAAGTTTATTCTCAGGTTGATTTTGGTCACAAGCAACCAGACACCATTCTCATCTGGCTTAATGTTAAAAAGGGAATTTGCTGGTTCAGGTGATTAAAATTACCAAGATAGGATTGACTTTAGGAGTAGTTCAACCAGAGCTCTAGCTCTATTTCCCTGTAATTCTCCTAGTTTAGGTAACTGGGTAGGCTTGAAAATAATCCTGATAGAACACAAAACAAGGACTCAAGACACAAGTTGACAAGCAATGTATCAGAGATGGCTTAACAAAGACCTTGTATTTTAAAATTTTAATTGTGGTAAAATACATATAACATAAAATTTAGCATGGTTACCGTTTTAAGTATACACTTTAGTAGTTTTAAGTACATCCACACTGTTGTGTAACCACCTCCCAAACTCTTTCATCTTGCAAAACTGAAGGTATAGCTACTACACAACGTATCTCCAGCCCCTCCTCCTGGCATCCACCTTTCTGCTTTATAAATTTGATTACTCTGAGTAGTAGTCACATATATATGGAATCATGTTTGTGTTTTGTGCTGGACTTATTTCACTTATTATTACAGTGTCCTGAAGGTTCAGGTTCATCCATGTTTTTTGCGTATGTCAGAACTTCCCATTTAAGGCTGAATTATATATGTATATATATGTATATATGAAACATTTTGTTTATGCCTTCTTCTATCTGTGAATGCTTGGGTTGCTTCTACTTTTTGGCTACTGTGAAAAAATGCTGTTATGAACTTGGGTGTTAAAATATCTGTTCATATTGCTGCTTTCAGTTCTTCTGGGTGTAGACTCAGAAGTGGAGATTCTGGATCATATGGTAATTCTATTTTTAATCTTTTGAGGAATTGCCATAGTGTTTTCCACAGCAGTTGTAACATTTGCATATGAACAGCTCACAAGGGCTCCAGTTTTTTCATATCCTTACCTAGACTTATTGTCTATATTTCTGATAATAGTCACCATAATAGGTTGAGGTAGTATCCCATGGTAGTTTTGATTTGTATTTCCCTAGTGATCAGTAATGTTGAGCATCTTCTTATGTGATTGTTGGTCATTTGTGTATCTTCTTTGGAAAAATGTCTTTTCAAGCCCTTTTTATTTTTTTAATCAGATAACTTTTGTTTTTGTTGATAAGGATACTTTTTATGTTTGATATGTACTAATATGTACTGAGTACTGGGGTGACAGAGTTTAATTGGTAGAAATGGATAGAAAGGGCATTCTAGGTACCTACAAAAGAGCAAGAGCACAGAGATGATATTGTGTGTTTAGGCTTCCTTCAATCACCAGGCTGTGTTGAACCACAGGCCCAGGTACACAAAGAGCCAACACTGAAGCAAGAAAGGCATGGCTATCCCTGCTGTGGACAGCTGGAGCATGAGGCTGCACAGAAGTAAGTCTCTCTTGGGAGCCATGGAGGGTGTGAAGACAACCCCACAGGACACAGAACAACCCTCAGAAATGTCCCTGCAGTGCCCATAGAACAGTGAATGCTGTTAGGAGGCTCAGGAGGCAGCTTCCCCTGAGGTTAGGTTCTTAGGTCACAGTATCAAATAAAAATCATGTTTGTTCAAATTAGTCCCTGCAAAATTCCCAGTACATCTGAACATTGGCGTTCAACATAGCATCTGTCTCTAGGTCCCACACAGTGGGATTTCTCAAGCATGGGTACGGTACATTCTCTCTTCACTGCAACACTGATGAAGCACATTATATAGTAAGTCCTGTCTTTACACGTTGGGATCACTCCTGGCCCATGAAAATTCATGCACTGTAAAGGAAAGGCTAGAACTGAGCACTCCGAGGTGTATCTGTTTGGATACATTGGACCACAAATGAAATACCTGACAAGCAGTCATTGCAGCCATACGGAGCAGCTCATAAGGTGGAGTCTAGAGAGAGTTAGTACAAGGTTAAGGCAGTGATTTAATCTGGACCACCCTTAATCTTTGCATTTCTCTAGGTCTTCATGAACACAAGAGGACTGTGGCAACCCCAAGTGTCCCGTTCCTGAACCACAATGTCTAAGACAGGAAGGGGCAGAAAAAGGGGATACTCATCATTGCTTGTTCATTATGTGGGAAAATATTTCCCAGAAGCCTCCAGGCACTTCCTCTTACACTTCATTGGCCATAACTGGGTCATATGCCCATGCTTGACCAATCACATATAGAAAGGGTGAACTGTGGTTCATTCTGGATCTGTGCTCCTTGTCCCAGAAACTGAACAAAATCAGGTGAGTTACCAAGAAGAGAGGAAAATCACTGTGCTGCAAGGAAGTCTAGCAGTTTCTCCTCTACCATACAACAAACTCACTGGAAGATCTGCTCACAGAGGATAGCAAGCTTAAATAATTTCATTTTGGCTATATTTATTTATTTTCTTTGAAGTATGATATTACTATTGTAAGGCCAGTATTGCAGGAGAACTTACATGAACTAGTGCCCTGTGGGATGAAGCTTCATTTTGCCTTTTTTTTTTTTTTTTTTGTAGTTTTATTTTGTTTTGTTTTTCTGCTTTGGTGAGTTAATGAACAAGCAAGCTGAACAAAGTTACCTTCTTTGTTAGAATTTTTTATATTTGAGTTTAGGACTGGTCCCAAAATGTAATCTAAGAAGATTTGAGATCTTAGGAACCAGGCTAACAGTAGCATAGGAGAGACAGATAACACACTATATCACATCAGCAAATCTTTGTTCTTCTTTGTTGGCATCTTGATCCGCCTGAGTCCCATCCCCCACTGGACTGCTCTGCTCACCCAAGCACAGGACAGGTCCCACAGACCAGCACTGGGCCACTAGCCTCTTCTGTGTACTTCATTCTGATAAGAGGAACCCATCCTAATGCTCAGGTTACCATTTCTACCAGAGGGTCCCTGGGAGCCTTATCAAGCACAGTCCTGTCCTGTACTTCACTGCCTCTCACCCCTCAGCTCAGCCATATACTATCCTCACTGGGAAAGGGTGTTCCAGCTGACCACATTTCCGTGTGAGGACAACTGGGCTGCAGTTATGTAGACAAGCTGTGTATCTGAGCTTCTTTTTGATTGAAGTTAAATAATTGGATTATGTGTATAAGGAGTCTGGTCAGGTCCTCATAACCTATAAAATCTTCTCAACAACTTTCCTACCACAATCTCACGGGTCTTCCAGAAGACATGCGACTCCTGAGTCAGAGACCGAGGGACATTCTCACAGCAATAGCAGTAGCCGGTGTTGGCGTTTTCTTGTGCCACTGCTCAGAGTGATAGTTCCCACAGGGTGAAGAGAAGGGACTCAAGTGACACCTACACACACAGTGTATATTACATGAGAGGAAATGTGCTTAGGAACCCAAATATTTTTACTGGGTAGTAAGCGGACCTGGCCTGTTCTCCAAAGAGAACATCATTTTTGTTAAACTCAACAGTAACTATGCCTGCTTTTGTTCTGGAAGAAGAAAATATCTATCTTCCAAGGCTATTATTTACTATGTAAATATCTTGAATAGAAAAACTAAAACAATGAGTCATCAATGTTTTACTTGTCAAATATTTGTAAACATGAGCAATCTATAGAAAATTGCCTCTTGACATTATCCTGGTCTTGAACTCAGCTACATATTCAGGGTGATTGTTCCAAACACATCATACGCCTACTCTGAGTAAGGTCCTATGCTTGGAGCAGGGAGAGAGAGACTAACACATTATTTTGCCATCAAGGAATTCATTGTCCATTTGGGAAGATAGACAATGGACCGAGAGTTAAGTAGGATGGGATTAGATATAAGAAAAAAAAGGAGGGGACCCCAACTCCATTTTGGAGGAAAAGACATTCAGAAGCTTCCTGGAGGAGGTGACATTTGAACAGGAATAATCAGCAGCCTGGCATAAATGGACAAGAGTGAGCATGGCACTTGGGATGGAGTAATTTAGTGAAGTGTACACGGGGAGAATGTTGGCAGGTAAGTGGTGAGAGTGATTTTGTGAAGTGTATGCAGGGAGAATGTTGGAGGGTAAGTGGTGAGCTGGTGAAACAAGTCTTGGCAAGATTATAATAAGGGACCATGGCTGCTGTGCGAAGGAGTTTCAGTGTTATTCAAAATCTGATCAGATGACAGCCAGGGAACCAGATGTGCATGTTAAAAGGTCTCTGGGGTAACCAAGCAGAGGATAGATCAGAAGGGAGAGACTGGAGACAAGAGACAGGGTAAGAGTCCACTCAAGTTCAGTGAGAACTAATGAACCCCATTCTAAGGCAGAGACCATGGAGTTTGAAAGATAATAAAGACACTGCAGAAGTGAATCTGACAGGCTGTCAAAGCAAAGGGAAATGAAGAGCCTAATGGCTCTCTCTTTTTTGATGTGGGTACAAGCCATGCCTTGCTCTTTTTTATGAACATTTCTGCATTTTGCTGCCATATAGGGAAGCCCCAGGACTATAGATGTTGTGGGACTGATTTCCCCACCCTCAATGTGCCTCATTGCCCACTGCCAACTGGAGAGAGGACCCTGAGCGTGGACCCTAGATTAGGCATGAGCAGAGGCAGGGAGAGGAGTCAAATGATGCCTCTGAGGTGGGAACCCGGAAACAGGATCCTGATGTGAAGCTCAGCCAAAGTAGCAGACAGAATTCATGAGTTCAGAGCAAAATTCAAGTCAAGAAGGGAAATGACACACCATATTGGGAGACAGAGCTCACATGGGGTAAGCAAATTGGGCAGACTGGAAGGGACTGTATGTTGGAAGCAAGATTAGGGTTGGGAAGGAGGACATATTTAAGGTTCTACCATTTGGATTTGGTGGATATTTCCTACTCAGCTGCTTCTATCAGGTGAATATTCCTTATTGACCTTGCACTCTACATTCAATCCCATGGTATCCCTGCCCTCAGGGACATACAGTCTGCTCAGCAAGTAAAGAGCAGGGGCTGTGTGATGTAGCAGAGTATCACCTCTAAGAGGTCAGAGGAGGCAACACTGACTTCTAGGGCAAGTTTCATGGGGAGTTGGCCTGGAAGAGAACATTCTAGCTCTAGGAAATGGCATAAACAGAGACAAGGAGCAGGGTCATGGAGAAGTCACATTGGAGAAGGTGGTCTCGGCTTAGTGAAGGTATGAAGCATGTATAGAGAACAGAGAGGGTGGTCGGGAGACAATAAGGAGAGGCCAATAGAGTGAAGCCAAAACTCTCCAAAGTCATGATGTCAAATGACCTAGCAAATAAATGCCAGTGGAAAACAAATTACTGAGGCCTTATCACTATGTTGGCATAAAGGCCCAGATTGTAACAAAGTGCTTAGTGCATGCTAAACACTCCTGGTGTATCACATTAGTTTGAGTGATGGAATCTAAACATTAGAGCTGGTTAATCTATTTAGCATATTGAGAAAAGATTGAATTGAGGCCAAATTAGTGGTGGGAGGTGTTTCTAATTTCCCTTACCTTATCAAGTGTGGAAGCCATCCCTGGGAGTGGGTGCGGCTGCCCAGCCCACATTAGCTGTACCCCTCTGGGGACATGGATATAGACAGGGAGTTCCATGGTGCTGCCATGTCCTTTGTCTACCATGAGATCTCAGTTTCAGCTCATCCTTTACTCTGTGTGATGGCTTGGTGACCTTCTGATAATTTCATGCTCCTTCACTACTTGGCCTGTGGTGGAGATGGGGAATAAGAGAAACAGCTTATTTCTCCGGTTTGCAATTTTATAAAAACCTTAATGATAGAATAATTTAATGAAATCCTCTAGTAATGTGGATCTCAGTGGTAAACAGTGATTGTCTGATGTGTTGAATATTAGCCATACATGGAGTTTACTGTATTAGTGTGGGGACAGGAGAAGAATGAAGAGAGGAGATGTTACAGTTCACTGACAGGTTTTGATTTTGGGTGACTAGAAAGATGGTGATATCTTTTTCAATCAAGGGGTATAGGGATCCCAAAGCAGGTATGGGAGAAGCAGAATTGTTTTGAACACAAGGAAAAGATGTTTCTAGAAAACTATCAATGGGGCAGGCACTATTCTTAGTTCTTTACATGGATCAGCTGTGATGAATTTCATGATAATTCATGGAGTTATGTGCAATTAGCTCCATTTTCCATGTGGCTCACTGAGGCTCAGAGTGATTGGTTAGCTCACTGTAGCAGGCAGAGAACTATTTGTCAAATAATTCTGGCCCTCCACCATCAGGAAGCAGTCAGATTGTATTCTCTAACTCTAAAGTTGGGTGGGGTTTATGGAAGTGACATGTGCCAATTTGAGACCAAACTTCATTGCTGGTAAGGAACCTTCCAGAGCCTCTTTTTCAATGCTGCAGGTTATTGGATATGTTATAGGTAATGACTGCTCCATTGACTTTTTTAAGGAAAAAAAGATGACATAGATCAGCATGGAATAGACATGTAGCAGGAACATAAAATAAACCTGTCTTATTTTAAACTACTAAGATTTTAAGGTTGTTCTTTAATGCTTCTCATCTACCCTCTCCTGACTGATATACTCATGGTCACTCAGTTACTAGTTGGCCTTGAATCCCTGTCTGTCTGACTTGTTGCCAAGCCTGTGCCATGTGGTCATTGTACAGTAGCGGCCCATAAGCAAGGTCAGGACCAGGGCTGTAGGTTTGGGTGTCATCTGCAGAAACAGGGTGGGGAATGGAATGAGAGGTATAAGGATTTAGTCTGTGGGGTCTGTTGTTAGACTTCTTTCCCACTCATGTTCTTTCCCTCCCGGGGATTCGTGTTTGTCTCTGCATGGCCTGCTGCTAAGTAGGACATCCCCAATGTTTGCCGAGTCTGCTGGTTCAGAGACTTTGGCTTGAGCTTATTGACAGCTGTACACTCATAACATTGCTAAAAAAATCTTCATAAACTCTGAAGCCTGGAAATAGCCCAAGTGATTTGAGCTTTTGCTCACTTGTAAATGTTTGAGTATTGTGTCCACAAATTGCAAATTTAGTAACTTAATTTTGAGGCACAGCTGTTATTTGGAAAAGACCCATCTAGGAACACAAACTCCTTACAAAATGATGTGCTTCATTTTTATCAAGTATCAGAAAACCATTAAACTGCCAAGCCATATGGCAAATGCCCACTCAAAGTTGAGTGCAACAGTACACTACAATGAACCTGTTTTGGGGGAAGAAGATAGGAAAGAGTCAGGTTTTTGTGATCTACAGAAGAGCAGACTCCCTGCTACTCATTTCAGCCTTTCAGAATAAGGATTTTTCCTCCCATGAAAAATTCATATAAAAAATTAAGTTATGGTAGATTTTTTTTCCTCAGTTGTAGTTTCCCTTTCAAACTATATCCATTTGAGTTTCCATATATAAAATAGGTTTAACTGGAGCAATAGAAATTTCCAAAAGTTTACTCACTTTTTCAGTTGTTTATTAATTTAATCAACACTCATTAGGCATCAGTTAGAATTAGTTTTAGCTGCATATAACAGAAAAATGGAAAACAGTGGTGGCTTAAAAGATTATTTCTTGAGATTGACTTCCAGGTGGTGACTTAATAGTCATTCCCCACAGACACCAAAACAAACAAACAAACAAAATGCTATTTTCCTGAGACAAATACCAAGAAATGACTGGCACTCTGGAAGGAGACAGAACAGCTGATGACCATTGGTAGGTGAGGGTGCCTAGCGCAGTTCTGAGATAAGCCACAGATCTGGATTTGGGACAGAGCCCGGGGGTCTCCAGATGCGTGGTGAGGCAGAGGCTAGGGATTTCAGGACCAGCTGTGGAGGCAGCAAGTGGCGGGCCCAGTGGGGCTGAGACTCGGATTAACATAGGACCGACTTGGGAGGGAATGAAAGGAGAACCAGTGCACCTGGACCTGATCTGGAGCCTGGGGTCCACCAAGTGGAAATCCTGCCCATCAGATACTCCACCCCTTGAATTATAGTGAGAAGGCACTCCCCGAATTATAGTGAGAAGGCAGTCCCAAACCTCAACACTACCTGCTAGCTGGGTAGAGATGAAACTGCAGACTGATTGCCAGTCCTAGACAAGTCAAACCTGTGCAACACCAGGGAAACTGAACCCTCAGAAATGTAAAAAGAATGCCAAATAGAGCAAAGGTGCAGAGAAATGTACGTGAAATTATGGATCCAATCAGAAACTTGGGAAAATGTGAATACAACAGACTTATGTAAATTACCTGAAAGAGGGATTTAGGGTAACAGTGATTAACATACTCATGGGAATCCAGAAGACAGTAAAGGCAGTCAGCAAGAATATCAGGAAGCAAAGAGAAGAATTAAAACAAGACATCAAACAAGTAAGAAACACAATGCCTAAATTAAAGAACTCAATAGAGGGACCTAACAATAGAATGGATGCAGCTTCCGATAAAATCAGTGATCTGGAAGATAGGACAAAGGAACGCAATCAAGTAAACCAGCAAAACAATAAAAAAAAAACATTCAACGAATCGAAGACAGCATTCGAGACCTCTGGGATAGCATCAAAAGGAACAACATTCGCATCATAGAGGTCCCGGAGGAAGAGAGAGAAAAAGGGGCAGAAACCATATTTGAAGAAATAATAGATGAGAACTTCCCCAGTGTGAAGAATGAAGCAAACCTCCAGATACAGGAAGCTCAAAGAGTTCCTAATAAAGGAAACACAAGCAGAAATACACCTAGACACATCATCATAAAATGTCAAAAATGCAAGATAAAGAAAGAAAGGCTATTAAAAACAGCCAGAGAAAAACATGTCACATACGGAGGAGTCCCCTTAAGATTGTCAGCAGACTTCTCAAATGAAACTACAGGTCAAATGAAACTACAGAAGGGAATGGCATAATTTATTCAAAGTGCTGAAAGAAAAGGATTTTCAACCTAGGATATATATCCAGCAAGATTATCATTCAGAACTGAGGGAATGATGAAAACCTTTTCTGACAACAAAAGTTAAAGGTGTTTATCACCACAAAACCAGCTTTGCAAATAATATTAAAGGATGCTCTATAAAGCATAAAGAAACCCCATAGAAAAACAGTAAGACAGCAAATATTAAAAGTGGGGAGGAAGAGAAGAGAACAAAAATATGGATAGTTAGGATGAGTGGAAGACTAATATGCTTTCAAATAAAATAGGGTACTAAACTTAGAACTGTGAATGCTAACTTTAGGGTAACCTCAAAATACATCCCCAGAGAGAAAGCGAAGAAGTAAACAAAAGGCAAAATCAATCAAGGCACCCATCTGACTTAAAAAGAGAAAGAGAACAAAGTCATCGTCTGGAGTAACATATAAAAGACAAACTATAAAATGACACTAAGCATCTATATATCAATAATCATCCTAAACGTTAATGAACTGAACTCACCAGTCAAGTGATGCACAGGGTCTGAATGGATAAAAAAAAAAAAAGCATAACCTTCTGCTGCATTCAGGAAACCCAGTTTCTTCCAAAAGATAAGCAAAGACTCAAAGTTAATGGTTGGAAGACAATCCTACAATCCAATGGCAACCACAAAAGAGCAGGAATAGCTGTACTGTTCAGATAAAACAGACTTCCATCTAAAAAGCATAATAAAAGACAGAGGTGGACACTAGATAATGATTAAAGGATCAATCCAGCAGGAAGACATAACATTTATTACATATATGCACCAAATGAAGGAGCATCAAAATATATGAAGCAAATATTATTAGACCTCAAGAAAGATACTGACAGCAACACGATAATATGAGGGACTTCAACATCCCACTTACAATAATGGACAATCAACTGGGCAGAAAATTAACAGGGAAACAGCCACTTTAAATGACCATCTGGAACAATTAAGTTTAATAGATATATACCGATCACTTCACCCACTGATCCACCAATCACCAATTTCACTTTTTTCTCAAGCACTCATGGAACATTCTCAAGAATACATCATATGCTGGGACACAAAACATCTCTCAACGAATTTATAAAGATTGAAGTATTATCAAGCATCTTCTCTGAACACAGTGGCCTAAAACTGAAAATCGACACAAAAAGAGTAATAGAAGACCCCAGACCCATTAGAAACTCAACAATATGCTCCTGAAGGACACTTGGGTAAAAGAGGAAATCAAAGAGGAGCTTAAAAAATACTTAGAGAGAAATGAGAATGAAGACATGAGCTACTAGAATCTATGGGATGCAGCAATAGTGGTACTAAGGCGAAAGTTCATTGCAATCTACGCCTATCTCAAGAAACAAGAAAAATCACAAATAAGCAACTTAACTCTGCATTTAAAACAGCAAGAGAACAAAGAACAATTAAAGCCAAAAATCAGCAGAAAAGGAAATAATAAAAATTCGAGCAGAAATAAATGAAATAGAAAACAAAAAGACAATCCAGAAGATCAATGAAACCAAAGTTGGTTCTTTGAAAAAATAAACAAAATTAACAAGCCATTGGCCAGACTCACAAATCAAAAAAGGGAGAAAACTCTCATAACTAGAATCATAAAAGAATGGGGAGAAGTTACAACAGTTACCACAGAAATTCAAAACATCATAAGAGACTATTATGAATAGCTCTATGCCACCAAAATGGACAACCTCAAGGACTTGAACAGATTTCTAGAAAAATATAGTCTACCAAGACTAAACGCAGAAGTGTTGGAAAACCTGAACAAAGAAACTGAAGAAGTAATCAAGGGCTTCCCCAAAAATAAAAGCCCAAGACCAGATAACTTCTCCAGTGAGTTCTACCAAGCCTTCAGAAAAGAATTAACACTTGTTCTTCTCAAGCTTTTCCAGAATATTGAAGAGCAGGGAGCTCTTCCAAATACTTTTTATGAGGTTAACATTACACTGATACCAAAAGCTGACAGAGATGTCTCCAAGAAAGAAGATTTTAGACCAATATCTCTAATGAACATTAATGTAAAAATTCTCAACAAAATATTAGCAAACCAAATTCAGCAGTGCATCAAAATATCATCCATCATGACCAAGTGGGATTCATCCCAGGGTCACAAGAATGGTTCAACATAAGTAAATCTACTAATGTCATATCATATTAACAAGAGCAAAGAGAAAAACCACATGATCATATCAATAGATGCAGAGAAAGCTTTTGACAAGATCCAACACTCATTTATGATAACAACCCTCCATAAAAAGGGAATAGAAGGTCCATACCTCAACATAATAAAGGCCATATATGAAAAATCCTCAGCCAACATCATAATTGTGAAAAATTAAAGCATTTCCTCTTAGGTCAGGAACAAGGCAAGGTTGTCCACTCTCACCGCTGCTATTTAATATTATACTGGAGGTCTTAGCCAGAGCAATTAGGCAAGAAAAGGAAATAAAAGGAATCCAAATTGGAAAGAAGGAAGTCAAACTCTCATTGTTTACAGATGACATGATTATATATATTGAAAATCCCAAAAACTCTATCAAAAAACTTCTAGAACTCATCAATGAATACAGTAAAGTAGCAGGCTACAAAATCAGTGCACAACAATCTGTTAAATTTTTATATGCAAACAACACGCTAAAAGAAAACAAAATCATGAAAATTATACCATTTAAAATAGAAGTTAAATGAATGAAATACTTAAGCATATACCTAACAAAGTAGAAGATCTATACAACGGAAATTATAAGTCCTTCTTGAATGACATAGAGGAGGACACAAAGAAATGGAAAGACATCCCCTGCTCATGGCTGGGAAGAATCAATATCATTAAAATGGCCATCATACCCAAAGCAATATATAGGTTTAATGCAATCCCCATTAAAATCCCGCACACTTATTTCCAGGAAATAGAACAAAATAATCTTAAAATGTGTATGGAACAACAAACGACTTCAAATACCAGAACAATTGCTAGAAAAATAATGAATCTGAAGGGATTACATTCCTAGATGTTGAACTACATTACAAAGTGACAGTGATCAAAACAGTATGGTAGTGGCATAACAACAAAGGCACAGATCCGTAGAATAGAACCAAATCACCAGAAACTACTACCAAAGAGGAAGTGAAAGTGGATAATGAGAGGTTACCAGTTGGCCCTGTGCCGCTTGAGGTCCTCAATGTCTGTTCTTCCTCTAGAGTGTAACCTCCTCAGGACAGAGGCCTGGTTTTACTTCCTCCAGGCCTCTAAATCACTGTACAGTAGCAGCCAGGCTGTGACTTCAATTATCTGCTCTTTTCTCCGTAGAACCCAGGTCCCTCTCACCTACTCCCTCTTTTACCTCCTCTCTACCAGAATGATACTAAACTCCCTATTCTTCTGTTTCTCAGTGTTGACTTTTAACTCCATTCTGGGTACAGGTAATGTTTAGAACAGATTCATTGTGGTTGCAGCCAGAATGAAGATGACTAAAGCAGGGCCACGTGGGAGTGGCCTTCGTGGGAGCTGTCTTTAGTCATAGCATCTCCCAGGCCAGGCGGTTCTGAGCAAGCTTCCTCATAGCAGGAAGATGCCGAAGTGTTTTTCAGATCTGCCAGATTTTGATCCTAGGTAAAAATAAAAAATGGTGGGACGTTCTTCAAAGTATACAAGCACATGGAAGCAGATATGGGAATGTTGACTTAAAAAAATTTCTTTTTACTGTGTTAACACTACAAAAGTATATAAGTTTCATATGTGTGTATCACAGATCAGGTATATAAAACACAATAAGTCCATCCCTAAGTGAATTCCGTTTTAAACCTAACGAAAAAAAAGAAAAAGGACATAGGATTTCCAGAGAAGCCCCTATGGGCCAGGTATTATGCTTGGTAGGTTAATTCTGATAGCCCTCATCCCAATCCTGGGATGTGTAATTATCCCTTTTCCATGTGGCTCATTCAGGTTTGGAGAAATTGAATAGGCTCTTCACCAAAATGTAAGCACAAACCTCTTTCCTCCAGGACTACTGAAAAAATTAGAATCAAGGAGTGTAAAATTTTTAGCATACCCAGACTGTCATTCAACAAACCCAGTAACTGTTATTCATTCTGTCTTCTTGGGGGCAGTCAAAATTAGTCGCAGCTCCTGAGTGTGGAGTGCAAGAGGTTCCTTCCATTCCTTGTGCTCCTCAAATCTTTTGAAAATTCTTGAAACTAAAGAGTCAGGCTGCCTGCTTTCCTGGGAGCCTCATAATTAGGACGAGTGTTTAATTGGCATGTTAGTTTTCTCCAAGGAGTGGCTGGCAAGGCTCCCCATACCAACAAAGAAGGTTCAATTTGCCTTTGTGCTTAGAGTACTGTGTGCCCATAGCAACAGCGGTGAGTCCAACCAAGTTGAAAAGAAAGCGTCTGGAGTTCGCAGAAAGGTTGATTGCCCTGGAGAAGCTGACACACTCACATGGAGGGAAATGATTTCCCCGGGTCCTGAAAAATGTGCTCATCTACCCCACAAATACAAACCATATCTCTTGTTTTCTTTAAAATGAGGAGTCTGGTCAAGAGGTCTGTGTAATGAAAGATGTTTGTAGAACCCATTTCCATTCTGCCTAAAACCATCTGCTTTATGTCTATAATAAACAGGAATGTTTTCCACTACTTTCCCTGGGCCAGGTCCAGCAGCGGCACTCACCACAGGGATAGGTAAATTGACTGCCTCCCAAATGATGAGTCTTAGCCTGTTACATCTTCAGTGATGGCACTTACCTTCCCAACTTGCCTTTCCTTTCTGTGTCTTTGCGACGGCCTGTGACCAGTGGGCCGAGGGTTGCACACTTAGTTAGAATTCAGTACACGTTGGGCAGTGGCTAGTGTCACATTTCCTGGTGATGGAGGCAGCAGGAAAGGCCGTCTGCTGTGAAGCTCGGGACCCCCAACCTGCATCAGGCTGAGGGGTCCAGCGGGGAGAGCCATCCTGGAGCTCCCTGCTGCACCACCCTGGGAGTGCTGGAAAACCCTATCCACACCAGAGATAGAAGGATGTCACATCCTATTTATAGTCTTGCAGAGACTCTTCATTGCTAATAGATGAAATCTAGACTGAATGCCAACATGATTTTTACACCCCTTGCAGCCTCATCTTGGATCATGTATCAGCTCACACCCAGGTACATTAATGTGCTCACGTTCATCACCTGGGATGTGGCTTCCAGACCTGTGCAGTGCTGGTCCCCATGCCCAACAATGCTCCCTTGTCTTTCTCCCCAGCTCAGTCCTTTTTCCTTTTCTGCCTTAATTTGAAGGTCATTTGGACAGCCTGCTCTTAAGTAGCTGAATGAGTATATTTCCTGTGACTGCCTTAACAAGTTGCCACAAATTATTGGCTTACAACAACACAATTTTATTAGAGTTCTGGATGCCAGGAGTCCAACACACCAGCAGGGTTGCGTTCCCTCTGAAGCCCAAGAGGAGAGTCTTTCCATGCCAGTTCTGGCTTCTGGATGCTGTTGGCACTGCTGGGTTTGTGGACCCTTTTGCCTCCTCAAAGCCAGCAGCAGAGCATCTTTTTTCCTTTCTGATGGCTGCTTTGATCCTCAGATCATTCTTTATCATTCTGACCTCTACTTTCCTCTTATTAGGAGCCTCATGATAAATTGAACCCACCTATTTAACCCAGGATAACCTCCCCAATTCAGAATCCTTACTTTAATCATCTCTTTTAAGTCCCTTTTACCAGGTGACAACATGTTCACAGGAACTGGGCATAGGATGTGGACATCTTTGGGAGTCATTACTCAGCCATTCTGAGTGAGGAGCTGTGGCCATGAGCCCTGACTCTGGTGGCTGTTGCTTCTTTTATTGTCCTTCCTATAGATGGCTGGAAGCACTGTGAGGACAGGGGCCACATCTGCTTTGCCATTCTTTGTTTGCCCAGTGCCCAGCAGAGGGCCTGACCAGTAGTAGCTGCATAATCAACAGTTGCCCAGTGCTGGGCAGTGTTAGAGATGTTCAGGGATGGTCTCTGAAAATATGAAGTGAAGCATTTTCAAAGGCACAAGTCACAGCAGAAGGGGCTTATGGGAGGTGTTCACTGGACTTGCAGAGCAGCAACTGGTGACCTGCAATTCTCCAGGGAGACGGATAATCTTGGTGCAGTGTTCAGACAACCAGTGTATCCATGCTGATGAGATCCTGGCATTGCAGATGGCACAACATGTGAGAATGCCTTGTTTGATTTCAGTTTGAATTAGGTAAAGTGTGGTCTTAGGGAGGCATCTTAAGTGCCTTAAGGAAGCTAGAGTTCATTTCTGTTTCTAGAAGGTCTAGTTAGTTCATTGACAATTAGAAGTCATCTGAAAAGGAGGCTGCTTGATGAGGGACAATCACTCATTCATTATATACAGATTTCCTGAGCACCTGTGTGCTGGACACAGTGCAGGAGTTGAGGAGACCAAGGTGAATACAAAACCACCATCTAGAAGTTTACTTTCCATGTGGGGAAGAGCAGCGTGGAAACAACGTTGACGGCTTGGTGATCGATGAAAGTAGAAAGTGGGAAGTGTGTAATACTCAAATTCAGCACAGGCTGGGAAGGGGCATTTGAAAAGACCTTAAAGAGAACACTTTGAAGGCAGGGGTGAGGAGGGCATTCCAGGTGATCAGAGCCACATTTGCAGACTTGAGGAAAAAGGAAGCAGTGCGTTGATTTGAGGAGCCATGTGACATACTGTTGGATGACAGTAAAATAGAGGGCAGTAAACTGGAGGTGGGGTACTGGGGCATGGGCCAGAGACAGAATCTCTTTGTCTTGCATCCAATTTAATGATAAATTCCAAGAAGGCTGTATGCTGCCTTTATAACTTGTTAAATCCTTCAGCAGCAATTATTGCTCACACTATGGACCACAGTTAAATGCTTATTGATGAAAAGCCTTCCCCAACAGCAAAAGGCTCCCATGCTTCCTTCGTCTCACTAGGTATTATTAGATGAAGGACAGATGAATAACTTTTATGGCTTGCATTTGGCCTTGGGTCTGATGAAAGTTGCACTCAAATCCAAGCCTGGATTATTCTCCCAGTGGGCTCCTGGAGTGAGTCCCTTTCCACTGTCATTGTAAGTCCCTGGGTCTGGGCTTGGGAGGATGTTTAGTTGAACAAGCTGGAATGTATGCATGATGCAGGTGCCCCTACCTGGTTCCCGAGGGAGGAACATTGCCTCCCTGCCTCCTCCCACTTGAGATGATGTTCATGTGGGGAAGCCACCGTTGCAGCAGTGTAGCTCTGTGTGTCCATGGAAAGAAAAGAAAGACACCTATTATCATGATCTATTCCATTACCATAGATGCCACATTCAAATGATCTAATTTACGATTTCTGGGAATTTTGGGGAAAATGGCTCAAAGCCCTAGATTACCTGAGATGACATATTTAATGGCTCTAAAAATTGTTTTGTTAAATGAAATAGCATTTTGAAAATCTTCATAATAGTGAGAAACAGTTTTTTCAGATACATGCATCATAAGTCTACGCTTATGAATCACTCAACACATGCTGCAAATAATAATATCTCATTAAACAGTCCACCCTCCATGGGAAAAAGCTAGTATAGCAGCTTGCAGAATGTTTTCTCCCTGTGCAGTAGGGATGTTCCTGCTGCCTCAAAGGAATGTTGAAGAAACCATAGCCCACTGTGTTGAGTTTTTATCTTCGTGTTGCACCTCGGAATACATCAGAATGACTTCTCTGTGTACGTTGGGAGGGGTGTCAGGCCTTCCTGCTACCAGGACACAGCCCACCAGGCCCTCTTCTTTCTTCCCCGAACCTTCCTCTGGGCCAGGCTCTGCTTGGAGCTAAGAGACAAAGATGAAAGATAAAACTAACATCTAGAGGTAAAAAAAAACACTACTCTTTTTGTTTGGTTTTTAATTTTATTGAAGGAACATTGTATCATAACATCATGTAAGTTTCAGGTATGAATCATCATAGATCAACCTCTGTATATAATACATTAAGTTTACTGCCCACAGTTCAAATCTGTACTTCACTGTATAGTTGAACCCTTTTACCTGATTTTCCTAATCCCTTTTCCATTCCCTTCTGTTTACCACTAATTTGATTCTCTATACCCAAACTATTCTTGTTTGACTTGGTTCATTTGCTTGAAAAACACCATTCTTGTTCTTGGGTAGGGAAGACACATGGGCATTTTTTTTCAGTACAATGTAGTATATGATTTCTAAAGGAAGGTCAGAGATGACCTAACCCAAGCTAGATGTCAATAAGAGGAATACTCACCTCTGTGAAAGACACTGAACTGGCTCATCCAGTTCATAACTCTCTTTTCCTTCCCACTGGAGAGACTACAAAGCTAAATACTTGTTTTTCTAGTCTCCTTTGTAGAGTGCCCATGTGACCTATTGGTGGTTAATGAGACAAAAATAAAATTACAAGGGGATTCCCAAAAAGCTTGTGTCCTATTTTAAATATGTGTGTGTGTAGCTTTTATTTAAAAAATAAAATAAGCCCATAAGTACAGGCTCACCATTGCCCAAATATATTACAACATACCACGCCCACCACAAAATTGCTAAAAGTCTTCCATCATTGTCCATTGGACCCCACCTCTACTTTTTCCCAACCCTTATGCCATTCCCCATTAGTAGCCTCAGATATTGTCAATGGCCAAAGGCTGATTTTTGCTTTGTTTGCTTTGTTTCTTTATATTCCATGTATTAGTGAGATCATTCAGTATTTTTCTTTTTCCTTCTGAATTACTTTAGCAGAATCCCCACTAGCTCCATCCATGTTGCACAAATTATAGGGTTTCATCTTTTCTAAGGTCTGTGTGGTATTCCATTGTGTATGTACACCACATCTTCTTTATCCATTCATCTGACAATGGACACTTAGGAAGTTTTCAGTTCTTGACTACTGTATATAATGCTGCAATAAATATGAGCATACCTATATCTTTGTGAAGATATAGATACGTATGTCTTTGTGGTTTCTTGGGTAAATACCCAAAAGTAGGATGATGGAATCATATAGGACTTCCATTCTCAATTTTTTTGAGGTCTCTCCATGCTACTTTTCATAAAGGTTGCACCAAATTACTATCTTATCAACAAACAAAAGGGTTCCCTTTTCTCTGTGTCCTCACCAATTTTTTAGATAATAGCAATTCTCACAGGTGTGAGGTGATATCTCATTATTGTTTTTGTTTGCATTTGCCTAATAACAAATGAGAAAGAACTTTCCATGTGCCTGTTGGCTATCTATATGTCTTGTTCGGAGCAATGTCTATTAAATTTTTCTGCCCACTTCTTGATTGGGTTGTTTGTTTTTCTGATGTTTGAGTTTCATGAGTTCTTTTTACATTTTGGATATTAAGTCTTTGTCAAATATATGATGTGCAAATATCTTCTCCCAGTCAATAAGATGCCTTTTTTTTTCTGCCGTAGTTTCTTCCGCTATCCAGAAGCTTTCTAGTTTGATGTATTTATTTATTTATTTTCATTTTTTTCCTCACTGAGTTGAGTCCCCAAAGAGCTGTATAATGCCAATGTCATGGAACATATTGCCTGTAATTTCTTTGAAATATTTTATGATTTCCATTGTTAAATCCAGATCTCTTATCCATTTTGAATTAATTTTTGTGTATGATAGAGAATGGTCTAGATTCATTCTTTTGCATGTCTAGTGTTTCCAATATCAGTTGTTGAAAAGACTTTCCTTTTTCCATTGTATGGTTCTTTGTCATAAATTAGCATCATATATGAGTGAGTCTATTTCTGGTGATTCAATTCTGTTCCACAGATTGTGTGTCCTGTTTTAATTCCACTACCATAAAGTTTTGAGTACTATTACTTTGTAGTATAACTCATATCTGGGAGTGTGATACCTCCACTTTTGTTCTTTTTTCTTATGATTTCTTTAGCTTTTTAAGGTCTTTCGTGATTTCAAATAAATTTTACATATTGTTTATTCATTTCCTAAAAAAAAATGCCAGTAGGATGGCCATTTTAGCTATGTTAAAATTATTCCCAACCCTGAGCACAAAATGTCTTTCCATCTTTTTGTATCTTCCTCTGATTCTTTTAACAAAGTCCCATAGATTTCATTGTACACGTCTTTCATGTCCTTTGTTATGTATATTCCAAAGTATTTATTTCTATCGTAAATGAGATATTTTTCTTGACATATTATTATCTTCTATTTTATTTTTGCATATAAAATGCAACTGATTTTTGTATTATTTTTACCTGCCATTTTACTGTACTCATTGATTAGTTCTACTACTTTTTGATGGAGTCTTTAAGACTTTCTATGTATATTATCGCGTCATCTGCAATAGTGATCATTTCACTTTCTTTTTCCTTTTATTTCTTCTTGCCTAATTGCTCCAGTATCGTGTTAAATAGCAGTGGTGAGAAGTCTTTCTCTCTCTTTCAGGTTTTCACCATGAATATGATGTTGGCTTGGTTTTATCATATATGGCCTTTATTATGTTGAAGTATATTCCTTCTAGCCAAATTTTATGTAGAGTTTTGATCATAAGTGGATGCTGACTCTTGTCAAATGCTTTCTTTGAACCTATTAAATATGACCATATGTTTTTTTCCTTGTTTTTCTTTGATATGGTGTATTACATTAATAGATTTACATTTGTTGATTCATCCTCACATCCCCAGGATAAATCTCACTTGGTCATGATGGATGATCTTTTGTTGGATTCAATTTGTTAATAACTGTTGAAAATTTTTGCATCTATGTTCAGCAGAGATATTGGTAGTTTTCTTTCTTAGAGATGTCCTTGTCTACTTCTGGTTAGATTGTAATGTTGGTCTCATAGAAAACAATTGAAGGTGTTACCTATACAGATTTTTAGAAAAGTTTGAGAAGAAAAGGTATTAATTATTCTCTGAAGTTTCAGAAAACTCAGTAGTAAAGCCAGCTGGTCCTGAACTTTTATTTTTGGGGAGATTTTTTATTATTTCTTCAATTTCCTTATTTGTGATAGGTCTGTTCAGATTTTATATTTCTTCATGATTCCGTTTTGGTAGACTGTATATTTCTTAAAAAAATGTGTTCATGTTTTCATGTTTCTCCAACTTATTGGCATGTAACTGTTTTATGATGCTTTGTGTTTCTGACATATCCTTTGTGACTTCTCCCCTTTTGTTTCTGATTATATTTAATAGAATTTTTCCTCTTTTTCTTGGTGAAGTCTAGCCAAAGGTTTGTTAATTTTGTTCATTTTCTCAAAGAGCCAGATTTTGGATTCATTGACTTTCTGATTTATCTTTTTTACTTCTATTTTGCTTATATCTGCTCAAATTTTTATTAATTCTTTCCTTCTACTGACTTTTCAGTTGTTCTTTTTCTAGTTGCTTTAGGCGAGAATTAGATTGTTTGCATAAACTTAAAGCAACTAGAAAAAGAACAACTGAAGTTAAAAGTCAGTAGAAGGAAAGAATTATTGCAATTATTCTTAATGTTTCTGAGGTGGACCTGGATTGCTATAAAATTCCCTGAGTCCTGCTTTTGCTGCATTCCCTAAGTTCTGGTAGCTCATGCCTTCATTCTCATTTGTCTCCAAGTATTTTTTAATTTATCTATTGATTTCTGATTTTACCCAGGAGTCATTAAGAAGTATATTGTTTAGCCTCCACACATTGTAGAATTTTTCAGCTTTTTCTAGTGGTTGATTTTTAGTTTTATGCCATTTTTGATTGGAAAAGATGTTTGGTATGATTTCAGTCTTTGTAAATGTGTTGAAACATCTTTTTGTTTCCCAACATATGGGCTGTCCTTGAGAATGTACCATGAGCACTTGAGAAAAATGAAAATTCTTCAGTTGTTGAATGAAGTGTTTGATAAATGTCTATTAAACTCATCTGTTCTAATTTGTTGTTCAAGGCTATTGTTTCCCTGTTAATTTTTTGCCTGGTTGACTTGTCCATTGTTGTATATGGGGTGCTGAAGTCTCTTACTATTATTGTATTACTGTCAATACCTCTCTTTAGTTTTGTTATAATTGCTTTATGTATTTTGATGCTCATTCATTTTATGCATATATATTATTAACAGTTATGCCTTCTTGCTGCATTGACCCCTTAATCAGTTTGTAATGTTCATCCTGCCTTGTTACCTTAGCTGGACATCTAGTTTCTTTGATATAAGGTTGGCTGTCCCTGCTGTTTTTTTAGGCTACTATTTGACTGTAGGATTGTCTTCCAATCATTGACTTTGAACCTATGTTTATCTTTTGAGTATGTGAGTTTCTTGAATGTAGCAGAAAGATGGACGATGTTTTTAATCCATTTGGCCACTCTGAGCCTTTTGATTGGTGAATTCAATGCATTAACATTTAGGGTGATAATTGATATGTAACTTTCATTGTCATTTTTAAAATTGTTTTGTGGGTGTTGTTGCAAACAATACCTTTGTTCTTCTCTTTGTCTTCTTATGTTCTTTGAAAGAATTTATCTTGTGTTTGGTTTACCTTTCCTCTACTCCTTTGCTGATTCTATGGGTTTATGTTTTCAGATTACTCTGCAGTTTGCTAAAAACTTTTATACTTATAACCAGTGTTAACTTGAAAGCAGGTTAGTCTTGAGCCCATTCTAAACTCTTAGAACTTTTATTTTACATTTAACATTTACAGTTAAACTGTTACATTACTCTCCTCCTCTCCATTTCTTATAGTTTTGATGTCTTGCTACTTCTAAGTGGGGTTTCTTTTTATTTTATAAAACTTTCTTTAGTATTTCTTGTTAGGCTGTTTTTTTAAATGAATTCCTTTAACTTTTGTCTTTAAATCTGTTTATCATTCCTTCAATTCGAAATTATTATCTAGCAGAGTAGAGTATCCTTGGTTGGAAATCCTTTTCTTACAGCATTATGAATATATCCTGTCACTCCCTCTGGCCTGTAAACTTTCAGCTGAGAAATTCACTGATAATCTTATGGGGTTTCTTTGTAACACATTTTTTCTCATTTAAGATTCTCTCTTTGGCATGCATTTTTGTCATTTCACTGACAATATGTCTCAGTATAGATCTGTTTGAGTTTCTTTTGTTTTGAATACTTTGAGCTTTCTAGATCCTGAGGTCTGTTTGCTTTTGTAGATCAATGAAATTCTCAGCTATTATTTCTTCAAATATGGTTTCTGCCACCTTCTCTCTCATTTCCTTCCTGGGCCACTATGTTGTGAATGTTGGTCCTCTTGATGTTATCCCATATATCTTGTATGCTGTCTTCATTTCTTTTCATTCTTTCTTCTCTTTGCTAGTCTTCTGTGATGTATTCCACTGTCCTTTCTTCTAGTTTGCTGATTTGATTGGAGGCTTCATCCTGCTTACTTTTTGACCCTCTTTATTGTGGTTTTTTAGCTCAACTATTATGTTCTTTAGCTCCATAAATTCTTTTTGGAGCTGCCTCATATTTTTTTCTTTGTCGTAGTTATTTTTTTATTCCTTCAGTGTCTCATGAGCATTCCACCAGGCTCAGATCTTCAGACACTTTTTATAGAGTATGCAGCTATTGTTTTTGAACATGGAATAACTGGTCCCGGATGATGTAATGCAGGATGCAGTTAGGCAGTTGACTGGTCTTTGTTTTTCAGAGTCAGGTCAATTATTTCTGCCACCAGAATGTTGTTGTGTATCCCGATCAGCACAGGAGGCAATTGCCACCTCTGTTGATTACGTCTCATTTCTGTTGGCTGATCTTGTGACTGTTCAGTTTTATATGGGATTCTGTTTATTTCTACGGTCTAGGCTTCCCTAGTGTGTTAGGGATCCAGTTAGTTATACAATATAGGCCTGGGCATTGGTCTGGAATGCTGGACTTCCTTTAGTTTTGTGATGTCAGCACTTGTCAGGATTGTTGACATTCTAGAGCCCACTCTATGTTGAGGCCTGATAGTCCAGCCTACAGGGTTGGAGTTGGGGTAGAGAATGCAGTTTCCCCCAGAGTCATAAGCACAACAGCAGATACAAGGAAAGAGTTGTGGAACCAGTTCACAAGCAGGCCACAGTCCTAGAAGCCACAGGGTAGAGACCCAGGACCTGCTTGTGACAAAGTGCAATCCACTGTGAAGATCCTTCAGTTTCTCTAGTGGAGCGTGAATCTCAGTAAAGAGTGGTAAATAAGCCGTGGAGTGTGGAAGTTCTAGGAAGTACCAAGAAGATAGAGATGATTTTTAGTTATAGACCCAAGTTGATAAGAACTGCCATTTTGATGGGGCCCTCCCAATTTGTGTGTGTGAGGGTTGAGGGGGTGCTGGAGCAGAATGGAATACACCATGCTGGGAACCAGTCAGCTGTCAAGGAGAGTGCTGCTGACCTGGCTATCTGTCTTTGGCAGCTTCGGAAAAGCATCTGTGAGAGCCAAAAGTTCCACACTATGGTGGAAAGTGTGGGTGTTTTCCCCTGGGGGCTTTTCTGCATTGGTAACCTCCATTGTCAGCACAGCTGATGCAGTGTCTCTGTTTACAAGGAAGGTGACCCTCTTTCAACCCCATGCTGAGATTTTGATTCAGTGACTGAAAACCAGTTGCCAAGTATGGGGGTGCTTGCTGAGGGGAAAAAGCCCTTCATTTCCAGGAGAGTGTCAGTTTCACTGGTCTCTCTACACAGCCCTGGGGTCTCTGAACAGGGTGGTGTGATGCTAAGATATATTGGCTTCTCCTACGTTTTATGGAGAAGTGTGTTCCCTCTCTTTGTGGAGATGATAGCCCTATTTCTTTTCAAACGTCATAATTGCTAAATAGGAATTATTTTGATTATGTCTGTGGGGAGGAAGTGAGCTCAAGATCTTAATACTCTACTATCTTGGAATCAGATTCTCTTATGTTCTTAAATAGACTCCTTGCTCCTTTCTGTCTTGATTGTAGTCCTGGTGGTTATAGCATCAACAAAAATCTTGTGACCGTGAGAAAAAAGAGGAATTAAAGTTTATTGTTGAACCAGTGATCCAGTGCCAGTAGGTGCCTACTTCCAGGTATTTTTTTCATGTGAAGAAACAAAAAAACCTCTGTTTGTTTAAGCCATTGAGGTTAGACTTCTGGATTTGCATCCCAATGCATTCCTGACTGATGTAAGCATCTAGCAGGCGACAAAAATAATCATTGAAATAATAAATAATGTGATAGCTTGAGTCTCGTCTTAACAGACTGCGGTATGCTGGAGCACTCCAGTTGGAGGAATGAAATACCATATACAAAAGCTTGAAGGACAAATACATGAAGTGCTCACAAAGAAACTGACAAGTTGTTTGATTCTTGCTAAAGTATAAGGCATGAGGCAGGCAATGGATGGCTATAAATCTGGAGAAGCAGGTAACAGGGGCCATACTAAAATAGTTTCCTTAGATACAAAGAAGATCTTGGGTTCCAGTGGCTGAGACTCTCCATATTACCCTTGGAACTTCAGAATTATAACCAAGGCTGCCATAGCAAAAAGAATTATTATCTATTGTTGCAAAACAAATTTCCCCCAAATTTAACATCTTCAAACCACACATTTATTATCTCACAATTTCTTGGGTCAAGATTATAGATGCAGCTTACATAGGTCTTCTGTCTCAGAGCCTCTTACAAGACTACAATCAAGGTATTCATGAGGCTGCTGTGTCATCACACCTTAGACTCAACCAGGGAAGCATCTACCCACATTCATTCAGTTATTGGCAGGATTCAGTTCCTCAAAGGCTGTTAACACCTGCAGTCCACTTCAGCCCTCATCCCATTCATTGCTGCCCAAGCAATTCACAGCATGACTTCATCAGAGTGAGCAAGTAGGAAAGCAAAGAGGGAAGCCAGAGTCTTCTTAACCTTTCTTAGAAGTAGAATCCCACTACTTTGCTGTATTATACTTATTAGAAGCAAGGGGAGGAGACTGCAGATGAATATTAGGAAGTGAGGATCATTAGAAGTTGAGAAGCTGTAACTGCCAGCACACTGCTTCCTCCTTTCTTCTCCTATCCACTTATCATATGTAACAGCAGCATCTTTTCATCATTATCATCACTCCAGCCACAATGATTTTTAATTAATTTATTAATAAATGCATAGTCTGATACTTTTCGTACATGGTGTATTTATCCTCACAGCAACCCTAGAAAATTAAGAAATATTATCCCCATCTTGCATATAAGGTAACTGAGACTTGGAGAGGACTATGATTTTCTCAGGGTCATTCAGCCAGTAAAAGGTAGAATGAGGAATTCAGCCAAGGCTGAACTGAGTGGAGCTCTTTGCCATCCTTCTCAGAGACAGGAGAACTGTCTGCTGCCTTCCCAGGAGCCAGGCTTTTTGCTACTTTAACCTACACATGTGCAGAAAGCCACATGGTGGGGAGACAAGAGATAGGACTGGGTCTTTCTAAATTTTTGCCAAATAGAGGACAATGGGTAAAACCAAAAGATTAGATAATAGTCCTTGTAACACTGTTAATCTCTTGATTTTAGTTATTTATTCGTAGTTATGATAAAACATTTCTTTGTTCTTAGAAAACACATTTTAAATTATTTGGTGTTATTATGTCTTCAATTTACTCTCCAAACATTGCAGAAAATATATTTTTATATATAAATACAGATTGTGTATGTGTGCGTGCACACACACCTATGGAAAGAAAGAAAATGAGTAATAAGGCAAGTATAGTAGAATGTTAATATCTGGGGAATCTGGGTAAGATGTATATAGGAATTAATTATGCAGATGGGCAATATTTTTGTAAATCTGAAATCACTGTAAAAATAAGTGTTTAAGGCACACTTTGGTTGCGCAGTGGTTGGGCAGAGTCTCATACATCCTAAGAACCTGGACTTGGGGGTATGACCAAGATGAACAACTAAATAAAATGAATAAATGTTTCTTCCTCCTCTCTCTGTTCCTGACAACCTGCCTGTGCACCTTCATTCCTGTCCGTAGCTTTCCTTAAAAAATAAATTTAAAAAAGTACTGGTCTAACCTTGTGAGCTTTTCTTGGAATATAAGAGATAACATTATGGGACTCTTACATACCTCTCTTGACTCCAAGGTGACTCATCAGAAACCAGAGCCCAGAGAGGATGTAGAGGTAACAAACAGGAAATTGTCTTCAGGGGAGGGGGAGCTGCCTCATTTCCAGTCCTGGTCCTACAGTTTCTAAGATCCCCAAACAATGTAAGTAATCACTGGTTTGTTTGAAGCATTTGATGAGACAATGTCCCTTAGTGCAGTGCTTAGCAGGGTTCCTGGTCCACAGTGAGCCCTCCATAGTTGTTTTTAGTGTTATCATTGCCTCCTCAGTAATCATACAAATGAGAGGTAATGGCCGTGTATGGTGCAGAGACACTGATCTGGACAGTTGATGCCAACTCCTGACAAGTTTTTTTCCCCATGAAGGCAGGGTGGCCACTACAGCAGATTTGGATGTGCCTGACAAGATGAAGACACGAATCCCTGTGGTGCTCCTGGCCTGTGGTTCCTTTAACCCCATCACCAACATGCATCTGCGCTTGTTTGAGGTGGCCAGAGACCACCTCCACCAGACAGGTCAGTCAGGGGGCTCAAGTCCAGTGGAAGAACTGATAGGCTGGACATCATGGGACTTTGCTGGCTACTGTCATCATCACCATTATTCAAATTTCCTGGTTTATTCGTTCAGCCAAACACTTCCTCCATCATATTCAGAGGGCTAATACTCCTTAGCTGTGTCACATAGGTGCAAGTCTTATCCCTTGAATGCTTTTCAATATCCGTCAACCCCCACTTCACCTTATGTTGTCCATGAATGCTTTAAAAAAAAAGTAAAACACTGGGCATTTTATAGAACCTGTGTCTCAATTAGGGCATACTTGGGATGCCCCCAAAAGAAGCTGCCTTCACAGCCAGATGAATAGGTAGTGTGTACCTTTGAGAAATTCCCTTACTGTGAGTAACCAAACATTCTGCTATAGAGATTTGACATTTTCTTCTTTGAAAGACAAGATCTTAGTTACAAATTAGCAATCTTGTATAGAGGGCATTTCAAATATAATGGCATTGCTTTGCTAGAAATATTTAATCAGCTGGAAACATTTAATCTGGGAATATTTCATTTCTTTGACTTTCTGTTTTATGATTGAAAAAAAAGTAAAATGTCACTTGGAACCTGCATTATTATATATAAACAATATAAGTCATATGTTGATGTCATATACATATGGAAATATTTGTTAAATATATATTTGTGTATAGTTATGTACTTTGTATTTTTGTGTTGCTCAAAATGTTTGCCTTTAAGAGTATTGTTTTTGAAGCAGAATCAATTCCTATTTATGTTTAATATAGTAAAAAGTATTTGAGTATTTTATTTTTCAAGAGAAGTTATATACAAATGCTAATTTATTTTAAAGGTAGTATCTTTGTTAATAAAATGTAATTTTTTATTATTAACAAATTAAAAGTGGGTGTCTATCCTTAGTAAATAAATAGATCTTAAAAATGAATTAAAAAATCCAAACAATCTAGTTAAAACTTGTTTGTGAACATTAGTTGCAAAACGCCAAAGAAAATATATAATGGCCAATAAACATGAGAAAGATGCTCAACATCAATAATAATTAATGAAAAATGCAAGTAAAAATGTGATCAACATCACAACGTTTGTGGGGATGAGCATCACATGCATGTTGATAAGCATGATTAGCAACATGAGGACAGCTGCTATGTCTACCTGCACACCAGAGGATCTGCCAACACCTATCTCATTGACTTATGGTTGACACACAACAAATGTCAGTTGTGAGAGTAAATAGTTCTAGCCTACGAGATCAGCAAAAATTAACGACTGACAAAATTCAGTGCTGACAGGATAGAGCCATTCTCGTGGTGATGGTTTTGAGATAAATGGTGAAATCTTTTTGGAGGCGGTTTGGTATCTAGTAACAAAAAAAAAAAAGGGTCTGTACTCATACCTCTAATGAGGATAGAAAATCAAGCTGAACAAGTGTTAAAATTAGCAGGAAGGAACTTTAAAAAGTTATAATGATGTGCCATGTATTCAAAAATTAGGTAGATCTATAGAAAAAAAAATATATATTTTAAAACATAAATAGAAAAGAAAACCTCAACATGTGAGTTGAAAAATACACTGTTAGGATTAACAGCATATTAGATGTTGCAGGAAAACAGGTTAGTGAAGTAGAATATATAACTGTAGGAAATATCCAAAATAAAATGCAAAAAAAAAAAAATTTTAAAGAAAGAAAAGCATATCAGTGAGCTGTGGAATAACTTAAAGCATATTAATATACTTGTAATTGGATCCCAGAAGGTAAAAAAAGGAGAAAATATTTGAATAAATAATGAGGGAATCTTTCCAAATTTGATGAAAACAGATTTCACCAAGTAGTTCAGCAAACCCCAAGCACAGGAAGCATGAAGAAAACAATGCTAAAGCATATGATAACTAAATTTCTCAGCATCAGTAATAAAGAGGAAATCTTAAAGGTAGGCACAAACAAATATCAGGATGACAGTAGATTCTTGTTACTGAACTCAGCAAAGGAGAATTCAGTGAGACAACTTCAAAGTATTGAAAGAAAACTGTCAACCTGGATTTCTCATCCATTCTATATCTGGAGATACTATTTTTTAAAAAGAAATGCAAAGTGAAGACATTTTCAGATAGGCAAATATTGAACAAATTCACTACTAACCAGATATCACCAGAAGAAATACTGAAGTCCTTCAGGCTAAAGAAAGATGACTTCAAATGAAAATACACAGAGGGATGCAAAGCACTCCTAGTAACTATGTGGGAAATTATCTCTAGGGATTATTTTTTCTTATTACTTCAATCTCTGTAAGTGATAATTATTTAACCACAAATTATAACAATATATTATGGCATTTATAACATGTAGAAATAAAATATAAAAACTGGGAGATGAGAAATGGAAGAATGTTATTATTGGCTCTTCATAAAGATCAACAAAGTTGACTATCACTGATTCTACCCAAATAAAAAGCATTATGGGAATATTGTGAACAGTTCTACACCAACAGATTGGAGAACCTAGATGAAATGGACAAATTTCTAGAAACACAAAAGCTACCCCGACAAAATCACGAAGAAAAACTAAATAGAACTATATGTGGCAAGGAGATTGAATCAGTAATCAAAAATCCCAACAAAAAAGAACCTTGGACCTGATAGTTTCACTGGTGAATTCTACCAAACATTTAAAGAACTAATAACAATCCTTCTCAAACTGTTCCCCAAAATTGAAGAGGAATGAACACTTCCTAACTCACTCTCTGAGGTCCACATTACCCTGATACCAAAACCAGATAAACACTACAAGAAAAGAAAATTACAGACCTAAAACTATAAAATTTCCAGAAGAAACTATAGGAGAAAATCTTTGTGATTTTAGATTAAGGATTTTTTAGATAAGACGACAAAATCATGATCCAGATTAGCGAAAATAAATAAATTCAGTTTCATCAAAATTAAAAGCTTCTGCTCTACAAAGGATACTGTTAAAAGAATGAAAAGACAAGCCTTAGATGGGGAGAAAAGATTAGCAAAACATATAGCTGATAAAGGATTTGTATCCACATATCTGATAAAAGATTTATATACTTGATTATATATAAGGACTTCTCAATTCAATAAAAATAAAACTGATCCAGTTAAAATGGGCAAAATGTTTGAATAGGTGTTTCACAAAGGAAAATATTTGGGTGGCAAATAAGCTTATAATGATGCTCAATTTCATAAGGAAAATGCAGAGTGAGACCACAATGAGATACCACTGCACTTCTGTTGTAATGACTACAATTAAAAAGACTGACCATAAAAAGATTGGGCAAAGATGTGGAGCACTTGAAATTCTCATACACTGGTTGGAGTATGGTTGGTGTGGTGGCTGTGAGAACCTGACAATGTCTTAGCAGTTAAATATCCTAAATGCCCATTAACATCTGACAGATAACCTGACTATGGGGGAATAGTACTCAGCAATTTTAAAAAAGAACGAACTAACAGTATAGATAAAGCTCAAAATAATTATGATGACTAGAAAGAGGATGCTAGTTCAAAACAGAATACATATGCATCTTTGCATCTCTTTATTTAAACGTTTGTATAAATTCTAATCTAATCAGATTAGTGGTTGGGGTGGACCAGTGGCATCAGGCAGGAGGGAAGGATTTCAAAGTAGCACAAGGGAGCCATGGAGGATGATGTTTATGTTCATTATCTCCCTGATGGTGTTGCTTTCATGGGTGTATACGTTTGTCAAAACTTAGCCTATGATACCCCTTAGGTGTATAAGCTTTATTTTATGTCAGTTGTACCTTGCTTTAAAAAACAGCAAACTTGACAATAAAAAGGACTCCACAAAGTTGCCTCAGGTGTATATAAAATGTAAAAATGTGGAACAAATGAATCAATTTCTTTCGCAAATAAATAGCAAGCAAGCAAGAAGAATTGGATTACTTGTAATCCAATAGAAATTAAGAGTCATATAAGTTAAATACATATATGGACCTTACTTGAATCCTGATTCAAACAAATCAACTCCAAAATGAGATGCATGAGAGAGTGAGAGAATCTGAAGACCAACTAGACATTAGACAGTAGTAACAGCCAGTAAATGCTGTTTTGTTAAAATTAAGATAATTGTTTTTGTCTTATATTTTAGAGGAAAAAAGTATATAACCTTGGTCCAGCAATTCCACATCATGAAATTTATTGTAAGGCAATGTGTGTGTGTGGTGGGGGAGGGATAAATATTTCAGTTGGGTGGAGAAAGGAATTTATTACCTATATATCTTTTAAATCATGTCTGGAATGATGTTCTTTCCAGAGTATAAGGTTTCTACTTGACTTTTTGTCAACATCTGATTGACTCTTAAGCCCTGAGTGGTTTTTCCTTCCATCATGGACTTATTAGAAATGCCCATGGCTTTGTGGGCACTGTTGTCAAGTTTATCAAGGCAAGGCCTGTACTCTGCTTTGTAGAATATGCTGCCTCATAGGCACATCTCTATACAGCATTGGAGACTTCAGATATATGATGTACTTGCAGACTTTCCTTTGATGTATGCTAAGGCTCTGGCATGACTCATGAGAGTATTTTAGGTCCCCAAAAATGCCATGGCAACCATAGAATGCATAGAGAATTAACTATATGGACATATTATACATTTACATGACATATGATGTCTATGACTTGGGATATTAATAGAGGGCCCTTGCTTGGTTTTGAATGATGTCAACCATCTTCTTAACCTTTATTTTCAGTCATTCTTCTATGGAAAGTACTTGGTCATTTTGGAAAATCCAGAATTCTCTCCTGCCTTTGTATTTGAGTGTTATACATTGAGTTGACACCTTTCAGAATTCCACAGAGATATACTGTATCTTCTCCAGGACAGACACTGTACCTGGAAAAGTTGACTAAAGGAATGCAATGTAAGTGGGAGAGGTGTGGTAGGTAGTAGTGATTGTGGCAGTAAGTAGAAAGGGGGCTGTCTTCCAGTTGATGGTTGGGAAGCTTCTTGGAGTTGGTGATACCCAAGGCTTAAATGACTGTGAAGAACAGCCACACACCATTTTTAGGGGACATTATGTGTCTTAACATGGAAGTGGGAGAGAATCTTGTTCCTGTACATGGAAGAGAGATGAGGCTGATAAGGGAGAGAAGACCCAGGTCATGGAAAGGGGACTTTCTTGCCACTGTGCATGGTGTGAATTTCCCTTCTCTTCAGTTGGGTGTCATCTCCTCTTAACAACAGCCCCTGTCACTGGCTGTTGCCTCCCAGGCCGTAACCCATCATCTCTCCAGGGACAAATATTCAAACAGTGACTTTTTTCTCAGTCAGAATTAGCTCTCAATTAAATCTGGATGAAAATCTGGCCCCATAGCTAGCTTTCTTTATTCATGAAGAAAAGAAAATCTCCCGTCTGCTGGTGTATTTTCACTAAAACAACTCACAATCGTGTTTTGATATTTCCTGCATATAAATTGAATTAAAAAAGCTAAAGTAATTTGTTTAGTACCTTTAAATAGAAATTAATAGTGTTTTCCTACTTTGCTGTAGTAGCTCTAATTTCCTTTGTGTTTTGAACTATTTTTGCCTTTCATAAGCATCCCTTCTTCAAACTGTCCTTACCCTTCCTTACTTCATTTAATTTTTCCTTTTGCTCCTGAAACAAAAATGAAATCTTAAAAACCGACAGAGGCACTACCATATATCAGGAATTTTAACTGTCTTTAGTCCTGTGATGGCATTCCCTTTTGTAATGAAAATATATATGTGATGAAAAGAAATTGTAGATTTTCTGTAGATTTCCATTGCTAACACGTAGATGAAGTCATACATGCCAAAGTAGAACTAGCTATTTTTTTTTTTACACTCTTTTACTTGAAAGAATGTTTGAAAATAAGACTTGGGCTGGGACGAATGTGTGGTACCTGTGGGTTTCTGTCTTTTCTCATGTTGCCCTTTAATCACTGGCATATCTTTGCCTCTTTCTGTGTGTGCTCACAGAGGAGATTCTCGAAGTCTCAATGGATGAATTCGTGTAGTGTGCATGGGTGGTTTTTAAAAGCTCATTTGGAATTTTTATTCTTGGTTTGCTGATTTTTGACAGAAATGATTCAGCCCAATATTGACAAGCCAATAGCATTAGACATACCTAACACTTTTATTGAATATTTAAAGAATTTGAGCCTGTATCTCTCTTAAGATGTTGGCTATATTCCCGGCTGTAAATAGTTGTTTTCCCAACATGTAGTCACAAGCTTACTAAAGGAGATTTAGTTAAATTTAAATCCTGTTTTCTGTTATTTAGATGTTTTATTATTTCTAGTTAGTATAATATGGTGGTTGGCTGATATTTCAAGAGTCATCCCCTTGTAATTTTTTTTTTAAGTCAAAATTTCTGTCAGTGAAATTAGTGCTTATTCATTCAACAGCTATTTAGCACCTGTTTGCTTTATTTAACAAACATATATCATCCTGTTTGCCAGGTAGCGGTCTTACTATGTTACATGAACCCATTTAATCTTCACAGCAATCCTCTGAGGTGAGTACTATTACCCTCCCTATTTCCACAAGGGGAAAGTGAGACTCGGATTGTGAAACATGTCTTAGATCACACAGCCATTGTTAAGTGAAGACAGTCTGCCCCAGAGCCACCACGCCATGCGACCTCTGTTCACTCAGTACATTTCTTGCTGAGCGCTTGTCTGTGCTGGAACCTGTGCTAGTTGTAGAAGCAACAGGGAGCAGAAGTGGTCCCTGCAGTCCTAGCTAAATGCCTTAGCCATTCAAGCTGCTGTAAGCCGAATTATCACAGACTGGGTGGCTTATAAACACATGAGTGGGTCATATACACTGTATAACACATGAGTGGGTCATATACACTGTATAACAAAGAAACAGAAGTTAATCAAACCCACAGAGGTAAAATTACTCAGATGTCATATGCCACTAAACAGAAGTTCCCAATACGATCACTGTTAGTAATGTGGCAGTCTGACACAAACAGAGAATCCAGGGTAAGTGTTTCTGCAAATGTGCGGACTGAGTTGGAGAAAAATAACTAGGTGCTTTTTGGATTAAAAATTAAGTTGGATAGAGCCAGGGAATGCAGGAAAGAACATACTTGGCATAGGAAAGTGCATGTGCAAAGGCCCAGTGGTAAAGAGTAGGTCACTGTGGAGTAAACATCACAGAAGAGAAGGCTCTGTGACTGTAAACAGATAGCAAAGGGAAATGTGGGAGATGAGAATGGAGAAAGAAAGAGAAAGGGAGGGAGGAATTGAGGGAGGGACACAGACAGAGAGATGCAGGCTAGTGTTAGGAAAATTGTTTTTCATCCTAAGAGTTATGAGAAGGAAGGTAAGGATTTCCCTCCCTTTCTTCTCCCCTCACTCCCTTACCCTATAATACACACACACGCATGCGCGTGCACACACACACACGTGCACTAAAGACTAGATGGAAGCCAGTTAGGAGACAGCTGAAGCAATACTTTGGATGAGGTGGTGACATGGCAATGAAGAGAAATGGATGATGGATGTGGAAGTTAACTAGAGGGGAAAGTTGATCTGATAATGGATTGGCTCTGAGGGGGAGAGAGAGTGCCACCCACCGAAAAGAAAGTCCTGAAGAACAAGGGACAGGTTCAACCTCAGGCATGTTAAGTTAGAGAGACCTGTGAAATGCCAGGAGAAAGAGGAGATTAGAGCTCAGAGAGCCTGAAGACAGAAGTGCCCAGTCCCCTGTAGTTAATGAGTGACTCTCTCCATGAGGGTGAGTGACGTCACAGAAAGAGCACTGTAGGGAGAGAGCCCTGTGAACCACAGCACACAGCAGGCCCACAGAGGACAAGCTTGTGCAGGAGCCTGAGGAGGTGAGACATGGGAAGGAGCCAGAGCAGATTCTTCACAAAAGACAAGAAAAATGGTGGGGTGTGTGGGGTGACATTTAATACTACCTAGTTAGGTGCAGACTAAAAAACTCATGTCATAGGAAATCGGTTCTTTGAGGTACTTTTATTAAAGCAACAACATTGACAAGCACATTGTCTGTGGGTTCAGGGGAGATGAGAAGAAGAGATGGAGGTCCTGGTACGAGGGAGTCCTTCTAAGAATGCTGAGACTAGGTGAAGTGGGGGGTTGAATGTAAAAAAGCAAGGAGGGATCATTTGTAGAGAAGTGCAGAGGGAGCAAACAGACCAGCACCCCAGGGAGCGTGTGCCCTCTCCAAAGGGATGTACCCTCTGGTTTCTCAAAAAAGCTTCAAACATGAATTTTGATGTTTAAAAGTTTGTTGATTGCTGCATTGTTTGCAATTGCAAAATACGGCAAACAGAATATATTCCCTTATAAGCAAATATTCAACTCTAATAAGTAGAGCCCCCCACCCTACTTCCCCAGAGTCAAGGGTTAGCAATTTGGACGTACTCTCTATTATACTAGGATTAAGCGATAAGTAAATACTTATGGACATGGGGAAGTCAAATTTCTCACTGTTGGACAAGGCAGTTACAAATAGGGATAGAAAGAACATAAAAATACCCAGTGATATGAGATTGGACTTAGAGGTATTATTACAAATTCATGCATAGATAAGAGAGAAAAATTAGATAGCTGGAATGATAGATAGATAGACAGATAGACATGTCTGTGAGCATGTATATAGTCACACATAAATCTGTATCTAAAAATTATTATACGCCGGAAGCAATAGTAAACTTTGCATTATAATCTTGATTTCTAAATATTCTCCAATACAAAAAGGGCTCCTTGGTAAACTTATTCTGGGACTGGGCCAAGAAAAGTATAAGTCAAACTTGGAATATTTTGTGATGCCAGAAATGAAGAAAGTGCTCAAATGGTGGGAACATATCTAATGCACACACTGATTTGCAGCCTCTGTGGTGGTGGTGTTCCTTCAGGGATGGATGGGATCAGTAGCCCCAGCCCAGGGGCCATGGGCTGCTGCTCTATTGAGCTGGAGGGAAGACAGGAGGGACTGGCGTGGAGGCTGGTACATTTGGTAGCAGGGAGAAGGGGTACTGTGAAGCTTCTCTTGTCCTCCGAGGTAGCAATACTGTCCCCAGCAGAGAGTGAGTTTTGCTGGAAGATCCAGGGCTTGAAGAGCTCAGGCCGAAGTGTCAGCCTGATTTTACAGGTAGAGAAAAAGAGGCAAAGACAGCAATGAGGACCCCTGACGAAGGAGACACAAGGAGTGAGCTGCTGTGGAGGGCAGAGTGGAAGAGTTTGGGAAGGTGGGTAGGTGAGCGAAAACAGAGAAGCCAGGATTCTGGAAAAGTGACCCAGGGTGAAAGAGAAGAGCCTTATAATGTACAGACCTCCAAGCACAGAGGATTCAGCAAAGATGAAGGTACTTCTAGTCCTGCTCTTGAGAACCTTTGAATCATGCGGGATAAAGGAATTGGAATGAGAAGAAACGGTCTTAGCACAAGAATAACAGCACTGTGCAAGAAAACATTGCATGGGCTCTAGTGATTAAAGCAGATACTGTGTAATGGCAAGGACTGAAGCAAAGAAGGTGTTTAATAGAGGATGTGCCAGCCCTACATTTATAGATAGGGAAGCTGAGCTTGGAGAGGCTGTCACTTTCTCAGTGGATATGTGGGGGCACTGGGCCCTCAACGCTGGCCTCTAACCCCCAGGCCTGTGTTCTCACTGCTGCGTGCTGCGGAGGTGCAACATCAGGCTTTAGGGAAGCCTCCTGAATGTGGAGTCTCAGGGCGACAGCAGAGAATAGACCAGTAGAAAGTAGAGAAGGGTCAAGGCTTGATCTTAGAGTCTGAAATTCCAGGCAAGGAATATGGACTTTATGGGAAGAGTATGCCCCAGAAGTCCTTAGCCAAGTGGCCCACCAGCTGCCCAGAGGTGTGAGGTCTTCCAAGACATGAAAGAAACTTTAGCACAGGGATCCTTAGAGTGTCCAGAAAAACAACTGCTAGAATATTCTCAGCAGTCTGTAACCTGGATAGCCCGAAACTCCATCTACTGCAGAGCTGGCAGACTCTGGGAGTCTGGCCCTCTTCATCAGAGCAGATAGGACTCAGCCCTGGACAGTTCCTCCTGTCTGCAACTTGGCCCAGCATGCATTTCTTAAACTCATTGCCAAGGTGATCTTATGAGACCTTGTCAAATGCCTGCGTGAAGTTTTGCCTTCATGGCTGATAGTTTCCTGCACATCCAGGTTATCCATCTGGAAACTGCCGAACAGAGAATCAGCTTATTCTCAGTGAACTCTTGCTAGCTCTGAGCAGTCATTGCTTTTTCTGAGTGCTCAAAAAAGTGTCTGTCAGTCGCAGACCCTGCTCCCTGATTTTGAGAGGAAGTATTGCAAAATGGTGAGCAATGGAGGGGACATACTCCCCTCCCTGTGACCATAGGGTCACAAGAAAAACAGTGACTTTGAAGTCAACCTAGGTGTCAAACCCACTCACTGGTACATGACCTTGAACAGTTTACTCCATCTCTTCAACTGCAGTGCAGGAGTAATATCTCCTACCCTTACAAGGTTATTTATTGTAAGGCATAAATGAGATGAGAACATAAAGTATCTTGCCCACAAGATGTATCCAGTGCTGGTTTGGTTTCTCCTTTTGCATCCAGGGTTGGCTTAAAGCAGCTCCTGTTTCTTTGACCATGACCAGACAGGTTAACATAATATTCTCATATCTATGCATGGAAGTGAGAAAAGCACGACACAGTGTCTCCTGTTTTCTTTAGCCTTTTCTCAGTACTTCATGTTATTTCCTAACGATCCTGCCCCACATGTTTGTGGCATCCCAGATTAAATTGCATCATAAAGATAACAACCCAGTCAAAGCCTTGTCGTTTATTCCCCTTTGGACAACCTTGAGGAGAGGGTAGGTGTTTTATGGCTCCCAGGTTTTCCCTCTCAGCGACTTGCATTTAAATCGAAGCATATTTATTGCAATATCATTTACACCAGCAGTTTTCTGTGTTAAATAAAAATGTCTGATCAGTGTCCAGTTGATGCACATTACTTTTGCTCCCCACTGTGATTTTAATTTTGATTCTCTATTAAACAGTGAATCTAGAGGGAATTAAATGCTTCATGATAAAGGTGGTGTAGCAAAATCTGAGATAAGGGGGAAAATTAAGCTATGATAATTCCACTTAAGGCAGTGACAGCCCCAGTTCTGGGTCTTCTGGGCTTTAGGAGATACCACAAGAGCATGAGTAAATATTATATAAGCTGAGCATGTTACTTTAATCTCAGGCTTACACAGATGTTTATTAATCAAACAGTGATTTTAATATATATTCATGGGCAATTCTCCAGCCTGGTCTGAAAAACTTCATTTTCACATTTCTAATTTAAAGGATTTTTCTGGAAGAGAGAGATTGAAAAATGTTGAATTACCCCAGCAATTGTTTTAAACCAAAATAATAATTTCCTTACCATGTGAAGCTTCAAGGATTTAAGGCTACATAAGTGTTAGCTCCCAAATTCTTTCAGAAGGAGGTATTATGCTGATTTAACAACAAATCAGCATTTTCCTTGTCCTTATATGTCTACCCTGAGCTGTGGTTTAAATTAATCTCATCCCAGAAGTTTCCCTGGCATGTTTCCATGTGTTAGACTCAGCTGTGACAGATTTCAGGGCGAGTAGTCCTTCACTGACAAATGCTGTCTGAGGCCTGTAGACACTTCTCGAGCCCCCTGCTTCACTCTTGCTCATATACACACTGCTATGCAAAATGGGAGCCACTGCTCGAATCTTTTAAACTACAAGATGCCTCCCGTCACTTTTCCTGTTTTCCAACCCTCTTTCTCCTCTCCCCAAGCAAATACAAAACTAAAACAAATCAGTGTTTATTTTTTGCTTATTTAGTTCTACTATTTTATTCCGCAAAAAGAAAAAAGAAGTTGAAGACCACATCCAACAAAGAACCAAAATGAATGAAAATTCTCAAAACTTAACAATGAAAACCCAAATAGTTCCATTTGAAAATTGATAAAAGACATGAAGAGATATTTCACTGAAGATAGTTCATCTAGAAAAAGAGTCAGAAAGTACATGAAAAGACATTTGGTACCATCGGTCATGAGGGAAATAAGGTAGCATTGCACACATAGCAAAGTGACAGAAAAGAACAATAACAACAACAAAAAAAGAAGCCCTAAATGCCAGTGAGAATACAGAGAGACCAGACCACTCACCATTGCTGGTGGCAAGCTAAAATGGCACAGTACACTGGGAGACAGTTTGGCATTTTCTTGTAAAACTAAGCATGCAACCAGCACATAATCTAGCAGTCATATTCCTGGGCATCAATCCCAGAGAAATGATAACCTATGTTCACACAAAAACCTATACACAAAGGTTCACTGCAACTTCATTTGTAAGAGCTAAAAACATTCCAGATGTCCTTCAAAGGGGGAAATAGTTAAACTGTGTTGCATTCATACTGAAAAAGACTCTGTAGTAAGGAGAAACACAACAACTGGGTGTATATCCACAAAGTACTAGGGAGTAACAGGAGGGGAGTCTTGCAAGGTTACATATGATGATTCCATGTTTATAGCAATCTTGAAATGACAAAATTATATGAGAACAGATGGGTGGTTGTCAAGTGTTAGGGATCGGGACTTTGGGGGTGGCTGACAGCAAGGAAGTGGGTGTGGTTATAAAAGGACAACACCAGGTTTCCTTGTGGTGAAGGAAGTGCCATGTAGCTGAGCTATGGCGGTGGACACACGGAGCTACAAATGTGGTGAAATGTATAGGACTAAAGACACACACCGAAATGAGAACATGTAAAACTTGAAGTCTGAAGTAGACTGGTGGATTATTTCAAGTTCACTGTCAGGGTTGTGACATCATACTGTGAGAGATGACCATTGAGAGAAACTTGGTGAGAGTAGATGGGATCACTTTGTGTTATTTCTTTCAACTGCATATAAGTTTACAGTGATCTCAAAATAAAAAGTTTAAAACACAGAAGAGGAATGTAAAATCACATTTTTTGTTAATGTAAGGATTTTAAGGTGAAGTGACACTGTCAGACCTCTTCCATGCCATATGTTCAAATAGTACTCAAAACATTTCTGTATGTATTAATGTTCCCATTTTACAGGTATAAGGAAACTCAGGGCTTAGAGAGGTGACACATTTTGCAGGAGACCTCTCCAGCAAGTAAAAGACAAGGCCCTGGTCTCTTAGAATGCGAAGTCTGTGCTCTAATCTTCTTGTCGTGGGGGACCTCATCTCCTGAGAGAATGTATTATCTTTGCCAGCTGCTGCTGCTGTACCAGTCAGTCAGCCCGAACTTCCAATTCCCTGAGGAGACAGCTCCAAGGTTCATATGCCAGGACCTGTAACTCTCTCTGTCTTCCAAATGGGAAGCAAAGATCATTCAGAGTCAGGGACCCGGATTTGGCTGCTTTGCTAAGCAGATCATAAAAAGAACTTGCCCAAAAAGCATTCAGGAAATCCAGGCTAACATCAGATAAAACAGTCAGTGGAATCACATTCCAAACAGCACAAAGGGCATTCATTGAAACAAATTGAAAAGATGTGTCTGTATAAATATTTCTAAAAATGAGGTTGTCTAGAAAGAGGTAGACCATGGGGAGAAATATGAGTAACTGATGAGTCTTGAGAGGGAAAAAGCGTTTAAGCACAGAGTTCATGAATAAATGAGATTGATTACACTTCCAGGAGTGGATGGGAATGGAGTGGAAAGAATGAGGGTAGAATCATGAGATAATGGGGTGGGGGAGGAGAGACCATCGCTGGGTATACCTCTTTTTGTAGTCTTTAACTCTTAGAACCATGGACTCGCATACCAAGAAAGCCAAATAGATGATTCAAGTCAATCAGGATATGAGGGGAGCCCAAAATGAGATACGGTAGTAACGAATCTAACTCTATTACAAATGAACACTTAACCATTGTGTAGATGGTAGGAAAGGCAAGAGCCAGCAGCAGACATGGGCAGCAGCATTATGGCTTTCCACAGGAGTGTAGGGGAGCGAGTTTGAAATGATTTTATATAAATCCTAGGATCAAGCAAATGAGTAATTACTGATAATAGAACCAGGTTTCTACTGTTGAAGGAAGGAGTTAGAAATAAGGAGTGAGGAGAGGCTAGAAGGAATTCTGTAATGTGGAATTGGATTTGCAGATTTCACTATGAACTCAGTTTTCAATATAAATGCTGATAAATTATACACATAAATACGAAGAGGCAGGTAGGTATATGTTCTTTGTATCACTTTTTTACAAATCTACATGTTGGTATATATATATATATATATATATATATATATATATATCAGTTTGCATATATGTGTATGTTTTTAAGAAATAATTATAGGCACATTTGCAAAGTGGCCAGTTCTAATATCAAGATTTGTAAGAAATGGAATCAGGTGACGAGGAAAGATGAATGATCATCCAGCAGAAACCGTCTGTACTGTCCTCAGAATCATCCCTGATCCACCTTTGGTGCTCTTGCTCCTCATGGCATTCTTATTACCTGAATTTATGAGAACTTTGCCTAGAGTAGTTGTTGCTCTCCCATCATATCCCCCAATTGGTGGTCTTCTGTTTCTTTTTCCCCTTTGTTTTCAGTAGATTTATAGAACCTCTGGAGCTAGAGTCAAAAATTAGCACTTGAATATAGTAAACAATAACCTTGGACATCCCTGAAGCCACTTCATGGAGGATGATGTATACACAACTGATATTTATATGCTGTACATGTTTGTAGATAGTCTATTGTCAGTGTAAAATCTTGTTTAACTTCAGAGGCTCTGGAAACAGACTACCGAAGAACACACTCCATTGCTACAATTAATTCACTTTGTGACTGTGGGCTAATTATTTAATCTTTCTGCTTCCTAGTTTGATAAACAGGAAAATGGGAATAGCAATCATACTTTCATAGAGGAGTTGTGAGATTGAAAAGGTAGAATATATAGCCTTAGGCACCATTCCCAACACTGCTTAGCTCAGTACATGCCACCCATCAGCGTCACCACCACCATCATCATCAGTATTACTGTTATTAATTATTATAATGTATATGGCAGTACATACATAAACATAACTTTAAAGTGCATTAATTACATAAATGAGAGCAAATATTTGAGTAGGTTAAGTACTATTTTGCTGGACTGGCCCCCTCAAGCAATAACAACTTCATTTTGTGCTGGGTGAAAGCTCCCCCATTATCTTCACTGCTCTTCAACAATTAGCTAAAGTCCAGTTTCCATACTTCTGAAAGCAGACTGGGGCTGAATCTTTCCCTCAGATAAGCGGACATGCAGCCCTGTATGACATTTTACTCTTGTCACACAGATCATTGAGGGGCACCTTTCTTGGATCAGAGGTCCTGTTTGGACTCTAGACTTTAGATTCTAGGATTCTGCTGTAATGCCCTGTCTGGTTCCACTTGATGATTATTGAAATATAAGAGTAACTAGGGGTAAATATGCATAATTATATGTAGCCATCCAACCTTAAAGAAATAATACTGCTTCTAAAAGTCCTCTTTGGTCCGGAAAGATGGTGGCAGCAACATGCCAATGGTGGTGACTGCTCTGAGAGCAGTTCTACTGACTGCCATAGTGGTGACGTGGGTTGCAGTCATAGCTCATGGATCATTTGTAGTGGAATAATGGCAGTGGTTTGGGTTGATCATAGTGTGGTGGTAGTGAGGGAAATCAGATGGTTGGTCAGTAGTACTCTTCACGATTTGATGGTGGCAGTGTTGGTGGTGATCTAGTAGATTGTGATCCCCATCATCTACATCAGTGCTTAACTGATGTTGACTGTGGGAGGTTTGTATTAGAAGGATGTCCCTCCAAGTGATCCACTGTATAGCACAGTTATAAAATGCTCTCCTTGGTTGGTCTTGGTCTTGGGGACAATAATCTAAATGAAAGCAGTCTGATTCCCATGTAATTTTCCAATGGAGTTTGCTGAGTATTTCAGTGTGTGGTCTTCTTTCTTATTACATAAAAGTTAAATGAACGTGGTAAACCCTGAAATCCCCAACCTCTCGGAGAATCACTCTGCACATCCATACGTTAGGGGCTCTCAGAAGATCTGCAATCTGCAGTAAAAACCCATTTTACTCTCTCTACCCCCATTTTTCCCAAGCTTATATGATCAAAGAAAAAGGAACCTTTTTATTTGGGGGACCTGGTAGATGCCTATTAACCAGTATAAAGAACAGCTAAACACTAAACACTTGAAAAGAAAAACTGTTTAGAAAAATGTTCTCCCAGAGGGATAATTTTTTAGTGTTGGTGAGGATGGTTAGCTTTAGGTTAGTTTTGCAACTCCAAATTATGTCTTCTGTTGCAAATGGAGAAGATCCCCTACAATTTACATAATCAGAATTGACTAATGAATACATTAGACATGTAAATTAAGGGTATTATTAGGAACAAACTTCAAAAATGAAATTGCATGAAACTCCATAAAACTTTAACAACCTAAGAAACCCATATCCTCTTTCCTAAGCATTTGTTTTTTACTGTGCTATAATTGAGTTTATCTTTTTATTCCATTCTCATAAATTTGGTAATTTGGTCATGATCGAAAAGTGGTTCTTATTTACTCTAGAGTGCTGAGCTACTTTAAGGACCTTGGCTGACCCCTGGCTCTCCTCCCATACATAAAAGTCATGTGAGCTGCTTGGGAAAAATCAAGATTCTAAAGTCCCACCACCAAAGGGCAGGTCTAGATACAGCTTGAAATATTCTTCTTTTCTTTTTTACAGAGAACATCAAGAAAGGTATTGAGGAATATCAAGAAAGGTATTGATGTTAAATCGTTGTCCTTCTTTTTTCCAGTGTCAATCTTAGAAACAAATTCAGTCTTACTCTTTCAGGAACAGTCCCCGCAATGGAGGTGAGCTTGTGAGACTCAGGTCTCTTCTCTAATACAATGTTTGTTCACCTGGGGGGATGTCCACACCCAGATGTACTTAATGAAGTAGGAAACATAGGAAAGTGGCTTCCTGATTCCTATAGTGAGCCTGTCTCATTCACTGAGTCATCCTTAGTCTTAACACGAATAACGCAGAAAGGCCGCTAAGCAGTTTAAATTTCATCCGTAAAATTAAGCCCTGTGTTTCACCACAGCATTTAACTCCATGACCTGTTTTATTGAATCCCTTAGCAGATCTTGGACAGTTTTTCTGAATGTAAATTACCATGAAGGTAAATTGAAAATGTATCAAGAAATGGCAAGGATATTAGTGCAAAATCAAGGAGTCATCAAGCTTCAGTTGTTCTGAAGATTAAAAAAAAAAAAAACAGTTAAAGTAGAAAAAATTGATTTGATTAACAAGACTCACCTTTCTCAGGTTACCATGATCCTTTTGCATCATAAGTGACTCTGTTTAGATGTCCCCTGCTCCAGAAAGTCTGCTTGACTTGTCAGGACCCCCTCCAGGCTCCTATATACCTCTCCTCCATGCTGACCATGTCACGGTAACTGTCCATCTCCCCAGGACTGTGTCCCTGTGAGGGCAGGCCTGCCACCGTATTTATTTTAGAATTCACAGTACTTCTTGGTTTAAAGTGCATGTCAAGCTGGCAGCTAATAAATGAACCCCTCTTGCATTAATAAGAAGAGAAAAGGTGGTTGTAGTGCAGTCAAGGGAGAGGTAAGGAAAATTCAGATTGAACTGATGTCTCTAGTGTCCTGGAAACGCATGCATTTGCCCTAACTGATCACTGTCTCCCACATTAGCTCATTTGATTCTGGTAAAGAGACTGGGGTACAGAGAGATTGAGTAAATTGCCCCAGAATTCACAGTTCATAAGCAGCAGAGGTGTCTCCTACTCAGGTCTTCATCTCCTGCTTACCCTCAAGTTCCTGTCACTAGAGTCTTTTGAAAGGACAGTGAACTGACCCAAAACCAGTTATTGTAAAAATGAGGCTGCTTTGCCTAGATTCCACACACAGTGACTCCCTACGACCAAGTTTTGAGCTGCTTTCCCATTATTCCTTCAGCCAGCTAGATATAAAGGCAGTACTGCCTGATTGCAGCCTACCCCCACTGCCTTTCTTCATGTGTGAAGTTCCTACAGCTCCAAACAGAATTGAGCACTTAGGAGTTATGTGAGTTCTTTTGAAAATTTACTCTGAAAGGACGTAATTCCATTCAGCAGGCAGAGACAAAGTCAGAACTCAAATGATAGAAAACAGAGGCTCACCAAAGAAAGCAGCTCGAATAGCCAAAAGCCCACAGGACCTCAGGAACCCAACCACCCCAGTGGGGCTTTGTCAGCACGCAGAGAAACAGCAGACACAGCCACTGACCAGCGCAACCAGTGGGACTCAGAGTAACGAAGGCAAGGAGAGGAGAAACAAAACATCCTTTCTAGCCAGGACCAGAGGGAAATTTAAACCCTATGAAATATTGCTGCTTTGCCATTTTTATGAAGTTGCACACAAAGAAAGCAAGACATTTGGAAATGAAAGAAGAGAAACTTCATACTAACAAGCTTGCATTGAAAACTTCTGGAACCTAGAGGGGACTTTGTCCTATGCAGGAAGATTTTGTTGTCTTAAAGAAAGGGTCTTCTCATAGAAGGGAGAAAAGTAGAGGGGCAGACCAAAGAGACATACTTGGAGGCCACAAAAGAGGTGGGGGGCGGGAAGATAACTCTCCAGGAGCGGCCATCACACTCCCTGCCGGCTCTCTGTGGTTCCAGAGCCACTGCCGTACTGGGATACTGGGGACTTCAGGTCTGCCCTTTTCCCGCTCTGGGCTTCCACAATCCAGACATGAAGTGGCCTTCGAAACTTATAGTGGTTCTGGCCCCAGAGCAGTAAATACACAATCTCAAGTTTATTCGTACCATGAGCGCTCAGAGAAATCTGGCTGAAGAAACAAAAGAATAAAAGAGCAACGTGTTAATAATATTAAAATCTGAAGAAAATGTAAAGGGTTCCAGAATGGCCCAGAACCTCAAGAGCCAGATCATGTTTTCCAGGCTTAGCTTAGAGGCCAAGTTTAAATCACAACAACCTTTTTTTAAAAAGTACACAGATTCATTTAGTTGGGATCCTGAGGGGTTTTTGTTGTTACTGCTTTTTGTTGTTTCTTTTAAATCTGCTTATCATCTCTCTGGCTTCTTTTCCTTGCTCCTGATATTTCTTAAGATTTTGCCATTTCTCAGAATGCTTCTTAGCCAGGACAAGTAAAAAAAAGAGAATATACCCAAGAAGTGATTATGCCTGTGCCCATAGGGATGCTGAACTTCTTCCTCAAAAGCCCCAGAAACTGGAGTCTGCCCCAAGGAGGAGGAGAATTAGGAATCAGCCCTCACTGCAGGGCAGTCACATCCTAGCCTTATGCAAGGATTTTCTCAATTGTTTTGACAAATGTAGTTTTGTTTAAAATATGTATGGCAGTTTTTAATAAAATGCAGATAAATGTGCCAGAGCATTCTCTGTGGAAATTAAGAAGCCTTTGTGCTTTGGAATGGAAGTCCTTGCTTCATGGTTTGTGAGACTGCTAGCATTTCAAGTTGTCGTAACATTTTATTGAGTCCCCAGCATGCTGGGGGAGATGGTCTCATTCATTCAAGACAGCTCCAAAGGGGTAGGGATCTCTGCTGTCTCATAGAATGACCTGGTTTGGGACTACATACAGACAGGGCAGGGCTCCCTAATGTTCTCTTTCTCAGCCCCAGCTGGTCTAGGGTGCTCCAGATGTCACCATGAGTCATCAGTACAGTGCAATAGAAAAAGTGAAGGCAGGCCAGGGTTCCAGTCACAACCATGGGAAAATCACATAATCTCTCTGAATCTTTGTTTCTGTTCCAGTTATATTACAACATAACAAACCACCCCACATTTAGTGGTGTCAATTGACCACTTTATCCTCAGAGACTCAGTGGGTCAGGAATTTGGACAAAGCACAAGAGAGATGTCTCTGCTCTGTGATGTTTGAGGACTCAGCTGGGGAGTCTCAGAGATGGAGTGAATGGAGGACAGGGAGCAGGAACCATATGGAGACTTCTTCACTCAGACATCTGGCAGTTGATTCTGGGGATCAGCCTGAACTTCAAAGGGGATGTTGACATGGACCATGACACATGTATGTGGCTGTGCTGTGGGATCCCTCTGTATAGGCTAGTTTGGGCTTTCACAGCCTGTCATCTAGTTTGTAAGACCAAGTCACGAGGTGGAAGAGCATGGCATTTTCATGACTCTGCCACTGGGGAAAGCAGTCACGTGGGTGGGGCCAGGTTCTCGAAAAATGTGTATTAGAAATACTGATGTGGCCATCTTTGTCCACAATTTCCTCTTCTGCTGACCCAGGTAAGGGAGTGGTAAAATGTCACTTGGCTAAGTGCCACACAGTTCATAGGTTCTCAGAACCTCACTAGTTCGGAATATTTAAATAACTATGGGGTCTGAGTGAATAAAAGGGGTAGTGGTTACTTATGCATTCTCTCACAGGGATGGCACCAGCACCAGCTGCCACCTGGCCACCAAGCAGGCAAGTTTGAAGTTTCTGTTCACTCTCTGCTGTTACCTCATTGGCCAAAGCAAGTCAAGTATTCGGACCAGTAATTCAATCTACCATAACCATTTCCTAGAGCAAAGAAAATTGGATAAGGATATTGTAGTATTACTGCTAGTGTTTCACGGTATAATCTTGGATGCAAAATACCCTTATATAGCTTGTTTTCAAATTGTTAATAAAAATAATTCAACATGCCCATTTATCCCAGGTATTCAAGGACAATACACCATAAAGATATCTATTAATATATCTCATTACTGGGACAATATATTTTTATGAAACCTAAATCATCATTTCAATACACACTTAAAAGTCATTCAATAAAATCCAACACCTCTTAGGATTTTTTTAAAACTCTTAGTAAATTAGAATTATAAGGATACTTATCCAGCCTGATACATAATGGCATAATGTTTCAGAAATATCCATACAGAAGCAAGGAAGTAGAAAAAAATGCCTAATCACCACTATTATTTTCTAGTTGCATCAGTGAAAAAAAATAAAGAAATATAAAAAAGATACTCGGTTTTCATTGTGTGCATTACTGTCTCCCTAGAAAATCCAGAAGCATTTGAAAAACTATTAAAACTATAAAAGTTCAGTAAGATCACCCAGATTCAAAATAAGCTAGTTTTCTGAATAACAGTTGTAATACAGTGTAATGAAAAAACTATGTAATCTATGTATAATAAAATATGAGAAAATAATCTATTTATATGAGGAACAACAGCCAAGGACATGTGTCTCCAGGGCTAACTGGGACCAGATTCAGGAAGGGCACTGATGCCAGCAAATCAGCTCATCTGCTACAAGACTTGATTCAAAGAAAAGAGGATCACTTTCTCACAGGAATGGTTGTCTACTAACTGGCTTTCCAGTGAAAATGCCAATGGGTATTTTTCTTTCTTTAACTTGAGAAGAGTGTTCCATATTTCTTCTGGAAGACTAATCAGGTGCTCATCCAGCTCACTATGTAATCCTTTAAAATAGGACACAAATTATTTAATAAAAGGACACACAAGTATTTGAAAAACAAAAGAATTTTGACTTCCTACCTTATGTATTTCAGTCAGTAAAATACTAAATACAAACCTTAGAAGTGGAGAATTCCTAGTCACTGGCTATTTCTTTTGTCCTGTAATTCCTTCCTTGAACTACATAAGCAAGTGTATTTCTAAGCTGTAAATATAAAATATGATAAATCTAAATATTATCCTTATCCTTTTATAGTGAACAAAATAAACAGAAACCCACAGGCTCTGGCAGAGCACCCAGAAGCCCATATGGACTGATAGACTTTTCTGTAAGTGGCTGGGTGGTCAGAGAAATGTCATAAGTCACTTGAGAAGAAACTGCCTGCAGATTTAGAGCAAGTGGACTAAACATTTTAAATCTCTGGTTTTCTGGAAGGTTCAAGAGGCAACTATGATCATAGCAAAGATGAGCCTGTCATGAAAGAGGTGCAGAGTAGGGACAATGAAGGACACTTGGAATGAAAAGCATCATGACAATATGTCTTTGGTGAAGACAGAGAAGCAAGGAGGTTATTTTTGGTAAATAACTAGAAAATTAGACCCCAATCCAAGAAATTCTTCCAGAACTCAAGAAAAGACAAGAATAGGAAAATGATGAGGCAAAGCAAAAAAAAAAAAAGAAAAAAGAAACCAAGCAGAGGAGCAATACCAACAAAGACACGACAGAAGAAAGCCACCCTAAGAAGGAGACATGGGACTTCACTTGAACATAGGTAGTCTTAGGTGGTCAAGACTTGAGCCTAATTCCGGTCAGCCAGCAGGAGTTGGAAACTGGTCCATTATTTAGAAGAGAATTCTCTCTATGTGTTTGCCAACAGACTCAAGAGGCAAACATTTAGTAAATGTATTCAAAAGAGTTCATACACATCAGTAGACAATTGAGTAACAAATATGAGCAAGTGGTTGGCAAAAGGAAAAACATGTCAAACTGGTAATAAAAATCACAGAAGAAAATCTCAATTTAAACTACAATTTAAACTCCCACAGATTGACAAAGATGTTTTTAAATGAGTTTTTTTTTAAGAAATATGTGACAAAGATTTATTTGTGATTCACAATGCCTACTCTATTAATTATCTGTCCCTTAGTAGAAAAAGGTTTCTGCTGATTCTCTACAGTTTTCCTCAGCTTTGGGTGGTGGCCCATTTTGGACTTTGGCTTCAAGTTGGCTGAGGGTGAGGGGGTGTGGACAGTGGCCGTGGCACCCCATACCCTGCCACTGCTTACCTTACACCCACTGTTCCTATCTCAGTGCCCAGTGCCACCACATTCCAGCGAGAAGCCCAAATGCAGGTCATCAAGTGTGGGCAGGCGGAGAGGTGCGTGCAGACAGAGCTGCATGTAAAACTTGCCTACTAATCAGTTGTACCACGAATGCATTTCCTGGAGAATGTATCCCCACAGTCTTTGACAACTATCCTGCCAGTGTTATGGTAGATGAAATCCAGTTAATCTGGATTTATGGGATAAAGCTGGCCAAAAAGATCACAGCAGATTACGTTCCCTATCCTATCAAAAACAGATATATTCTTAATTTACTTTTCTCTTGTGAGTCCTGCGTCATTTGAAAATGTTCCTGCAAAGTGGTATCCCGAAGTGTGACACTCTTCCTAACACTCCTGTTTATCTTGGTGGGGACAAAATTTGATCTTAAGGATTATAAAGACCCAACTGAGAAACTGTAGAAGTTGACTCCCATCACCTACCTGCAGGGTTTAACCATGACTAAAGAGATTGGTTCTGTAAAATACCTGGAGTGCCAGTGTCTCACAGTGAGGCCTCAAGATAGTGTTTGATGACCTCCCTAAGAAGAGGAAGAGAAAATACCTGCTGTTGTAAAAGTCTGAGCTCCTCAGAACCTTTGTATGTTTTGCTCAAAAACGGTGGAGCCTTTGCACTCAGTACGAAGTTTTTGTTACAGATTAATTTTTCCATAAAGCCATTTTGAGCTAATCACTCATTTTAAGGTTTTGTTTAAAGTATCAGAGTTCAAACTTTTACATTCTATTAAATTTCAGTCCTAAAATTACAAGCTTTCTTAAAACCTTATTTTTAATTAATTAGTTAATGTTAATATTTTATTGTATTAATTCTATAGATTAAAATATCTTCCTATCTATAAGTTCCCCATTCCTTAGATATCTGTCAGCACACCCTGCCCTTCACCAAATCACCGAGTGTTCTTCACTGTTATCCAGTGGGCTCTGGCAACATTTGCCCCTCCACTCCCATTCCCTGTTAATAACCTCAGTTCTGTTGCAAGTGTCCAAGGATTGGATTTTTTTTCATCTGTTCTTTTGTCTATTCGCATTCCACCTATGAGTGAGGTCGTATCTAATTTTCTTCTTTTAACTTATTTCACTTAGTGTAATCCCCTCTAGATCCATCCATGTTGATTCAAATGACAGGGTTTCATCTCTTATAAGGGCTGTGTAGTTTTTCATTGTTTATATCTGCCATATCTTCTTTATTCATCTGACATTAGGCACTGAGGTATTTTCCAGTTCTTAGCTATTGTAAACAGGGCTGCAATAAACATGGGGATGCATACATCTCTGCAGATGGGTTCTTTTGTATCTTTTGGGTACCCATAAGTGATTGATGGGATCACACAGGATTTCTGTTTTCAACTTCTTGAGGAATTTCCAAACTCTTTTCCATAGGGGTTGCACCAATTTTGCTCTCCCACCAACAGTACAAAAGTGTTCACTTTTCTCCAGATCCTCACCAACATTTGTTGTTTCCAGACTTTTGGGTAATAGCCAATCTTTCAGGTGTAAGGTGATATCTCATTGTTGTATTAATTTGCATTTCCCTGATAGCCCACGAGTAGGAACATAACTTCATGTGCCTGTTGGCCATCTGTATATCCTCTTCAGAAAAGTATCTCTCCAATTTCTCCTCCCATTTTTGATTGGATTCCCTGTTTTTCTGTCATTGAGTTTTATGTGTTCTTTGTATATTTTAGATATTAAGCCTTTGTGAGAAATATGAAATACAAATATCTTCTCCCAGTTAGCAGGGTTTTTTTTGGTTTTGGTGATGTTTTCTTTTGTTGTGAAGAAGCGCCTTAGTTCAATGTAGTCCCAGTTGTTTATTTTTCTTTTTGTTTCCCTTAATGGTGGAGTTGAGTCCCCAAAGGCCTCTCTGGCTGATATGGAAAGTCTTTCCTAAGAGCTTTATGGTTTCTGGTCTTATGTCCAAGTCTCTAGTTCATTCTGATTAAAACCTTATTTTTAAAAACCCCTATTCTTGCTCAGATTATGAGTTGCCAAAAGACTTTGTGAACTAAGTTGCATTGTTGTGCTAAGAACGCTAAACTATTAAAGACACTTGTCTTTAAGAGACTGTAACCTCTGAAGTTAGAAAATGAAAGCACTTTCTAACTAGCTTTCAGATACAAAAACAGGACCTCCTCCTCCATAAAATGTTGCCATTTAACATAAAGATGATTTAATAGCCTATTTTCACTACCTAAAAATGCTGTGCATTGTCATGAAATGAATATAACAACTGAACTCTTTGGATCACTTTTTCAATTTCATAGCAAAATTTTAAAAAGTTGTGTATTAGCTGTTGCTGAGAACCCTAAGGACAGAACCCTTACATATTCCCTCTGGTGAAGAGTTCTGCTCTGGATGTGGGAGGGACACTTGACATGAACAAAGGATGACTACAGTATTTTGACAAAACATCAAGTGGAGATTAATTTACATTACCTTGTATATGTAATAATTAAACTAAAAGTGTCATGGGTACAGTTTTCAGAAACAATTTCTGTCAAATGCAGTGGGTGATGGAGAAAGGTTTATATTAATCAGTGTTTTCTTATGCCTTCTCTTTTTCTTAAACCTGCCATCCCTCCCAAAATTTTGGGTATTTTGAATTCATCTTTGAACTGGTCATTCCCATAGTTGCAAAGTTAGTAAGTGCTTTTCTAATAGAATTCCTTTTAATAAGCACTATGCTTCCTTGTAATATGTAGTCTTTCTGATAGTGCTCTTGACTATTTTTTGTAGATTTTTTTGTAGCTGATACTTTATTCAAAACTAATAAGTGCCTTCCTTAGTTTTCTAGTAATTAGTATAAAAATTATGTTGCAGATTTACAGATTTTTAAATATTTTAGATAAACTCTGAGCCTTTCTAACATCACTGTTTTGCCAGATCACCAACCCACTAATACTGCCCTCTTCCCTGCCTCACTCACACAGACATACTTCCTTCCATCTCTCTAATGTCCCTTAGGACCTGAGGTTATGGAAGGCCTGCTCTTGTGCTAACAGACTTTTGCACAATCTAACTAAACCCTGGCGGGAATACAAGGTTGAACCTTTCAACCACTAGAACATCATTTTTTAATTGACATTTGCAGAATTCTGGAGTATTTTTACATTGAGCTTTTTTTTTTTTTGCTAATGCAATTAACAGTATTTTTGCATGTATGACTTAATAAATCCTAGAATTAAAAAAAAATAAGGTTGCCAACCCCTGTTCTAAATGATTTTGGTTATTTGGCCAAATATGTACTTCTAAGTTGGAAAACTGTTCCTTTAAATTTTGAAGAGTTTGCTCTGTTGTCATCTGGATCCCAGAATTGCTGGTGAGAAGTCCAGTGCTTCCTAGTTCTATGCATTCTGCCTCCTGTTTTCTCTTTGGGAACTTTCAGAATCTTCTCTTTAAACTTGGTGGTCTGACTTCTATAATGGTTTACCAATGGGCAAGGGTCCTCTTTTATTCAAAGTGCTCTGCACTCAGAGGACCTTCAATTTAAATTCAAAATTTATGTTCTTCTACTCTGTTCTACATCTGTTCTTTGATGTTTTCCTCCTTTTGTTCTCTCAGGAATTTGTTTTAGTTATAGTTGCCTCAGATGTATCTCCATTTCTTCAACTAATGATCACATTGCTGCTGTCATCCACCCAATTGTCAGCTCCGTGAGGACAAGAACTGATCTGCTTCCTCCCCACTGTACTTCTGCAGCACCTAGCACAGTCCCTGGTAGGTCATCATCTGGTGATTTTGGTTGAGTGGGCAAATATTTTTTATTCTCTAAGAGCATCTTCTCATTTTCTGATTGTATGTATAAAGCATCCCATTCTTGTTTTCTAGAGGGAACATCATCATTGACCTTTCTGTCATTATTTTCTGGAGATCCTGAAATTTCCCTTATTCCCTGCCTTCCCTTTGCATCCTCCAAGTTTCTTCTGATGGTTGTTCCATCTCTATCTTTTATGGTCAGTACCTTTTTAGTGTGTTTCTTTTTTTGCTAGGCCCTCCACTCCTATATGCAGGTGAGACTATAAATATTGATTATTTGGTGAGGCTGGTGGATTTCATGACCATATAGGGTAAGGACCCCAAATGTGAGTATTATAGTATCTTATCCTGGGTGAGTCTTTTCCCTAGAAAGACATCTCTAATCTATTATTCTTTTTTTTTTTTTAACTTTAAAGGAAATGGACAGGCAGGAATGACAGTGAGCAGAGGCAGGCAGGAAGAGAGAGAAGAGGAGGAAGCATTTATTTTATTTCATCTAGTTGTTCATCTTGGTTGTTCCCCTCGCCCCAGAACATGAATACAGGTCCTTGGGAAGCATTTGGACTGCACTGGCCAGAGTTTGATCCATCGTCTGTTCTATCACATGGCGCACCACCAATCTGTTCTTCAGGCATCCTGTCTTATGGATGGTACCTCCCCTCAGCTGTGCCAATATCTGGGAGTCAAATTTCTCCGGTTCAACCTCAGCAGAAAGCAGATACCTGGACTGCCTCCAGAATAAACAAAATAAGCATACACCAGCCCTTGGTGAGATTTTTAACCCTCTGCCTGGATTAGTTCTCAAGCCACAAATTTTATTTAAAGAAATGCATGCTTTTTAATAACTCCAAAGCATGAAGTTTCTTCAGAGAAGGGCATATTTATCTTAGGCCTGGGAGAGCCCCCATGAATAACTACTTAGGGGACATTGAACAGCGAGCAGTCGAAAATAACTAAGCACAAAAGAAGCAAAGCAATATAAATAAGAAATAGCAGAAATGAGAGACAGCAAAAATAATCTGACAGACTTTGAGATTGGCATTTTCAGATAAATATTTTTAAAAACACTTGTATTTAAAGAAAAAGAAACTGTAAAAAGTGACTTACTAGATTTGATGAAAGAGCAGTCAGAACTTCTAGAAATGATAAGTAAAATAAACAAAATTAAAAAGTTGGTGTGCCCTGGAAGAGTAGCAGTTGGGTGCAGTCCATATCCATTCCAGGGATTCTGGTTTACTTCCTAGGTCCAGAGGGAACAATGAATGTGAACAACTAAATAAATTAGATAAAATGTTTCCTCCTCCCCTCTCTTTCTACCTACCTACCTACTCTCCTTCACTTCTGCCTGTACCTTCCCTTAAAAAAAAATAGGGTCAATGAAGGTCCACTAAAAACACAAAACAATTCCAAATATGTACATACCAAAAAACACAGAGTTACCAGATGCATGGAACAAAAACACATATAGGTAAAAAGCAAAATAGGCAAATTCACAGTTACAGGTGTGGACTTCGACTTTTCCCCTTAGAAACAGACAAAACAGCTACACAGACAATCAGTCAGGATATAGACAAGCTAAGCAGCACAGTCAACCCAACAAGAAAAAACTGATGTGTATAGAACCATCCATCCAAAAACAGCATAATATGCATTTTTAAAGTATCCATGAAATAGTCACTAAGATTAAACCTCATTCCTAGATGAAATAAGTTTCAATAAGTTTAAAAGAATTGAAGTTATGAGAAGTGTAATGGAATCAACTGAAATCTATAAACGAAAAACAATAGCAAAATATTAAATCACTTTGGAAATTAAACAACACATTCTAAATAATCCATGGATCAAAAAGAAAAATCTCAAAGGAAAATTATTAATTTATAGACCTGAATGAAAGTAAAAACACTTCAACATCAAAGAACGTTGATGCTAAAGCAGTATGAAAAAATATGACACCAACTATTTATATTATTAGAAAAGAAAGTGTTTCAAATCAAAATAAATAAAAATCATACATATTGGAAAGAAAGATAAAACTTTCCATATTTGCATATGACATAATATACATAATCACAAGGAATCTATTTTTAAATTCCCAAAATTAGTGAATTTGGTTGTAAGATAGAAAGATCAACAAACAAAAATCAATCACATTTCTATACCCTAATAGCAAATATCTAAAAACCAAAATTAAAAACAGAATGCCATTTACAATTTACAATTAATGTAAAGAAACTAGAATACTTAGGTATAAATCAACAAAGCATGTGAAAATTGCAAGATACTAGTGAAAGAAATCAAAGACCTAGATAAATGGGAAGGTATATGTCTTCATAGATTAGAAGACTCAAAAGTTAATGAATTAGATTAGAAAACACAAAATACAGACTTAAGAACTGAAATATAGATCAAATGAAATTATCCAGAACATAACAAAGAGATAAGGAAGAGGTTTATTTCTTTTTAATTCCAGAAAAAAAGGTAGAGGCTATTCCTGAAGAAATAACTATGAATTTTCTATCTATTAAATATACTCCAATCCACTTATTTAAGAGATCTAGTGATTCCTGACTAGGATTCATAAAAATAAATAAAAATTTTTTTTTAAAAAAAAAAAGCAAAAATACCTTGAAAGCAACCATAAAAATATAGGTCACCTTTACAAGAATAGAGGTTAGAGTATAGATGACTTCTCACTCTCAGCAGTGACAAAGTCAGAAAATGGTGGAACAATAACTTCATAGTATTGAAGAAAAATAACTGCCAGCTAATTATACCAGTGAAAGTATCTTTCCAGGATGAAATAACTAATTTAGGAAATTCTTCAAGATATATGCTGCTGCTGGAGTGATTCCTGGATAGAATTTCTGACATGAAAGAAGAAAGGGAGTACAGAAAATGGCAAGTACATGGATAAATAGCAACGAGCATTGGTTGTATAAGGAACAATAATAAGATCCAGTGGGATTAAGGAACAAATAGACTTCATATATCTACAGCAATAAATTGGGAGGACGGCAGATGGAGGTAACGGAGCTCAAAAGTCCTTGTGTTAAGGGAGTTTAAGGTCTTGATTTATTTTGTATAAGAAGTATAGGTAACTTTCAACCTGAGAGAGAGAAAAATGAAATAAATCCAAAGAGAGGCAGGAAAGGAGAAAAAATGTACATATATAAGGTATAAAGAGAAGATACAAAATAAGAGAGCAACTTTAAACTTAAACATTATCAGCATTCATACAAAATCTAAGTGCACTTGATGTTCCAGTTAAAAGTCAATAATTGTCAAAGTTCACCAAAATTTTTCCTGTAATCCAGCCATAGGGTATTTACAAAAAACTTGCCTAAAACAAAAGTATAGAAAGGTTTTAAGAAAGGGGGTGAAATAATATGCCATACATATGTTAGCCAAAATAAAACTGTTGAGGCTATATTAATATCTGTAATAACAGACATATAGACTCTTAAGTGAAAGCATGACTAGAGTCAAAGAGGCTTAACTTGCAGAAAGATTCAAAAGATCTTAAAGAAAAATAATCCACACTAATAGTGGGAGATTTTAACGTGCATCTCTCTTTAATACAGCAGGTAGACAAAAAAATCAGTAAAAACAAAGATTTAAACAAAACACTCAGAAATCTTGACTAAATAGACAGCACATTGTGCCCAACAGTCATTCTTTTTTAAGCATGCAAGAAACATTTACCAAAACTGACCACATCCTGGACAGAAAGTAACTATCAACACATTTCAAGTGATTGAAATGGTAGAGTATGTTCTTTGGCTACAGTGTAGCTAAACTAGAAATCAATAACAAAAATGATAACCAGAAATCTCAGTTTGTCTGGTAATTAAGAAAAATACTTCTAAATGACTCATGGATTAAAAAAAGATATAATAATGAAAATCTGAAAATATTTTGAGCTGAATGATCATGAAAATATCACATATTGGAACCTGCAGGATACAATTAAAAAGATGATTAGAGGAAATCTTTGCAGCATTATATTAGGAATATTGTATATTATAAAATAGAAAAGCTGCAAAGTATTTGTATTGAAAAATAAGACAAACTCTAAGTAGTGGAAAATAAAATGAACTGCAAATTAGTTAGCATTGACAGGAAGTTAGAAAAAGAATAGCAAAAGAACACCAAAAAAGGAGGATAGAACTAATTAAAAAAAAATAAGAACAAAATTGATGAAATAGAAAACAAACATGTCAGTAATGATGATCAATAAAGCAAAAGTTGGTTCTCTGAAAATGCTAAAAAGATGACAAAACTAAGAAGATTGAGCAAGGGAAAAGAAGGGAGAAAAACCAACATTCAGAATAAAAAGGACATCACTACAGATAAGAAAATTATCCTGAATAACCATATGCCTATACATTTCAAAGTTTATATATCATTGACAAATCCTAGAAAAAAATGTAAATTGCCAAAAATGTTGAAAAAATAAAAATCTGAATCATTTTATAACCATTAAGAAAATTAAATCAGTGGTCAAAAATTTTTACGCAAATTAGACTTCAGCCTCTTAAGACTTAGCTGGTGAATTCTACCAAACACTTAAGGGAAAAAAATGTTGTTTTAATCCTACACAAGTTCCTTTGGGGCATAGAAAAAGAGGGAACTCCCTGATTTTTTTTATGAGACCAATGTAACCTTGATCCGAAAACCTGCTTAGAGAAATGAAAATTACAGAACTCTCTTCCTGTCTAATGAAAAACAGCAATGTAAATCTATCAATAAAGTAAAAAGCTAATATATCTTGACTAATCAAGTTTATCTCTGAAATACAATGTTAAAGATGAGAAAATTTATCAATACAATTCGCTATATTAACTGACGAAAGGGGAAAATTATGCTATCATTTCAAGAGCTACAGAAAAAAGTTTATAAAAATCATTTATGACACAAACTCTAATACTAGGAATAGCAGGAAATGTCTCTTCTTTACATGATATATTAATCAGAATAGACTATGCTAGACTATAATAACAAATCCTCTAATTTCAGGAGCATAATACCTTAAATAAATTTTATCTCTCATCAGAAAATACCATATAGGTTCAGATCTACAGGACAGTTCCCTTTTTTAATAATTTATTTTGTTGAAGGAATATTGCATTTTAACATTAATTAGGTTTGAGGTATACATGATAGCAAATTAGTTTTTTTTTTCTTTTTCTTTCTTTTACTTTTCTTTCTTTTCTTTTACTTTACAATTAATCCCCTTTATCCCATTTTTCTCCCATTTCTATCCCATCTCTTCCTGCATCCTCTGATTTGTTTTTCTCCCCACTAAAAGTATATTGTTCTTTGAATTAGTTCTTTTTCAAAGTCTATTTTTGTTTAGTTTATTCGTTTGCTTTCTATATCTCTGTACACCTTGTAACACCTCATATAAGTGATATCATATGATGTTTGTCTTTCTTCTGGCTTAGCTTGCTGAATATAATTCTCTCCATCCATTTGCCAAAATGTCAGGATTTCTTCTTTTTGATGACTGTGTAGAATTCCGCTGTGTATACATACCACATTTAAAAAGAAAAACCCAACGGTCTGTTGGTGGGCATTTAAGCTCTTGGCTATTTTCCAGCTCTTGGCTGTTGTAAATAATGTTGCAATGAACATATATCTCCATGAGTAAGTGTTACTGTGTTTTTAGGGTTAATACCCAGTAGAGGAATAACTGGATCATAGGGACTTTCCATTCTCAATTGTTTGAGAACTCTCCATACTATTTTTCCAAAATGGTCACACCATGTTACACTCCCACCAACATTGTATAAAAAGCTCCCTTTTCTCCGCATCCAATCCAGAATTCGTTGTTTCCTTTTATTTTTTTGATACCTTGTTGTTTTGATTTGCATTTCCCTAATGACTAGAGAAGTAGAACAACTTTTCATGTTTCTATTGGCCATTTATATATCATCTTTAGAGAACTGTCTCTTAAAGGACCAAGATGATCTTTTCAATAAATGGTTCTGGGAAAACTGGGCAGCCACATGCAAAAGTTGAAACCAGACCACGACCTAACACCATACACAAAAATGAACTTAAAATATATTAAAGACTTAGATGTAAGGCCAGAAACCATAAAATATATAGAAGAAAACATAGGCAAAATACTAGTGGACACTGACCTAACAGATATCTTTGGGAACTCATCTCCAATAGCAGGAAAAATAAAATCTAAAATAAACAAATGGGATTACATCAAACTAAAAAGCTTGTGTACAGCAAAAGAAACTTGTATCAAAACAAAAGACATCCAACTAGATGGGAGAAGATATTTGCCCATCATACCTCTGACAAGGGGTTAATATCCAAAACATACAAAGAACTCATCAAATTCACCAACAACAAAACCAACAACCCATCAAAAAATTGGGCAGATGACCTTAAGAGACAAGTTCCTTTCAAGCTATGTCTCCAAGTTCCTAATACACCCCACCTGTGACTTTGTTATCTTAATTGTAGCTTTCAGTTTCTCTGTGAGAGAAGTGAAGTCATGCAAGACTCTAGGTCGGGCATGCATCACTTCCATTCACATCCCGTTGACTATTAACTCAGTCAAATCACATCAACCCAACCTAATTTCAAGAGGAACAGCTATATTAGCTTCCTATATACCCAGAAAGAGGATAAACAAAAATGGGTCTTTATGACTGCATGACATTCTCTGACCCAACCGCCAAAGGTTACCCATAGAAAGCCTGTAGCAAACATTGTGTGTAATAGTAAAACAGGAGGCTTCTCTTCTGATAGTGGGAGTAAGACAAGGATACCTGCTAACACCATTACTATGCAGCATTATAGTATTAATGATGCAATAAGAAAAATAAAGATGTAAGGATTCGAAATGGAGAAACAAAATGTCAGTATTTTCAGATGGTATTATTTTAGACAGAATTCAAAAAATCTGCAGAAAAACTTAAAATTAATGAGAGAGTTTGGCAAGATTACTAGATACCGTACTCAAGACCTTAAATACATCACATTGCTACATACCAGCAACAAACAGAAATAGATACTTTTAAATGCCATTTTCATTGGCATACAAATATCAAGTATCTATAGGAATTTATCTTACAAAAGATTTGCAAGTGCCCTACAAGAATTGTAAGACTTTATTTGTAGACATTAAAGAAGACCTAAATAAATAGAAAGCTATACCATGCTCATGAATCAGAAGGCTCGGTATTAAAAAGGTGTCATGTCAGTTCTCCACAAATTGAATTATAGACTCAGTTTTCTATCACAATTTCATCAAATCTTTAAGGGGGAAGTGGCATTTTATTTTTATGGAACTTGACAAGCTTTTTCTAAAATTTATGTGCAACATGCAAAAAGTAATGAATTTATAAGATGCCATTCTAGAAGAGTGAGGTAGGAGATTTTCTTATTAACCAGATTTACATCTCAATATAGCTGTATTAAGCAAAGCAGTGTGATGTTGGGCACAGTCAGGCAGATAGAACAACGGGACCGCAGAGAGTACAGAAGAGGCCCGTGCACAGATGGACACTTGGTGTTTGACATGGTGGCGATGCACAGAGTGGAGTGGATGAGGTCCTTTTGGTACATGTTGCTGAAGTAATTTGTAATTGGCAATTCAAATGGAAGACTCACATCACTCACAAAGACCCAAATGAAAAATATAATGATGAAACTTTATTAGATAATATTGTAAAATGTCTTTATAATACAAAATAAACTAGCCATGCAGGGAAAAAAACTAATAACTAATAATAGTAATAAATCTTTTGATTTAAAAAGATTCCACAAAAAAAAAAGATAAACCATTAAGTGAAATAAAATATTTATGACACATATTACCAACCAACAAAAGGCTAGTATTGGAATATATCGTAATTGTAGCTTTCAGAGTCACTATTCACATGATAAAAAGATAGACAGCCAAAAAACTGGGCAAAAGAATTGGGCAGGCACTTCACTAATGTTAAGTTTGAATGTATAATGAGATATATGTGAATAAATGCTCAACCTTATTAGTAAATAGGTAAATGAACATTAAAATGGCAATAACATGTAACTATTCATCTATTAGATTGGGAAAATTCTGACAACAGCTCTGTGTGGCATGATGTAGAGCAAATGAAACTCATACACCACTGATTGGAGGGTAAAAGTTTACAACCATTTCAGAAAACTATCCAGCATTATTTAGTAAAGACTGTAAACTGACCTGCTCTATGACTGATCAGTTGGTGTGTGTTCTAAAAAATGTGTACATAGGGAGACTTGTGCAAGGACTTTAATGGCTGCATTGTTTGTAACTATCTAAAAACAGACTCAAATGAAATTCATTCACTATATTATAGATCAGTTTATTTGCTACATAATCATACAATAGAATATTATACAACAAGAAAACTAGTGGACTCCATAAATTTGATTTACATAAGGAAGAAAAGGTTTAACAAAGTAATACATTCAGCATGATTCCAGTAATGAAATTTTCAGAAGCAGACAAATATTTTTTAAGGATGCATAATACACAGTAAAGCTATAAAGGAAAGCAAGAGACTATCATAAAAGTAAGAATAGTGATGAACTTCCGAGTGAGGGTTGTCATAGGGAACTTCTTGTATGCCAAAAATGTTCTGTGTCTTAACCTAGGCGACAATTAAAACAGGATACGCTTCATAACTCTTCCTCAAACCATATGTGTTTTATGTTCTTTTATGTGCATGTTATACTTTCCAATGCAATTTTTTTAATATAACATATACTAAACAAAACATTTCCACTACAGAATCACTAGGTCTTGTCAAGCATGTGATATCCCATTTACAGACAGGAAAACTGAAATTGAAATGGATGTGTTTTATTTTTTCAAATAGCTTGATAATTTGCTTAATGATGACATCCTGCTAAGTAATGGAGCTCAATCTCCCACCACAGCGCTTCAAGCCCCATTCATACTCTTTCTATGATGGTTCTCTGTCACTTCTTCAGTGTCACTGTAGCTCTACCTATAAGAACCCCTTCGCCAGCCAGTGAGGCATGCAGAATCACTAATCAGCACAGCTCACATCTGCTCTACAGTAGGCCTTCCCATTCCCTCCACCGCACATGCCCCCAGTGAGGGGCCTGTGCAGTCAGATGCTTTACCCACCTCCCCAGTTCATGCCAAATTCCATCCTTTCACTTTGATCTACAAAATCCCCTACTAGGAAACTGTATGAATTATTGTTCCATACATTATTAGAGGATGATAGTGCCTCCTGTTAAGTCCCACACAGGGAAGTCATGGTGTCCCCACTGATAGGCGATGCTTTGCCTGGCCCCACCCTCACAGCCCTCCTCAGCAGAAGCACTGCTCTGAGTTGTTGAAGATTCTAGAGAAGCATGTGGTCCTGGGACAGCGCCTTTACCCTTCTCTCAGAGGGTGGGTCCTCCAGGACAGAAGGCCAGGGTCTGCTGCCATAGGGTACACACACCACTACTGTTCTCCCTGCCAGGAATGTACCGGGTGGTCGGCGGCATCATTTCCCCTGTGAATGACAACTATGAGAAGAAAGACCTCGCAGCAGCCCTGCACCGGGTGGCCATGGCCCAGCTGGCCCTGCAGACATCCGACTGGATTCGGGTGGACTCCTGGGAAAGTGAGCAAGCACAATGGATGGAGACGGTGAAAGTGCTCAGGTAAGGGTGATGCTCAGGTAAGGGTAGACCTAGTTTGTGTGAGGACTTGGGACCACAGGGCCTGAGGGGTGAAAAGAAGGGATGGTGTTTCTACAGGGACAGTACCAGACCTTCTCACACAAAATCCAAGAAGTGTTTCTTAGACGGTCCAGTAGCCTCATATTCTCAGAGAGGCCCTGAAGGGAAAAATCACACACCACTACCCTTCAGGATATACTTTGTGGAAATTCCCATTCTTGTTTCAGAGGCCTTGGAGCCCCTGGCCATGTGACAACTTCTCTGAGACACACTTCTCAATTCCAAAATGGGGACAATAAAACAAATGATGACTTTTTAATATAAGCACATTTTCTGGCACAAAACCACGTGAGAATTTTCAGTCAATGGGAACTTTTATTATTGTCATTATTGGCGAGGTTGAAAACTGCATCTACTTAACCAGCTATCATTCCTAATTGTGCAAATCCTAGACTCTGTACATCTAGACTTTTATGTAAAATATACAGTTGCTCAGTATTTTTTCTTTGAAATTACCATTAACGTCTAGCACTGTAACTTGCTGTTTACAAACTCTGGCAAGGACTCTCTCTGTTAGGATAACAGGTCACTGACTGTCTAGGAGGTGCTGCCAGAATTTGCTAGAGGTCAGGAAGTGTGCCCGCCCTGCCAGCCGTCAGAGGAGATGCTGAGGTGGGTCTGCGGGCCACAACTGCCAGTTCTGCTAAAGGGATGGCAAGCTGCAGGCTTGTCTTTCATCTCTTTGGAAGCACTAGGATTGCACCAGAGACAAGATAAAAATCCTTAGCATGCCTCTTCGTCATCTGCTTGAGGTTTCATTTTTCATTTGTCTCCAAAATCACTTGGGACAAAAATGTTTACCTTTTTACTAAAGGCAAATATTTAGTTTTCATATACTAGTTTTTATTGCTTACCTTATGCTGGGCAAAGAGCCAGCTAGGTGGTTACACTGCTGCTTCAAAATCTGTTGCCAAATGAAAAGGAGAATAAATGTGAAATCATTGTGCTCTCTTTTTTAACATAAGGAATAGATTACACATAGTTCGTCCTTTCAGAATAAACAATATAGTCAGCTCATTTATCCAGGTTAAGAGAGGAGAATAGAAACAATGAACCAATAAATAACCCAACAAATAATTTCACTGTAATACATAATCAGAAACAAACAGCTGCTTTCCTCCACCACCCTATGAGAGGCAGTGTGGCCTACAGCCAGAATCTTGGAGCCAAATTTACTAGCTAAGTGACTTGATGTAAATGATTTAGCCTCACTGAGACTCAATTCCTCACCAGAGACATCACTAGGATACTGTGTGAATTAAGTGAGATGATGTAGACAAGACACCTTGCTTATGGTAGTTGCTTAATATTGGTAGTTTCTCTGCACCCCTAACAATGGTCCATAATTTTTCCTCAAAACACATAAGCCATTCACAGATAAAGGAGTTGACTGCAGGACTGCATAATATCACTATGCTTCTGCTGTGAAATGCAGGTATGACCTCAGATTTTTCTGAACATGTTCTTATCCTTTTATGTTTTTTTTTTTTTTTTTTTTACTGTATCCTTTAGTTCTGTGGTTCTCAGTCCTGACTGCACATTGAATAACCCGAATCTTACCCCATAGCCTGGCATGTCATTAGTCTGGGATGGGGCAACAGGATTCCAAGAATCCCTGGGGATTTTAATGTGTGACCAGGATTGAGGCCATGACCTCAGTCTCCAGGTGTATGAATCAGGCTTATCATTAGTACTGAGAGCCATTCAAACCAGTGGTCTTGGCCCTGGTTGTAACAATCACCTGGGAAACTTATGAAAATGCACCATACCGTACACACAGATTATAACTTGTCTGGGGTCCAGGCATGGGTAGTTTTTCAAAAGTTCCCAAATGACTTCTTTTGTGCAGCCAAGGTTGAAAATACACTGATTAAATAGCCATCACAGTTCTATCAGATAGCTTATTATGGTGGTTTTTTTTCAATATTTGAAGTGAGCTTCATCTCCATTGCATTAGAAAATGTGTTTTTACAAATGTTCTAAAATTACCAAAAGTCCTTTTTCAAGAGTGGAAATCTAGTTAAAATTATAAACATGAGTTGTTTTAGAAGTGTGAGAGACAGACACCCTATGTTGTGTTCCATTTAGTACCATCTTGACAGAGTCAACAGTGAACTGATATCATAGTAACAGTGAAAATTAGATTATGGCATGAATTTCTGAGGAGTTTATTGAGGATCCCTCTCCTTATCAGGTTACTTACTTTTACTCTTAATTCTTTTAAATCTAGGTCAGCTTTATGCTTTTAGCGCACTGACCTTGGCCCCACACTTTGGGGAGGACCTTGTTCACATGCTTTGGATGGTTTCCAGCAGCAGCAGCAGTGTCGCCCTTGGCAATTGTGATCTCATGTTATCGTCATTTACAGATTAAGAAACTGAGGCTCAGAGAGGCTAAGTTAATTACAGTCACACAACAAATAAGCAAGCGGTGTAGCCCTGGTCTGCTCTGAAGCCATGCTTATGGCCATCTTTAGCACCAGTGCTCTGCAAGTGGGGACAGAGTGTGGCTGACATTGCTCTTAACCATACTGACCTTCTGATCAAGTGTTCCTGGAGAGCAGCTGCTGAACACACAGAAAACATGCTCCTGAGGTCAGTCCTTGGGCCCAGAGCTGCACATAGCTGGGCAGTACTCAGGCAGGCAGGCAAATAGCATACAGAATGGCCTGGTCCTACAGAAGCAGAGAGGAGGTCTGTGAGAAAGATATATTTGGCACTGAAGGTAATCTTCTGTTTGCCAGAGTTCTGGCAGTTAATATTCAAAGTGGGTCAGCTTGAACTAGAAACGTCCAGGGAAGTTAAATAAAATGATGCACCTTCCTTTTTTGATCACCTCATGTGTGTTAGCTCAGCAACTGTGAGAGGTTGGTGGGTTTTGTCCCATTTCACAGATGAGGAACTGAAGGCTTTGGAAAGGTCAATAACAGTCTAAAGTCCTAGAGTTAAAGATGAAAGTCAAACCCATTTCAGCCTGATGCAACATTCCAGACTAAGTCAGAAGTGAATCCTCAGAGATGAAGCTTACCAAAACCAAAACAGTAAGTCACTAATGGAAATACAGACTGAGTCCAACTAGGTCCTAAGAAGACTTGGCTGAATCTCTCAGATCATCAGGAAGGATTTAGGACCAGAATAAATGTAAATACATTCATCTTCTCCTTGCATCATTCCTGAATTCAGCTGATTTAGGTACTGAGAATCTAAGGAAAAATTCTTATTTCTGTGGGGAAGACAGGCTGAGGTGAATGATAACAATAGCTAAGATTTATTAGGCACTTTCTGTACATGGACCTGTACTAGACTCTTCCATTAATCCTCACAACATCTCTCTGAGGTGCTGCCCTTATTCCCCATTCCACAGCTGAGGAAATCAAGGGCAGAATGTTTAAGGAACCTACCAAGATTCTACAGCTACAAGTTGGAACCAGAATTTCAACCCAGGGAGTCTAATATTAGAACTTAACCTTTACCCTGTGTCTTTTCCCCGATGCCCCCCGACCCCCAGTAATAATCAGCATGGTGCCACTTCCCCAGCATTTCTTTCTTGGTTTCATGCTGCTCACACAGATGAGACCTAGCATAAGCTTCCTCTACCAAATAACAGACAAGGTCAAAGAGGTTTAGAGGGCATCACTGACCTGTTCAGGTTCATATAAGCAAGAAAATCTGAAGTTGAACCCTCCTGCTCTGGCTGCAAAGCACCTCCATTTCCACCAGGCACTGCTCCCTTCCAAATACCAAAAACAGTTGGTAGAAGATGGAAGATAAAGTTGATACAAGACAAAGTGATTACCTGTGTTTGATTTTTTAAAAGCAGGTATAGGTTTTAGAATTTGTGAAGACAGATTACTAAAAGGTCAGGTATACCAAATTGGTATAAGTCTAGTCATATCTGAAATGCTAACACGTAATGAGATTTGCTCTGTGCCACACTTTTCAGTATTCTTTGTGCATATAATTTCTTTACTCTTCATAACCATCCATGAGAGGCAGGCATGATCAGTAGTCTTCATTTTATAGGTGGTGAACCAGCTGCATGGAGAAACCAGAGTCACACAACTGGAGGAAGGGGAAGTTGGGATTTCACCTAGCAGTCTGACCCCAAGCTTCCTTGCCATCACCTTGTCTGTTTCTCAAATATTAGTTTATGATCAGAACGAGTGTCTGGTTTGAGAGCAGTGCCTTACACTGGGCCAGTGCTTACTTACATGTAGTAGCTCATTTGCCTTCAGAAAGTCTAAATATAGAGTCCATTTTTTTCTTTAAAAATGAAACTTTATAAATGAAAAATTATATTTTGAACTCAGATCTGTCTGATCCTAATAACCCCTGTACTTAATACCTATTCAGCATATTTTTAAGTGATATATTGAAAGACAATGTGAAAAGAGGAGAAATACCCTCATTTGCACACTTTCACTGAGGGCTAAAGGAGGACGTAGATGTCTGTGGCAGGGCAGTCTGCAGAGTGCGTCTGCTCTCCGTCCCAGCAGCTGGCCAGCACGTAGTAGGCCCAAACAAATACTTGTGGAGTCAGCTACTTAGTATAGACAAGAGCAAGTTGAGACTTAAAATATGAGACCCTCTCTGGGTGGCTTTTGGGACACATGGCCCCACCCTAAGCCTGTATGTTTACAACACAGGCATCATCACAGCGAACTGCTCAGATCCCTGCCCCCAACGGAAGGCCTGGACCACGACAAGGAGCCTTCCCAGGCCCCTGCAGGTGGGTGCTAACCCCTTTGTCTGTGGGAGGGTGAGAGGTAGGGATTCTTTGGAGATCTGAAAGAGGTCACAGCCATGTGGATACAGATAAGGATTCTGAGGCCTCCATGGTTGTGGTAACACTTTGCAAGTTGATCACATGAAGCAATCTGCTGTCGCCCCTTATAAATCATTAGGCTAATTAGGGATTTTCTGTCCCAAAGGAGTTTAGCTTACCCTTGTGACTTGTGCTTGTGACATGGCAGGGCTACATGAGGATAAACTAATGAGCACTGCTGATCCTTTTAAGAGTCTTAGCCTTTTTGAAGACAAAATGTGCCATTGTAAACCTTAAAAAGAGATACTAATGCTAATAGCAGTGTTACTGAATAGTTTGCCCAGATGAGAAAACCTAATTTTTAGGGAATTTAAATGGATTTGGATCATCCTTTTCATTTGGAACCTTGGGTTTCTACCCTGTTGTCAGTGCCTAGTGTCTGATAGAAACTTGTCAGCAGTAACTTCAAAGAAACTTCTTTTCCTAATGGCAACCCTGGTACCAGAGGTCAAATGCATAGACCTCTCATGCAAAGAAATAGAGTACAAGTGTTGCTGGGAGGGCAGGACCTGACCACACATGAGCAGGGAACCCCTGGCCCCGCCGGGCCAGAATGTCTACAGGATATCCTAGGATGGGTCTCCCAACTTTGGTTAGTGGGACGATGTCCAGATGAGAAAGACTCACGTGTGCTACAGATAAGCAGACCTAGAATGGTTTCTTCTTGCAGGACTTTTCAGAGCCTGGGCTGTGTCCATTCATGTGCTTGCGACTCTATAGGAAGAGGAACTAGCTCAGTCATTCTTGTCCAGACGGAGCCATTTTTAATGTCCATTGGTATTAGTAATTCTCAGAACTGTCATTCTCCAGAACACACATTAGGAAATGCTCTCATCTAATGCCACCAGATCCCAGAGGTTTTATGCAGCAGTCCCCAAATGCTGATCAAAGTGTCATTCACAGCAGACGTGCATGTGAGACTTGTTAAAAGCATCGATTTCCAGGTCACACCCCAGGTCTCCTGAGTGAGAATGTAGCCTGAGAATCTGCATTTTTGATAAGTACTCTGGGACATGATTTCCAGCCAGTTTTTGAGGGAATCTAAGAAAAGGAATTAGATTCTCCTACATAACCAGTTTGTAAAATGACTATTGTATTCCTTAAGTCTCCGCCTCTCCTCTGTACCCACTGTGGGCTCCTCATCACCTGTCCCCAGCCATGAACATGGCACACCATGATCATTCGCAGCCTCTGCTTTCTTTCTGACCGCGTCTGACTCATCAGTCTCTCCTACTTGGGCTCCACAGACATTCTACAGACACTCCTGGCCAGGCTCTGGGCTTGGCTAGAACCAAGGCAGCCCACCCCAGCTCCAGCCCTGACCTGGAGGCAGGCTGTGAACAGTGATGAAGCCAAACATGGATTCTGGAGACTGTCTGGAGGAGGAGGCATGTCCACCAAGATGTAGAATCAGTATGGTATCTCGGTTGGCGGCATTGCTGGGGCAGCTGAGTGAGGCATGGAGTCGGAAACAGCTTCAGTGCAGGGGAGTGTTGGAGCTGTTGTTGAGACAGGAGCACCACTGATGGGAAGTGCCAGCTGAGGCTTCCAGCATCTCTTCTGCATCTCCCTACAGATGCTCCTCAGATCTCTGTCTCAGCTCTCTGCCTTGCCTCATCTGCCACTATCTTTCTCAGCCACACTGTTGAAATATATGTGTCCTTCGAGACCCAGTTGGGGCCGGGGGCCCTGTCCTATGAACCAGTCCTTGCTGATTTCTTAAGGTGGACTCCCTCCCTCCCTCCCCCAAAGCTGAGCCAGCTTTCTTTTCAGATACATTTTTTCTAGGGGTTACTTGTCTACTCCGTTTGGCTCTATAAGTTGTGAGTTTGTCCTTATCCTATTTCTTTCTGTTCAAACCCTAAATTCTATGAGCTTGTTCTTTTCTAAAATATTTTCAAAGGAATTTCACACTGAATGACAAGTGGGCTTTTCAATTTACCAAAATTTACCAAGGGCTTTGAAATTGACTGTGTCCTTTGCTTAATAAATCCCCCTTCTAGGAATCTGGGCGAAGAAACAGAGATTGGGACAAATATTTAGGCAAATGGTATTTATCATAGTAATTTTTATGATAGAAAATAAAAGTAACCTCAATGTTTAAACAGAAGGAAGGTGAAAGGAAATTATACGCTACACGGGATGAAGAATCTCCACCAAAGGCTTTCATGATATGGAGAAACACAAGGGGGAATCAAGATACAGTGCTGCATAGATAATCTTGAGTATATAAAACTATATAAGCTTTCACACTCATTTGCATGTCTAAATTGAAAGACTAAAGAAATACACCAAGATATTGAGAGCTTATTTTAGAAAGGAAAATCGTGGTTGGTATCCTTTTCTACTGTAAATACTCACTTGTTTTTTCACATGTTCCATAATGGATGCAGACTTTGTGTTTATGATAAAGAAAAAAATCTGATTTTTTTCCCTTGGTGTATACGTGTGACTTCTAAAGAGGCTTTTGACACATTACTAGTGACACATTTCTAAAGGGCCACCCTGTGTGCCGTGCGTTTTATCGTGTGTCATCTGCTCTGGGATTACAAATTAAAGGCTGAACTCAGCATTCTTTTGCTGCCAGAGCCCTGCTTGCCCATCACGCCTGTGATTTGTAGCCCTCCTTAGACTCACCCAGAATCACATGGATTGCTGTGTTCTGGGCTGCTTGGGTGTGACATTTCAGAATGGATGGTGCCTGAGTCCTGCAACAGCCAGCCTCTCTGTCTTTTGTGAAGTCCGTCCCCGCCCTTGGCTGAGCACAGCTTGGTAACCTTTAGAGGATCCCTTTTCCACACCCCAGAGCAGACACTTCATTTGTTTCCATTGTGCACTGACCATTCCAAAGAGGCCTTGTGGTTTTGATTTAGGTGCTGCTCTCTAGTGTCCTGCTGTTTAGCCCCAGAAACCTTACACTCCTGAGGGGTGCCGCTCTTGTGGGTGCCATGACAGACACGACCCTATCTGCACTAAGCAGACATTTCCATTGCGCTCCCTCCATCTTTGATTTCCACAAATTGCAATGGAGATTTTATCATCTCCATGTTCCAACTGAGGAAACAAACTCATTGACTCTAACTACCCCAGGGTCCCAGCACATCTAAAATTTAAACCCTTGACTGACTGACCTCATGATTGGTGCCCTTTGATGTCAAAGACTTAGGGCAACTGACATTCAAAGAAAAGGACCCTGGTGGTGTTTTCCCCATGTTCTGTGTAAGTCTCTGCTTCATCAGCTTTTCAAAACCTAGCAATTCAAAGCAGAGCACATTGCCGCCAACATGGCCATGACATCTTATTTATGCCACTGCTCACTGTTAGACACTTCAGATTGGCAACCTTTGTTCAACACCTCAGACTTACATCCTTTAGACTTGGACAGTCAGAGTCACTTGGTCTGAAGATTTTGTAGCAGTGACATGTGTGGATATGAAAGGGATGTATGAAGGCCTCTGTGAGGGCACCTGTCCCTTCTAGACAAGGGCTCAAAGTGAATGGTATTTCACTGTTATTGTTAATGAATCAAACAGTACCTAATTCAAAGCTGATGTATAAAAATCATTTCCGTATCTACTGGGGGAAGAAGAAGTTGTCTTCTTTGTTCTCTGACCTGTGGAAACAGGGGTTTGCACTAGGCAATCCTGGAATTAAATACTCTCCATAGGAAAATCACATTTTAAAATATTGTTTGAAAGGTGAGGTGCTGGTCTCTTGCTATATTACAGTGGTTAAATAAGAAATTAGAGTAAACTCTTGCAGAAACATAACAGTTCAAAGCCACATATATGTTAGAGCAATGGGACCAGCCCAAATAAGTGAAAAGTCTGAATTATTGAATGATTTTTAAATAGAGCTTTGTTGGTTTTAAAAGGCCAGGCATTAGGAGGTGTTCCATCAGTGTTGAATAGATGGTTAGATGAATAGATGGATGGATAAGAGGTAGGTCAGTCAGTGAGTGGACAGATGAATGAACGAATGGATGGATGAATGGATGGGCGGATGGACAAATGGATGGTAATTAACATATATCACACTCCACATATCACACTGCTCTAAGGACTTTACTTTTATAAGTCGTTCAGTTCTAAAATGATCCAGTAAGTATTGCTGATATTCTCATTTTAAAGCTGAGTCCACACAGCTGTTGACTGGCAGAGCCAGAATTTGAATATAGAGATCACTGAGAATTCATGAATGCATACACTAGTAAGTACTGGCATATCACTTCCTTATACCATTATGCTGCAAGAATATTAGAAAATGTGTTTCCACAGTTACTTCTGCTGCTTTAAAATGAGTACCCAACCCGGTGCCCACCACTTCATGGGTGGGGAAACTGAGACCCAGAGAAGAACAAATCTCCACCCCACAGCTGCATGCTCCCTGCTGAGGACGGAACTCAGACCTCTCCAGGACACCTCCAACTTCTCACTCGCCGTGCCACAGCCAGTCTGCTGCCCCTTTGTTAAGTCACCTCTTTGCTGTGTCTACATTCCTTCAAAGGCTCCACAAGAGAGGAGCTGTAAATTTACCTTTTGGTCAGGTAGCCCTGAAGCCCCCACAACAATGCAAGTGTTATCAAGACTGAGAGATGCCAGCTATTTAGGAGTCCAACCATGGACATTTACCAAAGCTAGAATCTGCTTCTAGAAGGCCCCAAGATCCTACTGGTTGCTTCTAAGATCGACTTGGTTTTTTCTTCTCATTTTAGCCCATTTAAAAGTGACATGAACCTCAAGATCCAGGAAGGGCTTCTGATGTTGGCACATTACCCTTCCTGGCAGCAGGGGGCGACAGAACCCAGGAGTTCAATTACACGCCCCCACCCCCACCCCCTACACACAACTTCACCTCCTGGTGCCATCCCCCACCACACACACCCCAGGGGCCATCAGATTTGAATCCTGACCCCTCTATTACTCTGTGCCTTGGTTTCCCCTCCCCAAAATGGACACAATTCTAACACCTACCTCATGAAGTTGTTCTGAGGGTCACATAAGATTAGATACATAACAGTTATGCTAACAGCAATTCCCTGGTAAATGTGAGTTACTCTTATCATCAGAATCATTGTTCTGTTGGAACAAATGCCAAAGGATTATCCACACTGATCAATTTTGCTAAAGCTTTGTTTTCTTGAAAACAGATAGAAAGGTGACCATCTAGGGACCTTGGAAACCTTTTGTTATTCCAAGAGTCTTTGTAATTAACATTTATGATAAGATTTTATATGTCAAAGTGCTAGATGCTAGGAAACTGAAGTAGATTTCTGAACTGGGAATCTGAAATAGATTTTGAGAAGAACAGTGCCTTGCTCATGCACGGGGCTTGTCAGTCTCATGGTTTTCAGAACCCTTTTAGCAAAAGATGGGGGCACATTTGGACCCCTGTTGAGGGATCCAGCAACCACATACAAGTTTTGGTATAATAACTCTAAAAACCAAAATCTGGTTTGTATTACTTTGCACTTCACCAGAGTCAAACAAGATTCACTGATTAAATGATTACTCACCTGAGATAGCTTCAGTTCATTAACATGCCTTTTCTTTTCATGTCCATGAACATGGAGACATTTAAGTTCCAAGAAAAGCATTGGGGAAAATTTTCAAGCGGAATACAATGTGAGGTTGTTGGGTGGTGACCCTTCTGTAACTTTGTGGGGTTCCACCCTTGTTTTCCCAGCTGTGCCTGAGCTGAAGCTTCTCTGCGGGGCAGATGTCCTGAAGACCTTCCAGATGCCCAACCTCTGGAAAGACACACACATCCAGGAAATCGTGGAGAAGTTTGGCCTGGTGTGCGTGGGCCGGGCCGGTCATGACCCAAAGAGGTACATTTCAGGCTCACCCATCCTGCAGAGGTACCAGCACAACATTCACCTGGCCAGGGAGCCTGTGCAGAATGAGATCAGTGCCACGTATATCCGGCAGGCCTTGAGCCAAGGGCAGAGCGTGAAGTACCTGCTCCCGGATGCCGTGATCGCCTATATCAAGGACCACAACCTCTATACCAGCCATGGTTCCTGGAAAGGTGGCAGTACCCAGAGCAATGAAGGAAAGGAAGAAGGAAGCTAAGGCGAGCCAGCCACTTCTCCACCCAGTTCCTCCCGGAAAAAGGCCTTTATTCCTTATTTTCATTTGCTTTTTTATTTTATTTGTTGTTGTTGCTTGTTTTGCTTTTCCAGGTTTCCTTTATTTTATCTAACAGTTATGTTACTTTGAGAAGTCCTCTGTCCCAGGAAGAGACAACCTTCTTTGAGAAGGGAGTGCTGATATCACCAGGATGGACATTCCTCAAAGACCATTAGAATATTGTGGTAGGTCATTTGGATTAGAAGTAGAAGCTCTCAGAACCTCTGAATAAAGAGGATGTCTTATTTTTTTAATGGTAAATATGCCTTGTCCCCAGAAGGTTATTCTAAGTATGGCAGGGGCCCCTGAGGGTCAGGTCAGAATTGTCCAGATGTGTTTTGTAACTGGGGCCAGGTGCACACTGCTGGTCTTGATTGGAGAGATTTGACAGGAGGCTAATTATGGAACGGTGTGATTTGTCAACACCTTGTTTCAAACAAAATCATACTAATTGAGGAGTTAAAAGTTAGGACGCAGCACTTTACCAGTTCACATGGTATCTTCCCTTATGAAGCATCATGTGCCAGCCTACCAACTGTGCATAAAATTTAAACTCTTTCTAAGTTGTGATCTTCAGTGTTTTTAACACAAGTTGGCTATTCTAGAAACAACAGGGTGCCTGGTTTCTAGGTTTCTAAAAAGGAACTGAGGGAAGACAGATGCCTTGACTGTTTCAGGGGGTCTTTTTGAATGTTTTATGACTGCCTGCCTGTTTGAATATTGGCAAAGGGATAAATAATAAATTGACATCAAAAAAAGTACTAATGAAAAGTTTTTCTTTTTTCTTCCTTTGTTAAATTTTTAATGCCTGATGGGCCAGCTGTTGCTCTTCTTTTTAGTTACTCCATGAAGTTTGCTTCTGTTCCAGTCGAACTGGCGTGAGATTAGAAGTGTGTGTCCCGGTCTAGCAGTGAAGGAAGCAGCTGCGTTTCTCACCATGCAGCCGTCCTCTCAGCCGAAGCTCTGAGTTAGGGCTGTTCAGGTGAGCCCAAAAGGTGAGAACAGGACCCCCTGTGTGTTTGGGATTGTCATTTCACTTGTGATTAATAAGCAGTTTTGATTGGCCTCATTCTATTTGGGTTTGCTCTCTATACTTGCTGACTAGATGATGCATTCAGAGCCTGGTTTTTCCTTACTGCATATTTAGTTGTGCAGCAACATCAAAGAAGGGTTGAATATCCCCCCAAATACCTCCCAGTGTTTAACTGATGGAGACGGTGAAATAGGAAATCAGGGTCTATAGTGGTAGGAGCCTCCTGTGGAAGGTTCACAGACTTCCACCCCTGTGGGCCCCAAAAGCTGGTAGCCAGCACCCATCCTGGTGAGTTCTGCCCACAGGACTCCCCAAAGGACCCGATCATTCAGGGAAGAGGAATTCGACAGCCTTGTCCAGGAACTGCCACAGCAAACTGAGTAACATGACTAGCTACTTCCCCACTGTGAACCTCAGCTTCTGGCCTCTGAAATGGGGAGGTTTGATTAAATATCCTTGAAATGGCCCTCTAGCTCTGATTTTCTAAGACTCTGAGTACTTCTGACTTCAGTCTGTTTGTCCTTCTTGTAGCCAGACCAGATGTTCCCCATGGGGTCTTTGTTTTTTCTGCTGCTGTACCCCAAGTGTCTAGAAATTTGCTACTCCAAGTACAGCCCCAAGCCATGATGCTTACAGCCCCTGGGGGCTGGTTAGAAATGCAGACTCCCAGACTATATTCCAGACCCACTGACTGAGTCCGCCTATTAATAAGATGCTCAAATCATTCTGTATAATAACCTAGAGCAGTGCCTGTTACAATAAATATGAGTTTTACTTTTAATAAGCAGAATGTATGATTGACATGACATCACATTTAGTCTAGTCATTATCTCTCTCCTTAACCTCTGAGCAATATTGCTCCTACTTCTCTGTGTGGCGCATAGAAGACAAAAGAGACAAAGAAACACCTGCCAACAATTGTAGTGTCCAGAAAAAGTGATAGAGCCTGTGAGCTTGAGGTACAGTTTCTCAAACTAGACAATATTTGAACCAATGTGACTCCATCTTAGATGACTTCATGTTAAGCTTGTCACTGCTGATTGCCCCCTTCCAAAAAGAAATTCCTGGACCTTTTGCACCACTCATCCCTATACTCACAGAATGTAAACATACCTATAAGTCTTTAGGAAAACAAAGATGTCTGTCACCTTCAAGACATTGGTGTTTCTACCTAAATCATTTACTTAGTTAACTAAGAAAAGCACATACCAGGGAGGAGTACAGGAGACCCCTTAGTTCTGAGAGTATGTGGCTCTTGCCTCCACCAAAGCCTCATCCCTCAGCTGTGGTTTTGGGGGCCCCTGATGTAAGTTACCCTAATAAATGACTAATAGATCTCCTGGATGCTGCATTCTTCTAATTCACATTACCTTCTCAGTTCAGGAGAACTTATTCCTTCCACAACCCAACAGGCAATATTGACATTTTGGGCCAGGTAATTCTTGACTCTGGGGGCTGTGCTGTGTTTTGTAGGATGGTGGCGTTAACAGCATCCCTGGCCTGTATCCATTAGATTATAGCAGTACCTCATTCTCATCCCCAATTATAACAAAATATTCCCAGACATTGCCAATGTTCCCTGGGTTACAAAATATTCATGCTGGTTGGGATCTGGTTTAAGGTTATGGTTGTGGAGTTGGGTGTCCTTAAGAGGTTCCCTGTGTTCCAGGAGGGAAAATCAGAAATCAGCAGTTTTCTTACAAAAAGACTAGTGAGAGGTGCCCCTGCTACTTAGGAAGTTGTGTTTATTCTGAGGGACACAGTGCTATTGAGAGTAGGAATTGGAAACCACATCCACTTGACTTATAGATGCCCCCAACTTCAGTCTCCTTTTACTTCCAAGTGCCCATAGTGGCTTTCTCTCCCATGTTTTACAAGCAGAGGCTTCCTATATGCCCTGTGCCTTCAGTACTGATGCTCTGCCACCTGGAGACTCTCAGTAAGTGGAAGCTAGTAGTTTTATGATTATGATTATTACTAGGATTCAAAATTCAGGGCCATGTATTTCAGTCACATTATTGAGAACTTTGCATGTGCCAGGCACTGGACTACTCACAGGGACTGCAGTGGTAAGTAAAATATACATAGTATCTCCCTCAAGAAACTAACATTCTGGGGGCTGATAGATAGGAATTAAATATTCACCTTACTAAACGCAGTGATAAATAATGATGAGAGCGATGGCAAATACACCATGCGCTTTGACACCAGAAGCAGCAGGTTCACTGTGAAGCTGGTGAAACGAGCTCAGGTCCCTCATTTGCCCAGATCCAGCAGCCTGGATGGGCCCTAATTATATGGGTACCCACCTTCACACTCATAATGTGGAGTTTAGACTCCATAAAATGTCAGGGATTTACCCCCTGCTGACAGGTGTAGACAGCAGACAGAGGAGAAGAGATTTGAGACCTGAATAATAAGTTCACACGACTCGGGGATGGATGGACAACTGGCTTTCAGGCATAATAAACAGCCTGTCCAAAGACCCTGAGGCAGGAGAGGGCAAAATGAGCAGCATGATCACCTGGATTCATCACGGCTGCCTTACGAAGGGGCTTATGATTACAGTGTGCCCCTGATAACAGGCCACCCTGCAGGCCACCATCTCTCTGTCCAGCCTGTCCTACACTCAAGGACATCAGGTCCAACAAGGCGGCAAGAAATGCTTTCATCTCTCTGAGTCACGGCTGTATCATGTTACTCCTACCAGAAGACATTTATTTCTCAACTTTCGCATTATCTACTTCTAAAATAACACAACAAAAATTACTCTAAATGTACACATTAATATGTATGTATGTACACAGTAAATTAGGTTTTAGAAGTACACACACATGTATCTCAGTGTCTGTACTCTCGCTTTGTCTCATTGATTCATGTAGCCTCCCTTTTTGAGTATCAGAAAAGAAAATATGTATCACTGTGGCGCCCCTGATTTATTGCCTTGACACTGACCTGCATACCTGATTTCACATTCTTTTCCATTCCCTCAGGCTTCTTTGCATCTAGTTTGCTAGTGTTTTGTTTGTTTTGCAAAAACAGAAAAACGGTGGTTTGGGCTCCTGGGTAAATAGAATTTCCAGTCTTAAATAAAGGGTCTCCTGTGATAGCATCTGCTGCCCTACTGGGAAAAGAACTGTATCCCAGCCTGAGGAAAGAATTTTTCATTTCTTATACTATCTGTGTCTCCAGGGACAGAATGATGTTAAATCCCATTTTAAACCCATAGCACTTCAGATTTGCAAAATGCACTTGGTAATTGGGTTAATACATGAATATGAATTTCCTGATCCCGCCCTCACATTTCTATGCTAATGCTGTTTCTGCCTTCACTTGTTACAAGAGTCTCTATGCAGAGACTGTTCAATTTCAGCCATGAAACTGTTATCGTGGCCCAAAACTCAGCATTATAGACACAGATGTGTGTAATAGTCAGTCTACCACAGTGCATCTGGACACACACCTCAGGATTTTTAGAATTATTAAAATCATCTCCCAGAGGCTCATTCATGGTCTCATAGACTGAGAACCAGAAGAGACCCTCCAGTTCATCTGGTCCCACCTTTCCCAAATGATCAGAACACTAAAATCCAGCATATGGATTCCCATCCAATAATGGGAATTTACTATTAAAAATAATAAGTTCTATGGACAAATGTGGGAACCCAAACTTTCTCCTATTGGAAATCCACTGTGCATGCCTTGTTAGTCTGTCTCATATCCCTCACATGCCGCTTCCGTTCTCTATCCCTCTACCCACTTTCATAAAAAAAAAAAAAAAAAGAAAGAAAATGGAAGGTAAGCCACAGACTTGGAGAACATATTTATAAAGTGTAAATCTAATAAATGACTTCCCTCTAGAATAGGTAAAGAGCTCTAATAATTCCAAAGTAAGATTAAAAACCCCAATTTAAAAAGTGATCCCGTAGCTTTTGGAATGTTGCCTGCTTCTCTAACTGATAAGGCTTTTTTGTCTGCCTGGGGCACTGAAGCCTACTGTGCCATCTTTCCAAGACAGTTTGTACAAACAGTGTGATTTATAGTGAACACCTGCTTTCCTTTCAGGTGTTTGGAATGTCAGTAATCGTGGCTGGTCATGCAGGCAGAGTGCCTACACCATCAGCCCATGATCAAAAATCGGGATCCTGTATCTCAAGCAGGGTTCACTGGGCACAAACACTGTGCACTGTTGCATTTTATTGCTGAAGGAAGAAGTGTGTTCCATGTGACCTCCACTCCAGAAGAGAGAATTTCAGAAGGTTTCACCTGGACTCCTCCAGATCCCTCCTGGCTAGTCCTACTGTGTGTCCTTTCCCTGTCATAATCCATGACTATAACCTTCTCTGAGTACTGGGCATCTTTCAGGAGTCACCAAATGTGGGGTCCTGGAAACAAGGCTTCGTTCAGGGAAGGTATGCGAAAGGCAGATAAGCACACAAGGAAGTGCTCTGCACCCTCAGTCTCACCCAGAGTGAGATGCCACTTTACGCTGCCTACAATGGCTAAAATCAATCCAACAATTCCGTTCCTATGTATCTGCCCACCCTTCTGTGAAAACCATCCTTCTCCTTCTCAAGTCCCCTCAGATTTATATGTAAATATTTATAGCAGTATTAATAATTAAGAGTCAAAAAGTTGGAAAATTCAAGGGTCCATCAACTGGTAAATGGATAAGTAAATGTATTCTACTCATGTCATGGAATACTATTTGGCCCATCGAAAAAGGTTAGTGATCGATGCCTGCAACCTGCGAATGAATGGTAAAAAAAAAATGCTAAGGGAAAGAAGCCAGATATACAAGATGACATATTTTATGATTCCATTTAGATGAAATTTCTAGAACAGGCAAAACTGCAGTAGCAGAAAGATCAGCGATTGCCTGGGGTCGGGGTAGGGTTAACTACGGCGGGCAGGCGCAGGGGAGCTTTGGGGAGCACAGGAGTGTTCTAACCTAAACTGTGACAGCTGTGCAGCTGCAGAAACAAACCTGAGCTTATCAGACGCCACATAAACAGGTATATTCTACGTCACTTCAGTTATAACTCAGCAAACATGTTTTCAAAAAATATTTCAGCGTTTTGTTTTTGCATGCCCCGGGAGTGAAGATCTCCCCCTGGAGTGGCCTGCTGCACCCCACCTTCCAGTCCCCTCCCCACTCCTGTCCCCAGCACACCCCAGCACACCCCACTCCTGCAGCATGTCTTCACTTCCTGCTCCAGCCACACTGGCTTCTTCTCCTCTTTCCCAGCTTTGGTTTGTGCCATCCTCTCTGCCTGGCAACCTGTCACCCTTCTCCTTCTTTGAGAGCTAATTCTCACTTGTTCAGTTTTATACTTCAAGTCACGTCCCCCAGGAAACCCCTCTAAGTCCCAGTTAAGTCAGATTTGCTCCCTGGTCCTAGCCCTCCGCCCTGGTTAGAAAATCTCACCACTCTTGAAATGACTGATTCGGCAGTCACTGGAAGTTCCCTGAAAGTCTGAACTTTGTCTTGAACACCTAACAGCCCTCACACCTGTGCTTTCAAGACCTCCCACCTTATCACCTGTCTCAGTGTCACAATTCTAAATGACCAGAGAGGGACTCACTGAACTTGTCTGCCTGTCCCTGTGGGAGTGACTTTTCTCTAAGGGTGGAGGGCAGGCAGGTAGGCAGGAAGTGATAGGCATGTCCAATACAGAATCAAAGCCACTCAACAACTCTGGTTGCCTGGGGTGGTGGGACAGGAAGAGAAGTCCCTGGAGGGAGAAAGGGAAGAGTAGGTCAGTCACTGGGTGCTACTCCTGGGCTGTTGGCAGATGCATCTGGGCCACAGGCAAACTGGGCAGAAGCTAGAAGGAGCCCTCTCTGCCCACAGGCATTGTTGTAGCATGTGCTTGAGTGAACCTGGGTCTGAGGAGGGCAGAGTAAGTGGACCTCAGCTAGACTGGCCAGTCGGCCACATCAGCCTACTACTGCAAGGATGCCAGGCACTTCCTTCAAGAGGGGCTGCAGCAAGCACAGGATATGAAGCATCGAGCCAGACCTGAGGCCTCCTCAACCCTTTCTCAACCCCACCAATGGGGGCCATATTATGCTAACACACCAGGGGCTTCTGAACAGATGGCACATTTGTATGAATGCTCATGAGGTGTGGCTTTCCTTCCCATCTGAAGATGTCATCCAGAGACCTCTCTTCCCTGACCTCTGTCCCACATCGCTCCTACTGAAGCTGTAAAAAGGCTCTCTGCTCCTGCAGCTCTGCACGTCTCTGCTCATGTCCCATCACCCCAGCTGGCCGTGTCCATGGCTGTCTCCCCAACCTGACTGCACCACAAGGACAGCATCTGTTGTCCAAATCAGCTCAGCACCCCATGGTCTGAGTGGATGGTCTGATGATGGTCCAGCATCCACTTCTTCCTCACGTCACTCTTCAGACGGGCAGACTGAGCACCAGGAACAGAACTCCCTCTCTTGAACTTTAACAAAAATGTTTTAGTTGAAATAACTGACTTCAGATTATTATTGACTATCCATTGTAATGGAAACCTCCTTGCTAAGTTCTTCCTCATAGTTATGATCATTAGTGCTTTGATTTTGATAACCCTTCTGAAATTATTAGTTTCCCATAATGATAGTTGTTAATGCCTCAATTGTATGATTATGTATGTAACCACCTGTTTTCATTCCCTAGGTTCCTAGAAGGGAAAATGAAGCAGGTGAGGTTAGAATCACTGTGGGATGCACACCTAGGAATAAAAAAAATTATGGGCTCCTTGATCTCAAAGTAAAAGAAATCTGTAACTGCCTGACAAGTTTCAGCTTCAGCTGGGCAATATCCTTTACCCTGGATACTACCCAGAGTCTGAGCACAGTCCCATAGCATGGCCCCTGAGCACTCCCCTCCTGGAGTCCCTTTGCGACGACAAGTTCCTAATCTGCCGACCACCAAGCTGGCCAAGAGGGGCAAGGAGAAGTTGAGTAACCTGCATCTTCAGCATTTGGTTTTGGGCCCTTCTGGAACAAAAAAGAACAATGGCAGCCCTGGATGTTCCAGTCAGTGATGACCACACTTCACTGACCAGAATGCAGCAGACAGTCACCCTAGGACCTTTCATTAGCTAGAGAACTGACTCAAAGATCTAGACTGTGGACGCTCACATGAGCAGCTCAGGATTCTATCCCCTGGCTGTCTCCCCACATGGGACTCAATGAAAGTCTCTGTCTAAGGCTCTGTTAACCTCTATATAATTTCTCTTACCAAGGTCAAAGAACTCGTAGGGTCCTTTATTGGCCCAAAAGCTGGTTACACCTGAGTTCCTCTTAAGGACTTCTCTCCTCACTGGATTCAGGCTGGTGGGACATTCCCAGATGCTTATTCCCCAGAATTTAGATCACAGCAATAACTAAAAATAGCTGAAGATTTCTTCTCCAGTTCCTCGTATAGGATCCCACTTGTATTTCCTGTTTCCCTCCCCAAAATTCTATGAATCCTTGAAAATCCTTCTAGTACATTTATTTCTTAAATTCTTCAAAATTTGTTTCTGTTGAGAGACGGAGAGAGAGAGAGAGAAGAAGAAGAGGAGGAGGAGGCAGGGAGAGGCCCCCAGGGTAAGGGGGGAAGGGGAGGGAATCTGTGCACCCTGCCTGTCACAGTAGCTGGGGGCATCTTCATCTTCTTCATCAGGCTGTAGAAAAGATACTTTCCCAGCTTTTCCCACATCCTTATCACCATCTATGTTAACGCTACCACACCTTATCTGGGGCCACTCCACAGTCACATACTGGTCTGCCAGGAAAAATAAAGGTCATGCCTTGATGAGGGCCCAGGGAGCCTGAGTGCAGCTGAAATTCCTTTAAGTGGAGATACAAGGAGTTTGTTACTCCATCCTCATGAATCCTTACATCAGGTAGCTTTTGTTGTGAAACAAACCACTCCAGATCTTAATGGCTTACCATGGGAACCAGGTACTATTTATTCCATGTCTGTCAGCTAATAGGTGCTCCTGGGCCAGTATCAGCTCATCTTAACTGGGCTTTGGTGGCTAACTGGTTGCTGACTTGGCCAACAAGAAGGACTGGGTTAGTATCTCTTATCATCCATTAGACCAGCTCAGACTTGTTCACTTGGAAGTGGTGATAGGGTTCCAAGATCATGACTGCAGAAATCAAAAGACTTCTGGAGACTTCCCTCAGAAAAGGTGCATCGCTTTGGCCACAGATTCTAGTGGTCAGAGCAAGTCATGAGGCCAATCCAGATTCAAGAGGTTGAGAAATAGCATTGTGCTATAGAGGCAGAGACAAAATCTCTCCCTAACTCTATGTGTTGTTCTTAGGCTAGTCAAGCAATCAACATAAGACAGATTTGTGGAGAAAAGAACAAATTTAATTACATACGTATGGAGAATCTACATGAATGTAGATTCTAAAAATTAATGGGGCCAAATGAGGGTGTATATGTGGCCAAAGGAATGAGTAGGGAACTAGGGCTTCAAGGAGAGAGGAGGGGTCTCACATAATGAAGATGGGGAGACTCATATGACTGACAAAGACCAGATACTCTGTAATTGGATGTTTGCCTTGCCATACTTACAGGTTTCTCCTATAGAAAGTTACTTATTTCTGACAATACTAACTAGGGGTAATGCTCCCAATTTTTATTCTCTACATAAGAGAGTGCTTAGAGTTTCTCATGAGTCTGAAGGTCTCAACTAACCTCTGCCTTATGTAATCCACATGCCAAAATGATGTGTCTTAGGGAAGGTCTGCTCTACATCTGGTATCCTGTAGTATGTTATAGCTACTTTTGCAGCCTGCCACAAATCTCAAAAATCATTCTGCATCCCTCGTGAGTTCTAGTTATGTCTTAAAATGAACAACTCTGTTTAAAATAAAGATGAATGGATGGTTAGAATGATGGACAGAAAGATGGCTGGGTGGAAGGGCAGTGTTATATATGAATACGTGACTGGGCAGATGTTGAGCATGGGTAGGTGGAGGGATACATTCTGAGGTGGTATATCAGCTGGGTGGATGAAAGGGGATTGTTTAGCTAGATGGTAGATTGTGGGTGGATGAGCAGATATCTTCCACATCCTACTCTCATCCCTAGACCCCAGGGGCAGGTGGCACAGGAACAAGACAACTGTGCCTGCCATTGTGTAATCCTCGAAACCTCCCAGCAAAAAGAATGAGCCACCCTCCTTCCCGCTGCACCCCACCATATGCCAATCCTTGGAACTGGCTGACTTGCACAGAGGCTCACTCTCGGGGCCCGTCGCCATGATGTCTGTCTCTCTTCTTTTCCCTTATGGTGATAGTCCTGTACTGATATTTTTCAGTGGTACCTCATTCCCAGAGGAAGAAGTCCACATAGCTTGTTACAGCTTATAAGTCTCTCCATGGCCTAGTTCTACCTGTCTCCTGACATATTCCTCCCGAGTGTCAGACCAGGCCACCCTCCACCCATACTTCTCTCCCTTAGTCATGCTGTAGTCACACTAGAATATCCTACTCTGTCCTGAAGATGCCAGGCTCTCCTAGACCTCCTGCTTTTGCATTTGCTGTACCTTGTTGGCATGACCCTCTCTTTACTCGAATACCTACTCATTCTTCAAAACTTGTCCCTATGCTCAGCCACCATCTTGTCCTTGAAGTGCCTTATACAAACCTCTACTCTGTCTCCCACTAGTCAGGTGTCCTTAGATCATGTCTCACTCACGGCAGTATGCTCAGTATCCAGCCCAGTTCCAGGTACCAGAAGGTGCTTAGTGTTGGATGAAAGAATCCACAAGCTCACAGCTTTGACACTTCCCCCAGTTCTCTGGGTGTGTCCACTGTGTCCACTGTGTAACATTCTCAGAGCTGTGAGCTTAAGTTTTCTGTGTGTCAGCTCATGACAAGACTGAAGAACGAAGAAGGAATTTTAGACTCAGTCACTGGCCACAAAGTTTTAACAGTCTCATTGAGGGAGTCAAAGCAGGCGTGCAAAAAGTGCACATAGGACAGAAGAGCTGGATCTATCTGAGGTTGTGTGGTCAAAACTAGGTGACCAGGAGCACTCAGAGCTCTCAGAAATCAGCGAAGAGATTATGGAATTAGAAAAGGAGGACTTTGATGGCTGAAGAGGATAGGAAGGGAATTTAGGTCAGAGGATCTACAGGAGCAAGGCTTGACTGAGGGCACAGAAGACAGGGCCAGCATGGGATGGCGACTGGAGAGGAACTGAGTGTAGGGCTGAGAAAAGACACTGAGTTTGGATGGTTGAGGGCCTCAAAGAGCAAGGAAGAGAAAAGAACTGGAATTATTGAGGCTGTGTGTGCCATACTCCTCAAAACTACCCTATGAGGGACATGGCTCAGAGACATGAAGTGACACGATAGTAAATGATGGGCCTGGCATTCAAAATCACTCTGGCTGTAAAATCCAGTTCCATTCATTCCACTGAACCCTATCAATCCAGAGGCAGTGGGTGGGGGGAGCAGGAAGGGAAGTCACAGATGAGAAAAGTCTTTACAGAGATGATTGTAATGCAATTTGAGAAGGGCTTCACAAAGATGATTCTAATATTATTTGGAGTGTGTTCTCTATCCCTGAATCAATTAATTTGTGGCCTAGTTCTTCCCTTTTTGGAAGCACATACCCTACATGAGCAGCCCAAAAAGCATGTTTACCCTCCACTGGGTAAGGAGACAGGACAGAACTTGAGGGGAACCCACCCTAGCCCTGTGATCCTACCCTCTGAGCCCCGCCCTCATCACGGGTCAGCAGGGGCACTGATCTGTATTCATGCTGGAAACTCTCAGAGAACTAGGTCATGTGTTTCCTGGAAATCAATGTGTGTTTGAGCAGCTGCTTCCTTTTCATCTCTTCATTGTATAATTCTGCCCCAAGAATGCAAAAACATTGGTCTGGCAAGATTTGTTATTTTTAAATCTAGCTGGACCCTCACTAAGGTACATTAATCTTTAAATGTTTATGGATTTTTCTGCTTAGACTATATACCCCATGCTTTCATTTCACCTGGGGACTCAAGATCTGCTTCCATATTGATGACGACTCGACTTAATTTCTCTCTGGGATTCCCTTCCGTGGTCTTCCTTATCAGATTCGGCACACCAGGGTCCCCAGAGATCTTTGTCTCGTTTGGGAAACAACATGTGGTTAAGATCTTGGGCTTTGGGATCAAACAGAGTCAACCACAAATTCCACCCACAGTCCTGCTACTCCACTCATGTGACTTTGAGCAAAACCTCTCTAACCCTATTGAAAAGGACCAAATGGAGTCACATTTTACTCAGGGTTCTAGAGTCAGCACATGGCTGATATGCGGTCATACTTTCGTGAAGTCCTTAATTCTGTGCAACAACTCCTCTGTTTTCTCACCCCACCTCTTCCATCCTCACCCTTCTTCGATCTCCCCTGTTCTTCCAAGGATGGCTTCCTACTCTTTCTCTGTTCATTAAGTCAGCCATTTAGGGCCACCTCCAAATCTCCCTTCCACCCAGCATCTCTAATTAGTGCCATGAGAAGGCCCAGAATAAGATACATAAAATCATGATCTTGCTTAAAAGGAAGGGGAGTGGGGAAAGCTGTGAATATATGTTGTGAATAGTTGTGATATATAATGTATATATTTAATTTTTTCCAAATGTATTTTATATTTTGAAATCCTTTGAGTATCACCAAAATGAAAACACAAAATTTATATTCTCTTAAATATCAACCCCTTAATACCCAAGTACACAAAGCACTTGAGAAAGAATATTCAAGAAAAATGATAAAATTTTTTAAAAATTGACTACCTCTTCCACCCACTGACTTGTTACTGAAAACAATCTAACACTGTGTAACTCAAGGTCTGCCTACACTTACCTTCTCCCTAAACCCTGGCAGTGGCTGCTGCTAATTACCCAGCTTCTCAGATAACCTGCTCCCACCTCCCATTTTAGTCCTGTCCTGGAGTAGGAGCTGACTGGCCACTCTGACTCTGGTATAATAACCTAATTGCTATTGATAACTGAATTAAAAATTCCCTTTGTAATTGCTTTAACCAAAAACCATTCCCATATCATTATCATGATATACAGAGACAGACATGACATGTAGTGACAAACATGTCAACAACAGTCATGAGGTCATGTCATTCTCCACTCTTTCCATCTGTAACACCACAGATGCAATGGCCACTTAAAGCCTAAAATGACATTCAGACTCAAATCCTGACTCTTCTAGTTTCCTACCAGTTAGGCCACTATCCAAGAGGCTGTGTCAGCTGAGCCAGTGCCCTGGGTGGGTGGGGAGCATCCTGTTAGACGACTATGACTCTATCCAGACCCCCCGGTCCTAACGAGGTTGTTGGGCTCTACTCCTTAAGGTCTCCTCCCAGGTGAGAACTGTCAGATTGTGACATCACCACAAGCACCTCTGTACACAGCCTTGAAATTCATGTGTAAGCTTCTACCAGCTATAACTGACCCCCCGCCCCCATATCTGTGCTTAACAACGAAATCACAGCTTCCACAGGACCCAGTCGTCATGCTCAGTAGGATTTCCTTATAAATAGATGGTTGTGAAACCACAGGATTGGAAAATAAGGAATCAACTATTTTTGCAGATTGATGTTAAACTTAAGTGAAGGTGAGCTGGAGTAGAGGATGATCTGTTCTTCACAAAACTTCAGCAGCTAATGACATCTTCTCTGTAACCTGGTTCTGCCCACTGGACACATCTATACCTTTTGTACTACCCTTTCCAAGATTCAACAGTCAACAGACAGCAGCCTAGGGAAGCTACCACACCACCCTGTAGCTGATGTACCAGAAAGACATATAAACAGTGAATCCCTGCCCTCTTTGTGACAAGTGGGGAGCCTCTCAAGATGGCGAGTCTGCCCATGGGTCGCCTCCCAACTTTTCCAGACCCCGAGAGGCCCTGCTCTTCCTGAAGTCCCGAGCAGGTGCATTCATGGAAGCACGGAACAGTGAACAGTTATCAGAGGAAACATTCATGAATGAGAACTGTTGATAAACACAATTATGTAAGATGAACCCAGAAGTCGTATCTGTTCTTAGAATTTCTGCGCCAGCCTGATAGTTATTTAATGTGTACAAGGAGGTAGCCTGTTGCTAAAAAAAGTGGCTGCTAACTTCATCCTGTCAAAATCCTCCCCAGATGCAAATCGTGAGGCTCCTTTTCAACTAGCAAAAATCCTAAAGTTTGACCAGATAATCTGTTAGTGAGGTTGTAAGGAAACAGACACTGTCATTTATTGCTGGGGGAAAGTGAAATGTAACAAGCCTAAGGAAAAAAATTCAGCACATCTAACAAAAATATACTGAGTACCTTCCCTTTGAAATGGCAATCCTAACTCTAGGAATCTACCCAAAGATATACTTGCTCTTTGAAGCACAATTTGTTATGACAAAAGACTGTAAACAACCCATGTGTCCACCAGTAAGAGACTGGTTTGTCTGCAGGTTCATCTACACTGTAGAGCTCTCTGCTGCTGTGGAGGAGGAGAAGGAAGCACTTCCTGTGTTACTGTCAGTGATCTACTGGATGTCTTATTAGAAAAGTATACACTGTGCTATCATTTCCCTAAGACAGGGAAGGTGTGGGATTCAGGATTCAAGATGGTGAAGTAGTAAGAGTAAGATTAACATCCTCCCCACAGAGCAACTAGGAATTCACCTGTTCTCCAGAAACAAACACTGAGGAAAAGCAGGCACAGCAGCAATTGCAACCACGAAGGGTAGGCAAAAACATCAGGATTCTGAGCTAAACCACAGCTTCAGGATTTGGGCCACAGCTGAGGGGATGGAACTGCAGGGAAGTGCCAGGCCTCCCAAGAATTATGAAAGCAGCAGAGAGCCCTCCCAGCAGAACTGGAACAGGGAGCAAGGGTATAGGGTCTTGGCTCAAGGTGGAAGGATGACCATAATCCCAATGGTTGAACAGGAGCCCAGTGAAAAAATTATACTGGGCACTGCCATAACTGAAAGGCAGCTGGAGAATTCCCCACCCCCACCCCCTCCCACCATATTGCCAGGGATCTGCAGGACCTTCCTCCCTGTGTTACTGTCAGTGATCTCCTGGATGTTTTATTAATTTAGAAAAGAAAAGTGTGTTGTTGTTGTTTCTTTATTGTATCTTTATGTTTTAGAGATACTTCCTGAAATATTTCCAAAATGATATAATGTTTAGTATTTCCTCAAAATAATTACAGAAATGGGAGTTGGGGTGGGGACATAGGTGAAACAAAATTGATCGTGGGTTAATAATTGTTGAAGCTGGTGCTGAAGCCATGGAAGTGCAATATACAATTCTATGTTTATATAGGTTTAAACTTCTACATTATAGGGGAAAAGAGAAATGAGAAAGGTAGGGGAGGAGAGGGGAGAGTAGTGGGGAGGAAGGGAGGGAAGTAGAAAAAAAAAACTGAGGAATACTCTGTATAATAAACTGTATAAACTCTATATAATACTATCTATAGAAACAATTGTCGTGCGTCCATGGAAAATAGCTAACCCACTCTGCAGAATCATTTTCTAGACCCCTGCTCCAAAAGTGGGATTAAGATTCTAGGACTGGTAGTCAATGTGTATCGTGTGCACTTCATGTAATCATGAACCCAGGAACAAGAGTATACTGGAGACAGACCTCAGTGCCCCTTGGTCCTCATGGCTTCTTGACAAGCCCTTTCACTCTGGAACATGGTGGACACTGGGTGACAGCTCATTAGGCCACTTTCATCCTTTCAGACGTTAGCCTCACTCACAGATATCACTGGACAGCTCAGGGATCGGTGCAGCCTCATCTTCATAACCTGGCTCCAGAGACATCTCTGAACACAGGAAAAGAGAAGCTTGCAAGTTTCCAGAATAAAATGAACCCTTGAGAAGAGCAGCAAGGAGGATCTCAGAGCAGATGTGAGAGGCTGACCATATTTCCTTGAGGAAAGAAAAAAAACAGGTCATTGAGATGGCAAATATAGGATGGGGTAATGTGCACTGGTGACTAAGGGGAGGGGAGAAGACAGAACAATCTGGACAGGAGCAGAGCAGCCAGGCCAGCAACACATAAGTATTGTGTGATGCAAATCAATGATCACATAGTAACCATGTGGTCAACTGGGACTTCATACAAATGGCCAGGGCTAGTGAAAGGAATTTTGGAACCCTAGGTGAAAATCAAATTTGGCTCTCCTGTAAGCCCCATCCTAAAAGTCCTGCCTAAAACACATGCTGCTTTAACCATTCCAATGCCAGAAATGCCCAATAACTCTCGAAGTGCCAAAGATAATCCCCACAGTGCCAGAAATTACCCCACAGTTCTTACCTGTGGCTCAACCATGCTGCGGTGTTCTGCTCCCATTGAAGAAACAGGCACGTGGGAAGTGGGGGCGGATCCTGTTCCCCAGGGGCTCCTGTTTCCTCACAGCGGGTGGGAAGAGCAGCAGCAGCTGTGGCCCACCACAGTCAGGCAAGGGCCTATTTAATGTGGGGCAAAAGAAGCAACTGCTTTTGAACCCCCTCAACAAACCCAGGGCAACTGCCCCTTTTGCCCTACATTAAAGACAACCCTTATTTTATTAAAATGGGATGAAACTGAGGTTAACACTATGGGACAGTCAGGAAATACAGGAAAAAATGATACTGTCCTGTTTAGACCAGTACGTATGGATAGCCTATGAGGTGATGAAGGCTTTCTCTAAGAGCTCAAGGCCTGTCTGCTGACCACCTATCCCCTGCTGGAAGACTTGAGTCCCTGAGGATGGGGAGCCTGGAAAGAGAGTGGGGAGAGGCTGAAAGGAACAGTCATGCTCCAGAGTCTGGTGGGGGCTTGCTTTCTTTCAGGGCAGGACAGTCTCAGGGTCAATCCTTGTGCTGTCTGCTCCTGAGGACGCTCTGCCTAGGACTGCTAACTTCACAGAGGATTGTGAGGCCCACGGGCAATATACGGATCATTCCTCAGACAGGTTTTCCTGCATTCTGATTTACTCCAGGGAACAGACTGGTCAACTGAAGAACAAAAAGGCACCTTTCCTAGCTCTTCTCAGAGGAAAGGTCCAGAGTGCCTGAGTTTTCCCAGTCAGCTCCATGAGCCCGCCCTGGGGGCCCTTGGCTCTCTTTGTCGTCGTCCCCCCCCCCCCCCCGCCCAGGATTGCTTATTATCTGTCAGTTCCATGGGGCACCCACCACAGCAGAATGATTCCTGCTGGACTGGCTATTATTCCTGGTCTTGTTGGCTCATATGGTCACAGATCTCTGCTGCTCTTTGAGGCCAGTGACAAGCCAGCCGTATCAGGGGTTTCCTGGTGCATGAATATGTCACTGATTAACAAATCTGCCCTCCCTGACACTTTGGTCACCTATGTCTCCCCACCCCCCCATACACTGTCCTCCTCATCTCCTCACATCTCAGACCCTGACTGTCCTCATGGTCCAGTACCCAAACCCTCCAGGAAGTTCTCAGGAATTGCTAGCGTCACACAGATCCCCTCTCATTTTTTTTAAAGGAAAGCTGTAGGAAGGAATGAAAGGGAGCAGGTAGACTGTCTGGAAGAGAGAAGAGGAAGTACATTATTTATTTTTAATTTAGTTTTTCACACTGATTGTTCTCCCCGGTGCCAGGTCTTAAACCCGGAACCTTAGGATGTTTGTGGTACTGCTCCCAGGTGTACTAGATTGCTGAACCATCTGGGCACACCCCGTCTCTCATTTTTTATATTCTGCCCTGATACTCTTTCTTGAATGTATGCATAGGGAGTAATATTACCCCACACAAATAGGAGCTCCAAAAATATTGATTAATGGTTAAATAAAGCATGGGGCAGGGGGTGCTGAGGAAGGAAGCTGTGTTGGCACCTGATGCTTCTGCCATACTTGCACAGAGCACTTTCCATCAATTCATTGGACTGACCTTAAAGCCCCAGAGCCCATGGAGCACCCTTCTCGCTGTCTACTTCTCACTCCTCTGTCTCAGATGCAGAGGTAGTTTATCTGGAGCAGTCTTCAGCCCACTCTCCCTACCTTCTAGCCCTCATCTCCTTTGCCCCTCATCACCTGGAAAGGTGGGTAGTTGAGTGTCCCCATTTTACAGATGTGGGAACTGAGGCACAGCAATAAGCAACTTACCCAATAAATAGTGATAGCCAGCTTTAAATAGCATTCTGCCTCCAGAATCACCCATATAACCAAACCCCTATTGCAAGTAGGAACAAAGCCAGTAGGGACTCCACCTGGGAGAGATGAGCAGGAGACATCCAAAGTGGCAGAAGAGGGAGGAGCAGCCAGCTCTCAGTTCTCTGGGTTGGACAAGAGCAGGCCTCTGCCTAGAGCATGCAAAAAAACACCCTGGGCATGGCAGATGACTGGAATTGACTGGGTCCCTGCTGAGTGCTGGACATTGGGCATAAACCATCTCAGGAGACTCCGCACCAAGAGAGAAAGTTAGGGAGGGTAAGAAGTGCACTTAGATGAGCTAGATGGCATGGGGGAGTAGGAAAGGGACTTCAACTAATTGGGGGTGATCAAGGAATGGCCAGTACACTGTTGAAGCTTTTGCCTACTCCTCCATTCAGGTGGGTCAGGTCAACAAGGAAGCCCAGGTCCCTATCTGCCTCTGATTAGATGCCTTAGAGAACCCAAGCATGGCCAGACTCCCCGACCCCTTCCACCTGACTGACTGAGCTGATGGGGTTTCTTCAGAGCGGGGATGTCATGCTGAAATGAATCCTTCTGACTGGGGAAAGATACTGAGCTGGGGCAGCTATGATGGCCTGAGCAGCTCAGACCCCAGCAAGGAGAGGTGAGAAGTGGGCCTGATGCAGGGTGTAGCTCTAGCACAGTGTCTCTAACCAGGGGAGATTTTTGCTTCCCCCACCCAGGGGGTGTCATTTGGCAATATCTGGAGACTTCTTCAAGGGAAGTGCCAACTGAGTTCTAGTGGATAGAAGCCAGGATGTTGCTAAATATCCTACAATACACAGGGCAGACAGCCAACCCCAGTAAAGATTTATCTGGCCCCAAATAACAGTGCCAAGGTTGAGAAGCCCTGGTTAGCACAGCAGGATCAGTGGCTAAAATCCAAGCCACTTCCTGGGATGAAGCTGCCTTACCTGGAGGCAAAGGCATCCTTTCAGCAGATGCAGTGTGGGTACCAGCATTGAGGGATCGGGGGAGGTAGTAATGGAGAGAATGTTCCTGCTGTCACCTAGGCAGTGGTTTGTACAAAAAGCAATTTAAAGGAGATATTTAGTCTTTAATAGAGGGTCAAAAAGTCAATCCCCGTAATTATGTCATCTCCTTGTTGGCACAGACAGGTGATTTAAACCACTGACATCCCCATCAGGTGGGAAATGAGATGTGATCACAGATCTTCATTGCAGTGCTGTCTCTAATAGTCAAGGATCAGAAAAAACATGAAAGCCCATCAAGGAGGGACAAGCTGGATAGACAAAAGAATGGGAGACAAAAGAATAAGGGACACTTTCTATGTGCCGGCCCGAGGGCCTTTTTAGTCACACTTATTTTAAACAGCATCAACCAAGCTTTCGTTTGGGTGTGGAATGTGGAGAGAGCCCCACTTTCCTGGCCCTGAAGTGAATGCCCAGCCGTCCCCACTCCTGTCCGTCCACCAGCCGAACACCACCACGGGGCTCACATAGCCGCCGCCGGGCTTTAGACAAAGACCTGCAAGTGGCCTGGTTCTCTAATCACTCCAGCCAACCGGAGGGAACAGCCCTCCAGTGGCTGCAGAATGTGAGACGGTCACGACGTTTGAAGAAATCCAGCAGGAACTGAATAGCTGGGGCCAATGAAGCACCCCCACCCCCAACGCCCTCCCTCCCCAAATCCACTCTTCCTCCTTAGGGACAGGAACTGAAGATCTGAACGCAGGAGGCCTCGGGCCAGGGACAAACTTGGCCCTCTAACCCCCCGCCCCGCCCCCGCTAAGGGGGAGGAGCGACGGCTACAATGGATCCTCCTCAGAGCTTTGTGCCATCTCAAAATTCAGCTGTCGCCGCCCCAGAGCCCCCTGCCCGCGGAGAGCTCACATTTCAGGGCCGCCCACCAGCCGGCTCGCTTCGGTAGCCTCCTCCCGCGCCGAGCCGAGTGCTGCAAACGCCAGTTTCCTGGCCATCCGGCCGGGTAGCTCCCCGAAATGCCGGTCGACTTCACAGGGTACTGGAAGATGCTGACCAACGAGAATTTCGAGGAGTACCTGCGCGCTCTCGGTAAGCCGCGGCCCGCGGAGTCGCTGCGACGTGACGGGTGGGGGAGTGCCCGCTGCCCTTCCAGCGCACTCTGTCCACCCGGGTCTCTATCCCGAGGTCCCGAGGGTCCAGCGGGTTGCGAACTAGAGGATAGGGTTAGTTGGTAGCATTATCTGACGAAGGTAATTCCTTTAGAGAAGCTGGGCTCGCTTGGCTACTTTGTTTTTAAAGGTTTGTTAGCGACTTTTGGTAGCATAAAGTCAGAAAACTTTGTTGCAAACGAAAAAAAAGAAAAAGGCACAGACTGGCTGTGCGCAAAAACAGTTCTGAGCTAACAAGGAACCGGAAGATTCTCCAGGGTTACTGCGCTTGTGGGGCCCCGATACTTTGGGGGCAGTTCTCTTAGTTTGGGGGCGACTCTCTGTCCCTGCACCCCCTGCAGATGTCAATGTGGCCTTGCGCAAGATCGCCAACTTGCTGAAGCCAGACAAAGAGATTCTGCAGGATGGGGACCATATGATCATCCGCACACTGAGCACTTTCAGGAACTACATCATGGACTTCCACGTCGGACAAGAGTTTGAGGAGGATCTGACAGGCATAGATGACCGCAAGTGCATGGTGAGCATTTGCATACAACCAGGCATCTCCACCCAGTGGGTGCCTGGCCAAAGCCTGGGCTCCTTCATCTGAGAGAGAAGAAAGAGACTTGTGTTCTCAGGGACCCAGCCCAAGGCAACTCTGATTCATCAAGCAGCCCCCTCTGTCCAAACCCCAAGGTAATAGTTATGAAAGCTGGGGTTTGTTGAATTTCACCTGGCACTAAACCAGGTGCCTTAGACACGAGTATACCTAATCCCCACAGCCTTTGAGGTAGGTGGGTGTATGCCCATTTTACAGATGAGGAAATCAACTTCAAGAGAGGCAGCAACATGCCCAGAGTAGCATAGTTAGGGAGTGGCTGGGCTGAAATTCCTCCGTTCTCAGCACTACGGACAGAAAGGAAAGAAAGAACACTGAGGGAACCCTCTTGAAATGTAAACTCAAATGTATATAATCCAGCAGGAAGCCTCTCTAGGAAGCTAGAGACACTGTGATCTCAGTCAGAGCCTGTCCCAACTCATGTCAGAACTGGGATTTGGCTCCTGGCATCCTCCGGACCTGAGCCTCTGGGACCACTGAGTTTCCTTTGGACCAGTCCTCTGCAGCCCTGGCTAGAGGGAGCACAGGACTGTGCAGAGCGGCTTCCTGCTGCAAAGGGTGGGAAGCTGATGACCTGGAGACCCCAATTAGTGCTTCCACACAGGCTCCAGAAGGTCAGCGCCAAACCTCCATCAATATTCCCTGGTTGACAGGAGTTCAGGGTGTTCCTACTCTCCCTCTCATGATCATGTGACCAGAGATAGTGTATACTCATCCTTAGGCCCCCCTCCCCCACTCTTTACCAAGGTTCTGCTCTTGGTAAAAAATTTTAACACCATAACCCAGTGAGAGAGGGATTAGCAACCCTGAATCATGCAATGGCTGAGGCTAGGTGGGGGTGGGGGTGGAGGGGTGGTGACTTGTGAGAGATGGAATTTGAAGCCTAGGTCTTTGAACTTAGAAGCCCACATTCCTGCTTTCTGTTGGTAGCCTCTGCAAAAACCAGATGGCTGAGTTTGTTAGGATTGTGGTTGAAGGCGTGCCCATGTCTGGGAGTGAGGAGCCTCAGGCCTGAACTACATGTTTTCCCTTGTGATTCATCTGAAGGTGGTCAGGATTTAGTGTCCGTATTAACTGTTTAGAATGAGGGGCTAGCCTTGGAGAGGCTACTAGTGGGAGAAACACTATCATTATAGGAAATGTCAGGGTGTGCCTTTAAAAGGCCCAAGACTTGGTAATCTGCAGAGGCTCACAGTGAGAAAAGACACCTTCAGACAGGGTCTGTCTGGGTGAGGTGCGTCACTGCCTTCAGAAACACTGTCACTGCATGGAACAATGCCGTACGGCAATCTCTCTCCATAGCTTTCTCGCGGGGTAGTCTGAGCACATCAAACACCTGTTTATTTGGGTCCCACAACCTCTGGAATGTGCTAGATGTCACTGGGCTAATTATTTTTTTACTTTCATTCCCTCACCTATTAATGCATTAAACATGTTGAACACACAGAAATACTATCTAATCCTCATCCAGCACTTACTACATCAGGTACTGTTCAAATTTCATGTTAACTCACTTAATCTTCAATATATCATTTCAACCCTATTTTACAGATAAGAAAACAGAGGCAGCATTTCTGTTGTATGACCTAGGGGAAGTTAAGTAAGAGGCAGAGGGAGGATTTCAATTCTGTTCTCAGCACCAGTGTCCATGCCTGTAACCCCTGCACAGTTCCTACTGCTTTCCTCACATGCTGACCACCGGCTGTCCAAAGCACAGGGACACAGCAAGCATATCGCAATCCCTGATGTCCAGGAACTCAGTCTGTGGTAGAAACAGTCAGAACTCAGTGAGGTCAGTGGTGACAAAGGGAAGTATCCAGAAAAGACCCCAGAGGGAACTGGAGGAGGAGATTTCTGTGCTTAATGGTGAAAGAAAAGGTGGTGGAAGGGAGGGTTTGGGACACAAAGAAAGGGACACATGGCCACCTTCATTTCTTGACCCAGCATTAGGATGGTGGTAGGTAAGCTATAGGGGATCCAGCAATTGGGCAAATTAGATGAAACTGTGCAAGACTCATGGTAATCTTTGAAACAGGACACAGAGTGGCCCTGTCCCAAGTAGATGGCACTCTCTTGTTTTGGTCTCTTGTGAGGAAAGCTGACCCCTCTGCCTTCCTTGGCCCCCAGACTGCAAAGAAGCCCTTCTCGCCAAGCTGCCCCACCCCCATCCCACCCATGGTGGTCTCAGTGAAAAACATGCTGGGGAGCTTACAAATTAATGAACAATAGTGGAGCCTGGGGAACAAAGGGAGCTGCATGCCAAATGGCCTGCTGGCTGAGGCCTGTAGGGCCCCCAGAAATCCTGGGTAAGGTAGCTGCCAGCAGCCATGAGCAGTGATGGGAGAAGGTCAGTGTTTTTCCAGCATCAGCTTGGCTTCTTTCTAACAAATTCTTCCCAACACATTATAGGGGTCTCATTTCTCTTCTCACCTGGGATCACTTATTCATCTGCTTTGTTCATTCCTCTCTGGTTGTTACAAGCCTTTTATGGTGGTGTTGGCTCTAGCTTTGCAGCCCATGTATTATTGAGATGAATCATCAGACAAGATTCATGCCTCAGGAAGTTCAGTGCCTCCGGTGGGTTTGGGGGAGGTAGACCAAAGAGGTCAATCATAAGTGATAATGTCCTTGTGCAGGGAGGGCAGGCAAAAGAGAGCTCCCTCCGGATCTGGGAAGGTCAAGGAAGGGTCTCACAGGAAGTGGAGTCTGAACTGTGGCTTAAAAGATAGACAGGAAGTAGTCAGAAAGCAATCGAGAAGAAGGTCAAGGCACAACTCTGGCAAATGCTATCTTAGCCCCATGCCCACACCAGGCCCTGGGCTCAGCCCTGGAGACACAGAGGCAGCTGGCCTCCTGGAGTATCCTAACCAGTGGAACAGAGCTGAAGTGGGGGGCAGCAGTAGTCAGGAAGGTACCCAGGAGGAGGTGACAGCTAAGTGGGGTACTGAAGGACAAGAAAAGGTTAGGAGAGATGTGGAGGAGGGATAGAGAGATTCTCAGTAGAGGGAACCATACACACAAAGGCATAAAGGAGGTCAGAAAAAGCCTAGTTAGATAAGAGTTTGGGAGGTGAGAATGGTGTGGTCTGAAAAATCTTCAATTTGACTTGAGTGCAAGACAGAATGGGGCAGGGAGTGATAAAGACCTGTTAGGAGTCCAGATGGGACCCTGACAGGCTGCAGAGAGCCCCACGGTCAGGCCAACAGCCCACCCCCATAGGCCCAGGGGCTCCTAGAGACCTCTGATCCCATCTCTTTCCACAGGAATCTTATCTGTGTTCTAGAACAGAAGCCAAAGGATGAAATCTGGCCTGCAGATATGGTTTATTTTTTTTGGGGGGGGTTTTGTTTTTGGCCTGCATAATGTTTGAAAATGTTGCCTATCATTGCCAAAGATTATTGTAAGATTTCATTTTTAAAAATCCATATTTCTGACAGTTGTTACTGGGTGGGTGCCCATTTATTCCAAAGTTGATGGATCCCTGCAGCACGGTCACAGTTGTTCCCTTTGGATGCAGTTTCTCCAGTTTGTCCTCACCCCACCCTGTCACCTGAAGTCCTGGATCCAGTGACTGACAGTCACTGTGCTGTGGTTTCTCAGAGCCAGAGGTAGCTGCAGCAGCATCATGAGAACTTGTCGGAGACACAGATTCTCTGGCTACACCCTGGCCTCTCAGCAACTCTGTGGGTGGGGCCAGCAATCTGAGGTTTAGTAAGCCTGATGTCACTCTGGAGTAAAGCTCTGGAGTAAAGAGGCATCTCTCTGTGCATCTCTCTAAATAGTGGAAAACAATAAAGTCAGGAGGAGAGGACCAGGCGCTACTGGTCACAGGGGTACATCACCCGACCCCTGGGGATATGGCAATCCAGGCCCAAACCCAACCCCGAAGTCTGTGTTGCCTCTCTCCAGGTTGAGTGGAGGGATCGGATTTGTGTATCCCCAGATTACCCAGCTCACATCACCACTCTGTTCTATTCCCGTTTTGTCTGACCCACAAGAGCAGGGGCTGTCATTGTGGTAGATATGTATGAAGACAGAGCTCAGCTCTCCTGCACTGTCTTTATGCAAAAACTGATACCCCATGCCCAATATGAACCGTATATCTACTGAACCTAGCAGATGCAGGCCTTGGCAGTGACGGAGACCTTGGAAAGGAAAGGTACTATTCAACTTGACACAGCGTCCCCATGCCCAGGCCAGGCAATCCCTCCGAATGAGGAGTGTTCCAGCTCTTTGTTCCTGCCCCTCCCAGCAGGAGCAGCCTCTGTGAGAAGACTGAGAAATCACAGTTACTAGGCAGAGGGCCATTTGTCATCCCACCATGGACACCAAGTCAGGTTTTCACTGGAGGAGGAGGCTTTGTTCACTGAGGAGATAGGCACCGCCTCCCCTGGCTGAGGATTCAGCTTTGAACTCAGAATGACCCTTTACACCGGCCACCCTTCTGCTTCCAGCTCTCTCTCCATGTAGTTGCTTTCTTTGTTTATACAAGGATAAAAAGTCCAAATAGCACAGGAGAGTGTGAACTGAAAGGGACAGAACCCCTTCCCCAACTCGACGCTGTTCCTGTGGCCCCCAGGTTATCACTGTCTTCTTTTCCGATGGATCTGTCCAGAAATATTCCTCAAAGATAGAAGATACCACTGACCAGTTATTGGTCAATGTCTTTATCAAAGCCCCCTCAAAAAAATTAAAAGAAAAAGAAAGGAAGGAAGGGAAGGAGTGAGGAAAGGAGGGAGGGAGGGAATATGGAAAGAAGCAAGGAAAGATGGAAGGAAAGAAGGAAGTTATCTACTCTTCTATATTGCTTTTTCACTCAGTGGGATTTTTTAGGCATCTTTCTATATTAGCACTTAAAGATTTTTTTGAATTCTTGCTTTTCCATGTTTTCTCTGGAGAAAGACTTGAGGACCCTCCCCTATTTCCTTCCTTCCATCCATCCAATTACATATCATAATAATATGATCCCCACTAAACTGCTGTTAACTGTGGTTTAAACTCTTGTCTAAACTCTTGTCAGTTTCCTGATCCTGTTTTTGACAAGTCAGAGAGATTTCTAGGGTCTTATTTTTAAAAAGCACAATGCCAATAGCAGAGTTAAGTCCTTGGGCTGCAGAGCTGAGAAAGCCTTGGGATTTGGGCACGCTCTGAGAGCCGCCCTGCCGTTCGGCTGGGTCCTTTCCAGGATGGAAACACGGAGTCTCCTTCATGTGTTATCAAAAGTTCTCTGACCTTTGAAATCGGTGTCAGCAGTATGCTTTTGAGGTTTACAAAGAGAAGAATAAAAAGCAAACTACATAAAATTCACAAAGTAGATTTTCTTTTTTATTCAGCAGGAACAAAGAAAAATAACATGTACTAAAACTTTACTAAGTTGCATGCCTGCATGCAGTGGTTTTCAGTACACTCTCTTTGTTCCTAAAACAAGTTCTATAAGTTTCATACCCATATTATAGATGGGCATCTGAAGCTCAGAAAGATAAAGAATCTTTTTAGACCAATGCCACCCAGCCATTGTGAGGATTCTAACTAGACTATTTCTAAAGCTCTCCATTATAAGGTCTCCCATGGAGCTCTGCTCGGGGCTGGCACCTCGTCCCCGCTGTGAGCCTTGCCACAATCCGCAGGGAAGCCCAGACAGTGTGGACAGGCATGGAGATGTGGAGAAGGAGTTTTGGTGTTATAGCCATACAGCAGGTTTTGAGACCTCCTCTATTACCGTACAGTGGCCTGAAATGATTGATATGCTGCCTCTGTTTTCACATCTGTAAAATTCTATCAGGATTGCCACTCTGCAATTCTGAAGACATGTAGATGTCACAGAGAACTGTGACTTCTGAAGCCATAATACTGTGTTTAACAGGGGCCCATAGCCCCTCTGATACCCTGGGCTGAAGGGCAAGGTTTAACCACTTATAATGACAAGGTATTTATTGGGAGACTTATAGCTGTTTATTTTTCCATGGACATTACTCTCCCAGCTCCTAAGAAGCAAGCACCTCCTTTTTAGGTGGTAATCACCCCTGCTTACCTTGTGTCTCTGCTGGGTTGGGACATGATTGTGCATGTGCCCCAAGCTAGGCCAGTCCCTTTCCTGGCATTTTAATGTAAAGACCCCGGAGGGAGGTGTGTTCTATTTCTTACATGTAAGGTTGATAAATTGATATGATGTAATGTAACTTCTCTGCCACTTTCATGGCAGAAATTCAGTAGAAAGGGGAAATGAGATGAGTCCAGTAGAGATGCAGGGGAGAGAAAGAGAGAAAGGAAAAGAGAGAAAGAGAGAGAGAGAGAGAGAGAGAGAGAGAGAGAGAGAGAGAGAGAGAGAGAGAGAGAGAGAGAGAGAGAGAGAGAGAGAGAGAGAGAGAGAGAGAGAAGAAAGAGAGAGAGAGAGAGAGAGAGAGAGAGAGAGAGAGAGAGAGAGAGAGAGAGAGAGAGAGACAGACTGCCTCATTGTATGGCTTGCGGGAGCTCCTGACAGTAACATTCTGAGACTTTCCTGTACTTGAGCCATTACATTCCCCTTCTTTCCCTTTAAGCTATTTGGACCAGTTTGGACTGGTTTCCTGTCACTTGCATCTAAAATATTCTAAAAACTTGAGAGTTCAGAGATTAATGGCAAACAAACCCTGGTGGAATAGCGGTGAGGTCAATTACCTCCAAAGGAATGCAGGCCACATACCCTGAGTTCAAGTCCTGGGTCCAGGGGAAAACAACCAGTGTGAGCAGCTAAATAAAGTAAAATGAAATGCTTCTTCTTCCTCTGTCTTCCTGCTTGTCTACCTACTCGCCTTCATTCCTGCCTGTACCTTTCCTTTAAAAAAAAAAAAAGCAAACCCCAGCACATTAGGAGTTAGAGCAATAGTTCTCAAACTTGAAAGTGCCCTATCCACCCCTCCCTTGCCACCCCAGTTTCTGATTCAGAAGGTCTGGGGTGGGCGGATTCAAGAACTTGTTTTTCTAATAAATTCCCAGTTGCTCATTCAAAGACCGTGCTTTTGATAACTACTAAGAAACAGAGATGAGGTGGGCTGGCTCATGTCCAGACTCCTGTGATATTCTCATCAAGGTTCAGTGTAATAAGTCTGTGCTGGGCTAAGGATGACCTGTTCGGGGGAACTGGGGAGAATGGAGAGATGCAGTCTAATTCCTGTGGGAGGAATCTGCCTCAGGACATCACACTTGCTGCTGCCCATGGCAGTTTGCACCTGAGAGTTGGAGTGATGAGGCTGGACAAGTGTGTGTTCCCAGGGGCAGTTAGGAGTTTTGGCATTGAGGTGTACCTGGATTTAACTGTATTTAACTCCCAACTGTATTTCCTTGGGGAAGGTATTTTATCCCTCAGGATTCATTTGTAAAAAGGAGCCAGGTACTAGAAAAGTACCCTGATGGGATTGTTGTGGAAATTAAATGTGCTAACAATTATTTTAGTTGTCCATTGCTATATAACAAGCCACTCCAAAACTTTATGCCTTCAAACAACAGTTGTTTCTTTTGCTCACAAATCCACAATTTGAGCAGAGTCCAAAGGGAAAGACTGGTCCCGGCTGCGTGTCATTAGTAGGAGCTGACTTCCAGATGGCTCACTCACACTCACTCTACCGCCATTTAAGCTTCCTCACACCGTAGCAGCTGGACCCCAGGAGAGAGTGCCAAAAGAACAAGGCCGAGGAGTGTGACTCTTTAATGACTGACTTCGCCTCTGATGTTATATAGCGACAGTTTGGTTTTGAATTCTGCCCTCTTACCTAACTGACACAGTGCCCTATGCCATCTCTGTGCTCCTTAGAACTCACCTTGGGAGGCAGGCAGATCAGCAATCATGATTCCTGCTTTGCAAATGTGAAAACTGAGACAGCATGTCCAACCATAAAGGCCCACCCATCTTCAAGGGAAGGGGCCATGGATTCCACATTTCAGTGGGACGTGGCAAGATCCATATTGTAGGGTGGAAGATATTTTAGAAAAGTTCAATATGCTCTTGCCACAGCATCGAGCGTATATTGATAGAGAATTTAAATATTATTCTCTGGCTAAACCTGGATTGTCTGTTGGGGTTGTACTCATTTGTGATGAATCTCGTGTAGCAGAAGAGCCCACTGGGAATGGGAAAAGGTGTGTGGTATCTGGACCATGGGGAAACTTTGTCTCCCTGGGCCACCAGTCACCCAAGGCAGGCCCACCATGGGAGACTAGTATGTGAGCTAGAAGGAGAGGGGAGCCTGAAGGTTTTGGGGGTGGTCCAGGACTTCACCTTGAACCCTGTACTTCCTTCCAAAGTTCTAAATAGATGTATTTGAACAGTAGCTAAAAACGATTTCCAGACTAAGAAGCCTGAGTTCAGCATAGGAGTCTCCTTTCTGTGCACCTACCCTCCCAGCCTCTGAGGATTTCTAGACCTTCACAATCAACGCAGATGCCCTGGCCTGGACGCAGAAGCAGGTGTAGCAAGGAGTCCCTCTGTCCCTGTTCCAGGCACACAGAGGATGTAAGCTGGTAGCTGCCATTAGGGCCCTCTTTCTCCAAGAAAGCCCCTTCTGGAAACCATCCTTATAACCCAGGTCCACTAGATATTTTATGAAGGCTCAGGGACTTATTATTATTGATTTGGACCTGATTGAAAACTCTTCTGAGAGCAAGGATGATGCCTGATTCACAGTAGTGGCTCCCTCTCTGGGGGCCACTTCTACGACTCTTATGCGTGTGCTGACTTGTGCTAGAACTAGAGCAGGCACCAGCAGACCCCACACACTGTCTCTAAACCTCACACCTTTGCCGCTGGAAAGGCCACCACCGAGGTGCGTTTATTTTGATCAAATATCCTAAAGCTTTTCTAGCTTTCGCTCTGTTGTGTTTTTTGATAAGCAAGTACCTTTACAGTGCTGGCTTTCTTTAATACTGGGATAGTGACGATCTTTCCTCCTTCCTTCTTTCCTTTCCTGACCTCAGGCCCCATGGACAGCACAGGAGTATACTGGGAAGAGCTGTAGAAGAAGATGGTTTGAATGGCACGATGGTGCAGATAGAAGAGAACGCAGATTGCAAAGCCCACCTTTCTGGTCTCACAACGCAAAAGACCTTGAACTCAGAAAATGGGTGGGGAGAGGGTGAAGAAAAATCAGAGTTCAAATTTATGAGATAATATTCCAGAAAAGTCATTCAAAAGGAAAAACGGTCCATCTATTTGTACAAAGATATTTGTTTGTAGGTGTGTGGTAGTAACTCCCAATAGACTATAAACCCTTAGCTGCCATCTGTGGGTCACTCTTCAGCAGGCCCTGTCCTGCACTTATTTATGTCACTTAATCCTCTTTACAATCCCACAAAGGAGGTGTTCCTCTTCTATCTTGCAGAAGGAAATTAGGAGCCTGCCTTGAGTCAAACTGCTGGTCAGCCATGCCCTGGGATTGACTTCCGTTCTCTCTGACTTGATGTGGTTTGCAGAGCAGTTTGCCTCCTCCGGGGGCTCTTAAGTGCCAGAGAACCAAGGTTGTTAAAGTAACGGTGACTTTTTAATTCCATCCACTATTTCGTAGCCATGTATCTAGGAAGATAAATGGCAATAAGTCAACAAGTTCCTTAGGTTCTATTTCTTAACACCTCTTTCTGCTTTCGCCATCCCTACAGTCTCTTGCTTATAGTACTCAGAACAACAGTTAACATCTCTTGTGCTTACTATGTGCCAGGCTCAGTGCTTTCCATGGTTATTTCATTTAATTATTGCAATAGCTTCACATTGCTGTCCTTCCATTATCCTCAGCACTTCAACACTTCAGCCCTTCCTTCACAAAAGAGAATCTGATCGTGCTCCTCTCCCAAAATCCTGAGAGACCCCGCTGTGCTGATGGGCAAAAATCGGATGGCACTCAGACTCTTCAGGATGTGACCACACCTGCCTCTCCAGTCAGTCCCCTACATCACACCTATGCTTGGCCCCATTCTACCATTTGTAGGCGCCGTCACTGGTGTCTATCACTTAATACTCCAACAATCTAGAATGGAGATGCTACTTCCCATTTTATAGACAGGGAAGTGAAGGTTTTGTCCAGAGTCAAACAGCTGGTTACCCAGGGCCCTAGCATTGGACTTCAGGTCTCTCTGACTCCTGACTTTGTGTAGTTTGTAGAACAGACTTAACAGAGACCCTGCTAGAGTCCCAATGTCTCTTCTGTGTCTCTTTATTCTCTTCCCTGGGCTAAGTCTCCTGCCTCTTCCCACCAGAGAGCATAATTATTCATTGGTAAGACCTGCCCAGACTTACCTGTTCCTTTGATCTTGCCCTGATTTCTCATCCCACTTCTAGCCCTTCTTTTTGCCTCTTGAGAATTTAGACAGAGACCCCTTTGTGTCTCCAGTGCCTGGCACAGTGGGCTCCAATATGTTTGTCAAATGAATGTTAAGAAAAATAACTGCACTGCAATGTAAATGGTAGCCATTGGTTAGATCACAGCAACACCACGTCATAACAGCTAATGTTTGTTGGGAATTCCCCCCATGTCAGGAATTCTAAGCACTTTCCAAGATTAATTCTCTTACTCCTCACAATTCTATGATGAAGATGCCAATTTTTTCCTATACTTCATCTGAAGAAAATAGAAGCTGGAACAGAGATATCAGGGAGCTATGGAGTCATGGTTTGGGTCCTGGAGTCTGAGTGCAGACTGTTGCCGCAGACAGAAAAGATTGTTGCTATGTTAAGGGGTCAGAGCTCTGAGTTCATTTTCTGTGGAACTTTTGAAATCTCAGATGCATTTTCTCAATAAAGTAGTAAAGCCATGAGATGGAATCATCAGGAGCAGGGAATGAAGTCACTTTGCATCTCGTTCTTACTGGCAGTGGAGGCAGCCTTGCTAGCTGAGCATTGCAGCTTTAAAGGCCAGGCCATGCTGGTCTCCTTCAAACTTCTCCTGGCCCACTGCCTCGCTCCCTCTGCACAGGACCTGGTGGTCTGGCTGAGTGGTCGCCAGCTCTGGAGCAGGACCATCATCTTTGGAATCCTATCTCTGCCACTTACACACTGGGTGGCCTTAGGCAAATTACTACGTCTCTCTCTGTGCCTTTATTTGTCTGTGAAATGGGACCATTATAAAGTAAACCTACGTCATGCTGAATTAATGCAGGAAAGCCTGCAGAGCAACAGCTTCATCGTGTAAACAGTTCTTCTTCCCTCTGGCCCCTTGTAAACTGTCCTCCAGCAGACAGATTCTGGGAGGGTGGGGAGTTAGTGAGAAGGGACACTTGAGCATTCAGAGAGGAGACAACAGGATTACGTGAGTGGAGGCAGGCCTGGGGGAGCATGCGCTCCTCCCACCGAACAGGTTGGCAGGTTGGGTAAAGCTAAACACAGACGGTGCTTTCTGGTCTTTGATGTGTCCTGCACTGAAACAGTATGAGAAGCAACCCCATTTCTTTTTATTCTACGGGCTTTGCTTTATAGCATGACTTGTTGACCCCATTTTACAGATGAGAATGTGGAGGCTCAACAGGTAGAATAATATTGTTTGGAAGAAATGGGGGTGAATTAGAACTCAGGCCTGCCTCTAACCAAGTCTGTCACTGGGTCCTTCCTCATGGTCAGGTCAGGCAGGTGAATCACTGTCTGGTGGCTGGGCTACCCCCAGGCCCACAGCCTGTCTGGTGCTATTCCACGGCCACAGTATTCATGGCAGCAAGAGTGGGAAGAGTGAGCCGGTCATGAGCTTGGCATAAGGCAGAAGGAAGTTCTAGCCATGATTCATACTCGTCCTGGCTGTGTGGCCCTGGGTATGATCCATAAGTGTGGCAGGCCTCGCAGAGTAGGGGCTAGTGGCGTATCAGTAGCTAACACGCTTCTCTAAGACTGATCTTTGTAAGAATAAATAGCCACATTATCTGGAATAGCTTACACACGCGCATGTGCGTACACACACACACACACACACACACACACACACACACATATACACAAACACCCCACAAATACTGCCTAGAGAGTTTTCTGCCACTTTTTCATTCATTGATATCCCACAGTGACTAAGAGGGTCCCAGACCCAAAGAACTAAGACTTTAAGGTCAAAAGGTCCTGACCTGCTCACTCTTCCCTGGTTACTGAGCTAGATAGAACCTCTTATCTTCTGAAACTGTTTGTTTCTACTTGCCTTAAAAGATTAAAAAAGAAAGAAAGAAAAATAGAGGCCCTGAGCCCCTGTGGAAGGGATGAGGCCTCTGCCCTCAGAGCCCCACTGAGCACCCCACTACAGACACACCCCACCACAATCCCCACACCCCCAGGGGTGGACATGATAACAGACTGATTATTTGCACTGGCCTGGGTAGCAGAGTCAGAAAAGCAAATATCTGGGTTTTTATTGTACCAGGTCCACTGTCTGGGGCCATGAAGACACAAAGGAGAGAGAACGAGATTCTGGGAGCAGCCTCCCCAGTGAGTTCTGGGGCTGGAGGGGAAAGGTCAGGCTCCATGGGAAGGGTCATGTGAAGAGATTCCAGCCAGGTAAAGCCCATTTAAGAAGCCTCACTCCTGTAACCCTTGACCTCCTTTTACAACTGCCCAGGTTGTTCCCTCAGCCTGGAATTCCCTCCTTCCCTTTCTAAATTTCTGTTTAACCTAACGCTTATGATGTTTTGGTGTCCATTTCAGCGTTACCCATATTACCCGCCCCCCCCAGGAAGCCTTCCCTGATGGACCTCTACCCCCACTTCAGAGGCTGAAGCGGCACCGTCGACTTCTTTACTACCATCACCACCTCCACCCAATACTTACTGTTCTGCTGGAATTCCCTGTCTTCTCCAACACTCTGAATTCTTGAGAACAAGGTCCTTTCCTTACCTCCCTCTTTTGCCAACACCCAAGACTGGTGTATAGATGTAGAACCCATGATTACTGATTGCTGTTTTCCTGTGCAGAGCCAAGCTGCAAAATCCTGCTATTTGGGATTAGCATAGGTCATGGAACTACAGGACACAGTGGCCAAAAACACCAACTGTAGAGTCAAATCTCATCACCCCACTTCATGGATGGATGACCTTAAAGCCTCATATTCCACATCTGTAAAATGGGCAGAAATGTAAGTTACTCCAGGAGTTTGGAAAGAATCAACTTGACATGATTCATGCTTTGTTCCATATACATTGTTAGGGTGATGATGGTGATAGTGATAATGATAATGATGCTGTCACTTCTACTAGGCCTCTTCCCTGATGCCCAACATACACAGCAGACTGGATTGAATCCCAGCACAGAGTACAGGTGGTGTCAGTGCTACCTTACATGTCTGCCTTCTCGTCAGGCTGAGCTGCTCCATGGCAGGACATGGGTCTGGCTCAACCCTTGGGCCCCCTCAGTCCTGGGCCCCTGGGATGACCAAGTACGGTTCCACAGTCAGGCCTGTGACCTGCCCCAGCCCCATTTCTCACCCTTCCACCACCCAGAACCTTGGTCTTGGGGGATCTTGGGTTCTCTGACCATTTCTGGTTTTAAAATTGATGCTTGTTACTTTCTGGAATGTTTAAGGAATTTAAAAAATGACATGTCAAGATTAGCCATTTTATCATTTTGTTTGTCCTAAGAATTTTGTTATCCTTTGCTATTCGCTTCTTCATGGTACTAGAATCACATTCTTTCGTGCCCACAAAGGCCTTGTTTTGTCTCTGCTAGTTCGTAGTAGTAACTTTTAACAGCTTTTATGTCTCCAGTCACTCGTTCGCATTTTAAGGACTTATTAATTTAGTGTAATCTGCTTTTAGAGTGAATAGCTTTTTCCTCTGAATATGCTGATTTTAGATCATTGCCAGCCTGCTTGGAATGGATCAGAAGGGACACCCACCCATCCGTGCACCCAGCCTGGTCTTATGGGCAGCTAGTGAACACTCAACCAGAAAAAAATAGTTTCAAGTGATGGTTCTACCCCTAGCCCAAGGGGACTTAGGCTGCTTTCTTAACTAAACTTAATGTAGCCTTCAAACTTAAAGATCATTGGAGCATTGTAGAAAACTCCCAGTCCAGCACTCAACAAACACTTGGCAGCTTCTCCTTTCCCAACCCTGCCCTTCCCACTCACTCACTTATTTAGCACAGGCCCCAGAGGCTGAGAACCTTGCATTTGTCCTAGAAACCCTCAAAGGAGAAGCAGGCATGCTTTTAAATCAATCTCTGGGAGGGAAGACCACTTTTCTTCTTCCTTTTTTTAAACCAAAGGTGCAGGCAAGAGTGAAGACAAGTAGGCTGGCAGGTAGGGAGAGAGAGAAGGAGGAAGTGCAGTATTTATTTAGTTGTTCAACTTAGTTGTTACCCTGCCCTGGATCTTGAACCCTGGTCCTTATGTGGTCTACACCCAGTGCTCTTTTCTGCTAGGTCACCAGGACATGCCCAGTTTACTTCTTAACAATCCACGTAATGCACAGTGTCTGGTCACTATTTCAATCCCCTACCCCTATTTGGCAAGGGCTGGCTTTACAGTCAGTTGAGGGTCAGTCCTGATGGGTGCCACAGAGACAGCAGGTTCAGTCCCCTCCTGGGAGCTGGGTCCACAGCAGAGGCTGACTAGAGCTGAGTGGACAAATATGGTGGGGCCAGTCATCATCGTCCCCTCCTCTGTGCAGTAGTGTTTGGAGCAAGTGGGAGCTTTAACAAATCACACATTCTCGGCAGCCACATTGAGTCCCACTATGTGTGGTTCATGTTAGGTCACTGCTGAGAGGTGATTCCATTTGGTAGAAATGGCCACACAGGGCCAGGGGCCTCAGGGTTCTCTGAGTGCATTCCCTCAGGCTCCAGTGGGAGCCAGGTTTCCTGAGTCCCTGGTCCCAATGCCACAGTGCCAGCTGGGGCTCCTAAGTGGTCAGTGGAGGGTGGAGGAGGCTGGAAAAATGGATGTTGAAGTGAGAGTCCCTGTCAGAGTGACACAAAGCTCTTCTTTTTCATCTGCTGGCACATATCTCTCTGAGAAAGCTGTTAACAAGGCCAGTGTTGGGGGTGACTGGTTTTTTAATAGAAAAGTTAGACTGCTTGGCTTTGCCACCAGCTCTCCTGGGGCATCATCAGCCACTTGCACAGTTACAGATGGTCTATGGATGACATTGCTGTTGGGAGTGGAGTAGAAGGAGAAGAGGCATAGGAGGGGAGACGAGTAGAAAAGGGTGGTTATACTTCTGCCTTGACCTTGGATTCATCTGGGCTTCATCTCCACAGTGAATCCCCAACATGTGCTGGAGATGGGGAAGCACTGCCTATTGGGTTAGTAGCCCAGAGTCCCTGTAGGGCCCTGTCTTCCCGAGCATCCTCTTGCCTGAAAGTCCACTACTCCACTCAGATTAAATGGGTTAGGTCTTGGTGAGTGTCCACACTAGGAAAGTGGACTGGATGACCTCTTAAAGACCCTTTTGATGGGGCATTCAAGGACAGACAGTCTTTTCCCACCCAGTTCTCTGTTCTGGTCTCATGGAGGCAGCTGCTGTTTCCACGGCGGACTGGCACAGGATGAGTTCTTGGGTCCTGTGAAGGGTGTTATCAAAAGTTCTGTTGTGTGTCACAAGAAAACAAGTGACCATTGTTACCCATTACCCTTCCAAGATGATTTCTGACCTCTGTCCTCCCATTTGTTTCTAGGGAAGTGCCCTCCTCCTAAAGCCTCACCTCCCTTTTCTGTTCTCAGGACAAATTTGATTCTCTGGGAAATGGCTGATTGATTCCTACCAGATACAATGCTCAGGAAGAAAAATGCCGTCCTACCATCAGTGAGTGTGTGGCAGGAAGAGGGAGAACTAAATCACATTTTGGAGCCATCACAACTTTCAGTGAGGCCTCTTCCAATAGATTCAAGGCTTAAACAAGCAGATCCACTTTAGGGAAAGCACATGTCCCTGTGCCCTGCATAGCAGGCAGCCCCTGCAAAGTATCTCCTGAATCGCAGTCCTTCTGGAACATGGAGCTATGAACTCACACATCTCCAACTTTAAAATAAAAAGATTTTAATTATTGTTCAATTTAAGCTAGCAATTAAAACCCACTGTCTCTAAGCTCTGAATGCCACAGTCACCATCAACTCGTGCCTCTCCAGGCCAGCCCTGTGCATTGGGTGTATATTTTCTCTTCTCCTCAGAACAACCTGGGAAAGTATGACTTTGGTTATGTAATACCACCTAAGTACCCCCAAACTTAAACAACAATGCTTACTCTCATGATTTCATGGGTCTATTGAACGGTCCCTCTCACCATGTGATTGCGTCTCACCAAGGGCTCTGTGGGGCGCCTTAGTTCATGGTGATGTGACCTCTCTTTCTCATCCCCTAGGGCTTCTCCATGTGGCTTCTGTCTCCAGCAGAACAACTTGGATTTCCTTACAGCTTTACAGCTCAGTACCAAGGGAAATGGTTCCCAAAGGACAAGCCCCCATGAACAAGTGTTTAGGAAGGCACCGTGTGCGTCATGCCAGCTAATGTCTCATTGACCAAACCAAGTCACTCAGCCAGACCTAGTGTCCATGTGTGGGGTAGGAGGCTTTACAAGGATGCCTAGCATGTGATTTACTGGGACCACCCATGGGACAGTAGGTACCGTTTGTCCCTCTTTTGCAGACGAGGACACTGAGGCTCAGAGAGGTTAATCCAGTTTCCCAAAGTCATTCCGTATAACTAAAGGCAGAGGATCCAGGTCTGTTGACTCCAAGGAGTATATTCTTTCCCGGAATATTGGTTAACCCAACACAAAACAGGTGGAGGGAGTACAGTGGGGGAGTTGGTGACAGGGCTCAGGGGTTCAGTGTGAATGATAACTGAGCTTCCAGGCCTCTTTGACCCAGAGACTCCTAACAGATGTGCTAGCCCAGCTGGTGAGTGCTTTCCTGGAGAGTGAAACCCAGCAGGTAGAGAGCCCTGAGCTATGTGAGGGTACAGGCAGCATCTGAAAACCAGCGTCGCTTCTGCAGTACAGGCTGGTGTGTCATTTTGCCCTCACACCCAGTATTGGCCCTTATTCACTCTGGAATGCACTCCTACTTTTAAAAACTAACAAGTTTTCTACAAGAATGAGGAGCCCTCTCGGGCACATCAGCCCCTGTGCTTCCCTTAATCCAGTGCCTATCACTCTGGGCTGTAGCCACCTGGCACAATCTCTGTCTGCCCTGTTCTGTGATGATCCTGTTAAGAACAGGGACCTTGAAGACCCAGCTTCAGTTCCCAGCACCTACACCCCAGCCTGACTGAACTGAACTGAAAGATGTTCCGTCTGGGGGTTGTTCAACATCTCCGCACAAGGTCCGTGTTCCTGTCCAAAGTCTTCCCTTCATTAGCAAGGTGTCTCTGAGAAAGTCACTTAACCTCCCTGAGCTCAACCTCCCTGAATGTCCAATACAGAGGAGAACAGTCTTTGCTCTGCTCAACTCACTGAGGGTAAGAATCAAGAGGAGCTTGGGGTTGAGAAAGTGCCTCCTTTGGAGATTGACTTGAGGGCCACTTCTCTTTAAGGGATCTGACTTACAGGACTCCAAGAAAGGATTCTCTAGTTTAGAGAGCCTTCCACTCCCCAAGTCCCTCCACCTATTATGATGCCTGATATTCTACCAGCTGTCATTCCTTGAACTAATGTATTATTATTTATAGGTAAATGGCCCCTGTTAGAAGATTCCAAATAGTCTGGAAAGGGGAGTACATTAGCCGAGAGGCAAAAGTCTGCTTCACCATTAATGAATGTCTCTTTCATGCTCATTCTCTGACATTGGTATTGGAAGGTAAGCGTCCTGGTCATGAGCATCCTGGAGATCAGGTTGGCAAGACATCAAAAACCTTAAAATATGTACACTCTCTGAGACAACCTTGTCTCTTTTGGATATTCTAAGGAAAATATGTTCAAAGCTGTATTTACAAGGAGGTCTTCATTATAGTAGCAAAAAATGATAAATAACCTGAATGTCCAAGAATAGGTAATTGATTCCATAATGGTATGTGTGTCAATGAAATGATGCTGGCTTCGTGGTCTGTGCCCATGCAGTCACATAGGCTCCTAGCTCAGGAGGACACCTCAGTTAGTTTAATATTCTAAGTAGCATCTTAAAATTCATAATCATTTTTTAAAATGAGCTCCTTTTCATTTTGTCCCGGACCCCCAAAATTGTGTGACCATTTCCTGAATATTATGTAACACTTAAAATAATGCTCATGGAGAGTACTTGTTGAAATGCAAAATTACTTTGATTGAATGATGACATTAGGAAACAAACCCATCAATGATATAATACTAATTTTTAATTGAAGTATAGATATGTATTAATAGAAAATAAGACTGAACATAAATATAGCAAATGCGAGGGGAATCATCTCTGAGAAGCAAGATAAGTTACTCTGCTATTTTGTTCTTTGAGCATGTCTTGTGTTTTTCAGTGCAGAGGATGTGAATATGCTCCTTACTTGAATGTATGCAGTAGGAGCAGACATGTTTATATCATAACTGAGAACCAACAATTCTCTTCTGGCCTCTTATTGAGTTTGGAGACCTTAGTATGCAAAATAAACTTCTGGATTAACATATGAAAAGAAATTCTGTGGATAAGGAAGTCACATTTTCTTATGAGCTCCTTGAAGTTGAGGACTATGATTTCCTTGTCCCCACTCCCCTATACTGGGCAGGCACAGATGAGGTACCCAGTGAATGGATATCTTGTCCTGTGGCTTGAGATCTTCAGTGTCTTTGCCCATGATGTCTTGTCAGACATTAACTTCTTTATGTTTTGACCTGGAGCTGGCTTCTCTCTGGCTTAGGGCTGAACATGTGCCCTGAGTGATCTATGGACCTGGAGAGGAGAACCCCCAAAGCCCTCCTCCAAATCCTTCTGTGCCCCATCTCCCTCTGGGAAGGGTGTAGAAGCAGAGGTGGGACTTGCCCTGTGCACAGCTGGGGGACACAGCTGCTCCATCTGCCTCCTTTGTGAGTACTTCATCCTAACAGCAGAGGGCAGTAGTGATCAGCAAGCCTGGAAGGCTCCAATGGCTTGGGGAGGAAGTGGGTGACCTCCTAGGGAGTGGATATTCCACACCCTTTTCTCCTTCTCGCCTGAATTCTCATTGAGGCTTTGCTGGCCTGACTCTCAGCTGAGTGTGACTGGGAACACAGGGATACTGGAACCTTACCCCTGTAAAGCCAACGCCTCTGAGTTAAGGGACTCCAATCCCTTATATGACCTATGGGACACTGGGGCTCAGAAAAGGGATCGGCTTACTCAGAGCCACACAATGAACACTGGACGGAGTTCTAAACTGCCTTCCAGGGAGGCAGGGAGCATAATGTGGAACATCCCCATGAAAGGCTGTTCAGAAGGAGGGGGCAGCCATCCTCACCCTTGAACTCCAACACTTAGACCCCTGTCTGTTGCTCTACTCAAAACTGAAAGTATACAGGCTATCATCCTGTAGGGCACTGGGCTCAAAGGCAGGGCAAATACCTCCAGGGCAGTGAGATGTCCTTCCTCACAGCTCCCTGGAACATGTCCAGGGAGCTTCCTGAGCCGGCCTCGTGCTGTCCCACTCTGCTCCTCATGGTGGTCCTGTCCCAGGACCTGCTTTGCTCTACTTCAACTCCATTCTCTTGTCCTTCAAGGCCCAGGCCTGGTGCCTCCTGGCAGAGCCTCCCTTTCACTAACACTGCCCCCGACCCCTCGCGCTTCCCACTTCCTCTTCTCTGTAACCAATGACTCTGGGCACCTGGGGTATCAGTGGAGCACATCTAGGAGGGGACTTCAGAGCCCCTGTGTTCTAATCACTGGCTTCACCATTGACCAGCTGGGAGAACCTGACAAGTCCTTTATCCAGGTCTGTGAAGTAGAGATGCTGACCCCTGATTCAGAAGGACAGCACTGAGGATTTAGAGACAGCGCAGAGCTCCAGGTAGAGCGGCCATTTCTACCTCTAGTTGGTTACTGTAATACCTACAGCCATTCACCATGAAATGAAAAACTCTGACAGCAGCAATGGGGTTTGATTCTAGCAAAGTTGAAACAGTGAATGAATGAATGAATGAATGAATGAATGAATGAATGTTGGGTCTGGGCAGTGTACTCTGAGGAGCCGACCCTCACCAACAGATGCAGAACAGCTGCTTGCGTTGCCCGCACTCGGTGCTCTGCCTTTAGAGCCCCCTCTTCCTGTCCAGCCCAATTCTCAGCCTTTGCACTGAGAATTCTGCTCCCAAGGACTTTTTCTTCTCTTAATCACCCTTTTAAATGAAGATTTTTGTAAAATTTAAAGTTGATCTGTGTACTTTGATGGACAGGGAATATTAGGTTGCAATTTTTTCTGGAATAAAATTGACTCGAGCACTTCTTAGATTATCAAAACTGGGTCTGCAGAACTGATGACTGTGTTTTTTTGTTTGTCTTGTTTGACAGACCACGGTGAGCTGGGAAGGGGACAAGCTCCAATGTGTGCAGAAGGGTGAAAAGGAAGGACGCGGTTGGACCCAGTGGATTGAGGGTGATGAGCTCCATCTGGTAGGTTTCTGGGGCAGGAGGGCCAGCCATCTGGGTTACTGTTGAGGCCTGGATGGACTTGGCAAGAACGCTATCAGCCTTGGTTCTAGCTGAAACTTCTTTTCCAAAGATCTGGAGGAGACTCATTCAAGGGATAGAGCAGTGGGTTTTCAAGGTCTAAGCTGACCCAAGTATCCAATCAGAGGAAGAAGGTGAGGAGGCATACCAGCTAAGCATGAGACAGGGAGCTAAGCCTGTTGGCGTTCCACTCTACTCTCAGCAGCCCTAGGGTTATGTTCCTACTTACAAGCATGTTATGGTTCCTATTTTGGAGATGAGGACTTGGAGGCTCACATCCAAATTATAGACCAGAAAGAAGCATAACTAAAATTTGCTCCCAAATGATGTCTATTTTCACTATGCCTAATTGTAGCAGGTCAGAACCCAGGAGAATTCTCTAAACTTCTCTAAGACATGCTCTCAACAATATAGGCTGGGGTAACCTCTGTCAACTCAGGGTAGATCCACTCACGCCATCCTCCTGTCTGGTTAAAGCCAATTCTACTCCATCCACTCTCTGGAAAAAGTGTGCCCAAGTGCAGAGGAGGGGGTCTTAACCTCTAGAGGCTAAAATGACACATATCCTTTGAGGGAAGACTTCACATGACTCCTGCTACCTGTCTCTTTGGAACACCTTCACATATATTTCATCTGAGAAAGGAAACTGGGACAGGTGAGCTGGATTCCAGTCTCGACTCCTCAGGTTCCCTTTAGGAAGGTGTCTTCCTTCAGCCTCCTCAGCAAACCCACACAGGGCCTCTGCCAAGAGTGGGGTCTGCAAGAGCTTTGCTGAGAAGAGTAGGAGAGCCTGTTTTTCCGAGGCACCTTAGGCTAACAGAGCCAGGCTGCAGTACCTGACCTTGACTAGTTTCCTCCCTGGGCCTCTGTCACCTTAACTGCGGAGCCAAGAGAGTAGGTCATGTGATCCCCACCAGCCCTATCAGCTCACTAGTTCCGCGGTTCTGTGCCAGAAGTTGCAAACTAGGGCCACCGGCTTCTTTTATTTGGTCTTCACTGGGCTTCAAACTTTAGGCAACAATTTAAAAAATAGGAAATGTCACATAAATACAGTTGACCCTTGTATAACTTAAGAGTTAGGGGGTGTCACCCTCTCACCACCATGCAGATGAAAATCTAAATATAACTCATAGTCTAGACCTCCTTATATATGCGTCCAGGAACACAACCAATCCTCCTTCATTGTTGGCTGAATCCATGAATGCAGAACTCATGCATAGAAGATTATCTAGTAGACAGTTCAAACCCATGTTGTTCAAGTATCAGATTTCCAGCCTCCTTAAAATAAAAAAGAACAAAAACCAACGCTTGGAAGGAGCGGCAAGACTATCATCCTCAGGACGACACATTAGGGCCAACCCTAGGGCTTTCTAGGCTGCATTTAGTGCTACAGAGGAGCTTTTTAATAACAATTCCAGCACTACCCCTCCTACTACCGGGCTTGTACTGTGGCAGGTCTGGATTGGGACCTAGGCATTTTCACACTCCAAGTGATGCTGAAGTCTGGAGTCACTGTGCAGATCCGCTTCTCAGATCTGTCTGAGGCGACCTGGGGGCCAAGCTATGTCTGGGCCTGATTTTGTCCAAGCCTGGGCACAGACCGTTCTTGGCTCAGACCTGAGATTCTTAAGGCCTTTTGGTCCCTTGAGGGTAGAGGGGAGAGGAGAGATAGTGGTGTGGGGACCGGGGAGGAAGGGCGTGGGCGGTGTGCCTCAGAGGTACTGTCAGCTCTGAGCCACATCTGATTTCCAGGCAGCTCTGTCTACACGGCATGGCAGAGCCTGGTCTCCACTGATTTGGTTGAACTTTCCAAGGAATTGGTTAGTTCATGCCAGCTTTTGGAGGAAAAATGCCAGCCCCTGAGTATTTTCAAACATCCTGCCCCTAGATGCAGGGAACCCCGAGTGTGTTCTTGCTTTCACCAATGAAAAGCATCTGCTTTCATTTCAGGAGATGAGAGCGCAGGGTGTGGTCTGCAAGCAAGTATTCAAGAAGGTGCACTGAAGCCTGGGCAGACCTGTCTTGAGTGGCATGCACATGTGGGCCAGGGTTCCCTTTGCATAGCATGGGGCAGAGATTCCAGCCACCCACCCACCCCCCAGTCCCCCATGATTAGCAGTCTGTCTCTTAGTCCATTTTCCTTTTCTTTCAAAGTCATCCCAATAAAACTGATCTCTGCTCAAGATGTCTGTTTTGAAGAAGCTGAAAAGCTCCAGTGTACTTACTTTTTCTACAGAGCATTCAAAGCCAGTCTCTCTTGATGCCCGACATGGGCAGAAGAAGGAAATTTAGCTACACCTGCAGATTTTTTTTGGAACAGAAAGATGCAAACAGGAATGAAGGTGAGTAGGCACGTAGATGGAAAGAGCGAGGGAGAGCATGTTATTTTTATTCAAACCCAGGGATATGTGATCTGCATTCCTTCAGAGGCAATTGACCTAACTCTTACTCCGCCAGGGCATGCCAACACACCTGCAGATTTAGTCCAGACATTATGATACCAATATTCTCTAAGTTCTTTTTCCCACGAGCTAATAAAGATCAAAGGCTATGAGTAGGAACCCAGAAAAAAAAATTGAAGGAAGAAGGAGAAAGCTCCTGTTCTAAAATCCTTCCCCACCCTGGACACTTCATGGAAGGTATATGGAATCACAGAGAAAGAAGTAAGAGGCAGTGTTGTAGGTGCCTGACATCTGCAGAATTCCCGGAAGGGGGCAGAGCTCCAGCAACTGGATCACGTCTGTCTTCTGCCCTAATTTGGTCGGGACTGGAGCTACAGGGTGCTGAGGGTTGGGGATTTAATGGGCCCTCTTCCTGGATCCTTGTCCATCTTCACCGCCACGCTACCCAATTTCTGCTTCTAGCACCTACAGTTCCCTCCACACATTTCTGAGTGGACAGAGTCCAGTTGCCATCATTTTAAGTTCCACTGTCTTCTGTAACCTCACCGATTACGCAGGGCTTGTGATTCAGCAATTTCCTAAAAAACGAGCATGATGAGCCATTTGTTAGCTTTAGTTTAATCATTTTGAGGGATCAGCCAAGCATCAAGAGACAGTTATACCTGCGAGGTCTTTCCTCCAGGGCACTGGTGTGAGTCCCATCTGTGTTCTTGTTTTTTTTTTTTTTTTTTTTAAGAAAGGAAGGAAGAGGAGGAGGAAACACTTTTATTTATCTGTCTTATTTTTTATTTTTGGTTACCTGTTGTCCCCATCACACCCAAACACTGTCCTTGAGTTTTACATAGGCTGATCATATGTACTGTTTTAAAAGAGACAGTGCCTTTTTTTGTCCATGTTGCATCATCATCCCATTGTTTTAATATAAATGTCAATTTTGTCCTCTTTTCAATAAACCAGGGCTGTCTTTAATGCATGGGAAAGGAAACAGTTGAGTTGCCCCAGGCTGAGTCTGTTGACAGGTCCCAAAAGCTTTAACTGCCCTTTTGCCCCATGTTAAAGACGGCCCTTGCCAGCACTGACTACAGTGGGCTGTAGCCACTATGCTGCAGCGCTCTGTGTGAAGAAACAGGAGCCTCGAAGGGGAAAGCATTTCCCCTCACCCTGCACACACCTGTTTCTTCAAGAGGAGCAGAACACTGCAGTGTGGTGGAGCTACAGGTAAGTACTATGGAGGTTGTTTTGGCCACTGTGGGGTTATCTCTGGCACCGTGGGGTCTAGGGTATTTTTGGCACTGGGATGGTTAAAGCCGCATGTGTTTTAGGCAGGGCTTTTAGAATGGGGCTTACAGGAGTGCCAAATTTGAGTTTTGCCTACAATGACAAAATGTCTTGCACCAGCCCTGGGGATTTGCATGAAGTCCCACTGGATGACACATGGTTACTATTTGATCATTGATTAGTATGGCATAGTACTTATTTGCCTGACTTCTCTGCTCCTGCTCGAATCACTCTGCCTCTTCCCCTCCCCTTAGTTGCCAGGATATAACCCCATCCAGGTTTTGCCACCCCAATGTTACATTTTTTTCTCAAGGAAATATAGTCAGCCTCGCTTTATATGGTCTAAATCCCAACCACCAGCTTAATGCCTGGGCCACCAGGTTGCACTGCAGGGTCCCGCTTCCATGTTTTAAGAACCTATCATGTTGTGCGTCAGTCAGAACCAAAGTATCTGAGTATCCCAGATGCAGAGATGCCCTCTACCCTGGGAACTTGGAACCTAGTTAAGGAAATCTAACGGAGAGAGGTCTCTAATTGTGCACTGTACACATAAGAGAGGCTCTAAAAGGCATTTGCGAATAAAATTCTAGCCCACAGTTGGAATGAGGTGAACCTTAATCAAAGGCAATCACCAGTTGAATTTCATTTCATAAGTGGCTGAATATACACTTCACCACCCCCGCTAAACCCTTTCTTTTCACTGTTACAGACGAGGCATAACGTGCAAATCCCCCTGGAAGAGGGAAAGCCACATAGTCACATTAAAAATGTAAATGACTGCTAGCTGTGCCTTTGCAAAAGGAACACAGGGAAATTGAAATGTAAGGAGGTGGGAGCCCATAGTCATGGAAAACTGCTGGAAAGGGAAGATGCACACAGAGAACCCTCTCAACATCTAATCTGCCCAGGCTTCACCGTGCCCCTTGGAAAGATCCCTGGGTTAGAAGTTAAATGAGCAGTTTGAGTGCCAACTCTCACTCACAGGGCAGCACCATACTTCTCTGACTTCACGTCTGTCTTCATAAAGCTGCAAGAATCCATGTCACTTCTCACACAGCTGAGTTGTGCAACATGTGATGTATATACAATGTATAGACTGCTAAACACTGGAACAGTGACTCATACATACCTGGGTGGCTTTCAAAATTCCCTATGCCTGGGCTGCTCCCACACCAGTTACAGTGGATGGGGCCCAGGCATCAGTGTATTTTTGAAGCTACCCCGATGGTTCTGGTATGCCACTGGAGTCGAGAACCACGGCCCTTGACCACTGTTCTAAACTGCAGATAATTCAGAACACACTAGGATATTCTGACAATGTCTGGAAACATTTATTTCACAATTTGGGTAAGGTTTCTAGTGGCAGAAGCCAAGGATGCTGTAAAACGTCTTACGATGCACAAGATACCCCACAACAAAGAATTACCCAGCCCAATATGTCAGGTGACAAGGATGAAACCCTGCCCTAGACAAGTGTAAGAAATATTTCGTATTTGTATTAGTTTTATTATTAAGTTCGTTTCTCCAGCTAGACCAAGGAAATCAGAATCAAGAGTTTTCTGAGATCCTGGAGACCCTTTCATCTTTGCAAGTTTGGTCTCAGACCACGAAGGCAGACAACATAGAGCTGATGATTTGGTAAACACCACTTGTTACACAATGTTTAAGAAGGCCTGTTGGTGCCAGCTAGCACCACCCTATTGGGCAGCCAGGAGTCCCCACTCCATCCCAGCTACTGAGACCCCCATCAGACTTCCACCCTCAGTACTCATCCAACTGATAGATGCTGATGGCAAACTCAAAGGCATGAGCCTGTTAATGTAAGTGGTGTGAAATAAGACTCATGGTGCACCCCGGGGAAGCAATGGTTAGGTCAGTCTCCTCCAAAGGAACACAAGCCGTATACCTCTGGTTTCAAGTCCTGGTTTCGGAGAAACAATCAGTTTGAACAGTACAAATGAAAAAAAAAAAAAAAAAAGATGTTTTTTTCCTTGGTTTCCTTCCTATCTGCCTGCCTACTTGCTTTCATTTCTGCCTGCACCTTTCCTTTAAAAAAGAGAGAGAGAGGGAAAGAAGGAAGGAAGGAAGGAAAGACAGAAAGAGTCATGATCCTACTCTTGGGAGCCTCTAGTCTCATGAGGAGACTCAACCTCACACTGATCAAATAAGTTGATGACCAGGACTTATTCTGCAGGGAAGCATCTGAGCAGGAGAGCACCATGGTCAGCCTTTCAGCAGACCTCATCCAGAAGTCAGCCTTTCCACAGTCAGAAAAGAGTGAGTTGGAACTTAGCACCAGGAAGTCACATTTAATCCAAAATTCACTTTAAATGACACTTACCTTCCCAAAGAAAAACATGTAAAGTGAGAAGGCTATTTCTTATTGTGCATAAATCTATAATTTACAGAAGCAGGTTTTTGGCCTTAATACGACTTTCATCTTTCTCACCTTGCACCCAGAGATTTGGAGGCCCCAGTATTTTGCAGAAGACTGGCTCCTGAACTGGCCGCAGCATGTATTATGGTGCTGGCTCCTCCTTTTTGTGACACATGAGCACCTCTCCCCCTCCAGCCCAAAGCTATTGATGTTAGCTCTGCATCCAGAACTTTACTGCAGGCCCACCACTTACCCAAACTTGGATGCCTTGTTGCAGGAACTAAACGTGATTTGAGTTCTAACAACAGTGCCTGACCATATAACTGGGCACCAGTAATGGAATCATTCCCTGAATTTCCATCATGGCAACAATACTGTGATGCCCCCAGGACTGGCAGAGGATGGAGGTGTCTGTTACCAGCTCACCCGGTGCTGTGTGGAAAGAGACCACTACATCTCACAATTCCCTGCACCTACCAACTGGTTTTCTGACATTTGGGGAGCTGGAGGGCTATAATATTTCACGATATACTCCAAGTTTTAAAAAAAGATAGGGCTCAGAGAGGAGATCGTGAAGTCCAGCCTAGAGCACAAGGTGAAGTGGCTGTTCTCTCAAATTCTGAAGCCACACAGCCTGGGTTCAAATCCCAACTCTACTACTAGCTGCTTCCTAGCTCTGAGTTTAAACAAGTCATGCAAGCTCTCTAGACACTTCATGAACATCAAATGAGTCTGATACCTTTCAGCAGCTTTGAACAGATATGTGTTTTATTTACCAAGGGATTTGAACAGTGCCTGGCATAGAGCAAGCCAATGTACATGTAAGTTTAAAATAAAAAAAAGATTCAAGAGGCATCTCAGGGGTGGAATCAACATGACTTTATTGCTGACATGATGTGGGTGACAGAAAAGGAGGAGTCCAACCTAAGGAACAAACAGTAGAAACAGAAGTAGGGGGAAGGGGAACTAGGGCAGGAAGACCCTCAGCGAGAGCTTGAGGGTCTAACACAGGGTCTCTCTGACCCCGTGATGGTACAAATTCACTGCAGATCTCTGTCATCGCTCCCATACATACGAGGTATTGATTGGGACCTGGAGTGCTGGATGCACAGACACGGTGGTCCACCATCACAGGGCTGACAGGCTGGGCTTCAGACACTAAACCCCAAAGGCTCCTGAAATGTCATTCTCTGGGCAGCTTCCCACATTTTCCCGCAAGAAAATTCTGACAAGGTGAACCCTAAGGACCTCGTGGAAACCCTAATTTATGACCTCTGTCTCCATTAATTAGGATACCCCTACTGTTCCTTTCAGGTGTAAATTAAACAGCTCAACCCTGCACAGCAATTAAACTCAGTCTAATTTGCCTAAATGTCCCTATTCACACCAACACTGACAGGAACAATCTGTTCCTCCCGCCCCCTACCTGCAGAGCTGGGCCTTTCAGAATCTGAGTTCCCAAGAGGGCCTCTCCACCATGGCTCCAGCCTCACATCCCACACTGCGCTGGGGGCCTGCAGGGCTGAATCAATGAACATGGTGGCGGGGATGGGGGAAGGGTTAATAATCACCTACTCAGAGAAATGAGCTTCTTCTTTGGGGGCAGGGTTGGAACAAGGACAGAGACAGCTGTTCCTACAGGGAAAAAAAGAACTTAAATTCACTCTGAGAAAGACACTTGCCAATGACAACATCCTTAATGTCCATATCCAATAGTCAAAACCCCCTCAGTCCTTCAGACAAAAGTTTGGGATCCTCCTCCACAGCCCACATCATTTCCCATTTCTTGGAGCTCTGAGTCTCTCCAGAGTGATCCTGACCATTTACCCCTTTGAAATGCCCCCAGTAAAGAAATACTGAATCAGAATCACAAATTTGGTGATTTATTTTAAATGGTAGTTCATAGCAAATTACCACACAAAAATGCAATGAAATGTAACTATGTTTTGCTAGTTCCAAAATAATTGTAGGATTTATAAGCTTTATGAATTTCTGATGTGCCCAAAGCATCTGGTCCAGTCATGGTGCACGGCTTAAAAGTGGAGAACAAACTTCATCCTGTCCCATTACTGATCTGCACGTATAACTTCATTTGGTGATAATGTCAAAGTTGAAAAGTCCTTCATGAATGTAAAGTTTAGACCAAGAAAATCCCTTTGCCCAACACTAAAGGCTCCCACTGGAGGTCCTATTTGAACTCCTAATACTTCTCAGTTTTACTATTGCCTTGACACCTCTAGGGAACACGTCACAGTTTGGGTTGCCTGCCATCTTGTGAAGAACTTTTCCATGTTTGGGAAATTTTCATGAGGAATTCCATCTCTACAAGTAAAAGAAAGAATTAGTTTTTCACATTGTCTTTCATCTCGCACGTTCCAGTTCTGAGACAGAGTTTCCCTCAATGACATGCAACTAAGTGAAGAGATTTGGAAAGAGAATAATGTGAAAAAGGTGGATCGTGTAGATTTTACCCTTAGGAAGTGGTGGCAGCAGAACTGATGTTAGGGCAGTGCCAGTGATAGAGCTTGTGGTTCCCATATCTAGTATTATGGGCATTATCTACACTGGAGGAGGACACACCTAGAGAGACAACAAGACCTTATGTGCTTCCTACACAACTACACCTATGAAGTGGTCGTGCCCAGAAATTATATTTGGACCTTGTCAATTCTCTAGATCTAACCATATATTTATAGGAGATGCAGAAACAGAAGACCATATTAAAGGTCATTTCAAGGATACAGTCAGAAAAGCCCAGACTGAGAAATATAGGAAAACAACCTGATTTCTTCAATAAGTAAACTGTGAGAAAAGAACAACAACAAAAGATACAAAGAGGAAAAAGAGACTCAGGGGACATATCAATTATGAGGCCTTTATTTGAATCTTAACTCAAACAAATGACCATTATAAAAACAAAATAACCTAAAACAAAGATATGTAAGAAAATTTGGAAAATTTGTACACTGACAGTATTTGAATGCCAGAAAGTCTTCTGCTTTTAGGTGTGAAATGACATTTAAGTCACATATTTTAAGATTTCTTATCTTTTAGTGACAAATAATGAAATATTTATGGCTAAAGGGTACAATATCTGGGAATTGTTCAGGATAATTTGAAAAGGGAAGAATAGCAGGAATGGAGATGAAATAAACACTCAGTACCTTTTGAAGTTGGGTGATGGATATATGTAATTCATTTAACTACCACATCCACTTGTGTAGAAGTTTAAAATATCCGTGATAAGAATGTGTTTAAAAATCCTAGATAAAATAAATAAAAAATTAAATAACTAAGTGACCTTGTGCAAAGTTAAACTATGAATACCCTCACAGAACTGATCTGCAGGTTAAACAGGTACTTCCCATTTCAGATGACTGTTTTTTATAAGATATCATTTCTCCTCTTCGGGAGCTGAAGTCATGAAGCTACTTGAATGTTGAGTCTCACAGGTGTAATGCACTCTGGTCATCTGGTCTCCTTACGCTCATAAAAGTTCTGGCCTCTGGGACTGCATTGGAGCTATGGGGGTCAGCACCATGACCATGATGCATTTCCATTTCATCCCAGCTAGCTAGCCCTAGTTGCCCACCTGCAACCAGCTGTTTCTGTCATAAACTGCCCATGTGGACCTTCATAGCCAAGGTGAATTCGAGAGTGTGTGGAGATGATGGAACTTCAATTGTCAGTCTCAAGTTCAGGTGTTCTGAGAGATGAGATGGGATCAGTAGGGTTGTGCAGTCCAGGAGCGTGACAGTAGGAGGCTATAGTAAGGCAGTGGAATAGGGAGGAGAGCCAGTAGCAAGCAACAATGGGTTTATAAGATGATTACATATGGAGAAAGAACAAAAGAGAAGAATCAAATAGAGTATTTCCCATAGAGTACCAGGTAGTTTATATACTTTCTCTCCTTCAATCTTATCAGCGTAACAGACCACTACCAATTTGCTTGCTCCACATCTGGTCACTTTCTTCTAGTTATAATTTTTAATGCATGTTGTTCAGAATTACTTTACACCAACTGGTTACAGGGTTGAGCACACAACACAGGCCTGGCCAATTAAATCCAAGGTCATTGAACCTATAACAAGTAGATAATATTGGATATTTTACTTATACCACTGGGAAAGAAATGCTCTCTAGAATTTGGGCATGTGAAAAGGTAAAATATCAACCATGCCAGCTGAGAGTCACCACATGGAGAAAGCCTTACTGGAGAGAGCTTCAGGGAGGAAGACAGAGGCAAGAGATAAAGAAACGTTTCATCATTTGAGCAGCGGGAGCCAGCATGGTCTGATACTAGTCCTAACTTTGAACTTTTCACTCATGAGCCAATTAGATCCTTTGCTTTTCCTCAACTAGTGTGAGTTGGAGTTCAATTGTTTGCAACTAAAATAATCTAACCATAACATTTTTGTGAGATTAAAATCATGATGCCTAACTTCCTGATTAAATAATTGAATCGCTGACATTTGCACGTGGCTAACAGATTCCCCCCACCCCCAACTCCTTTATTTCTTTCTTCACTCACCTTTTATTGACAAGTTTCTTCAGAATAAGAATTTTGGAATAAGAATCATATTGTTTGAAATAAGATTTTTGTGACGGAATTTGGCATTTGTTATCAAACACGTGTGCGCACACGCACACACACACACACCTCACTCAGGCAGAAATCAGATCCTATGTTAGCGGTAGGGGCATGGGGATAGGAGCGAAGGGTATTTATAAGACCACATAGACGAAGACAGAGAAGAAAAAGCATGGAAAAGTAGTACAGAGAGAGCTACGGTGGTTGTAAACGATTTTGAAAAATCCTCTGATAAGTCATCCTTGAAATGGTGGGGTCCAATTTCTCTCCCCTTGAATGTAGATTGAAGGTAAGAGATGGTATATGACTTCTGAGGCTAGCTCACATAAGGATACAACTTTCTCCTTGCTCTCTCTCTTTGACCATTTGGTCTGAGTCAGTCACCAGGTCCTGAGGACAGTCAAGTGGCCCTTTGTAGAGGCCCACTTAGAGAGCAACCGAGGCCTCTCACCAACAGCCTATGTACAGATCCTTCAGTCCAGCTAAACCACTATTTAACTCCTGATTCATATAAACTATAAGATAATAAGAATTGATGTTGTTTTAAGCCACAAAGTTGTAGACTCTTTTGTTATGCAGCAATAAATAATATAAGGACTCTCAGATACACAATTAGAGTAGCCTCGGTGTGGACTGAAATTATCTTAGTGGTATCCATGAAGGCAGCTGTGCCACACTCTGTGAGTGTGACATATCAGTGACAGCAAGGCTTCTATCCTTCTCTACAGGTATTTGTACCTCAAACCCAAGAAGCAGCACTGGGATTGGCACATGAGTCTTTGTGATACCATAGACTGTACCATATCAGGGTCTGGATACCAAGGAATGAGAAGAAAAGGGAGCACTATAATGGTGGCTGGAGGGATAATAAATGAATTGCAGAATGTTCTTTTAGATCTTAGGGAGGCCAAGAATTAGAAGAGAATAGAATAGTAGTTCTCTTATTACATTAATTACTCAAAACTCACTGGAGATGTGACTAAGCTAGAAGTCGAGATGAGATTATATTCATTAGGATTAGGGTGGGCCCTAAGTCCAATAAGGAAGCAAGGATACACAGAGAAGGTGATTTGAATATGAAGTAATGTGTCTGTAAACAAAAAATACCAACGATTGCAGCAACTACTAGGACCTAGGAGAGAGATATTGAGTGGATTCTTTCTTAGAACCTCCAGCAGAAACAATCTGTCAACAACTGGGTTTTGGACTTCTGCTTTCCTGAAATGAGAAAACAAAGGTATGTTGTTTTAGGCCAAAGCAAACAAACAATAAAACCTACCAGTGAAATGAAGTAGATGAGGCAATAGCTGATACATTTCAAAATGGCCTTAGTAGAAAGAGATGTCCCCTTGTTGCCCAACCGAGTGCCTCAAACAGCCAGGAATAAGCAGTACAGGGCATAAGTCTTATAAAGAACCCCCTGCAGGGGATGGAATAAGCAAGCTGAGTACACATTTGAAAAGGTAAGAGGGGGAAAATTTCTAGAAGATCCAGGGATGCAGCCCCAGGTAAAGCACTTTGGGCAGGTTTATTATGTGAGTGTAATAACCAGAGGGAAGAAATACTGTCAGACTTTTTTCTTCTGAAAGAAAACCTAAAGGGAGAGTTCCTTTTATCTGAAGAACGGATCCTAGACCCTCCTTGACATCTCAGACACCATCACAAGTGGGGGAGAGAGTGTGGGGTATGATCTAAGTAAACCAGGGGAGCTTTCATTCCTGTCTTCCCTCATTTTAGTGTTCAAGCCTCCCTTATGTTCCTCCTATGAAACTCCTGGACACACCCTTTCTGTCTGAGCCAGACTTGTCTCCTGATGTTAATATGGTGATTCCCGCACACATTGCTCTTCCCATTCTCCCTGAAAAACTGACTTTACCGCATGACGTTCAGACAGGACTTACCTACTTTTTCTCTTTCTAGAAAATACTTATAAACTTGTTTAGAAAGTTCCTCCTCCAAGAAGCTTTCTTGACTGACTCTTTCCTAACTAATTCCACTGGGTTGGTTTGGTGCTACTGTGATCTTGGCAGAGAAAGGCCATGTCAGGTTGTACATCCTGCGAGAGCTTTCTGGTTGACCCTCTGATCACCACAAGACTTCCATCAGACTTTCTCCAAACAGGCTGAACCTGACCTTTTGCCATTCTCCTCCCCGTCCTCCATAGTGCTTTATCCTCTGTTCTTCAGTTTTACTGAACTATGTGAATAAGTTAATTAATAGCCTGAACTTCACACACTGTGGTTATCAGCCCAACCTTGAGCAGATTTTCATTTATGGCTCTTCTAAGGAAACTTCCAGACTGCATTAAGAAATCTTTCTGCCACGCAGCAATAGGTGAGTACCTTTGGCCTACAAAAGAGTTCACTTCCAAGAGGAAGCTGCTCTTTAGATGAGGTGGACATTGCATCTCCTAATCTAGAATATCAAGATAGTAACTGGAGATGTATTAAGAAAATTCTGCTATTTTGCACTTTGAAACTCTCACTGTTTTATAGCTCCCAAATGATAACCCTCAAAGTTACTATAATCATACAGATTTTCCCCCAAGGCCTATCTGTTTTATAAGACTCAGCTAAAATCCCCATCACCCTTGATGAACCTTTCTACTAATTGACACTGTGTCATTATTAAATTACATTATTTTTGTGAACAATTAACATGCTTTTAAAATGCTAGTATCAAACAGTAAATCAAAATTAAAATGGTAAAATAGTAAGAAATTAATAATAAAATACCATATGGAAGAAAATATTTACAAGTCACATATCTGGCAAAGGACTTACATAAAAACATGTAAACAATTCTTCAAATTCAGTAGTAAAAAGCCAACAATCTAATTAGAAAATTGATAAAAGACTTGAATGGACATTTTAGCAAAGACGATATATGGATAGCAAATGAACATATTAAAAGATGTTCAACATCATTAGCCATTGGAAAAATGAAAATTAAATTGTGACAAGATACTAGGATCACATTGTTAAGAGTGACTAAATATAAACATAATCATATCATTCACAAAAAAAGCTAGATTTAAAAGTCTGGTAATATCAGAGTGTTGACAGGGTTAATAAGATACTAGATCACTCATACATTTTTGGTGGAAATGCAAAATGGTAAAGCCCCTCTGGAAATGAGGCTGGCGGTTTATTAAAATTAAACAGTATGACACACCAATGTGAATTAGGGGTTAGGTCAGTTCCCTCTGGAAATGCATAGTCCGCCTCCATCCCAAAGACCTTGGTTTGTGTTTAGGACTGGGGAAATAACCAATGTGAGCAACTAAATAAAAAATAAAATAGAATTCTTCTTCCTCCTTTCTCATCCTGCCTGCCTACTTACCTCTGCCTACACCTTTCCTTTACAAAAAAAAAAAAATAATAATAGTTAAACATTCACTTATCAGGTAACCAAGCAACCACACTTCTGGGTATTTTTTCCAGAGAAATGAAACCTTATAGTCACATAAAAGCCCATGCTTAAATATTCATAGCTGCTTTATTTGTAATAGCCAAAAACTGAAAGAAAAAGAAAGAACAATCCAAATGTTGTTCAGCGATGAAAGGTTAAACAAATAATGGCACATTCATAAAATGGAATACTACTCAGCAACAAAAGGAACAAACTACTGATAGATAACAATTATTTGCACAGATCTTTGGACATTATGCAAAGTGAAAAAAAGTCAATCTCAAAAGTTAATGACTATATGATTCCATATCTATAACATTATCTAAATAACAAAATTATAGAGATGAAGGTCACATCAGTGATTCTCAGGGGTTAGGAAAGGAGTGGGGGTGGAGAAGGAACAATAAAGGGGCAAACTAGGGGAGTTGATTTGTGGGTATAGAACTGTTCCTTGTCTTGATTCTGGTGGTGGTTATATGAATCTATACATGTGATTAAATGGCAAAGTATTATATACAAAGACACACCAAAAATTAAGTCATACAAAAAAAGTGAAATCTGAATAAGATCTGTAGTCTCATTAATTATATTAATTGTGCCAATCAATTTCCTGGTTTTGATTATGCTCTCAGTGTCACCATGGGGAAAGTTAGGTAGTGGGTATATAAAATCTTTCTGAATTATTTTTGCAACTTATTGTGGGTCTAAAATTCTATCAAGATGAATTTTAAAAATACTCCATATAAACTCCTAAGGAATATAAAACAGGACTCAAAGGAAGTATATCAAATCTTTAAATACTCAATATTATTGAACAAAAAGAATACGGAAATAACTTAATTAAGAAGCTAACATTTAGAAAAGGAAAAAAAATGATCATAAGGATAATGGAAAGAAAAAACTGACAAAGTCAAAAAAAGAAATTAATGCCACTGAAAGTAGAATAGAACAAATCCAAGTATTGAATCTTTAAAAATAAAATAGACAGGGCATGCCTTGGTGGCCTATGGTTTAGTATACCCTGAGAGCAGTCCCATATACATCCTAAAGTCCCGAGTTCAAGGCCTGGGTCAGGGGGGAACAACCAATGTGAACAACTAAATAAAAATAAATAAAGTACTTCTTCCTCCTGTCTCTTCCTGCCTGCCTGCATACTCACCTTCATTCCTGCCTGCACCTTTCCTTTTAAAATAAACAAATAAATAGAGAAACCACAACTAACCAAATCAAGAACAAGTAGGAAATTGTAAGTACACAAAATTAAAACTAAAATGAGGAAATAACCACTAATACAAAGGAAATAAATTACAATGATTTCTTCAAGAAGTGGAAGATTTTTTAGTAAACTATGAAAGATTGAAATTGGCCCCAGAATAAACCAAAAATATAAAAACACTTATTAACTTGGTTGATGTTAAGAAAATTGTCAAAGAACTATCCTTCCTCACAAAACACCAAGCCCAGATGGTTTCACAGGCAAATTTTATTAAATACTAAAGGAACAAATAATGCCATTGTATTTTTTTTGTTCTTTCAAAGTTTCATGGTGTTTTGGTTTGGGGAGTTTCTTTTGATGTGAATATATTAAATCATTTTTATCTTTGTACTTTCATGCCCTTTCCTCCATAAGCGGCCATTTAATAAGTTTACTGCTAACATATTTTAGCAAGACGTACATTGTTTTATGATACTATATTTTTAATTTACATAAATGTTATTCTGTTATCTATCTTACTGTGTGTCCTAATTTTTTTCCTCCATTCATTTTTAGGGTCAATTCACGTTGCTCTATATACATGGAATGAATTGATTCTACTTCCTTCATGGTGTACATTTGCCATATTTTACTTCTCCACCTTCCCAGTAATAGATAAACCACAAGTTTCTTGTACCATCCCCACACAATTCCTTTATGGATCTATATAAGAATTGCCTCAGCATATGCACTTAGGAACAAAAATGCTAGGATGTAGGAAATGTGTAGATTGAGTGTGTTTGACTGACTAGGTCCAGATTGGGCTCCATAGTTGCTGTACTGTCTATATTTCAAGTTACCATTTCCCCATAGCCCCTACATTCCCACTACACTTGGCATTATCCAGTTTTCTCCCTTGGATTGGTGTAACAGATGTCAAGTCATACCTTATTGTTGTCTAATTCACATTTCTCTGACTCCTAATGCATCTGTACATTATTTAATGTGTTTGTTAGAGTCTGAGTTTTCTCTAGTATTAGTGCTATTGTTAATACAAGCACAAAGGACCGTTGTGCTCCATTAGTTCATTTTCAATACTTGTATTAATACTACAGTATTTATAGCTTTGGCATTGCATTAATCTTAATATTGGTAAGGCAAATCCTTATCCTTCACTCTTTTTTACAAAGACAGCAATTCACAGATGTTTATTTCTCCATGTAAACTTTAGGACAACTTTTATCAAGTTCCTCCTTAAAAGATTCCACCTGGAATTTTGGTTGGGAGTACATTGAATTTATGGGGAATAGAAATCTTCAGGATATTAAATTAGCCAATCCAGGAGCATAGAATGTTCCCTTTTTATTCAATGTCTTTTTACAGAGGCCTTGAGATTTCTCCATAGAGATATTGTGTGTTTTTGTTTCTCTTAACTCCTATAGAATTAGGTTTCTTTGCCCTTGTGAATTCCTTCTTCTTTGCTTTATTGTCTAGTAAATCATGGCTGGCATATGGCAATGCTATTGATTTTAGTGGATTGTCCTTATATCTGGCAAACTTTCTAAACTCTCTTATCAGTTCTAACAGATTATTTGTTAATTCTGAATTTTCCTAGGTAAGTGATCACTTCAACTAAAAAAATTACACTGAAAAATTTTTACTTCCAATCTTTATGCTGTTTATGTAAAAAAATATAGAATGAAAAAGAAGTTTCCAAATTCATTTTACAAATTATAATAATATTTATAGCCTAACCAGACAAGATAGTCTACATATTACCTCATGCATAAATATATATATATGTAAACATTCTAAATACATATAATCAAGAAGTGAAGAGTTGGTGGTAAATTTAATATATTAAATACAGATGGTAATTTGCGATGATGCTCAATTTAAACTTATGTAATGTTCTGATGAAATATTCTTCAATAAGATAATTAAAAATAAATAAATAAATCTGATCTTCCTGAAAAAGAAGTAGATTAAAAGAATAATACACTAAGAACAATCGTGTAATTCCCTAGAATGTAAGAAAGGTTAACTATAATCCATCATATAAATATGTCAAAGAAAAAATTCATAAGACCATATGCTGAGCATTCATTTCTAATGCTAACTTAAAACATAAAATAAAAGCTTAGTAAAATAGATATAAATACTTTTCTGTAAGGATTAGTCATTGTTGTTAGATAATCAAAAAGAATGAGTATATTAAAATTGGAAGTAAGTAGGCAAAACTATGATTATTTGTAGGTGATATGATAGCATATGTAAAAATACAAGAATTCAAGTAAATCAACTAAGAAACTATTTACAAATAAGAAGAGAATTCAAAGCAGAAGTTCTTCACAAAATTAATATGTAAGTCAGTAGTTTTCTTATATAAAACAGGAAGTTATTAGAAAATATAACAGGGGAAGACATTCTATTTATATTAACAACAGAAAAAATATTTAGAAATACTTAAAAATATTAAAAATATATAGATAAAAACTTAAAATTCAATCTTCATATAAACAAAGATTTGAATAAGTAGAAAGCTCACCCTATTCTTACATAGAACTCAGCATTACAAAAATGTCCATTCCACCTAAATTAATGTATGAGTTGAGTATGAGAACTAATATTTGGTTGCTTATTGAATCAAAGTGACGATTAAACATTTAAAAATAAATACAAAGAGTAACAAAATCGTAAAGAACCACAGCACTTTCATAAGGAAAAACCTTTTCCTTTCTCTCTCTTCCTCCTCTTTTCCTTCTTTATATATATATATATAAATATATATATGGCTATAAAGTCAACATAAAGCAAGCAAAACTATTCAAGTGAATCACAGAATCTTTGCTCTCTAGACCAGGTGATGCAGAAGTAAATAGGATAAGTGGCCTTCCTTTTTCCCCAGAACTGTCCTGGATTTAGCACTGAAATGTTCACATGTCAGGAAATCTCTGTGTCTTAGTAAATAAAGGAAGGTAGTGAAGACATTAGACAGTCGAGGAAGCAAACCCATTAAGACTGAAGACACTGAAAAAGTGTTAACACATTTCACAGCTTACAAGATTTAGTATTGTAACTCTAAGAAGAAAAACATTAGCCTTAGTGATATCTTTGTGAATTTGTTTATAACAGCAAGAGAAACAAAATAAAACAAAAACAAAACAAACAAACAAAAAAAACCAACAACACAAATGGAGCTATATCAAGCTAGAAAACTTCAGCACAATGAAAGAAACCATTACAAAACTAAAAGGCAACTTACCATTGGGAGAAAATATTCACAAATCCTACATCCAACAAGGAGTTAGTACACAAATATGTAAAGAACTCATACAGCTCAGTAACAACAAAACTAGCAACCCAGTTAAAACTAAGCAGAGGTTCTGAATAGATACCTCAAAGGAGACACAGATGGCCAAAAGACATGAAAAGAGGTTCATGATCATTTTTTACTAGGGAAATACAAATCACAACTACGGTGAATATCACCTCATACCTGTGGAAATGATGATCATCAAAAAAAAAGAAGAAACAACATGTTTTGGTGAGGATGAGAAGAAAAGAAAACCCTTGTACACAGTAAGTGGAAATGTAAACTGGTGCTACTACTATGGAAAATCGTTTAGAGAGATTCCTCAAAAACGTTACTTCAGATTCCAGTACAAGATGGTGGAGGAAGAGGAAGTTTATAGAAGCTGACTTTCTCAAGAACACAATACTTCAAACTGGGCAGAATTAATTGTATTTAATAAAAGAAAAAGAAAAAAGAAAAATTAGAGGGCCTAGTCTCTCCCCAAAATAGAAAAAAAACAAAAGGTCAGAGAAGCCGTGACTGAACCCAGGCGCTGAGTGTAATAGTGGATGGACTTTAGTAGGTATGGAAGCTCTCTGAGATCTGAGGGCTCACTCCCACAGATAACTTTGTCATACAGAAACATTTTAGCTGATTAGTAAAGACACAATTTAATTATTTTCACAGTCACGTACATTCCTGTGGCAAAAAGGAGCACATTCATTCCTATGACTAATTTACAGTTTCATTCTCATTTTTTTAAAGGTAAGGTTCAGGCAGGAATGAAAGTGAGTGGGCAGGAAGGCAAGAAGAGAGAGGAGGAAGAGCACTTTACTTTATTTAGTGGTTCATCTTGGTTGTCTCCCTGGGCCCTGGGTCTTGAATCAGGGACATTGGGATATATGTGAACTACATCTGGTGAACTAAACTGCTAGGCCACCTATAGTTTCTCTTATAAGGCAAAAAATAATCAAATTTATGCTTAGGGATCAATGCATTAGTGTTCTATCCTACTTAGAAAGTGTATAGATAGTCATTGATTGCATAATAATTCATTTAATTTAATATCAGCCTTAAAGTTTTAAGTCACTGAGAGATCTTGAAAATTAATCTGAAGCTGGCAGTCTATAAACATAATTACTTTTGAAATTAAAAATTTGTCAAATAATGATCCAATTTAGTTGAACATAAGTTCACATTTTTCATAAGCTTAAACACTATGTAGGAGTAATGTTAGCTTATTTGATAAGTAAACCTGTAAATATTTAGGAAAAGCATACTCAAGTTGATTAAACTGTTTGCTTATATTATACTTATCAGTGATAAATCAGAGAAGACAAAGCTGTTTTATTAAACCCACATTAGAAAACTGATCTTTTTTGGCAAATATTTATTTTAATTATGTGAATTTGGATTCTTAAAAAGGTTTCTGAGTTAGCATCATGGAGAACAATTTTTAGCACATTTTTATAGCACATTTATAGTATTAAAAGTTTATCTTATTTGGGGAGACTTTCACATAGGCACTTACTTATTCTATAAACCAATCCAAACAAAGCTCCTTTTATTTAGAAGACTTTGTCATTTAATGTATTATATCCCCCATAAATAAGAAAATAAACACATACATTGGAAAATAGAGACCTTTCTAAATTAGAGAGCTTATGGCTTCGATTCTACAATTTAAGCCAGGTGACACAGAAACAGAAATAAAAAAGAAAGCTAGCATTTTCTATATCAGATAGCTGTTCTCCCTACTGGACATGAATTTCTAATGAACTTGTGTTCAAAACAGACAAACACAAAAGCAAAAAAAAATAAAGAAAAATAAAATAAAACCACTCTAGCAAGTCAGATCTTTGTCATTTCCCACTCCACAGAAAATGGTTATCTATCATTCACCCACAAAGATCACCAAATGGACAGATCACAAAGTCAAATTCCCTGACATTGTTGTCACCAATGAGGTATAACATATAGACTATAAATTAACCATAACCAAAACCAAAATATAAAATTAATTTGGAAAGAAAAAGTCCAAAGAATATGGACAAAGTTGGCAAGTTGAAAACTTGACACTGGAGATAAGATAAAAGATGTGTCTTGATTTAAGCTGCTCAGGAAGTATGCTTCAATGAGCAAACACCATTTACTGACTCTATTTGGTGAATCTACAGTGCATCTCAGTAGAAACTCCAAAATTGTTAAAAGATTATTTTTTAAAAATGAAATCATAACTCTCATATATAAATATAAAATAAATAATTCACAAAGATATTAGATTTACTCTTTCCTCATTAATTAATGAGAAAACCAGTGAGATATTACAGCTTGTTCAAATGAGGATTGACTTACAAAGATTTATACTCTCTATTTTCCATTCTCTATCTACATATCTCTATTTTCATTGCCATGATCAGGAATCAATTTCATAGGTAGAGACTGGAACTATTGACATTACAATTGGCTCTATGTGTTAATGTCTCTCTCTACAAAGTTGGACAATAACCTTAAAGACAATCAAAAACAGAGATAAATTGAATGAGTGGACTAGACAGAACACCCACTAATATTTTTTGTGTGTTTCCAAAATTGTCACAGTTTTTCACAAAAGAATGAAATGGTACAAATTGGCAAAATTAAGAAAGAGAAAATAGCAACTGAGTGATGGGAAAAGTTGTGAAACTGATTGGGTAATACTTAGCAGAATTAAAAAAAAAAAGAGCAAGAAAAACTCAAACTCAAATATTACAAGGGAATAGACTAATGTGAAAGAATCCAATTCACCCATAGAACTCTGTACATCAAATACTCAAAGACTGGAGAGGAATCTGAAAGCAAAATTATTAACTATATTTCTGTAAAAAGAACAACTAGAACCCCAGATTTTCACCTCTAGCCCATTCATAAAACTGAAGATGGCCACCTAATCCCATCAAACACTATAGATTTAGCACTAGGAAATTGTCCTTGTGGGTTCTGGATTCAAGGACATTAAAGCCAGGAGATCTACAGGAGACTACAACAGAAAAATTAAGAGCTCCAAGACAATATCATCAAGAAAATTATCTTACTTGTGCTTGTGCTTGTTTCAACCAAGAGTGATTTTATATTATGTTTGAGAGTTTGGAAAGATTTAGTGAAAATACATATATATCTATAACTATAGATACATATTTATGGAGTTGAAATATTATTCAACTGTTTCGGACCTACAAAAACTAAAACTCTCAAGTAAATAACAAAACCCTGAGTCAATTGTTAATTCCAGGGAAAACAAAGAATTATTCAGGAATTGAAATCTACCCACAGCAAATTATTCAGCTCAATTATAAATAGTATTTAAGTAGTCAAAGTAATATAAACAGTGAATGTGAACACTGGTCTAATCAAAAATTGGGTAGCATACAGTTAAGTGTGACTCAACAAGAATAAGTTCTTGTTCTGAGAAATATGTCATTAGGCCATTTCATCACTGTACAAAAGCAATATAACCAGTGGATTTTTCACACTTGGGACCATGTAGAGCAAAACAAAACATGATTAAAATGAGCACAAGGGAAAATGATGTTATCAAGAGATGGTAGTGAACATGAAATGTTTGCAAGTGCTGTCGACAAAGTGCTACATTACAATAGGCAATGAGAATTTTGAGACCACTATAGTTTCTGTGTATGTGGTCCATGGTTGACTAAAACGTCATGATGCAGTACATGTCTGGAGAGAGAGAGAGCAAATTGAGAACATGCATGTGTATGTGGAGAGGAAGGGAGGACTAGCATAAAAGTGCTAAGTTTTCAGCATTCAACGATGGAAGTCAATAGAAATTATCTAAATTTGATATAATAAAGGGAAGTAATAAAAGTTTATTTAGAAATGTGGAGGCAAGTGCCAGTAAAAACAGCTAAAAGAGGTGAAAACAGTTGTTTCTAATAAGTAGAAACTCGAAGTGAAAAGGTGACAGGGAAGACTTCTAAGTTATCTTGTAGTAATACTTTGATTTTTATAGTAACTACATGTACTCGTTTTTTTAGAAAAATAGAAAATAACTTTAAAAAGACAAAAGACTAGAAAGGAACTAAGAGAAATATTTGGGATTGTTATAAAATAAGAATAATTTCCTTGATATATAAAAAGTTCTTTAAATAAAAAATACTAATGATCCAATTTTAAATGAACAAAGAACATTAAAAAGAAAAAATCTACAAATATTTGAAAATATGCTAATTATACTTATAACAAAAGAAATTCACATTAAAATAATAAAATACATTTCCACACACCTATGCAATTGACAAAGATTTTCAAAACTATTTGCTACTACACAGGGTTGCCAAGAGTGTGTTGAAATAAGAACTCTAATATACTGGGGCAACTGGCTTGAAAATAACTTTGAAATTTTCTGTAATGTACACAAAGAATAAGTATGAGGTACATCAGGGCAGTACCTTTTACAAGTACAAGTAATAACAAACAACTCAAAAGACCTTTAACTCAGAGTGGTTATATTAGTTATGATACTAATAATTAGTAGAATTACTACGCAGTAGCCAGAAACAATGAGAAAGTGCTCCCTGTATTGCTATGGAAAGTTTGTGCAGACATGTTAAAAGAAAAAATGTGAACTCAAGTTTGTATGTTACAGTTTTTGGACAGAAAAGCAAGAGAAAACTTTTTCAGATTTGACTTCATGTACATAAGCTCGGAAAGCATAAGAAATTAGTAGAAGTGGTTTATTGTCTGGCATATAAGCAGCAGTGGCAATTGCACATAGGTGAATGAGACTTTCCATTGTCTATTTTTCATGTAGCTTGAATTTCAAACCATGGAATATGTTACCTACTTAAAATATAATAAAACATGAATAAATAAATAAGAATGAAGTGAAACATATGTGCTGATTTTTAAAGATCTCCATGATATAGTTGATGGAAATCAGACATTTCTTAAGTCTGGTGGAAGGAAAGCCCAATGAGAAGTATTTTCCATTGAGTGGAACTGCCAAGGGCATTTCAAGAATCCTGAAGGAAAGTCAAGGATGGACCCTTTGGAAAGAAGTGGTCCACAATGACCCTGTTGTTGATAAGAAGGAGGCAGAAGATGGGAAAGATAAGAAGGTTGCAAAAGGCTCCTTCTTGAGCCCGAACAAGTTGATTCCTGTGGTCCTGGGAAACACTGGGGGTCTGTGATATTCTACTCTTATGGTCTGTCTTCTAGCAGCGAAAGTGGAGAAAGGAGAATTTATATAAAAACTACAGCAGTCCCAGTGCTGCTGACAGAATACCCAGGCCGCCTTTTTGTTGGGGACTTCAGACAAGTCCAGTAACTCATGCCCCAGTCTGACTAGCACTGAACATTTACTCAGGGCCTTGAGGGGACCCCTTGATTCTCAGATCCCATCTCTGTGAGGAGGTGGAACAGACTTGTCTGGCCCCATAGCCTCATGGGGATATCTGGGAAACATTCAATCTGACTTACATCCGTGGCTGAATTAGGAACATATCTGGCCAAGATCAGCACGGCTCATGTGCTTGACCAGCAACTTTTCTGCGGACCAAACAGAGACATGCTTCCAGTGGCTGCCTTTCAGGATTCTGTGGATACGAGAACAGCCATACCATGATCGTTGCTAATATTTGCTCCTAAGACCTGGCTCTCCATGTCCAAGGGGGCAGCAAGGCACCAAGGGATCATTAAAAAGCTGAATCTTTCCTAGCTTTCTTCAGTCACCCTCCACTCTCTTTGTACTGGGTCTCGAGGAATTTTGTAATCCTTTGTTTTCTATCTTCCTCATGTGTTTGTGTATGTAATGTGCTAAATCAATGATTTCTTCACTTTTCAGGGATCAGAACCACCTAGGGAATCACCTTGGATACAGGCTCAGGATCCTGAAAGTAGCCGAGGGCCCAACCTCTGTGTCTTACCAAATTCACCAGCTAATTGTGATAGGACCAAGATTAGAGAACCACTGCACTAGACTTTTTCAAATGTTGTCCACTTTAATCTTCACTTTCTTAAGAGGTAAATTTTATTTTCCTCAATCAGAAAATAATAGACCAGAGAAAAGTGTCTGGGTTCAAATCTGTCATCTTCTTACTAACTAGATGTATGACCTTTGAAAAAGCACCTCTCTGAACCTCATCTTCATCATTCTTTTCATGGGGATGCAAGGACTCCTCCTCCCCTGTAGGAGCTCTGAGGGCTTAAACAAAACATGTCAAGAGAAGAGATCTGTACCTTGAACAATTGCTAGTCCTCAAAATTGTTATTCCAGTCATGGGTCAAACAACTTACTGGAAACAAAACACTATGTAATAAATATTTTTGAATGGGTACATCTTCAATGATTTTAAAACATCAGATGACATTTGATAAATGGCAGAAAATATATTGACCAATATCTTATTGATTAACTTACCAATGTTTTCATTCGATTTGAAATCTTAAAGATTGCTGGTAGCTCACAGCATCACTGGTAGTCAAAGACTTTCTGTCCTTCCTTCTGTAGAAATTTGTGACTTTCTGCTGCAGAAAGACACTCTCCCATTCATACTCATGACAGTCTTGACAGACATTTGTTTATTCCTCATCAGCAATGTGACAGTTGATAAAATCATAATAAAATCCTTATCTCTGGGAGAGAGACCATAAATGAGCAGATTTTACCTCATCTTGGAAATATTTGACATTCCTTGGATCTGGCAGAAGGAAAGATCAATGAAAAGGAGTTCCCATTCAGTGGGAACTGAGGGCATTCCAAGAATTCTTGTTGGAGAGACAGGGATGCTCCCATTGGGAAGAGGTGGCTCAGGGTAAACCTTACCAGTTCCCTACTTCCTTCCAACTGCTGGGAAAAGGGCTTAGAAGAGTAAGAAAGACAAGAAGATTGTTGGTGGGCCCCTTCCTGAGTCTGAGCAAATTGATTTCTTTAACCCTGGATGGGAGGTGGGGGGAAGCGTGATGTCAGGATCTGTAACCTCCCATCCTCCTGGCCAGCTTATTAGTTCTCATAACAAAGACATCCAGGAGGACTAGATATGAAAGTTGTAGGGACATCGCCCAACAAAAGGAGGAGTGGGCCCTGTGGAGAAACTGGGTGATCTAGCTGATGTCAATTGCCTGTTTAGGAAACGCCTTCTTAAGTCTGGAGGAAAGACAAAGAGGGACAGAGCAGGGCAGGCCTGGACCAGAAAAGCTGCCTCATTTCAGAGAGCCAGCCAAGGAGCACAGATGTTGCCAGTCAAATGCTCCTGAAGACAACAAATACTCCTGAGAACTGCAGGTAATGCCAAGTGATCTTTGCTGTACTTGCACCTAGCTGACTGATTAATCTCAGATCCAAGTTGCTTGGAAAATTCACATCTGCATTTTTCAGTATGATCTCCGGAAAGGTTTTTGTGACCTAGCTAAAATGCTATTGAGTTTTCCCTGTCTTAAGAGTCCCCACAGGAGTCCTGTAAAGAGTTATGTAAATAAATTCAGAAGTGGAGTCACTGGGACAGCATGGACCATCCAGGTATATGATTTGCTATGTGACATGTACAGAGGTAAGGTGCCCTAAGACAGAACTTTTGGAATTAGGACTCTGTTGTCAGTTCTAAGAAAGGTGGTCCTCCTTGAATGGATGGTATATGACATGAAATTGCCTGGGTTGTTTCTCTTATCCATTGTCCATCACTCCCTTTTCCTTATTAGCTGACACCCCTGACACACAGATGTCTGAGGACAAGCAGTATGTTAAAACTGTGTTTACTTGAGAATCTATGACACTTGCTAAAAAGTTGATCTACAGCCCTATAGTAAGGACACTACCTTGGAATAAATGTGTTCTGTGTGCCAGGGACTTTTCTAAGGGCTTTGTGCTTATTCTTTCCTTCAGTCCTTGAAATGATCCTGAGACTCAAAAATTGAATCTGACACTGAAATGAAGTCCCACTGCTAGGAAGTAGTGAAACCTAGATTCAAAACAGGTTGTATCAAAGTCCAGACCTTCTTTTAAGATTTTATTTTTCCTCTTTATTATACTGTGAATGAGCATCTCACAATTTGTTTTTCCATTAACTTGTCAGTAGATGATTGGGTTATTTCTAGTTTGGAGTTATTATATTTGAAACTATTTGTTGTTAAAGCTTTCACAGCTTAATAAATTGACTTGGTTTAGAATTCTGATCAAAAGCATTCTCCTTCATCTTTGTAAGATATTCTTCCATTATTGTCTTCTACCAGAGTTGTTGAGATTTCTAATATCAACCTGATATTGTATTGTTTCTTCATAGGTAATCTAAATTATTTTTTTCATTTTCTCTTAGAATTTTATTTTTATTTTGATGGTCAAAATTTCCACCACTGTGTCCTGTGTTACAAACATTCTGGGTAATTTCCTTGACCTTATCTTCCAGTTTATTAATTCCCTTTTCTGTTGTATTTAATGTGCTGTTAAACTTATCTATTATGTTTTAAATGTTAATGACTGCATTTTTTAAATTTCTACAACTGCTTTCTATTTTTAACCTATTTTTAAAATTCATACTTTTTAATGTGTTGAAGTGTTTTGAAATTCCTTTGCTCATTTAAAACATAGTTATAAATTGTATTTCATTATTTCATTAGCTTAAGCTCTTGGAAATCTAATTTGACTGTAGGTTTCTACTGATACCTACTTTTTTGTGTGTGAATTATCTTCATGTGTGTTTTATGATTTTGAATTAGGAGTGTCCACTTGCCATGATTTTACCACAGGGAATTCTGGCTGAACTGGTTTGAAGTTATGCTACTCCAGGCAGTTTTTGCATTCATATATCTGGAAACCTAAAAATATTGCCAATTTAGGACTCTATTTATGTTAATATATAGATTAGAAAAATGCATAAATTCAAACCCCAAACCAAAGAAAGAGTAGGTCAGAACCTTTTGAACTCATATAGATATCCCAAGAAAAATAGACACATTTTCCTGTCTCAGGAATATTTATTTCACAAGATCACTGAGGATGGGGTCTGTCAAGTGTTTCAGCTTCAGGCAAGCATCTCAGTTTCAATTTCTTGCCTCCCCACCTGCACATACCCATTAAAACCTGAGTCCTTGGCTTATAGTAATTAATAGCTGAATTCTTGCCACCACCCACCTCTCCTATCAATCCAGTTCTTTGTTATTCTTTTGCTAGAGAGCGTTATAGGGGACTCCATTGAGGGTCAGAGAGGCTGTCTGGAGACCCTTGAATCTGAACCTCCAACCCAAGAGACTGAGTAATCAGGTGACAGCAGCTTCTGGACCACCAAGAATGAAACCCAAGCTTCCTTTTCTATCTACTTCTGCTGATTTCACTCACTTTCCATTTGTGGATGAGTGTCGTGACTTCCTCCTCCTCTTCAAGCCTTTTGACAACAGCTGGACTATTTTTTAACCTGTGTCTTCCTGACTCCAGTATGACTGAAAAATAAATGTGCTGTTTTATGTCTCCCAAACCATTTGTTTAGCTTTTCCAGCACAAGAATACATAGATTAGAGCCCCCAAAGTGCCATAATCAAAATTATCTTCACTTTTGGGTAGCCATACTGTATCCATCTCAGCCCACACCTCTATTCTTTAGTGTGTAGGGGCCGCAGATCAGGTCCCATCTCTTTGAACCGTTTGTCAGAGTAGTGAGTCAACCCATTTTCTGACCCAGTGGGATAACCATTTTGGATAATAGACCTAAATCAAAAGCAAAGGGCCTTGTTCAAATGCCAGTTATGTCCCCAGTTTGGTCAAGGCGATCCTCTGCTTGCCCCAGGAAGTTTTGAAGCAGGGTCCAGCTGCCTTGCCTCCTTCCCATCTGGCTTCCTTCCAGTTTCATCTTGTTTTCAGCAGATTCATGCCCCTAGTACATGCCTTTCTTTTCTAACCCTGCTACTTAGAGCCCATCAGAGCTCTTTTTGGGGAAGCTATGAAGGAGCAGACACAAAAGTCAGGATCCAATCCATTTTTCAAGCTAATCTTGGCATTCTGTAAGAAAAGTATTTTGGAACCAGATAGACTTGAGCTTGAATCCTGGCTTAGTCACTTACCAGTTATTATGAACAGGTGATTTAACTTCCTTGAACTGTCCTTTTCTGTAAAAGGAAGATGGTTAAACATAGCTCAAAGGTCCTGTAAGATAAAACAAAATCAAGAAAGTACACTGCCCACCACCACATAGAGAAAGCTCCATAGGAATGAGTTCCCATCTTTTTAGCTCCACCAGCTAGCTCAAATTGCTGGCAACAGGACTAGCAGATTCCAGGTTTGAGAACTGGGAGCTGGTGGCCGATGGTGCATGTGGGGTAGACACTAGGTGTTTCTTTTCCTCAAGTGACCAGAATGTTCTCTATGGGGCCAGGAGCTTTGAGGAGCCCAGCCAGTCAAAAATGAGCTGCCCCAGAGTCCTGTATATAGTAGAGGTCACCAAGGCACCCATGCCTAGTCATATCAGGACTTTGAACACGGCTTGCCTGTAGTCCTGCTAAACATTGCAAAGGAAAAGAAAATTCCTTTAGGTTGTGCTTGTGACCTTTGAACTTGTTATATTCAAAGCCATAAGGCTAGTCCACTAGGCTATAAAAGTTTCTCATTCCAACAGGTTCTCCCTGTAGACTGTCCTTGACATCTACCTCATACCTACGTTGAACCAGAGGCCACCACCATGGTGCGTAATCAGCATGGAACCTGGGAGATGGAGAGTAATGACAACTTTGAAGGCTACATGAAGGCCCTAGGTAAGTCCCTCCCAGTGGGGGAGTGAGGGGTACTCAACCAGGATTGTGGTCTGGCTCTCTAGATAATGCCACTGTGGAGTTCCACAGACGTGTGCAAATCTTCACTCCTCACCGACTAGCTGCCTAACAGCAGGCAAGTTAAACAAATTCTCTGAGGTTCAGTTTCTTTGTCTGAAAGTTGGGAATAATAATAAATGAAATAAATGAGATTATCTAGAATGTTCTTAGCCTTGTTGCTGGCACAGTAAAGACATATTGAATGGAGGATACAGACACACGCACATATATACATACATATATATACATACATGCATTTGAATACACAGACATGCACACACAACGTAAAGTCAAACGTGAAAAAATAATGCAGACCCTGAGACCTGTCTTCAATCATTACAGCGCCTATCTGGGCAAGTAAAAGGGATCCAGTATCCTGTCTCCACACCAGAATACTCACATGGATGTCCTTATAGAAATGCCTCAGCCAGAATTACCTTCTAGTATGGAGACAGGACAGATGATACCATTCTCCTGCCTAGGGAACAGGAACTTCAGTAATAGAAGACAGGTCTCAGGTGTTTAATCACAAGTAGCTATGGTGGATCTGTCCCTCTGTTTAACCAGATAAAAGCAAACCAGCTGCTCTGTACAAATTCCTCCACACCTACCCTGCAAGGCCTTGCAACCTTGACAAATCAATGAAGCTTGCTTGCCTTGCCCTTCTGAGCATGAGGTCCTTGGCATTTAGGAAAAACTGAGGTGGAGAGCTCTGTGAAGAGTGGGATATGTAAGCATCACTAAGCAGAGCTCCATTCCCTGCTGAACAACCTCTTTTCTTGTAATTCCAGCACAGAGACATTCTCTGTGAGCCTGGCTGCTGGTTCAATGTGGAAGGAGAGGTACCTATTGCAATGTGGGTCTGGGTGACAAAGTGGTTTTGTCACTATCCAATGATACATACCGGCCTCCCCACATGACTTGGCTGCCTGCCTCAGCAGAGCCACACGTCATGGCAACCTTTGAGTTCACCCCAAGTTATAGAAGTCATTAAGTTTTCAAAGAGAGAGTGCCAAGGGTCACTGTACCTCCTCTCTTGCCTTCTAGACACCTGATGCTTCTGAGGCACTAGACTTTTACAGGGAGGAAAGCAGTTGGTAAATTCTTTTACCTGGAAGAATTTAACATGTCCTGAAATTCTCTTTCAGGTTGGATCACAGGAATAAGCCAGGGGTGGGAAGAGTTGTCTTTAACTTAAAAGGTAGACCAAGGAGTGCATATTTAAAAATAAGGTCCTAGCACTGTGACAGACTCCTGGGCCAAAGTCCAGTAACACACCCTGAGTGAGGCCAGAACAGCACATAGCTGGGGAATCACTTGATTTCCCTACCAAAGCTTTAGATGTAGCCTGTGGAAGTCAGGGACTGTGCCAGCTGAGGCTGACCAAAGTCCAGCCTCTATTCTAAGGAGCTTGACCAGTGCAGACAGTCAAATTATAACCATGTACAAGTGGTGTCCCTGTTTTTTACTACAGTGTGACAGATCTCCCAAAAATGCAGTGACTTAAAACAAATACAGCCATTTTATTGTTGTCTCTCAGAGTTCTGGGGGATTGACCACTGAGGCAGTGCCTTCCAAGGAGCTCTTGGCCAGCTGTAGCTGAATCCTGGCTAAGGCTGGAAGCATCTAAAAAGGCGTCCTCAACTTCTCTGTTGCGGTTGGTGTTAGCCAAGAGCAAAACCTCTGCTGGGGATGTCAGTATCTGTCAGTGTGCAGTGTCCCGGTGCTGTCCTTCCTCATAGCTGGGTTACGTCCAGAGAAAGAAGAGGCAGAAGCTGAATGACCTTTTGTGACCCAGACTCAGAGATCTCATAGCATCACTTCCGTTGAACCCCATTGACTGAAGCAGTGATGAGCCCGCACTCATTCAAGGAGAAGGTACTTAGGCCACACCTCTCAGTAGGGAAGTAGCAAAGTTACTTGTAAAAAGGGCACATAGGATGAGAGGTATTGCTGGAGCCATTTAAGAAAACAGAATCTATCAGAGGGAAGACTGAGTGATTCTATCTCTTGGACCTAAAAGGACTATAGAACAATAGTAACAAGAAATATGTTGTGAAAGGAACTATAAAACAAAATCCTGAGTACTCATGGGCAGTGGTTTTGAAGGAAAGAAAGACATGGCACAGACAAAATTGGAGTCCACCATGACCTGATGGTCATGTGCAAAGATTGGGCCAATAAGAACTGGTGTAGGCAGTAGGAATAAAAGGAGTTGTACTGTCTGAAGGTGAGACTGGAAAGGCAACAGGAAAGAATCCTGAAGGTGATGTGCCATCAACACTCACTCTGGCAAATGTGAATGGGTGAATAGACATCAGAGATTGTCAGGGTACTAGAGAGGCTATGCATTGATCCTGGGCAGATGAGGAGAAGGTGCTGAGAAGGGTGGACAGGGCTGTATGAGGGGATGCCTAGAATGAAAACTTGGAGACTGGCTGGAGCGAGTGAACATAGAAAATGAAACATCATCATGTAACTGCAGGATGGGAGCAAATGACAAAAGGCGTGTGTCTCAAGACATCTCAGTTAACGTTAGATTTAGACATTTATTCTAGATGTTTAAATATTAGAAATAATTAATTTCTCTTTGTTCACATAAGAAAATAAGATTAACTTATATGAAGACCATTTGCATTTAAATCAGCATACATAGGTTACAAGAGCAGGGGCTAATGCAAAAAGTGCTAGTGATCTCTGGAAAATCCCAACAAGATTGGGTAGTTTTAGAGGCTGAAGTCAAGCAGCCCCCACTTGAGTGGTCTCTGACAGGAGATATTTCTTGAAACACAAAGTTTAAAATTCTGTCCTGATTAAATGGACTGACTAGCATCAGAGGAAGAGCTGTACATGCACAAATGATTCTCAAGCTCTGATAAGCATCAAACTCAAGCTTTATATATTCATTTAATTTAATTAGCTCCCTTCTCAGCTAACGCTCTGAGCACCTACAACAGGCCAGGAAGTGCTCTGGGCACTGGCAATACGGTGGCGATCAAGGCAACAAGTTTCCTGTCTTCATGAAATGTTCATTCTGGTAGGAAAGAGTGTAAATAATTAAAGATGGCTTCAGTAGTGGTGATTGATTTGAAGAAAATAAAAACAAATTCTGAGTGGAGAATATTCGTTGGTCAGGGAAGGCGCTCAGGGAGGTGACAACGGAGCTAGAGCTTAAATACTGAGTAGTATTCCAGGTACAGGGACAGCAAGTACAAAGGCTCTGCTTGTGTCTAAAAACATAAGAAGGCTGGTTTGTTGGGGGTGTCGTGAACAGGGGGAGGTCAGGCATTATGATGGGAAGACTTCACCTGTCTTATTTGTATTCTGTAAGGATTTCTATGGTTACAGTATGGTGAATGAAGCATGGGAAGACTGGAGCAGGGAAACCCAAAACAGGGAAGCTACTGTTTTTTTCAGGCAAGAAATGATAGTGGCTTGGTCTAGGGTTGTGCCCAGGAAGCAGAAAAGATATACTGAACTTATATTTGGAGATAAATCTGACAGGCTCACAAATGAAGATCCAGTAAGAGAGAATGAACTTGGCTTCCAGGCATAGGTCTGAGTAACTGGGAAGATGGTGATCCCCTTGGCTGAAATGGGGAAAACATGGACAGGAGTAGGTTTGGACAGGGGTACTGAGCATGGGGGAAGGTATTAAGAATTCTTTTTTGCATATTTTTATTTCAATGCCCAGCACACATCCAGGTGGAGAATTAAAATTGATATAGTTATATAAGATATATGGAGGAGTGCTTTCCACTTTATGGGATGAGGAATCTGAAGCCTGCAAATGTGGAGGAACTTGTCTGGGGTCACCTATCCCTGGGAAACGGCATTACTCACGTGAAATCCCATTCTGTCTGCTTTTAACACTGAGGCTCTTTCCAGGGCACAGTTCTAGGTGCCTGTAGTAAGCATGGGGGTGGGGGTGGGGGTGGGCAAAGAACTTAGTACTGAGAAAAGTTTTTTAGGATGGGGACATTTAAAGTAGACAGGCAGCACCCTCAAGAAACTTGCAAGAGAATCACTCAGTGCCCCCAGATAAAAATGAGTGAGTGATTAGATGGCTGGTTGATTGGCTGACTGGCTGACTAGATGCATGCAGACATGCATAGATGCATGGATGCATGGATGGACAGATAGACATCTGATGACCCAAGGGTAGATCAGTTTCACAAAACGTGGATTCCTATTGGTACTCACAAAGTCAATGAAGCTATTGTATACCTTGTGAAGTCTACTTGAGCCAAATGCTATCTGGTGGGCCTTTTCAAACAGGGAACATGGTGGGGATAGAAAATGTTCAAGTGACCTTGGGGCTCCCCTTACATGTGTTGGCAGCACGTCCACCATGACCCCCATCCTCCCTGACCCCCATCCTAAAGGAGAGTACTAGACTAGGAGTGGATGCATTCCAGGTCTCCAGCTCACCTTTGCTGGATAGGGGAGGTTGTCAACATATTTGGAGATATCCGGATGGGAGTGAATGGAGGAAGCGGGCAGGGCCAGACCAATTCCTCTCTCACCATGTTATTGGGGAGGAAATGACGTGGAAAGAAAGGAGAAGATAGCTCTTCTACTCTGCTCTTCAAATGATAAAGAGTGCTGATGATTTGAGAATTAATCAGTACAGGTTCAAAGTCCAAGAAGTTGCACTTGGAATGAGTCTCAGATTTCATCGGATGAATACATATGCATTTCTGCTCTTTAATTTACAAAGAGTGCCTGCCCTTTTAACCTGCAACTTTAACTTTTTTCACCAGCACATTACAAAGCATTTTAATGTTGAGTAGCATACTCATAATTCATCTTTATGACTTGCATTGTTCAAAATGCAGTTATGAAAGTATCCTTTGATAAAGTCATTTCAGTGTTTCTGTTTTCTTCTGCAGCAGCGACAAGCCACATACATTATTCAGAAATAGCTTGCCTTTGGACCTTTTCCTCTGAGATAGACATTCATTTCACCTGGCTATAAATCAGGCCCAGAGATACCTTTAATCCAGAAAAGCAGATAAAACATACTTGATAACCCTGGTGTTAAAATACCGTATCAGGAAAATCATTTTCTCTCAAAGTACAAAGAGGAAGTGTTTTGTAAGCTGCGTGTGTACACATGTATTCTACAGTCGCAGTTAAACCTTTCCTTTTGATTAGAAATATCACGAATCTACCAACAGAGCATTTGGCTCCCTTCCCTGGGGTGGAGCAGAGGTGACATGATTAACTAGTCTGTGCAACGTGAAAGGGTGGCCAAGGGGCCAAGTCATTTTTCAATCTGAAGAGGCAGGGATGCTTGATTCCATTTGCATAGCGCCCCTAATAAGATTTCCCCGATCCCAGTCAGAAAGATTGACTAGGGGTGGTGTTTCCAGGACAAACCAGTTCTCTCAGCAATAAGCATTTTTAGCTATGATCTACCTCGCTAAGCAGCCGGGGACAAGCAGTCATTTTTGTTAGGGGAGTTTTAGTGAAGAGTGATAAATAGAACGTATTTGTAGACAAACTGTTGGAGGCTCTCACTGAGCAGGGTTTAACTCTGAGCCTACCACTTAAATTTTCTAGGCCTTGATTTCCGCATCTGGGGAACAAAAACAAACCCCAGAGCACTCTGGTTCCAAATGTTTCTGTCATTCCCAATTCTTCCTCAATCATTTTGCCTGGAACCTTCCCCTTTTGTTTCATCTCATTAATATGAGACACTAGTTTTCTTCTCCCAGCTCTTAACTGTGGTTCAGTAACATGGTCGGGCACAGCCTGGACCCCAGTGAAGAGCACTAGAGCAAAAGCTGAAGTACTTTCTACCTGCTGGTCAAACCATGGCGTGAAGAAGCTGATATCCAGAGAAACATTGGGCAAGGCTGGATAAAGTGCCGTGTGGCAGACCTGGGCCACATGATGAGTGTATTGCATGTATATGCATACATGCATTCTGTTTGTTTCTACAGAGTCCAGGGTTCTTGGTGAGGCAGAGGGCCTGGAGATGCATAATATGACCTAAATGTTTCACTTGGAATGGAAGGCTGATCTGGTCACTGTTTGACCTGAACAGAAAAGACCATGAAGTAGAGACCGATCAATGTGTATAAATACATACAAGTTCACTAGCCCTTGCAAAGCATTTATCATCATTTGAACTGAATACGTACATAAAGAACACTCTAAGATGAGCATTTTTTCTCCCATTTTACTGTAAGAAAACTGAAGTTCAAAAAGGGAAGGACTTCCCTAAAGTCACATAGCTGGGAAATCAGGCAGAGTTTGTACCTAGACCTGACTCTCCCTTACTCTTTTATACTACCATACTACTGTGTACGGAATCACTTGGAAGGCTTGTAAAAATAAGCAGGGCCTACTTCCCTAGAGGTCCTGGGTGGACCCCAGAGCAAGTGACACAGCCTCTCTGAGCCAGTTCTCTTGTAGGTTTGTTGAGAGAATGAAATGAGTGACATTTTCCAAGAGAGGTGTCCACCATGGCTCTCCTCTTGGTTGGTTCTGAGGTGTGTCTTAATCACCCCTATAAATATTACTAAGGACCCACAGAGTGTGGCCCCAAGATTTATCTTACCTAAAACTCAAACCCCATGTTCTCTCTTTGACTTTTCTAGGGAACACCTTGATCCTTTGAGCTCAAAACCACCATTTGTTCCTCCCTCAAACAATCCCTCTACACATCAGTCTAGTTATCAAACACTTGCTATTGCTGTTTCAGCTGTGCATGCTTAGACAAGTCACTTAACCTCTCTGAGACTCTATGTCATCACTTATAATATGAGCAGTAAGTGCTTAAACAGTGACTTTCAAGATTTCTAAACTTTTTTCCAAAAAGCCCCATATGAGAAAATCTATGATCTAAAACCACCCAGAGATTTTGGGTCTGGAGTAAGTTACAAAAATATGCAGTTTTTGCATTTTCTCAGATGATGCTAATGGACAGCTTGGGGACTCACGGTGGATTCTTAGCCATAGCAGTCTTTCCACAAACAGTAGGTAACAACAGATGAGGAGGGCACTGACATTCATGCACCAGCTCATACCAATTTAAATGCATTTCTTTTTTTTAACTTAGAATATGGTATGTTACCTCCTAGGATACCTAATGTCACTTGAAATTATTCCCTATGATAAAAGCTGACTCTCTAAAATTAGGTTCTAAAATATCAGTCAAGGTCTTTCCCCGTGAACATGTGATTCTGTTGTGTCCAAGGAGTCAACTTGGATTTCTTCTTGGTACATTGAAAAAGGGGGTGATAGTGACCAGCAAGGGGTTCAGAAGGAAGTGGGTCTGAAAGGAAGTGAAGACAGAGTGAGAGAAGTGATACTTGGTTACCATGGAAGGCAGAGAAGCAGTGGTGGCAGAGGTGATAAATCTCCAAATTGATAGGAACTCTCTGAACTATTGAAAAGAGCTAGTCTTTCTCCTGGACACACTAGTATTAATCCCCTATCAGACAGCACAGCATGCCATTTAATCATCTACCTACCATAGAGGTTAAGCTAAAATTCTCAGAGAAACAACACTCAAATCTGATGTGTCCTTACTCCTGAAGTCACCATTATCCTTGGAGTATAATAGAATTAATCTTAATGTTTTTGAAACCTTCCATTTGACTTTCTAAAAAGTAGCAAATATCTAGATTGGCATCCAAAGATATCTGAGGAATTCACAGCATATCAGAGTCAATGATTTGACCAGAGAACAAAAGGTTAATGACATTTGTTGCAAGTTTAGAAATTTTAGCAGTCCCAGAGTATCCTCTCTTCCTAGACCTATTCCACAGGATAGCAACTTTTTGGCTTGGGTGACATTATGTGACAGAGGCCATTAGTGGGCTTACACTTAGCTTCTTAGCATAGGACAAAGAGTTTAGAAATGAAACACTGCTAAAGAAGGGGAAACTCCCTTTTACTTACTAACAGTTTATAAGAAATGAATAAGATTTCCTTGACAGTAGTAAGGCCAAGAAAAGATGGACGTAGAGCAAATATGGCAAAATCTTAATTGTTGTTGAATCTGGATGATGAGTGTATGGAGTTCCTTGTACTCTCATCTCTACTGTGGTTTATTAAATTTTTCACAATAAAAATACAGCTATTCAACTCAAAAACAACAAAATAAATCTTGAGTGAGTGTTTAGTATGTGTCTGGAATCTGTACTGAGGACCCAAGACTAAGGCCTAGCTAAGTGAAAAATGGAAGTAAGTATTCTTCTCTACTATTGGTATTAACAGAGGTTCCATCTTAACTCATGATCTGGACTAGCGGTTTTCACAGTCTTTTGTCTTTTAAACTATGATGTCTTTCATCCTCCTCTCAGGAGGAAATCTATTGTGTCAAATAGAATGGAACTGTGGGGGCAGTATGTGGTGTGTATATGTTGTGTATGTGTTTCATGTGTGTGGTGTGTGTGATCTATGCGTGTGGTTATATATGTATATAAAATGTGTGTAGTCTGCATTTTGTGTGTGAGGCAGGTGTACATGGTATAATGAGGTATATGGGGTGTATGTGAGGTATATGTATATATGTATGCTGATACTTGCATGTGAAATCTATGTGTGGTATGTATGGTGTGATACAGCTATATGTGGTATATATGGTGTGTGTGTGGTGAGGTAGGCATGTGTGGTATGTGTGATGTGTGTGCATGATATATGTGATGTATGTACATATGTGTGATGTATGAGAGACAGAAAGAGGGAGTATTGTACACACATCAGGCATAGCTCAGGGATGAGCCCTGCCTACTTCCATCCTCTCCTACCAGGGCTCCTGGGGAGACCCTAGTTTCCCTACAATTGGTCAAGATGCCTAAATGGCCATGTGCAAGACAACTCTTGTTTACCACTTAAGTAAAGAAATGTGCCTGCCCATGATCTGTATCTCTGGTCCCAGCTGTTTGGCCTTGTTAAAGAAATGGATGAGCCTAGCTGAGCTCATCATAACCTCCGCAATTCCCGTTGCCAACAGATATTGATTTTGCCACCCGCAAGATCGCAGTCCATCTGACTCAGACGAAGATCATTGATCAAAATGGTGATAACTTCAAGACGAAAACCAACAGCACATTCCGCAACTATAACTTAGATTTCACCGTTGGAGTGGAGTTTGACGAGTACACAAAGGGCCTGGACAACCGGGATGTCAAGGTACTAACCTGGGCTTGCTATATGGCTTCACATGGGTAAAAATGACAGGAAGAACACAGGAGAGAGGTGAAGAGAGGGGGCCAGAAGGGACCCCATGATGCTGGTGATGAACAGTTCTTGAAAGCCGAGCAGGGAGAGGGCTCTGCACCCAGCTCATAAGCTCGGGAGAGATGAAGAATGCTGAGCTTTCCATATATGGGGTGGGAGGCCAATTCCTATACTGACTTGGAGCTGCAGGCAGAGTGAAGAGGGCAAGTGGTTTGTCCCAAGGAGGACCGATCACTTGGCCAGCTGATGGCACAGCTTTGTGAAAGGAGCAGCCCTGCTTAGCCCAGCATTACTGTGGATGAGGCCTCATGTTGCTCAGTTTTTTTCTTTTCAAGAGATTTTGAGAATTCAGATGTTTTTGTATGAAATGCTTCTATTTTAAAGCATCCACTGATTTTCTTTGCTTTTAGAAAAATCCTGTGAAAATCAAACAAAAAAGTAAATTACACAAAGTCAGGGTTTCTCCAGTCCCAGTAATTTCGAGAAGTCGCAGGTAATTTTGTGACTTCTGTCTCAACATCACCTTCACTCATAGGACACAGTTGAGGAACTCCTCCATGCATCAGAAATCCAGACTTCTAGCTGCTTGCACTGTTTGCATATAAGTAGGACCCTGAAAGTGAGCAGATACCCCTGAGTACAAAATAAGACATCTCAAAGCCAAGAACTTGCATTTGCAGAAAAAGTGTCCCCATTCCCAGAAGTTGTTTGCAAATAAGGCAGAGAATGGTAGTAGCATGAAAATGGTGGGAAAGTGAGAGGATGGCAGGATGTAGCACCAGGTCTCCTGTCCTCCAGTTATTCCCTGTGCTAGCACAGCCCAGTGACCCATCCTCTGGATGTTCATGCACATACTCAGTGCGCATGTTTTGGTTTTCCTAATCAAATTACATTTGGTCAGTTTTCACAAATAGAAATGCGAGATAATTCAATCTTAGTCATATTTAAGGATTTCCCCAAGCCAATTTTTGTATCATCCAAGAACCCCAAGGGTTACACAGTTATACCTGGGGAGATTTTCCAGTCTGTCATTTAGTATGGTGGCCATTGACTGCTCAGTGGTCATGTCCATGCTCAAACCGGTAGGTACCTTGAATATTTATAGCACTCAGTCCCTCAGTGCCCATACAATCACCAGGACCTCTGTCCTGGCTTCCAAGCTAAGGGAAGGTGAGGTTGAATATCCCATCCTGAGGTATTCTTGTCCTCGACACCCCCAAACAGGGCTAGCTCCTTGGGGTGCCACGGGGAAGCTAAACTCCAACCTCTGTACTTCCTTTTTCAACACAATCTCCCCACTCCCCAGATTTTGTCCCTGGTGCATCCAGAAGCTCTTTCAAGGGCAATGGGCTCAACCTCTCCCAAAACATGACAGGAATTCTGACTCTTCTAGAAACTTACCTTTCGTGATCATGACTTTAGGGCCCATTTCATTTCTCAGTCATGTTGCCCTACGGCGTTGATCATCTCAGTCATCAAGTCAAGGTTGGATCATATTTAGTGCTCCTTTCTAAAAAAATGGGAAATGAAAAGCACTTAAATGCTTCTATCAGAGCAGTCTTGGCACGAGAGCCCAAGCTTCGAGCCTGGGAAGGTCCCCTGTAGAAACCCTTCCTGAGGGGTTGATGAATCGGCAAGGCTTTTCTGAACTGTGTGTCTGAAAGGCCAATTCATCAGACACCAGAACTGATAGGGAAATTTGTGTCAGAAATTTTATATCACTCTGTTATTCTAACCAAATGAGTCCAAAATGATTCATTTTCCCTTTCTTTTAGTTTTGGGTGTGGTCTATTGAAAAGCAGGCCTGTTCTCCCTGACTCATTCTTTTACCACCTTTGGTGGTAGAGAACTCATTCTTCCTGAAATCGGTCATGTTCTCTGGCCCTTCCTGACTCTTCTGCCTCTCCACCTTCTACTCTCCTGCTCCTTTGAGGCCTATTCTCTCCCCAGGAACTGTTCTTAGCCCTGAGAGATAATCCCTTTCCACTTCTTGACTCTCTGCTTTTCCTGCAGCAAATAAGCAAAAGATCACACACACACACACACACACACACACACACACACACACACACCCCAGTGGGGCTGAGATGTACCCCAGAACAGTTTGCCCAGTCTCCAGCATAGAACTGTTCGCACGAGAATCACACACAGAGCAGGTGTCTCCGGGACTGCCTGCTTCCTGTAATTTGACTGGAGCCTTTCAGCTGGAAGGAATGACCGGAAGTGACAGGGAGTCCATCTCTGATGGATTTCTATTGCCCACACTTAGTGGCATGTCTGATTGTTCACACAAGCTGCATGTCTATTTAGTGTGTGTGGTGTGCATATGTGTGCATGTGTGTCTGTGTGCACATGTATGTGTGCACACATGTGTGTCGTATGTCTTGTGCATGTATGTGCTTCTGTGGAGCACTCCTCATGCTCTTATCCTCCAGCTTCCGTACTGTGGTCGCCTTCACAAACTTCTTCACAAAAAACTTCCAGCTCAGCAGTTTGGATGAAAGGTGTGAGGGTGGGGTTGCAGCAGCAGCCTGCAGTGCCCTACCGTACCCAGTCTATGCCATCCCATCCCGAGCAGGAGCAATGAAACTACATTGATCAGGAGATCAACTCCACTAGGGGCCAGGGACCCCCTTCTTCCTCACTGAGGGTCATATATGTTCCTAACTTCCCACCCTGACCTGTTTCTTTTTTGTTGTTTATTTCTAAGAGGATATAAAGCCACTTTCGAAAAATAAACAACCCACCCCAAATAAAATTTAAAAAAAGAATTGATATTCATGCAATGGACTCTAATGCAAAGTTCTCACACAAATGACAATATGGATGAACTTAGAAAACACTGTGTTAAGTGAAAAAAACAGACACAAAAGACCACACATTGTGTGATTTATATAAAATGTCTGAAATGAGCAAATCCATAGAGACAGAAAACAGCTGTCAGAGGGCAAAGCAAAGGGTAGTGACTATTAATACACACGGCATTTCTTTTGTGGGCAGTTAGTATATTCTGGATTTAGACAGCAGTGATGGTTTCACAGCCTTGTGAACACCCTAAAAATTACTGAATTGTGTACTTTAAAAGGGTGAGTTTTATGGTATGTGAATTATATCTCACTTTAAAAAATAAGTAACTGAGCAGACAGAACAGGCAGGGAAAAACAGATACAGATCGTGGCAGCTAGAACCTTTGACCTTTGATATCTTGAGAGCTCAGGCCCATACGTCTCCTCTAGGAGGGCGTCCACCTCAGGAACTATCTGAGGGGAGCATGGATGGCCAAGGAATGACACCTGCAGGAGGCTAAGTGTGCTAGAGAGGGCTTACAAATGTTAAGTGTCCTTCAGTGCTCTTAGAGAACTGTTAATCTAATTAAAAAAAAAAAAAAAAAAAAAAAGGTTTTTTAAAACTTATTTGAGCACCCCTGGTGGCCTAGAAGTTGATTATATCATACATAGTCCACATGCATACCAGTGTCCCCCAGCTCAATGCCCAGAGCCTGGTGGGAACAACCCAGAAGAAAAACTAAATAAAAATAAAGTGCTTCTTCCTCCTCTCTCTTCCTGCCTGCCTGCTTACTCCCCTTGTTCCTGCCTGCACCTTCCTTTAAAAACTAAACTAAACTAAATTTACTTTGGAATAATTCAGATTTACAGACAAGTTGTAAGACTACAACACAAAAATCTGTATACTCTTTACCAAGAGTTACCTATTGCTAACATTTTGTCCCATTTTCTTTCTTATTGGTGCCATCTCTCTCTCTATGTTACCTATATTTTTTCAAAATAAACTGATGTACTTCTCCTAAATAATTCAGTATGTATTTCTAAGAATTTAATATATTCTCTTATATAACCACAGGATAATTATCAGTTTCTGTCAGTTTAACTGATAAAGCACCTCTCTCTAATTCACCATAAAGCACTGTTTTTATAAAGTTTATTTTGGACACCATCATGGGGGTATTCTCGATGTGTATCTAACTTCCTATTTTAATTCCCTGCATGTGCACACACTCTCAGAACACTCTCCCTCTTTGTCCCTGACTTAGAAGCAATGTTTCTTCTTTCTTTTGTTTCCATCTCCTCAACCTCAAATTTTTTCAGATTGAGTCACTTTTTAAAACCTCCCCTGAGACACAGAAGAGAAGCACCAACTAAAAGCACTTTGTGACACTTTATTTTATTTGACTATTTTCCTTAATTTTTGTTTTCAGTAGGAATAAGGCTATAATACTATAGGTATTATTTTGGTTCTTTGGTAAGCAATTTATTTTAGGGTCAGAATAAATTTTAGTCTTGCTACTTAATATTAGGACATGTACTAACATTGTTCTCCTTTTACGAAATTTGCTAAGCACCTACTACATGCAAATACCAGGCTAGAAGCTATTAATAAAGTAGCAAATAAGATGCCCTTTTATACCACATGAAGAAGCAGAGAAGTAAAGGGACAGTTGCCATCCTGTGTCCATATTGATGGACATATGTGCACTTGGTTCCCATTTACTCCCCCAGGTGATTTTACCTCAATACTCTGCTTCGACAAAATTATTCAGTCATAGATTCAATAACACTTACTCCCCATGTGCTGTCACTGTGCTGAGTCTAGGTTATAGAAATGTACAACTGAAATGCATGGAGCTTATTGCCTACTAAGGAAGGCAGACATAATTCATTCCATATGTACCAGATGCCCGTCATGTATAGGGAAATGTAGGCTGAGAGGTTAAAAGGCACTGTCTTGCCCAAATAGAAGTAAGTTCTTTCTCACCTATTTGGGAGGGAATACAGAGTCCAAAGCCCCAGACCGTCATTTTGCTCTCCAGGGACAATCACTGTTGTAGGGACATAGGGAAAATTCCCCCTCCCTCTGAGGTTCTTCTCAAGTTGGTTGAGCAAACAAATTAATTATATCAGATAAGATTAGTGGGAGAAAAGGCCAAATACAATGACATACTTATATGGCTATAAATTCTAAGATAAATGGGTCAGACCAAAGGCATATCCTGTGCCAAGGAAGGACTGGTTTGTCAAGGAGAGAGGATGGGGTTGTCACATGAGGGGATGACTTCACAGGACAAAACTTTGCCTCTAGTACTGCCTTAAGACAGGTTTCTCTGATTAAAAGTTTATTTCTGAAGATCACCCTATATGTAAGCAATCTTTATTATTTAAGATAATGATAACACCTCTTGAGACCAGCAGGTGACCTTTAGCTCTACATATTAAGTGATACACATTGGACATCTTGGACATCTTAGTCTGGATATCTTGGATAAAGGTCTATCTTACCATTTGGGGAGACCCATCCCACACTATTAATGTTTTTTTGCCTCCTTGCAGAGACATGAACAAATATGCATGTCTGTACATTCCCCCTTGCTTCATGCGCATGACCCCTTTTCTTGCTTTTGTAGCTTAACTATCCACTGTGGAAACTGTTTTTCTCCATAAGTATAGAACTGCCTCCTTTCAGAGGCTGCACAGCAGGGATGAACCATGCCATATTTAACCAGCTGCCCACTGACAAATTTATGAGACTTCCAGTCCTATGCTGAAACAATGCTGTGATGTGTTGGGGAATAAAATTGAACATAAAATATATAACATGATCAAGGTCAAATATTTATTTTAGGAATAGGTAAATTTAACAATCTGTAGAAAACAGATTTTTATTAAAAAAAAACCCAAAAAACAAAAAAAACCTCAGACCTTAATATACAAGGTACAGTGAATTTTTTTTTAAAAGCACAGGTCAATTTACCACCAACTGGGTTTATAAGATAGAGAGGAAAATAAATGTCTAGTACTTAGCATAATATTGTTCATAATATGGTTTACACATACTTGGAAGAAAACCAACTAGCATCAGGGTCTTCCCTGAGGAAGGTCAGCCTGCCACAGAACAACTGCTGGTGGGAATGACATCATCATCTCAGAAGTTACCTGTGAGAGCTGAATTAGAGCACAGGGCTGGCCCTAGAGGACCACCTAGGGGTGGTACAGACTGTCCCAAGGCAGGTGCCAGGAGCAGCAGAAGTGGCTTGTGGTAGTGTCATTTGTAAATATGTGCACAGGACTTTGAGCCTCTTGGAGTTCAGCAGACTTCTGACTTCCCCAACCTGCTGGACAGACCAGCCCAGCTGTCCAGCTCTGTGTCTCTGCTGCTGCCCCTGTGTTTCTGACCAGTTGGCTTTGTTGCCTGAGGAGAACCAGAACTAGAAGCAGGACCACCCTCCTGGTTCAGTTGACAGGCTGGCACTGGGGTCATCTGAGCAACCCCTACTTTATCTGGTATCTTCTCTGACTTGATTCTTGCCTCCAGTGGGCAAGTGCTCACAATGAGCTTCCTGCAGGGAAAATTCCCCAAAGTAGAATTTCAGGTCAAAGAGCAGAACCACGTTACATTTTGAAAGGGAATATAAAATTTCCCTAAAAACCAAACCAAACCATGTTCATACTGATTTATATATCCTCCGCCATGTATGAGGGTACCTGCTTCTCTATACCACCCACCCCCAGGTGTTATGAGACTCTTTGGTCTTTGACCATATGATGAATTACAGACGAAAAACAAGCAGCCTTATTTAGCATGTCTGTCTCTTATTAGAGCAAGGTTGAATATCTTATGTTTAAGGGCTGTCTGCTAGGATTTTTTTGTTTTTGTTTTTGGTTCATTGGTTTCTCGCTAAGCTGCTGGTTCATGTCTTTTGTGGAATTTCCTATTAGGTTAATTGTATTTTTCTTATTGATTTACAGGAACCTTTTATCTGTAAAGAAATCTGTCTTTGTCTAATATGTGTTACAATAATTTTTTCTCAATCTGTTATTTCTTGACTTTGAGGTATTTCCCCTTCCAGAAATTTTCATCATGATATATAGTCAAATTCATCATATCCCCACAACTGCTTTAGAATGCTGTCTTTACCACATGGTAAAATGGAAGAGGAAAATTCCTTAGAAGAGAACAGAACCAGCCTTAAGATAAGCCAGTTTGTCCAGTATGCAGGGAATGGTGGAGATGAGATTGAGAGGATCTGGGTTTGGCTGCATTAGAGGGCGTTGTCCTGTGGTGACCAGGAGCTCAGATGGTGGCAGGGATTGTAGCTGCTGGGTGGGGATTGTTGCCTTCCAATCAAGGCCAAACACTTGATCTGTCCTGGGAATCTGTCATTGCAGTCCCTGGTCACCTGGGAAGGTGATGTCCTTGTGTGCGTGCAAAAGGGAGAGAAGAAGAACCGAGGCTGGAAGCAGTGGGTTGAGGGGGACAAGCTGCACCTGGTAAGTCCGGGCTCTGCCCAGCTCCCTTCCACTGCGCCAATACAACTTCCCTCCACTGAGCCAGGAGACTTGACAAGAAAAATGGGCCTGCACGCCTCCTGGAAGCTCCAGCCAAAAGCTTATGGCCATATAGTCAGAAAGCCATTTCCATCTGGCTCAGGGGACTTCAAGAAGAAATCTATATGGCTGTTTCTGTGAACAGCTGCAATTAAAATGAAAGTTCAAATGCTGAGTTAGGAATCTGAGATCCAAGGAGAAATGCACAAAACCTGTTAAAGACCAGCTGGGGAAAAATATGAAGCCCAGAATGAAGAGGTCCTGGACAAGGGTGGGACCAGTTATGTGAGCCTGGAAAAGGGTGTGTAGACAGTGGGATAGACAGAATAGCAGGGCCTGGGAACTGCCTATAGACCACAGGCATTGGTCTCTCATCATAAACTATATCCACTGGATCCCAAAATATTTGAGGTTAGTTTGGTACTAGAACAGGGAAGTAGAAGTCATTGCTGATATCCTTAAATAATTTATATCTGTCTAGCTAACTTAATCTTTCATTTTTCAACCTTCAAAGCAATTTATGCCTCTAGCATTCACATAAGTGGAAAATTTTCTCTCCTTCATACATGAAGTCACTCATTTGTTAAGTGAATGGCTCATTCATTCCTCATTCATTCATCTACCTATGTAGTCAGGTAGGTACCTGGCTCCAATGTTAGTATGCAGGTCACCATGGTACCCTTCAGAACCAGCCATGCCTCACCTGCGATTTTTATTTCAGAGACAAAGTCAACTTGTGATAAATGAGAGGCATTCACTATGTTTTCCATTGACAATTTTTACCTGCTCTGACTTGGATGATGGATTTTTTAAATTGTGGTACAACTTCCAGTGGTCCCTGTGGCTAAGACAATGGATTCATTGTTAAATGCAATGATTTGTGGGTCATCCCCACTTGAGTTTTTCTCTCCTCCCTCAAAGGGTCATGAGGAACAGATAAAGCTTGGGGGCTTCCTCAGTCTGAATGAAGAGCAGAACCCTGTCTGAATAGACAGAACTGGGGGAGTCCTTCTACAACTCACACCCTTTTGTTGCCTGTGCTGCCACCGACCAACATTCTAGACCAGAGGCCAGAAGGCCCATAGGGTGAAAGGACAGCACCCCAACCAGCACCTTCCCAGACCCTTGCCTTCTAGATACTCTCCCCTTTCTAGAACCTTCACTTCATGACTCTAGTGCCATTTATTAATTAGGTGATGCAGCTTTAATCACGAGAGTAGGAAAATTCCCACCCAAGAAGGTCATTTATTTGCATTTTTCATTTTTATAGGTGTTTGAGCTCAATTCAAGTGTCAAAATCAAATTACTGCTACCTGCAGGGCCTGCCAGCTGATTGGGTCTGTGAAATGCACCTTGTCCAGAATGACTAAATGTCCTCTTTATTCCATTCTCCAAGAGCACAAGAGCATAAGAGCACACCAAGAGCACAAGGGGCTGGGCAATAGGGAAGCCTGGCTTGCGAGTCACTCACTCACTGTCTGATGTTGCAGGAGCTGACGTGCTGTGACCAGGTGTGCCATCAAGTGTTCAAGAAGAAGTGATGGTCGCAAGGGAATGCACACTCCCCACCAAGAGTTCTTCACTGATTCCAGGATCCACCCACTCCTGAAAGCCCATTTAGGTATCTGGATGGGGATTAAACTGAATTGAGTGTGAAACAGACAGACATATTTTACCTTCATTGAACTCTGGCATTAAATTAACAAGCAAAAATCACCTTATGCTTTGAAACCATTTATATTGCTCTCCCTTTATTTCTAGAACTGTCATTTTTATCCATAGGTAGAAGAGACAATTGCCTGCTATGTTGATTTTATGTGTAGATGTTCTTTGCTTTTTGTTAAAGTTTGTTTGCAGGGCTGCTTGACCTGTAAACATTCTCTGGCCATTATAACATCCCCCACTGATTCTTGAGCATCGCCCATATGAAATTCCTCCATTAGGCTAGCACATTCATTTCTCCGAGATCTTCTCAAATGAATGTGCCTTCTTGTCTATACTATGCCTTGAGCTGCAAGAGCAGAGCAACCTCTCAAGGCCTCTGCAGGTCTGCAGTGCTGGCTACTGTGGGGATGCCAGCACTCTGCCCTGCACCCTGGGTAGACTGGCAACCCTGCAGAAGAACTACCAGGTACAGCCAGTGGCCCAAGTTCAAGTCCTGCTGCTCTGCTTCTTAGCTAAGTGACCATAAGCACATCTTGATCTCTCTGTCCTTGTCTTCCTCTTCTATAAAACGGAGAAGAAAAAAATTGCATCTCTTCCACTGGATTACTGTGAGGTTTAATCAAGTTTATACACACAAAGTGCTTGAAATGGGTGCATAATAAGGGCTCAGTGTCTCTAAGGTTTGGTCCTGTGTGTAGTTTCTTCCTCCACAATCCCAACGGTCTAGTTACATGAATGTTATGTCGCGACAGATCAATTCCATCAAGGCCTCTGAGTTCTTCCAGAACATTAGCGTCATTACTCTGAGAAGGATTAAATTTTCCTTTTGGATACACAAATAGAACAGGGCACCTGGAAGGGCAGAGAAGTTACTAGATGGATTTATGGTACATCATTCATATGGTCCTTGGAAGACAATGCCGGCGAGGGCCATATCCTTCACTCCTCTGAGCAGGGCCTGGAATCCCACCACTAGCAAGCATTGTCTCTGAAAAATGTTTATCCCAGAAGGGGTAGCCCATGGTGCCAGCACACTCAAGGGTGATTTGAATGATTGGGTCATTCACTGATCCTGAGAATCCCAAACAGGATTAGGAACGGAGAGAAAGGCTGTGGAGGGCCAGCTTTGGTTCAAGCCCCTGTGGCAGGAAGCCATGCCAAGGGCACCCTGGAAGCTGTGCTCCCAACAACCATGCCTTGTTTGTGCAGCAAGAAAGCCAGCGGAGTGCCTGGCTAGAGCCTCCCTCTGGCTAGGGACCTCAGGAGGTGGGGTTCTCCCCTGGCACTGGGGAGGAGGGGAGGCCTAGAGACAGACTGGGGATGGAGTGTGGGACTCATGAAATGGCCCCCTTGTCCCAGCTTCCCCTGGTGTTTCTCTGGGATCCCCAGGTCCCCGAAGTGAAGCCCCCATTCTGGTATTGCCAGGCCTACCACAGTATTAAATGACCCTCTCCTTTGTCCCTCAAGAAAATTCTATTGTATGGACTCGTGTTTGAGCGCCCTTTGGGGACTAGCTGTGAAATGTTCTCTACATGGAAGGGGTAACATTTACTAGTAAAGTTTGATCCTAGGTTTTGCAAAGTGTATCCTTGGGGATGTTAGGCCCCAAGATTCTGTGAAAAGATTCATAGTCAAATGGACTTCTGAATTGCTTGAGAAATACATCTCCTTCTTAGAAATTCACAATGAGAACAGGTGTTCTTAAAACTGAAATATCCTCTGGCAAAGAAGCCTAGCATGCACTTTCTCGAGGACTGTTGGGGGAACAGCTCATTCCTTGAATGTGCGCAGTACTTGCTCAACTACAGGAGGCAAACAAGACAACCTAAAACTCACAGTTTCCAAGAGGGAGGGCTCAGTGTATTTTCTTTTCCCACAAATGAGAGCATCTCAGTGAATTAGTTTACATATTGTGTGAAAGACTCCTCTTTACATTACAAGTGCATCTGAGCTCAGAAGGGGTCAACTAAGAGGTACCCCTTATGAAGTCAGGGCAGATATTTGGAGGCAGGGCCTACCTTGCCTGCTAGTTAAGACAAGTCACTGGTCTCAAATTTCTGTTCCCTTGGGAGATTTCAAAACCCGTCACAGCAGGGATGCTTTACTCCAGACTGAGAGGCTGTTTGGGTACAAGTGGAAGAGGTAACCACCCACCTGAGGCTGACACTGAGAAAGGGCAGGGCTGGAGGTAAAGATCTGAGGACCCCAGTACCCCAGCCTCCAGGTGTGTCCTGAGAAGGATTTGAGCCTGTTCTTGAAAGTCAAAGAAAAAGGAAGTTAAAGAAAAGCTATTACCTGAAAATCCAGGCCTGCTAGAGGGCAGCACTATGGAGTGCTGGCTCAACATGGGACTTCAGTGTCAGCGTTTGATTCAAATCCTGCCCCCCATTCTCCAGCTGTGTGGTTGCTGTGGGCAGTTACTTCCCTTCTCCAAGCCTCTTTCTCCATCTGTAAAATGAGGATTGTGAATGGATCCTGCTTCATAGTGGTTGTAGGGATTGAATAAAATCTTCTTAGCACAGAGCCTGAAACAACAATGAGTTGTGTGTGTGTGTGTGTGTGTGTGTGTGTGTGTGTGTACACTTATTCTCCTCCCCAATTCTACATATATGATTATGAGATAGTAGCTCCCTTTATTAAAACTCTGCTTTCTAAGAGCTTTACTACTGAGATCCTTTATTATAGTCCAGCTCAAAAGTGAAGATCAGAAAAGTTTTGAAATTTTGTTTGCCAAAAAAAGGAACATTAGAAGGGATTAATGTACATAAAGAACTATTTCAAATGATTTTCAAAAGGAAAATCTAGGCATGATTAGAACACCAGGAGCAAAAAAGAAGGAAAACTTGATTTTAATGATTGTGGAGGGTGGTATTCCCTCTCTGCCTTGCCCACTACCACCCTCCAAGGGTAGGAGGGGAAACCTATGTTTGTGGAAAACAGAGATTTTGGAGTAAAGACTTCTGTCATTTAAAAAAAAAATCAATCACTAGGAGAAATTATTAAAAACACAGATTCCTACCCTCATCCTCCTCAAGATTCTGGTTCTGACATCATGGGCAAGGCCTAGGACTCTGACACCAGCTCTCCAGGTGAGTCACTGGCAGAAACTTGGCAAACAGACTGGCGAAGCCTGCCTGTTCAGTGAAAGCATGATTAATTTCCAATGTGTAGTCACCTACACACACACACACACACACACACACACGCACACATGCACACACACGCTCACACACATGCATACTCTCAGGCAAAAGCCCAGGTTCATGTCCACAGGCAGTCAGAGGTGGGGTGCACAGCTACACGTGATGCTGCACCACCACACTGCCCATGTGCTTGAGCCTGTAAGAGAAGCGGTGTCACTCTCTGGAGCAGCTTTGTGACCAGGAGGCATGGGTAGTGGGGGAAGGGGAGAAGGAACTGTTCTTCCAGAAAAACCATGAGGTAGGAAAAGGCAAAAGGGTCAGGGAAAGTAGGAGGGCAGCCCTGCCAGTGATGGAAAAGAGGGCCAGGGTGCTGGGAGGTTATTACTGGAGCAGACAGGTTGTGAACTCCTGTGACTTCAGTGGAAGGTTGTGGGAGTAAGGGCAGGCTTCTGAGAGCAGTAAGGGGATGAAGTGGGGCGGGGCGCGGGGGCGGGCAGCAGGCGAATGCCTTAGCTTGTTGGCAGGAGAGATGGAGGCAGGACAGAAACTAACCAGTTCAGAGGATACTGTAATAAGTAGTTAGGGAGATGTCAGCAGTGATGTCAAGCAACATGGAGAGGGTTGCAGTTGGGGACCAGGGAGAATGAGTCGCAACACTGAGCAGCAGAGGGGAGACGCCAGAGGGTTTGAATGAGTTATGTAGCTGGTGAAACCACAGAGCAATAATTGCAAAGGTCAGCATGCCCTCTCTGCCTTGCCTACCGCCACCTTCCAATGGCTAAATGTTACCCCTTAATGAAGCTACCAGGCCCTGTAGGCTGGAAAGAGACACAGGCTTAGGCTATGTAAAGGAGCAGTCAGACTGTCATATATTTGAAGAAGTAATGATATCACCAGGGGTGAGGGGAGAGAGCAGGGGAAATGAGGGGATCAAGGAAAGGAGAAGGAAGGAAAGGAGAGAAGAAGGGAGGAAAGAGGAAACAAAGGAAGCAAGAATGGGAGATGGGGTAAGGGAAAGGAGATGAAGACGGAAGAGGGAAGGAAGGAGAGGATGGGTGGAAGAAAAGAGAAGGGAAGAAAAGGTGGAGAGGAAGTGGGAAAGAGAAGAGAGTAAAGGGAAGTGTAAGGGACGGAGGGGGAAGAGAGAAGATGTGAGGGACTAGAGGAGAGGAGAGGGAAGTGGTCGGTGAGAAGAGAGGAAAGGGGAAGGGAGGGGAAAGGAGGGGAGTTTGCTCATCACATTTATACATGAAGTCCTGCATGTCATGTATTGCTTTTTCACATTTTTTTAATATATTGGTTTCTATGTTACAGTGGAATCTTTGGTTTTACATCAGAATATATAATAAAATAAACCCATGAGTATAATAAAATAAAATGGAACCCCCATTCACCATGAGTGAATATCAAAAAGAAGAGCAGATGTAGAACACATCATGAGTAATCAGAGCACACAGACCACAGCCAGAGCAAATATAACTAAGACACACCCCAGGAACTTTCTCCAGTTTGGTCCACCCCTCCCCACCCACCCACCCCTCAACAAAGGAAGTTTTATGTCAGTATGACTAGGCAAGTCAGCACAGAGCACAGAAGGCTTGACCTGGATCCTCAATCAGAGATGAGGAGAAGGTAACAGGTCTTTGTTTAGTGCCTCCTCTGTCCCGGAGCTCTCACTAGCATCTGATAGGGGAGCCCATTTTATAGATGAAGAAATTAGGACCAAACCAGGTCAAACACTCATCCAAGCCTGCAAAGCTGGTAAGTAGCAACAGTAGAATTTAAACCCGGTTGGGTCTATCTCCAGAGTCTGAGACCCGCCATGCAGCAAGTGTCCCCGGTGGGGACAGGGTGGTCCTTCTTCCAGGACACTCAGCCCCAGCCCAGGAGGCTCCAGACCGCTGGCAGTTTCAGACAACTTCTGGTGCCATTTTTTCCTAGCTCACTGAAATCAGGCTGTATATTCCTTAAATCAGCACACACATTATGGGTCCTTCAAGACTGATTCTGCTGCAGACAGGATATCGGAAGTGATCATTAGCCTCCTTCGGGCTAGAAGGTGAGGTCCTGCCCTCCCCCCACCCCAAGTTAGTAAAACCAGGAGAGCTGGCCTCCCTTTGAAACAGCTCTTTTTCATTCATGAATCGTGATTGATTTGAAGGGCAAAGGTTGGGGAGATTTAATTTTGGCTCGCTGATTACACTTGTTATGTAGATGGATCCAATTAGAAGCTGGGTCTTGAGAAAATGAAATAGAAATGAATGGAATTTTCAAGAACTTTAAAGATTTGGTCATAGCTTTTCTGGGACAGATCTTCCTTTGAGTTGCTCCAGAAGGTTGTTTAAGGTTACAGAGAGTGAGGGGAGACCAATGGGTGGACAAATCCCACCTTTTCTGAAATGTTATAATAAAATACTCTCAACCAATAAGAGCTCATAGAGCTCCTGTCAGAGGCTGGAGGCCATGTCAATCAGCTCTAATCAGGAAGGGCCACACTAGTCATTCTCATGGAAGGTCCCAGTACTGGGGACTGTCTACCCAGAGAAGACGAGAAAGTTGAAAAGTCTGACAGGAGATGGTGAACAGCCTGGTACTTACCAATACCAGGAGGGACAGAGGGGCAGGGAGGAAGCAGGGTTATCAGAAGCCAGGCCTCCCAGGTGGGGCTGGACCATGGCCAGTTTGACTCTCGAGGAAGATAAATCCACTGCCAAACACAACCCAAAACAGCAGAGGGAGGAAGAGGAAGAGAAACCACAGCTGTCCTTTCTTTCTCACCTTCCCATTTTCATCTGTGCTCTCACTGGTAGAGACTTGCCTGGAGCTTGGGAAACCACTCCCAGCAATCCAGAGCAGGACTTGGGAGGAATGGGTAGGCCAGGTAGCAAAGGGGCACTCAGATGAGTGGCTCCCAGGGAGACCACTGCAAGGATGCATGCTGCTTAGCATAGGGAAGATTCAGGAACCCAGAGGTGGGGTTACCCAGCCCACCAGCACATTTTAAAGAGCAAGCGTGATTTGGAGAGACTCTCTGAGGTCAAGGGAAGACAGGAAGGGTGATCCTCACCTGACCCCTCCTTATGACTCCAGGCGCGTTCCACACCTTGCTCATCCATTAATCCTCAGCATGATTTGCGCAAGTGTGCCACCTCCTTTAACACAGAGAAACTGAGACTTGGAATATAAACAGGACATCAGGCCCAAAGAGACAGTCAGGATATGGTGGTCCAGGGCTTGGACGCCATCACCCAGATTCTAGTCTCCTGTGTCATTCCAAGGGCAAGTGGTTAACTTACTGCAGTCATCCGTCAAGATGTGGGCAAAGGTGAGCTTTTCCCAATGCAGCCAAATCTTAATCCCAATAGGAAAGGACAATGCAATTAATAAAAGAAAACACTTACTGAATTGGAACAAAACTGATTATTTTAGTAGCCTTAATTATTTTAAACTCCTACTAAGTATTTTAAATGTCAATGAAAAGGTTTTCTTTCATCAAAGTTCATTGTATTAAGCTTAAAAAACAATGACAATCTTTTAAAAACTTCTCTGGAGTCCAGATCCTTGGCTAACCACACTCGCAGGGGCTAGATGGTCTCACCTAGGGAGACCTCTAGAGCCCCTTCCCTCTTGACCAGAAAGTTCCACTTCAGGAAGGTAAAGAGAAGGCAGCAATGATGCCTTTGACCTGGAATTGTGGACACTGTTCTCCTGGGGCACAGCGATCTCACATTACCTCTTCTCACTACTGCTTAACCCAGCTGTTTGAAGGATCCGTGACTGAGAATGAGGAGGCAGGAGGAAAGAGTTTTTGCTCGAAGCAGGGAAGCACTGTGCACGGTTGCACAGCTTACGCGTGTGTGTCTGGTTGAGCATGAGCACATGGCCGACTCTCCAGCTATCTTCACACTTGTAATCAGTTGACCATTTGTAATTCTTGTTTACGGTTGCTCCCACCCTCCTGGGTCACACACTCCTCAGGAGCAGAAGCGTCCTATGTTGTGTCTGGATCTGCATAGACACCGATGTCCATGGGCACCTCTGTCCTTGACTGTCTATATCACAGACGCTCCCATCAGTCAGTAAGCACTCATGCAGTACATACCCATGACAGACGCCAGCATCTCTCTTCATCAGCCTGCTCATTTAAGAGCATGTATTGATCAGCTACCGTGATCCAGGCCGAGGCCAGCCCCTCAGGAGACAGTGGTAAGTAAAGCAGACATGTTCCTTCTATGGGTTGTTTCTAAGCCTCACAGCCACAAAGCAGACATCCTCAGCCTTCTTATAACAGGGAAGACAGACGTTCAAAAAGGGTGAGAAATATGTTCAAATGAAAATCCCTCAGAATCACAGGTCTCGGATATCCTGCCTGCTGAATGGAATAGGATCCATGGGAGAACCAAAAATTAACCAGAGAAATTAGAAGACCCTGTTTCTCTCTGTTTTTCTCACAATAAAAGAAGGCAATGTCCTTATAATCTAGTAGCCACAGAAAATAAAATTCTCTCTGTGAGGTCCTTAATACAGTCTTGTAGGTAACAGTTGTACAATTAATACTGCTTAATAATCTATAATAATCTACTTTTATTAAAAAAGAAAGAAACCATTTTCCACCCAAGGGAACATTTGGTAATGTCTGGAGACATCATTGGTTGTCATAACCAGGGGTGGAAGCTGCTTATCGATTCAGGTTGGTGATGCTGCTAAATATCCTTATCTGACACAAAACAGCCCCCATCTCCAACTGTCAAGAGTGCAGAGGATGGGGAGCTGATCTAGTGGAGACTTGGCTGTGTCATTCATTATTCTTTTATTGTTTTCAGTGAACATAGAGAAATTAACCACAATACTGATGTTCTCCTAGAAGAAAGTGGAAGATTCTTTTGCTTGTAACCTAGGTAGAGGATTAAGCAACTTTATCTAAATTTCTGAGACTTCAGAATATTGCAGTCACCTATGAATTGTCGCCTTCCCAGATTGACTTTTGGGGGTTGCTCCATTTGGCTCATACCACTCTATCTCGGTCTTATTCATGGTAGAGTTGGATGAAACTGGCTTCTCTGCATAAAGAATCTGGAGTCCAAGGATGTCATTAATATTTTTAAGTGCTCATATTCTTAAAGTTCTTTCTCTCCATCATAGCCTTAGTGCTCCTTTTTTGACCCTTTTATGACTTTGGGGGAATGAATGTTCATGCACTGCCAGCAAGGAGCACTCTGGAAGCCAATCAAGCTGACTGAGGGAGATCTCCTGGTCTCCTCCTGACCTCACACAGAGGCAGGAGCTCACCATTTTCCCAGGCAGCCATTCTGAGCCTGAAGGAAGTCAGCCTATGTGGGTGTCCCAGATGATAGCGGAACTGAAACACTAGCTAAGCCTGCTTTCTTGATGACATCATTGAGCTACTCACTGCCCCTAACTCAGAGCTTGCCTTATCTGGACTTCTAGAATGGTGAGAAAACAAATATACCTATTTTTCAAACCCATTTGAATTGGAGTCTCTATTACTTGCAACAAAAAGCATCCTGACTGTCCACGGTGAGGGCTCCTCTCTCAGATGGGCCACTGGATTTATTGTGGGTACAGTGGAACCTTCCACTCTCCTCACACAATAAGAAGCAAGGCAGCCGTCAGTGGCAGGACAGAGAGGTCTTCCCACTACTCAAAGATCAATGATCACTTTCAGGTCCAGTGGCCACCTAGGCACTCCCTCCTCCTAATGTCCCTTAAAATCCCAAGAAGCCTGCCCCAATTCTCTGTGTCCATTCTCTTCCCTGTCTTCCCTAGACTGGGATTAAACTCTGGACTCTGATCATGCAGACCCCCAGAATTTCTCCCTGATGGGTAGACAGGGTCTTGGGTTGGGCCTTAGCACCTTGGCCCTGCTCCAGCCCCTGCCTGAGCCCTGGTGATTCAGAGGGACCCTCCATTATGGGAGAAGCCCAGCCTATGTTCTGTGTCAGTGATATCCACAGTCAAGTAGTGTAAGAGGTATGCTTTAGAGCTCCATTTTTTAGAAAGACCCTTCTGGAGCCCCTGTGGAGGGGGATCACAAAGTAGGCTCACTCGGCCTGTGCCTTGGCCTCCAGCCCCCAGCGCCTGCGTAAGTAATCGGGGTTGATGGATACTCTTGGAGTCTCAGCTTTGACACTGAGTCATCCTTTTGAAAGGAATAATAGGATAGTAATAAAGGATCATTTCTGAGAACTTACCATGTGTTCCTTGTAGTGCCAGCCCCCTCTATGCATTTACTTTAGTCCTCACAGTAACTCAATAACCATTTCCATCCTAATTTTATAAATAAAGTTCCCTGCTGCTCAGAATATTCAAGTCACTGGTCCAAGTTCTCCCAGCTGCAAAGTAGCAGATCGGCAGTAAAACCAGGTCTGCATTTCATAAAGTAGAACAGAAGTCATGGCCAATGGAGCTTCTTCAAGAACATCCTGCAAGACAAACTTGCCTTTGTTAAATGTTCAGTGGGTGCAGAGCCCTCCCCAGACTCAGATTTGATTTGTCACCAAAGACAGAAAAGCTGTGTGCAGAAGGAGTTCCCTTCAAAATCCCCATCCACATCTCCACTCCACCTGCCTGATTACAGGGCTGTGAAAGTGATACATGTGGGAACTCTGGGACCGTTTTGTCAGGATTGTGCTCTTGATGGGTGCTCAGTGGGTGGGCAGTGATTGGGCATAATCAGGAAGAAAGAATGAAATCTGAGGTTCTTTTCTTTTGTATCCTGGAGATGCAGGGCGGGGTGGTGGTGGTGGGGTGAGCAGATCAGTGCATGAGACCAAACAAAGAGGAGAAAGAAGAGGTTTGGGGTCTGTCCCCTTCTTAGACTTCTAGGTGTCAGTAGGTAGGAAATGTTGGTAAGAAGCCAGCAGCCCTCAATCAGTAGTTGTTGACTCTCTGCAGTCTGCCATTTTGCTCCTATTCACTTGTCTTTCATTTTTCTCCAAAAACCACCCTACTTTGAAAATACATCTTTAGCTAAAGGCACAGCAGTCCCTGATCAGCATGGCCTGTCATGCCTCCCAGGCAATATTTCCTCTGATGCAGAAGCCAGGCAGTCCAGCCTCAACCTGATAAATCACTGAAAAGGAAATTCACTGGGCCCCCTGCTCCCAACCACACCCCTCTCCCTCACCAGTTTCAACATTGTTGCTTTAAAAGGCCAATTCCGATTTCAACTTGGTATAAGGGAGGCTATTAGGTCTGCCTCTCAAACTGTAAGAACTAGTTGGCATGGCGACTGAGCCAGGAGAACACTTTCAAAATGGGCAATTTAATTTAAAACAATCATTGCATTTTTAACTGAATGTCACATTCCCATAATTGCGAAGACAGCTAATTGGGCAATTAATTGTTTGGAATTGTTTATTTCTGTTCTCCTATTCCATTTAATGTGTGGGCACACTTGTATCCACACAGTCACTCAGAATACAGACCAAGTTACTAATCCCATGGTTACCAGTGTCCAAAATTACGAAGAATTTAGTCTCCATGCTGGTCTATTTGATGGTCATTGATTCATCCATGTCATCACTGCCCAATCATGCCCAACCCAAGATGCAGACCCTGGAAGCATCCTCATTCCCCTCCTTCCACACAGAAGATACTGTCAGCCCCATGTGAATACACACCCACCCAAAGATAGTGGAGAAATTTCCCTGGTCAGGGGACTTTGACTTGGGAAAGTTCTGGTTGGCGCTTCACAAAGTCTTAATCCTATAGCCCTTAGCCTAGGCACATATCCAGGTTCACCTGCATATTCTGTCCTATATATCTGTCCTAAACATGAAGCTCAATGAAAAACACAGATGTGGTTACCTGAGGGAGAAATTGCCTGGGCTGTGTGTGGATGTATTAGTTTGTTCTGGTTAACCCTGGATTCCATGAACACATGGTTGGTGTGTGAACCCAGCTATTTGAGTTCATTGCATTAATGTAGTATGTAGTCGTCACAAAATATTTTTGTGCTAAATGTTATTTCCAAAACTGATCTGGTGATCAATCCCATTTTTGCTGTGCTCCTTTGTTAAGATGATTTCAGAGAGCATGTTTTCACCATATCCTTGGACAAATTGTCAACCCCAAAGAGAAAATGCAGGACTAGTTAACACACCTTAATTACATTTTTTTAAATCAAATTGCTGTTACTAAATTTTTTGAAAATACAAATTGCTCTGAATAAACTAGAAGTAACCAAAAGCACTGCAGCCAAGGGCAGCAGGCTGATTCTGCTATTTAATTGAGCAGAAACCCAAAGATGAAAAACTGAGATTCCGGTCACTCCGCTCCATGGAGGGGAAATGAAAACCCTATTTCCATCTGAAATGACAAGCTTCGTTCTGACCTTTCATTGCTGATTGCAAGCTTTTTGAGTGCAAAGCATTCCCTTTTGCTCTGATTTCTTGACAATTGTTTAATCAAGTTCTATTCATAGAAATTACAGTAGAATTCTCTTGTTTCCTCTATATTGAATAAGATAATGCATAGGGAAATCAAGTTCTGGAAACAAATAATTGAGTTCTAAAACTCCCACTAGTAGTGAAATCCTACAGTGTGCTGAAAGCTAGGTGTAAGGGTATAGACAAGGGAACAGAATGGGCATTCCTTCCACAAACTTCCAAATAAATTTGCCCTCAACCCAAGCTCTAATCATTAATAAAACACAAATTTTAACAACACAAAAGAAAGATTTTGAAAAGAAAACTGTCTGTTATTGTCATTTACATATATTATTTTATCTGATCCCTACAATTACCATATAATGAAGATTCTACTAAGTCTACTTTATGAACAGAGAAACTGCGCTTAGTGAGGAGAAATAGTTGCCCAACATTCCATAGTCAGTAAATTGCTGGGTTTTTATTCTTCCACAGTCTCATTCTGCTTTCCAAAACAATTCATCTGCCACAAATCCATTGTCCCACAACAGCTGTCCACTCAGTTGGTTATAGTAGCTTCAGGTCAAGCAGCTGTTTTTGAGATTTTCCAAGAGACCGGGTTACAGAGCTGTCCCTAGATCAGGCAAGATGGTTGACTGCTCATTATACAGCAAACACCACCTGGTCTGTTTCACCTTGTCCCAGAGTATTTAATGTACTTTGAGCTCAAGAAAAGTAGATGACACACAGTGGTGGCCTAATGGATAAGGCCACCAGACACAGTACACATACATCTAAAGGACCCAGGTTTGAGACCCAGGGCCAGGGGGAAATACCAAGATGAACAACTAGATAAAATAACTGTTTCTTCCTCCTTTCTCTTCATGTCTGCCTGTCTCTACTTGCTTTCATTCCTGCCTGCACCTTTCCTTAAAAAAATAAAAGGAAGAAAGAATGATAGACAGAGGCATAGCTTTTTTTTTAAAGGACTTTTTTTTTTTTAGTAAAATTAATACATACATAATGTGGAGAAGTGGACAAGTGCAGAGAAGGGTGAAAAAGTAGATATCTCATTGTTCAGAGGTAGCCATTGATAACATCTTGGGAAAATATCTGCTTGGGCATTTTCTGCACATCAACACAGTATCACAAGGATGTGGACTAACATCAGAGGGGTTTTCCTTCATATGTGGCTGCCTAAACTAATTATTTCCATTTACATATAGAAAATGCACAGCTCAGTCTTCATTCTCAACACTGCATGGTATTCCATTGTATGGCTTTCCTCCATTACTCAACCAATTCCTGACTCTATAAATCAGTTTTGTTTGCTATTATAAGCAACTGTAGAACAAATACTCCTGAATGTATGGTGCTCTTTGTCTGTTTGGGGCACTTTGTTTTTCTCATCAAGTATTCACTCCCTAAAGTAGAAAATTAATCAAATCTAAGGTCTTTTTTTTCTTTTCTTTTTCTTTCATTGCTATAAAAATCTGCTGAACAGTCAACTGGTCAAAAGCAGTTGCCAGAGGGAAGTTTTTCTTATTTCTTTTTTTTTTTCTTCTAGGCAGGGCTCTTCATCCTTCACCATCTACATGTAGTTTACTTTCATATTTGTGATGTGCTCCTTTTTATTTTGCTCATTATGCTATAGGTAGCTCTGAAAAAATACTTCCTTTATGGATTCCCTGAATACCCAAGACTGTTTGTCTTGTGCAAGATCTAGAGATGGGTAATTTAAGTCTCTAGTTTTTTATATCCTGAGAGTACAATAGAGAGAACTCTTCTTTCAATCTTGTGACCCGAAGAACTTTGGCTCTCTCACTGGGATTCTCAAAGACAAAAGCAGTTCCCCTCCAGCTTCAGAGTGGCCCTCCCCTTCAACAAGGACCTCAGGAATGGTGGGTACTCTTGCCAGTGAGACCTTCCTAGGATACTAGGGGTTTCAATTTCAGGTGTTTTTGCTTTGTTTTATCATTTGCTACAGGATATCTAACCATTTTCTCAGATTCAAGCAAAATAGTAAAAACATAAATCCCAGTTAAATTTTAATTTCAGATAAACAACAGATAATCTTGTAGTATAGGTTTTACTAAGCAAGAGTTCATTGCTTGAGCACATAAAGGCAATACTATGGCACCACGTTTTGAGAAAAAACTTCCTTTGTGACGTTTACCAGCAAGAAGACAGGAGGGACAGTTCTCAAATATGTCTCCTTGATTTTTAGTATGGAGAGTTTGGGGTCAGAGGACAAAGGAAATTAGAGGGGATATAAAGAATGTAGGATTTGGCATAGTCTAGTCGGTCGGTTCTATGTATCGTCATCCATACTGTTGGGCACTGGAATTCCCTTGCTGATGGACCACTAGCTATGGAATAAGCTCTTGTGGAGAACTCCCAGTCACAGATGAATACCTTACATTCCAGTAAGTTCTAGTAAATGAGTTTTCACATCCTTTTGGTTTTGCTGGTGGGAGACTTTTGGTCCAAGGTCACCTGAGGTATGTTATCAGTTCATGTATTCTAAAGTACAGTTTGCTTCAACATTTCTTTTAATGTTACTTTCTGTTTAAAATCTGTTTAGGGCAGTTCTGGTACATTAGTCCGTATCAAGCAAGTTAAAACAAAGGAACACTACCAGTTTACATCAATTCCTTTTTTGGAATTGATAAGTTATCTAAAAGAAAGGTTAGAAGCCAGTCTAAAACAAAGGCAATAAAGTTTCATAGATATGTCCCAAATATTTCACGAGGCATATAGTAATATACATATACGTTATTTACCTGAAATTTAAATTTACGTAGGTAAATTTAGTTAGGAGCCCCACCTTGGTCCCTGTCACTCTAGATAGGACATAGTTGTATGAATTCTCATTCATCTTCCATCACTGTAGCTTCTGGGGAAAGTTTATGAGTCATGGCAAGTCAAGCCAGATTTCTCTGTTTCATTTTTGACCACAACCCCGTGGAATTTGCAGCATAAAGTTGTTCTCTTTCCTTGGTTGGCTGTTGCAGGTCAGGGAGTATTTGTCTGGTGGTCGGGGGGGAGAAGTTGGTTCTAATCTTTTATTTCTATCATTAAGAGTTGTAGGAGAGTGAAGTTGCGATCCAATTTCTCTCTCTGCAGTAGGACTTAGATTCTTTCCATAACCTTTTGAAAAACATAAAGGTGGAGCCAATCCATAACCCCTAGAAAATCTCCTAAGAAATCTATTTTCTCTACTTCCTAATTCTCTACTACTCCACTCTCTCTGAAGTCCTTCCCAAGTCAAAAGACCCAAAATTATGTCTAGCTCTATCTCCAGCTTTCTCAACATTTCTCCACCTCATCTCTTTCCTGCTTTCTTTCAGTTATTTATTCTGCAGACTGATTTCCTTCCCCAGGGACCAAGTTCTTCCTCTCTTCCTTTTCTCTCTTCTACTGTCTTGTCCTTCTCCACCCATTTAGTTCTGCAGAAACAAATGCAAAATTTCCTTGTATAACAATGGGATGGAGATGGATTGAGGTATAGGGATAGAATGAGACAGGTAGAAAATTAATAGGGGGCTTCTCTTTGGTGGGCTTGGAAAAGGGAATATCTTTTTAATACTTCCAAGCTAATAATGGATGCCCCATCTCACATTTCAGTAGTGAATTTAAAGTTAAACAGTTCAGAGAGTTAAGTGATTTGCCCAAGTCCACATAATAAGTAGATGCAGAATAAACCCAGATATTTGGATTACAAAGCCTGGGCACTTTCCAACACGTAACACTGCTTCTCTCACCTTTTAGGTATGCATTATAGTAGATCTATTAATATAGCATTCAGTGCCTGATGGCAGGTATCCTGGCCATAACAATTAACTCCTGAACATCTAGTCCACCTCTGTATTACTTTACAGGGTCACAGAGTAGGTGTGTTAAACACAAGAAATGTATTGTCTTGCTGTTCTAGAGGCTAGGACTTCAAAATCAAGATGTCTGTAAGTTGGTTCTTTTCAAGGACTAAAAGAAAGAATCTGTTGCCTGACTCTCCCCATTGCTTCTGGTTGTTGACTGGAATCTGTCATTCCTTGACTTCTGCTGCATCACTCTAATCTGAAGTGATTGGATGCAGACCTTCATTCTATGTGAAGATGAGGGCAGTTATCCCTGTGTGCAAGTCTCACCTTTCTATCAGGAGACCAATTATATTGATATATAGGGTTACCTTACTCCAGACCTCATCTCAATGACTTGTATCTGAAATGGCCCTGCTTCCAAATAAGATCTCATTCAGAAGTACTGGGAGTTAGGACAGGTGAATGAAAACTGAACATGTGATTTTTCTTCATTTTTGGCGGTGGGGCTGGGGATCACACGGTTCAATCATAAAAACTTCAGGAAATTAGTACAAGCTAGTTTTCTTCTTATCTTGTTGGTGATTAGTTTAGAAACGGGCACGTAGTTTATAGTCAATGAGGCTTGAAGGGAAGACTTCTGGGATCTTGTAGGAAAGGCTTCCTCATCCCTAAAGAAACAGTAACAAAAACAAGCTTGTAGTGTTGACAAGTCTGGTTGTGACATCTAGAACTCTGCAACATCCTGAGGATAAACCAACATGCAGAAGCAAGGGGAACAGACAGAACACAGAGCAGCCAAGTGCTCAGCTGAGCTGTTTCCAGGTGTGCCCACCTGCGGAGTTCTGGTCATACAAACTGATGCATATCCCTGTCTCTCAAGCCAGTTTCAGTCAGGATGTCATTATCTACTAACAAAAGTATCCTAACTGATATCAACTACAAAGGCACACACTACCAAGTACTATCCAAAATTAATTTTGCTCATCAACTTTAAAATAATACAAGTAGTGATTTTATATTTTTGAGGAGAGATTTACATTGTTTCAAACTTGGTGCTGAAGACTAAGTAGTGGATAACATCATTTTAAATTCTCTCAGCTCAAATTTACCCACTACCCCAAAGTACAATGGTTCTCAACCTTGAGTATATGTCAGAATCACCCAGAGGAGTTACTGAAGCAGCTGTCTGGGTCTCACCCAGAGTTTCTGATTCAGTAGATCTGATGTGAAGTCTGAGATGTTATAATTCTAACCAGGTTGCTGATACTGCTGGTCAGGTGACTATAGCTTGAGAGTGACTGGTCTTAAAAAAGCCTTGTTGCATCCAAGACAACGATCCTTTCCTGTTCATGGGCCCCAAGAACTATTGTAAGAAAAATCACCTCAGAGCATCCTTCGAGTACAGAGCATGCCCTGGATATTTGCATTCACTTCTGTTAATTCTCCTACAAGTGATTCCTACAAATGGGTTATAATCTCATTATACCAATGAAATACCAAGAAGTTAAACACTTGTCTAAAGGGGAAGAACTGAATTTGAAATCAGGCCTCTGTGACTGCATAATCTTTTTACAAAAAACATGCCCATCAGAGGCCAAATATGGGATTAGCTGGAATTTGGGACTGCAGGTCAATTTGAAAATTACTGTGTATTGTAGCTTGAAGAAAAGGGGCTTGTTTGCCTGAAATCAATCACCCTCAGCCCAGGAAGATGATTAACTTTTCTGCCAGGCTGTTCTGCTTTTGACTTGAAGTCTTTCCTCAGAGGTTGAAGGTGGAGGTCATCCACAGTAGTGCCTTGATTTTTCTTCCCCACACAGTGTGTGCTGGCCAGTGGGGTAGGTGTAGGCACCCAGAGGCCGCTGTCTCCAGCCACCCAAAGATCTTGAACTTTCCCCCTCACTGCCTGAAGGGGAGTGGGGGTGGCACCTCATTTTTCACTACAAAGACAGGCTTCCTGAAGCCTGGCGGAGGGGCCTAGGGAAATCTGGCCTGTGTCTGTTGAATACTGCCTGAGTCTGATGAGTCTGGATCTGAAGCTCCCCAGGTGGCAGTTTATTCCCATGGAATATTACTCCTAGGAATACTGATAAGGAAGGAGCCAAGTTCACCCTGGATTCTCCACTCAACAAAGACATCCAAATTGTATAACCCCTATCGCCACCCGAAGGAGGCAGCTGAGACAAGTTAAATCATTGTTTTCACTGCTTTGATAGTTAGACCTTATGAAAATCACAGGAAAACCAGAAATTCAAGAAGACTGGACACAGGTGCCATTGACAGCTATTGATACTGTGCCCCGGGAGAGACAGGGCAAAGAGATGATTGCCCCTCCTTCAGAGGGACAGTGCCTCTCCCACCACATAGCTCTTTGCTATGAGTGGGAACCTGTACAAGGAGGGAAAACAGGGGCCATCCTGACTTCATGATTCTTCTCCTCTAGACATTCTTCCTGAAGGTCTATTTATTCACAGCAGGACCACAGGCCTAGGACTCCAAAGAATCCATCTCCTTGTTTTCAAGCTTCTTGAGTTCTGCCATTTTTCATTCCTGAACTAAAATCCCTGAATGAAGCGACTGACATTATAGCTCATAGTCATAATTTGACCCAGCCCTTCATTTTGGACAAGATACCCAGAGAAGGAGGCTGCCTTGCCCATGGTCACATGGGATGTTATTGGTCAAGCCGTGCTGAAGAATGACCTATCTGAAGGCTAGTGCTGGGGGCAGCTGGCCAGGAGACGTACTTTGACCCATCTTTGGTTGGGCTTATAGAAGTGAAGTAGAGAAAAAGATCAAGACACATGTCAACCAGAAGCAAGGGGATTCCAACAGGGAAGGGAATTCCTCTTCAAAGAGCTCCACTTCTGTTCTGGCTATGAGACCTGGGTATGAGACCTGTAATCCCAACTCACCTCTCACTCTTCTTGGAAGTAGATTTTTATCCCTATTTTACTGATAAGAAAACAGATCTCTAAAGAGGTTAAGGGACTTGCCCAATGGTTCACAGTTCATCGCTAGCAGAGCCAGGATGAGAGAACACTTCTCTGCATAATATCCTTGATGTTTATACCTTTTCTTTAATTTCCCCAACCGAGACCCCCACAAGGTCAAGTCAGGGTTAAAGATCAATTTCTAGCAGGCAAACAACCCTGGGAATCTCTGTAAATTAAGTCACCTTCACATCACCGCTAGATTATTTTTCCCAGGACACCCCTGTTTAGAGTTGCCCAAATGCCATATAAATGGCATTTTGTATTCTGTAATAGTGTCTTCCTTCTCTCACTGATTATGTTTTTGAGATGCACCCCAGGCTTTGCATGTTCTATCCTTTTTTAAATTGTTGAATGACACTGCATTATATGGACACAGCATAATGTTTTCATCCATTCACCAGTCGATTGACATTTGAATTGCTTCCAGTTTGGGGTGACTAAATAAAGCTGTTCATATTTATATGTGAGTCTCTGTGTAGACATACACTTTCATTTCTTGTGAGTAAATACTTGATAGTGGAATTGGTAGGAATAATCTTAAGTATGTATTTAACTTTATAAGAAGCTATAAAACTGTTTTCCAAAATGGACTTAATATTTTGCATTTATATCAGCAGTGTAAAAAGCTACACATCCTCAACAGCTCTAGGTATTGTTGTTTTAAGTTTAGTCATTTAGTGAGTACATAGTGGTATCTCACTGTGATTTTAATTAATGATGTCAAACACTTTTCATGTGTTTTCCATCTGTCTACGTTCTTTAGTGATGTATCTGTTCAAGTCTTTTGCCCATTTTAAATGACATTGTTTAACTGTAAAAATTATTTCATATATTCTAGGTACAAGTTCTTTGTTGGATATATGTTTTGCAAGCATTTCTATCAGTCTACGCTACTTGCAAACTCGATGAATTTTGAAGATGCTGTTTTGATGAACTCCAAAATTAATCAATTTTTAAAAAATTTATTTTATGTCCTAATTAAGACACCTTTACCTAACAAAGATCACTAAAGTTTTTGTCTATATTTTATTCTAGAAGCTTTTTTGTTGAGTCTTACATTTAAGTCTATGATCCATTGCATGTTAGTTTTTGTATAAATACAGCATTATCTTCAAAATAGCCTCAATTTAACAGTGAGAAAATATTCAATAGGCTCCAACTGATAGACATTCTACGATCTAGATGACCGATATTTTTCAAAATGGTGATACCGCCATAGACAAGAAACACTTAGGAACTGTTATAGAGTAGAGATTAAGCAGACAGGACAACTAACTGTAGTGTAAATCCATATTTATGAAAAATCTGGTAAAATTCAAATAAGGCCTAAAGTTCAATGAATGGTAATTGCTAGCATTAATAGTAACATTCATAGTACCAATGTAATCACTGTACTGTAATTATATAAGATTTTATCATGAACATTCAGGGAGACTGAGCAATGGAAACTTTCTTGCAACTTTTCTGTAAGTCAAAATTCATTTCAAAATAAAACAGTTTTTAAAAATATGGCCCTCTGCGTAGTGAAGTAGAAGATCCCCTAGCTACTTTAATCTGAGGGACATGGGTAGGAATGCCCTGCCTTCAACAATTTCCTCTCCAACCTGTCAAGATATCTAAAATCCCATCTTTCAAGACACTTTATATTTAGCTAAGATTGTATATTCCCAAAGGTCCAAACAGTCATCCAACATATTTATTGAGCATTTTCTATGTTCAGGCACTTGCTAGGTACTAGGGATGAGTAGCGAATAAGATAGTCCCTCTGGAGCTTTTATTCAGACATTAGCAAACTTAATGTGAATTTGTCAATTTGCTCCACTTCTTACAGCAGCCACAATTCAAGATCCTGGCAAGGGGTACATTTGAATGAGTAAAAGTGGGGAGTCTAGGATTTCAGCAAGAAGCATGTGCCATTTGGAGAAAGGGGGCCTGCACAGCGACTTCTAAAATTTCCAAGCCCTGAGACAAACAGAATGGTGCTCTGGGAGGAGGGATAGTCCCTGCTCTGGGTGGGAAGGGCAGCCAAGAGTTGAATGCACATGGCGTCTGAATTGAACCCAAAATAATAATAACAAACATCTGAACAATACCATGTGCCACGTACTGTTTTCATGATATTATATATGATGACTCGTTTGACCTTCATAATATCCTCATGAGGGAAGTTACTGTTATTATCTTCTTTTACAGATAAAGAAATTGAGGCACTCAGACTTTTCAGTCATTTTTTAAAGGATGCACAGCTGTTACTTGGTGGAGCTGGACCATGGACTGGGGAAGTTTGGTTCCCAAGTCTGTGTATCTAACACTCATGTTCTACTGCCCTCCCAGAACTGAGTAAGAACACCTTGGCGTAGAGACAGAAAGAGTTCCACTGAGCCAGGATCAAGACCATCTTTAGGTCTAAAGAAAAAAAGCTGAGTCTTGTTTTGTATGAGGTCTACTATATGTTAGGCACACAATGTCCAGTGCTATCCACCCCTGAGGCACTATCATTCCCATTTCACAGATGATGAAGCTGAGGCATAGAGAGGTTAAGTATTTTGCCCAAGGTCACATAATCCTAATAATAGGTGAAGCCAAGACTTAGCTGATCTGTGAAAAGCCATCATGAATCTCAGTACTAGTCTCAACTCTGGATGAGAACTAAATGTCTTCCTCTCTTCCTTTCCCCCTCTCTCACACACTATATAAAGTATTTAATGCCCGTAATATATATCTTGAGTATGGCATTTTACAGCACTGAGCTTTAAACAGTGCATGTTTAAATACATTTAATTCAATGAATATTTCAAGGTAATTAATCTCCACAGGGCGAGCGAACGCTCAGGTTTCCCAGCACATCATAATACATCTAAATCAGCGGAGGAAATGATTTGCACACTCTGCAGTAGGCTGAGTAAGAAAGGCTCACTTAAAGACTGTTAGAGCTGATTCCCTGGTGTTAACTAGCAGAAGTGCTGCCACGGAGAAGAATTAAAGCACCGCCTAGCGGCTGAAAATATTTATGCAAGAAGAGAATGTGGGTGTTTTTAAAAAGGTTGCCCTGAAAACATGCGGTGTGTGTGTGCATATATTATATACACATGTATATATATATGTATATTATACTATATATAACTTATGTAAGATATGTGTATATATAACAAGTTTATTATATATTAGTATATTATATATCATATAAAATATATTAACATATATCATGTATGTTTTATACATCAAACACACATCACCTTGGGTACCTAACACCTACTCCTTTGTGGGAGTTGGGTGGAATAAGAATGGGTGAGAATGAGGGAGCACACCCAAATGCACCTGTCTGCATTCTGTAACTGTTCTGTGAGGTGTTGAAATGACTGTGTTGAAGGTTCAGTTTGAGTCCTAAGAGATTAGAAGGTCAAGTATTTAATAGGTTGTCAAAGATTTCTGACCCAACATTATTAGGAGTAATATCTGTCATCAACTGAAGGTTTATGGCTATACAACGTATATATAGAAATGCATTATATGCCATATATACATAAATACATACACATACATACATATTTTTTCATTCAATTTTCTTGTCAGTCCTATGTGAATTAATATTAGTATCCATAGAATACAAAGCAAAAGAGGTTCAGAACTTAATCAACTTGTTCTTCATTAAGGACTTCATTAATCCACTATTGGATTAAGCTCTTGCACTATGAAGCCATCTAAAACTTCTACCTTCTGAATTTGGGAAAGGATTCCTAAGGAAAGGGCAGGTTTTAGGAGGAAATTCACAGGCACTTCTAGGTCCTGTAGAACAAGATCCTTCCCCTTTTGAGTTTTTAGAATACGTCCTGGGGGAAAAGACCACAGAAACCTCAAATAAACTTGTGCAACTCAAGAAGTAAAAAAAAACAACATTCCACAAAACAATGGAGAGAAATGACAAATAAATGCAATGTGGGATTTGAACAAAAACAAAAGCTGTTCAGAGTCTATTTCATATTAGGTGAGTTGTGGTCATTTGTTTTGGTTACAAATTGATATATTTCATCCAATAGGTCATATTTATATAGACTGCTTATAGTATTCCTTTACTATTCTTTTGATATCTGCAGAGTCTGTATTGATAGCCCTTGTACATTTCTGATATTAGCAATATGTCTGTTCTTTTATCAGTCTTGCTAGAGGTTGGTCTATTTTACTGATTTTTTTCAAAGACCCTATTCTTTGTTTGATTTCCTCTACTATTTTTCTGCTTTCAATTTCATTGATTTCTGCTCTTATCTTTATTATCTCTTCCCTTCTGCTTGTTTTGGGTTTATTTTGCTTTTCTTTTTCTAATTCTTGAGGTTGAAGCTTAGAGACTGTTCCTCTTTGCTAATGTAGGTATTTATAGCTATAAATTTCCCGTATCGACACTGCCTTAGCTGTGACCCACAAATTTTGATCTATTTCATTTTCATTTTCATACCATTCAATGTATTTTTAATTTCCTTTTAGAGTTTTCTATGGTCATTATTTTTATGTGTATAATTTCATTTTTAAATCTCTGGAAATTTTCTGATTATCTTTTGTGTTGGTATCTAGTTTGATTCAACTGTCATTGGAGAATACACTGTATTAATTCTTTAAAAACATTTAGTTTAAATTTTTATTCTATGGCATAAGATATAAACTATCTTTGTAGGTATTCGGTGGGCATTTGGAAAAATATGTATTCTGGTGTTCTTTGGTGGGATGGTCAATATAGAATTAATTAGGTACTTTTTGCTGATGGTGATCAGTTCATAGAGTTCTTCTGTGTCTTTACGACTTTCTGTCTAGTTGCCTTAACAATTGTTGAAAGAGTAGTGTTGATATCTCCACACAATTGTGAATGTGTCTGATTCTCCTTTCGGTTATATTGGGTTTACATAGTTTATAATTCTATTGTTCAGTGCAAATATATTTATGATTGCTGTTCTATTTGGTGGCTTGATCCTACATATTGTCATAATATAATGCCCCTCTCTATCTCTGGAAATTTGATGTGAAATCAATTTTATTGAATATAACATAGCCCTTCAGCTTTCTTTTGACTAATGTTTATCTTATTCCATACTTTTACTTTCAGTCTGCCTATATCATTATATTTGAAGTGAGTCCATAACATAAAGTTAATTTGGCTTGTAATCCATTCTGCCAATCCTAGTCTTTTAAGTAGTAAATTTAAATAATTTACATTTAATGTAATTACTGGTCTTTCAAGACTTATGTTTGCCATTTTATTTTTTTCTTTGTTCTGTTTTTTACTTCTCTGTATTTTTCTGCCTTCCATGTGGGCTATCTGAACATTTTTGAGAATCCATTTTGATTTATCTGTAGTATTTTTAGTATATTTCTTTGTATAGTTTTTTTGTAGGAAGTATGCTACATATATAGATAATGTCTTGGTTACTGATATCATTATTTTACCATTTCAAATGAAGTATGAAATTTATCCCCATTTACATATTTTACCCTTTTCCACCTATGATAAGATTGTTTAAAATATTTCCTCCACATTCATTTAGAGCCATGTCAGACAGTGTACATTTTTTGCTTTAATTATCAAGCATAATATAAAAAACACAAGGAACAAAATAAAGTCTATTGTGTTTACTTATATTTTGCTTACCATGCCTTGTTTTTGATATTCCAGGTTTTCTTTTATCTTTTCCTTTCTGTTCAGAGAGCTTCCTGCAGTCATTCTTTTACAATACATCTGCTGGTGACACATTTTCTTTTCTTCCGTTCATCTGAGAACATCTTGACTTTCCTCTTCAACCCTGGAGGCTATTTTTGCTGGATATAGGATTCTGAGTCAATAGCTCTCTTTCAGTAGTGAAACATATTCTGCTACTTGCTTTGCTTCTATGATTTCTAATTAATAAATCCGTTGTCATTCAAATTGTTTTTCCCTTATGAATAGCTGTTTTTCTCTTTCTAATTAAAAAATTGTTTCTTTGTCTTCACTTTTCAGAAGTTTGACTCTGACTTACTCTTAGTATGATTTCTTTGGGTTATCATCATTAGATTATATTAGCTTCTTAAATATGTTTGTTTATATCTTTTGTCACTTTGAGAAAATTTCCAGTAAGTTTTCCTTTGAAAATCGTTTCAACCTCACTGTCTTTCTCCTGTTTCCAGGACTCTGATGACATGAATGTTCTTTATATCTGTTGTTTCTTTGTTGAGATTTTTTCACTTTTATGATATGTTTTTACTTTTTATTTGTTTCAGACATGCTCTTAATTGCTCACAAAACTTTTTTTAAATTGCCTGGTTTTAATGAATATATCTTCATACATATTTAAGAAATTTACACAGCTTATGTTATGTTATATCAAACTGGCACATTTCATACACACAGAACTGCTTAGCAGTATGCTCAAAATAATTAAGTCCTTATTAAAGAACAAGGTTCTATTATATGTAGTCACTACTAAAGTCATAAGCATCATCTTCCTCCTCCATCATTTTATCCAAGACAAAAGATTACACAGGTTACTCATCTTCAATGTTTGTTTTTTGATGACTTATTTTAAATATTTGCCAAATAAGTCTAATATTTCTGGCATCTTTGTATTACACCTATTGATTATTTTTTCCATTCATATTGAAATATTCCTGGTTCTTAACATGATGACTGATTTTCTGTTGAAATTTGAATATTTGGGGTAATCTGTCTGACTCTTGATCTTACCTGAAACTTCTGTTTTAGTTGGTTTCCCCTGACACATCTCTAATGGTGAGCAGGGAGGAGAGGACACATTATTGTCAGATGTAGGTAGAAGTCAATCCAGATTCCCCACTCGGTCTCCACTGGCACTTGAAAGCTCCTTGTTGCTGTAAGGTGGAGCACCTCACTAGACCTTCTCTGATACCTCCCTCACTGGGAGGATTTAGAGGGTCTCATCAAAGTTCCCCACATGGTTTCCACTGACATCATGAGTATAGAAGGGAGGGGACCTCCTCACTGCTAACTCTCCATAGGTCTCCTCCAATATCACCTTAACAGGAAGGAGGGACACCTAGTTATTGACAGCTGGAGATGGAAGTCCAGGCACCCCACATTGTCACTGTGGAGGGTTAGCTTACTTGTCATCTAAAAGGAATAAAGGTTCCAGTTCTGTACTTGACTTTCTCTGATACCACCACATTGGGAGGGTTGGAATACCTCATCACAGCTCAATAAAAGTTAAAGTCTTTGCTGATATGAGTGGGGAGGGAGACAGTGTTTTTCTGTGATGTTTGGCTATAGTAAAGCAGTTATCATCTAAAAGTTTTCTGTCATTCTGGACTTCCCCCTTTCCTGGTCCAGTGGCTGGTGATAGCAGACTTTTATTTGGTCTTTTTTTTGGTTTGTGCCCATTGGTGTGTCCAGGTAGCTGGCTCCTGAAAATTGAAGTCTGGAATAAATAGTCCAAAATGAGAATCCAGGAAACAAACCATTATGTTGCTCTTTGGAGTCCTGAGGTTTGTACTTAGAGAGAGAAATAAGGAAAAGTACATCTACTTCATTTTCCTGGAAGTAGAAGTCAAGTGATAATATTTCAAAGTTTAAAAAATCTTGTTGAATTCTCTAGTCTATGTCCAGAATCCTTTCTTTCCTCACCCCCACCAACGGAGCACATACAAAGGACTCTATATATGTTTTTCCCATACAACTTACCCCTGGGATAATAATTCTAGAAAAGTTGAATAAGGGGCTAGGGCATGGGGAGGGGTTATAGCACAAATGGTAAAAGGAAATGTAAGATAAAAATCAGATTAATAGTTTTTTAAAGTGTCCTTATTTCAGATATCTTATCTTGGTAACTCTTGCAGTTAATCAATGAGTTAGGTATTATTATAATTTTATACTGAAAAGACTGAAGTTGCCAGAAAAGGTAAACTTACTAAAGTTAAGAAGATGTAATTGGAGAGACAATTTCTCTGAAGAGGACATACAAATGACCAGCAGGCACATGAAAAGATGTTCCTACTTGTTGGTTATCAGGGAAATGCAAATTAAAACAACCATGAGCTATCACCATACACCCAAGAGATTGGATATTATCCAAAGACCTGGAAACAACTAATGTTGGCAAGGATGTGGAGAAAAGGGAACACTTATACACTGTGAGTGGGAGTGCAAATTGGTGCAACCCCTATGGAAAACAGTCTGCAGATTCCTCAAAAAGTTGAATATGAAAATCCTGTCAGCTCACTTCTGGGTATTTGCCAAAAAGTTATAAAAAAACACTAATTCACAAATATTTATGCACCCCCATGTTTATTGCAGCCTTATTCACAATAGCTAAAAACTGGAAGCTACCTAAGGGATCAATGTCAGATGAATGGATAAAGATGTGGTATATATTCACAGTGGATTACTACACAGCCCTTAGAAGAGATGAAATTCTGTCATTTGAATCAATATGGAGGGATCTAGAGGGGATTATGCTAAATGAAATATATCAAAAGAAGGATACCAGAAGATCTCACTCATAGGTAGAATGTGAATAGACAAAGCAAAGGAACAGATGAATCAAAAGGAACTCTTGGACACTGGCAATAGGACTGCGGTACCAATAAGGAATGGAATGGGGGTTGCAGGAAAGTGGTAGTGGGGTGCACTGCACAACGATGAAGAACTCTTGGTGATTTGGAGGAGGGCAGGGTATGTTGACATATATCCAAGGAATGGGGAAACTGCATATATGGAGAACCTACACATGAGTTTATTTTAATTTGTAAAACAAAGTTATCACAATAAACTACAATAAATAAATAAATAAATAAATAAAAACAAATGAGGTGAACATGGACTAAAAACAGATGTGAAGAGATGGAGCCAGCAAGTTCTTTCCCCTTGGTCAGGAAAGCAGGCTTTTTCTAGAATGTCCACCAATGTCCACTGTTGCAAAAACTATGTCACATGGCCATTGTTCACTGCAAGGAAATCTGAAAAAGTTAATGTTGCTTAAAGGGCATGGCAATAAGGAGAAGACAGTTGAAAGTGGCTGTTGGGTCCACCACCCTGCAAGTTTGCCATATCCATGACCACTAAACAGGAGCCTCCTCTCCAAAAAGGCTGCCCCAAATCTCAAGGGAATCATTAATTAAAGGTATAGTCAATATGCTTCCATATTTGGAAGCTTTAAAAATTAATAATAACTTAAAAAAAATAAACACGACATCTGGGAAACTGAATACAATATAATGCTTAATATAAATGATGGTGGGTTATATTTAATATGAATTTAAACAAGTCAGTAAGTGAGCATCATGGGCACAGTTAGGAGATACTACCTGTATTAGGGCTCTTCAGAGAAACAGAACCAATAGGATATATAGACAGCGATGTATCATGTGAGATGGCTCATGTAACTTTGGAGCCTGTGAAGTTCATTGATCTGCTGAAGACCCAGGAAAGCCTATGGTGTAATTCAATCTGAGTCCAAAGGCCTGAGAGATAAGAAGTTTGAGGGCCTAAATCTCAGTCTGAGGACAAAATATCACTGCCTGAGCTCTATCAGCCAGGCGGAAAGCAAATTACCCTTTCTTCTACCTTTTTGTTTTATTCAGGTCCTCAATTGATTAGGTGATGACCACCCACATTGTCCCCAGTGATAGCCCCCTGAGTCATCTCAGATAATATAATCAGGAAACACCCTCACGAATACCTCCATCAAGTTGACGCATAAAATTAACCATCACACTACCCAATAACCTTAAAGTTATGGTAACTAATGGTTACACACAAAGATAAACTGACCACCACCTTTGTCTGCTTCAGCTCATCTACTGAGGGTGGTCAGTGTGTTCTCCGGACCTGTCAAGATTCAAATTGCAAACTGTCAGAAATAGTTTGTTGACAGTGTTATCCATTCCTAAAATGCAAGGAAGAGAGAAACACAGGATAAAGGAGAAAGGGAGATACGTGCTGCCAATTCCGGGAAAAGATCTGCCACTTTACATGATGGTAATTGCTCAAGGAATGAGGCACAGTAAGAATAGCAGGTAGATATGAAACTCCAAATGTTGGTGATAACTATTTAACCTTTCCTAAAGGAACATGAAAGAACATTTAATACTTTTAGGGGGGCGGGGGGCACTTGTGAAAAAGAAACAGCAATTGCTGACAGAATCACTTTCCACCTGAAGGAACTGTGCCAGAATCAATTTCTAATAGGAGGGATGGGTAATGAGAGTGCATCGTGGATTACAGTCACATTCTATCACACTGTCCATCTTTAAAAGCATCTCCAGACAGACTGTAAATTACCCTGACTTAAGAGAAAATGTTCACACCAAGGCTCAGGTTTTTATGAACATTCCACCTAGACCACCAGACCTGGCTTTAGATAAAATAAGAAATGAGCCAAGAAACTGAGTCATATAGAGCCCAGGGTCAGGCCTGTTTGATGATTGATTCTGACCTTTTTCTTGCCACACATATATCTAAAGAAAAAGGAGTATTATTTCCACCAACGATAACCAAACCCAAAGCCAATTTGGAATGACTACTTTCTATCCCAAACTTGTTTTGACTACCATTAAAATCCACCTGATATTTGGAGCTTGCTTTCAGGTTACAAAATTTCTGTTGAGAGCAACATACCAGCTTTTGTGTGTGGGTAGGTACTGGATACTGTGCTAGGCAAGGTTCTTGATTAAAACAAGACCCCAACTCTAGGTGGGTATCCAACACATATTGACTGGGGAATGAGGCCATGGCCCCACCTCCATATCTAAGCTCAGAACAGCACCATGGGCACTGCAGGACTGTGGGTATCGCTGCCCCTACTTTCCCCCCACTGGCAGTACTACCCTCCACAGACTGAACATACCTACTATCTTCTGGATTCCACTGAGAATTACGCCCAGCTAGCTAACCTCAAGACTCAGCTTGGACAGTATAACCTGACAGGTTATACTGAGGCTACATGACCATGCTTTAGCTCAAGCTGTTGGGAAATGGGGAACTTTCCCCATAGAGGAAGGGTATACTGAACAGTCAAAACAGTATCTATAGTACATGAGCTAGAAAAAAATAGTAATAAAATTAGCTACTCCCAGGTGATATTCAAATTTCTAAATATATATAAATATGCATTACCATATTCTATGTCATAATATATATTTCACATGTATGTTTGTATACCATATGTGTATGTATTTTCTAGAAATACCATATATTTGTTGATAATAGGTTTAGGAGTCTAGTGAAAACCTAATTTTCAATTCTTTACCTAGAAGTCTTTATATGGGATTTCAGAGTCCTCTTCAGATGACCAGGCCCCATGATTTGTACCACCCCTTCCCTACATCCTCCAGTCCACTTTTTGGTTCTTAAACATTTGTTTCTGAGGTAGGTGCTATAGAGGGATGCAATACAGAAGGAAGGGAAGGGAATCATCATGAACTGAGTGCTCATTTAGTATTGAGTCTTCTGGAATCCTAGTCAACATTATTTTCTAAGAGGGTGATTACCTTGCACTACCCATCTGGGTTTGAGGCCCAGGTCTACCATATATTGTGATCTTGATCAAGTTATTTAACCTTTGTTAAATAACGGTATGACCCCACCCCCCGATTTCTCATCTATGAAATGAGAATACTTTCAGAGTTGATGGCTGAAGCACCAAACTCTGTGACACATGGCCAACTATAGTCATTATCGCCAGCTGGAATCTGGCCCATTGTTAAGTGACTCCTCTTCCAGGAAGTCTTCCTCTCCCTCTCAAGGCAGATGGTATTTCACCCTTCCTTTGGTCTTTGTGGTCCTTTTGTCTTTGGTTTTCACCTTCTTCAGGAAGTTCAATACAGGCAGTCAAATCGGGAATTTTCACTGAATCCCTAGCAGCACGCAATGGTGCCTTGAGCACTGTAGGCCCCCTTTTTAAAGGCATGGAATTGAAATAGTCAAACTGAATTCTTCATAGCAAACAGTTTTTTTAGCATCCACATTGCCCTCTCTCAACAAAAAGTATTTTGCACTTATAGCAGAGTCACACAGCAAAGGGCTTCACATGTAGCATAATTATACAAAATCATAACAAAATAATCCTTACAAAGGTCATTAGGAAGGAGCTGTATTGTCTTTCAATAAGTCCCACACAGCCTTTTTTTCCTTGGCTCTCTGACACCTGATTAGTACTAGCTGACACAGATGGAGGCTGTGATAGGAAAACCACCTGTTTTAAACTCAGCCTTTTGTTATGGGTGGTGCAAAGGAAGTGAGTTAGTTTGAAGGAACAGTAACTTCTTTTTAGTTTGTGTTCATTCCCTGAGGAGAGAGGTACAGCTAATAGTATGTAAACAATTTCGTTACTTCTGAATTCAAATAGCTGAAACTGCATATATTTAAAGGTCTGATGTAATTCTTCCATTAGTCATGGCACTATGTACTCACCTGTCTTAGCTTACCTGTGAGTCCTACTCAGGGTTTTGTTGTCCACACTAACTTTTCAATCAATTGCAAAAGAGAGTGGTAGAGGATGAGACAGGAAGAATATAAATCTGTGGGAAGTGTTCTAAAGCTGCAGCCAGAGCCTCCGTAACCTTGACTGCTGGAAGACGTGACTAAATTCTGCCTTCTCCCCTGATGCTGAAAGCAAGATTGATGCACCAATTAGGCAGGGCTCTGAAGCAATAGTGTGCAGCTTGCTTCTGTCTTAGGTGTCCTGTGGATGCTCCTTTACTGCTGCCATTGGTCCCAACCCTATAGAAAAGCAAGGTCTCCAGGGTCCAAGGAGAGGAGCCTCAAGTGTAAGCTCTACTGACACCTGCAGGGTGACAACAGCACTGTGTTCTTCATTCTTCACTTGTATGTTCATGTTACTGCAGGTCACTAAAATTTGCAACTGGTCTCCTGTTCTTTTTGCTACAGTTAGAATTTGCATTGTATTCAGTTCTCTCTGTTTTGTGTAGCTTTTTAAGCAAGCAAAATAATTTTTTAAAGTCCTTTCAAAGGGTAATCACCCTGGATAGGACAATGATTTTATTATATTATCATAATAAGCTCAGCACCTTTAGAATAGAGATGGTGTCTTTTTTACCTAGCTCTGGTATCCTGAATGATCCCCAGCACATAAAAGGTTATTAATAAATATTTATTGAGTTTAATTGCATCATAGGCTGGTGCCTCCATTTTTAACATAGGTTCCATGAATCTGAAATTGTGTGAAAAAGTATGTGTGTATGTTCTTTTTCCCCTTAGAAAACCCTACTCTAATTTGGGGACACTGATGGTACTGTGAACCTTTCCCTGTGTTTCTGCCCCAGATGAGAGAAGCAGCAGTGGTGGAGGATGAAGAAGAATGATTCAGCAAAGGTTGTGGGACAGTCAAGGTTGAGAGGTGCTGGAATAGAGAAAAGAAGTATATAAGGATATGGAGGGAAAATTCTTGCCCAATATGTTAGGATGTCACCTGCCACATCACCTGTAGATGGGGTTGATTTTCAGGAACACGGGGAAGAGCTCTGTCTCACCCTCTTTAGAATGTAGCTGTGGTGTGTGCTATTATTTCGGTATGCATCTCGTTGCCAATTCTGTCTATATCTCTCCTCCATTCTAAAGCAAAATAACTTATCATTATTGTCTTTCATGCTCAAAATGCCTTTATTAAGACCCAATTATAAAATCCCTAGAGGCTTTTGGTTTCTAGTAATAGTAGAGTTGGTTATTCAGAGCAATACTCTTTCTGAAAACAACAACGAAAATGACTGCTAAGCTGAATTTAAACAAATACCACTACCTTAAAATAATCAAAGATCTGAAAACAATAAAAAGGCTTCCAGGTCTTCCTAGCAAGAAGAATTTCAGGAGGATCAAAACCTATAGGGCATCTGTCAATACTACTGTGGCCACGAGGGCCTAGATGGGTACAAGTCCAGGTCAGGGGGCCACAGCAATCTTGTTTTAATCAAGCATCTTGTAGGATGCTTTACCCACATTAATACACACTCAATTTCAGATATATAGATCTAAATCTGACTTCTCTACCCCTAAACCTCATGAGGCTGCAGAGAAACCACGCAACAAGAAAGACAGGAGAATTAAAAAGAAAGGGAACAAAATGTTTTCATTGTGGATACAGATCATCTTCTTGTGGGTTTGTACCATGGGTACTATGGGTACTACTGGGTGGATTAGAGAATTTAAAGTCACGAATCGGCGTGAGGAGATAGCAATTGCTATTACTTCCAGGTGCCTGGCAAATCCAAAATAAAAACTCTCTGGAGTGGGGAAAACCTAAAGCAGACTTCAGAGTACCCCCAAGAAGTAATGTAAGGGCAGTGGCCAGTTATCCAATCAAAGATAACCCAGCTTCAGGGGAACAAGAACAAGCAAAACAACAGAGAGAACAAAAAGACCCATACAGATTTCAGCTATTAGCTTGGTTGTTGTTTTTGTTATTATTTAACAAAACAAACCAAGAGAGGAAGGAAAAAATAATAAAAATCACCCCCCTCTATACAAGGTCCTACCCTCCCTTCTCCCCTCTGGTAATATCAGTTCTGCTGTCAAAGTCCTAAGATTTGTTTTAATTTTGTTCTATCAGATCATTTATATTGTTTATTTGTGTTTCAAATATAGGTGAAAACATCCATATTTATCTTTTTCCTGATTTATTCCACTCAACAAAATACTCTTAATTTCCCTCCATGTTGTTAAGATTTCATCTATTTAATAGCTGACTACTATTCCATTATATATGTGTGCATGTGTGTATGTTTGCATATGTAATCTTCCTTATCCGTTCATCCACCAATGGGCACTTCAGGTTGATTACATATCCTAGCTTTTGTAAATAATGTTACAATAAACATAGAGGTAAATACATCTTTTCAAGTTATTATTTTCATATTCTTGCTATAGAGAGATAGACTGCTGGATCATATAGAAGTTCTATTTTTAATTTTTTAAGGAATCTCCACGCTGTTTTCTCAGGTTAATGCACTAATCTGCACTCCTACCAACAATGAATGAGGGTTCCTTTCTCTACACATCCTTGCCAACACTTGTTTCTTGCCTTTTTTTAATTTCTTCCCCTGGCCCCAGATCTTGAACCTGGATCCTTAGGCATTACATGGCCTACACCTTAGCCACAGGGGTGCATCTCTTTCTTGTCTTTACTAGTTTAGTAAAGGCCATTCTTAACCTTGTAAGGTAATAAAAACCCATGTTTAAAAACAATTATGCTTAATACGCTTATAGAGGTAAATGGTAACCTTGAAAATAGCCATAAAGAAACCATAAAAATGTAACATACCATATCTGACAAAGAACCAAGCTAAAAATAAAAAGTAATTGAAAACAATTAAGCAAAGATCACTTTTGCAAAATAATGCTACAAGAGAGAAATAATGAACTGTAAGGTGTGGCAGATGATCTTCATAGACTACAGGGAGAAAAATGTGAAAAAATACACCAAAGTATGTGTGATATGTGGAGAATATGGTACAAAGCTCTAATGTTGGCATGTCAGGAAGAGAAGTTAGAGAACACAGGATAGAGAATTTTTCAGAACTGGTGAAAGACACCTAATCACGTATTTAAGAAACTCAGTGACTTCCAAGCAAAATAGAATGAAACATACATAGACAACTCATAATGAAAGTTCAGAAAACCCTGGCACAGAGGAAATCTTAAAGTTTCCAGAGGAAAAATAGATGATCATCACACAGCACCTTAGACTGAACTTTTAACTGCCAATCAAAGATGGGTAGACTGACAGAGCTTTAATGTCCTCACTGAAAATTAGTGGTAACTTAGAATACACAATAGCAACAAAATGCCATTCAAAGTGAATTTGGTTCCTTTTCTTAGTCTGTGATTTCCTAGGAAATTCTGGACCATCTGGGAGAGAGTTGAAAGACCCATGTTTATTAATTGTACTTTAAAGTGATGGTCTAGATAATGAGTTCACCAGAGTCATGTTTGAGAAGGTGATAGAACAAGGCCCTACAGCAGTGCACAGAGTTGGTGAAAAGCAGGGAAGAGGGGTAACTGAAAGGCCAAAAGTCCCTGCCAAAGACCACCAGGCCTACTTTATAATTTGCCCTACTGTTGTATTTGAATATTTGTTTGTGGAAATTACCTGTTTTTCACCTTTCTCCTACCCTAACTTTGCAGAGTTGATACTCAAAATATTTAACAACGCTAAGGCATCAGGAATCAGTAAAGATTTCTGATCTCAAACCAGAACCTGGCTGTTGTACATGATCTGGGTCCTGGGGGCCCACTGTGGTATAAGATATTATCCCTGTAACTAGAATATGGAGATGTCCACAGAAGAGACGTGATCAGCAAGGGTAGTAGAGACATTCAAGGCAGCAGTTGGCTAACAATAGATATTGCCTTATTTCAATACATATCTTAGAAGTACCAACACAAACCAGTTGACTATGTACCGTATTACAGCCCTTCCACCAGGCTCCTTAGCACTCCATCCTTTCTCTGTTCTCTGATTATCTGCCCAATCCGTACCCCTTTATCCCTTTACAAAGCTGCTTCCTTGTTTGGTTCTACCCAGAATGTACCTTTAACAACAAATCCATGGGACAACATCCTTTCTCAAAACCTGGTTCACCTGAAACATCCAGAAAGGGTTTGCATATTCTTGGGGAATAACTGTTGACTCCTAGATATGACTATATCATTTTGCTGAACCTTATATGGGCTTTATAAAATAAAAACTCTGATTATGTGGAAAATGGTTTCTTTGCTTTATAGTCAGATTTAAAATAGGCTTCCTTCGTATGACAAGCTCATTTGCTACATTTTATATTTACTTAATTATTTATAACATAGTATATTTTATAATATAAATTCTAAAAAATAAAATTAAAATAATCTACAATCTCTTTCCATCAGACATAGACCTTTTATATTTGTGTGTATGTATATGTGTGTATGATATATATATTTACATATATATAATATGTATTCCAACTAACATTTACTTTATGCATAAATCTTTTCAGGAAGAAGTTGTATCTGTATTCATTACATCTGTGTTCAGAAGCACCAAGATACTTAAGATATTTAACAAAAGAAGCAATTTCTTCTTCCTAGAGACAATGTCTTTATTTGGATTTTAGTGAATGAATCAAGCATTGTCAATGTGAAGTTGGTTTGACATCAAATAAATTCCTGTAGTAGTGTAGTTCAAAATTATTCAGATTGCCATCTGCAGGTACAGAACCAGATCATGAGTTCAGAGTCCAAAGACTTCATTTTTAAACCTTGGGACTTAAACTGCATTTGAATTCAAATTCAGTAATGCCCTTAGATCAACTTGAACTGACAAATTCTTTAGAAGAAAGTGGAATAAGGCAATTTGATGGAAATTATACTATGCAGTACCTTATTACTCCAGATATTTCACTTTTACATTACATTTTTTCAATTAATTTAAAGGTAACTGCTATATGCCAACTATCCAGGATATTAGTCATTATTATTCATTTATTTATAGGCAGCACTGTCATTTACAAGGACATAATTCTTAAGGAAACATAATTGCTTTAAACCTATCAACTCACTTATATTAAACTTTGGAAAACCTTTTCTCCGGAAAAATAAGTGTTTGTTATCAGAAAATGTTCATCAGGGAGGGACCTCTGCTTACGATGTATACTTGCACCATTGCTTCTGATCCCCTCATGCTCACCAGGCTCCTTTCATTGAGCTCCAGGATCCTCAGGCTTGTACAGTGTTCTTCTCAGTATAATAAAGTCTCAACGAAAATTAGTTGATTAAAAGTGGCTTCCAGAGAAAAAGAGCAAAGCATCCTGTGAAATACGCAGAAAGAGGGATTGACTTCCAGATGGGGAGTTGATAGGATGGACTTGCTGGTTACACCCCACAACACCCCCACAAAAAAAAAACACCCCACCAATTTTCCTAAGACAAACACCAAAAAATAACTGGCACTTCAGCTAGAGACAGATCAGCTGATGACTAATGGTGGGTAAGAGCACCTGGTACGGTTCTCAGCTAAGCCACAGATTTGGATTTGAGATGGAGCTTGGGAGTCTCTGGACATGCGGTGGGGCAGAGCCTAGGGATTTTGAACCAGCTGTGGAAGCAGCAAGAGGCGGGATCAGTGGGCCTGAAATGCAGAGTCACAGAGGACCAACTTGGGAGGGGGCTGATCTGGACCCCAGGCGATGAAATAACATTGGGAGCAGCATAACCAGAAATCAGCCAAAGAAATTCCAAGCTCAAAACCCTCCAACAAATATTTCATGCCAGACCCACGGAGTGGAAATTCCGCCCACTGCATATCCTTCCACTGGAAATCACGCAGATTGAATACCCCACCCCTGTATTACATGAGCAGGCAGTCACAAAACTCAATGCTAGCTGCTAGATACACCTTGTGGGTAGAGGTGAAACTGCAGACTGACTGCTAATCCTGTGCAAGTCAAACCTATGCAACTCCCAGGAAACCAAAACCTCAGAAATATAAACAAAATGCTGAATAGAGCAAAAGCACAGAAAAATATCCGTGAAATGATGGATGCAATTAAAAAAAACCCAGGTTAAAATCTGAATACAGCAGGCGTATATAAATTACCTGAAGAGGAATTTAAGGTAACAGTGATTAACTTACTTATAGGAATCCAGAAATCAGTAGAGGCAGTAAACAAGACTGTCAGGAAGTAAAGAGAAGAATTTAAAACAAGACATCAAACAGGTAAGAGATACAATGGCTTAATTAAAGAACTCAATAATAGGGTGGATGAACCTTCCAATAAAATCAGCCATCTGCAGGATAGGACAGAGGAACTCAATCAAGCAAAAAGATAAAAATATCTAAAGAATTGAAGACAGCATTCGAGACCTCTAGGATAACATCAAAAGGAACAACATTCACATCACAGGGGTCCCAAAAGAGGAGAGAGAAAAGGGGGCAAAAACCATGTTTGAAGAAATAATAGATGAGAACTTCTCCTATCTGAAGAATGAAGCAAGCCTCCAGATCCAGGAAGCTCAAAGAGTTCCTAGTAAAAGAAACTCAAACAGAAATACACCTAGACACATCATCATCAAAAGGTCAAAAATACAAGATAAAGAATTAATCTTAAAAGCAGCCAGAGAAAAATGTGTCACATACAGAGGAGGCCCCATAAGATTGTCAGATGACTTCTCAAATGAAACTCTACAGGCCAGAAAAGAATGGCATAATATAATCAAAGTGCTGAAAGAAAAGGATTTTCAACCTAGGATACTATATCTGACAAGATTATCATTCAGAACTGAAGGAATGATAAATACCTTTTCTGCTAAGCCAAAGTTAAAGGAGTTTATCTCCACAAAACCAGCTTTGCAAAAAATATTAAAGGATGCACTATAAAGTGTAAAGAAACCCCACTGAAAAACAGTAAGACAGCAAATATTAATAGTGAGGAGGAATAGAAGAGAATAAAAATGTGGATAGTTAGGATGAGTGGAAGATTAATATGCCTTCAAATGAAAATAAGATAGTAAACATAGAACTGTGAATGCTAACTTCAGGGTAACCTCAAAATACATCCCCAAGGAGAAAGAGAAGAAGTAAACAAAAGGCAAAATCAATCAAAGCATAGCTGTACCCATCCAACCTAAAAACAGAGAACAAAGCCATCATCTGGAGCAACATGTGAAAGACAAATTATAAAATGACAATAAACAGCTATATATAATAATCACTCTAAACGTTAATGGACTGAACTTACCAGTCAAGTGACCCAGAGTGTCTGAATGGATTCAAAAGCATAACCCAACTTTCTATTGCATTCAGGAAACCCAACTTCTTCCAAAAGATAAGCAAAAACTCAGTCAATGGCTGGAAGACAATCCTACAGTGGAATGGCAACCACAAAAGAGCAGGAACAGCTATACTCATGTCAGATAAAACAAATTTCCATCTAAAAGGCATAACAAAAGAGAGTGGTGGACACTATATAATGATTAAAGGATCACTCCTGCAGGAGACATAATGCTTATTAACATATAAGCACCAAATGGAGGAGCATCAAGATATATGAAGCAAATATTATTAGACCTGACTAGAGACACTGACAGCAACACCATATTAGTGGAGGACTTCAACACCCCACTTATAACAATGGACAGATAAACCAGGCAGAAAATTCACAAGGAAACAGCAGCTTTAAAAGACCATCTGGAACAGACAGGTCTAATAGACATATACCAAGCTCTTCACCCAATTACTACAGTTTTCACTTTCTTCTCAAGCATGCATGGAACATTTTCAAGGATAGAACATGTGCTGGGACACAAAACATCTCTCAACAAATTTACAAAGATTGAAGTCATACCAAGCATCTTCTCTGATCACAATGCCCTAAAACTGAAAATCAATTACATAAAGAGAGCTGGGAGACTCCAAACTAATTGGAAAATTAACAGTATGCTCTTGAAGGACTCTTGGGTAAAAGAGGAAATCAAAAAGGAATTTAAAAGTACTTAGAGACAAATGAGAATGAGGACATGACCTACTGGAATCTGTGGAATGCAGCAAAAGCAGTACTAATCAGAAAGATCATCGCAATACAGGCCTATCTCAAGAAACAAGAAAAATGACAAACTGCTTAACTCTACATTTAAAACAACTAGAGAAAGAAGAACAATTAAGGTCAAAAATCAGCAAAAGAAAGGAAATAATCAAAATTCAAGCAGAAATAAATGAAGTAAAAAACGAAAAGACAATCCAGAAGATCAATGAAAACAAAATCTGGTTCTTTGAAAAAATAAACAAAATTGACAATCCCTTGGCTAGACTCACAAAGAAAAAAAGGGAGAAAATTCTCATAACTGGTATCATAAATGAAAAGGGAGACATTACAACAGATACCACAGAAATTCAAAACATCATAAGGGACTACTATGAACTGCTCTATGCCAACAAAAATGAACAAACTTGAGAACATGGACATATTTCTAGAGAAGCATAGTCTACTAAAATTGAAACTGAGAGAATTGGAAAACCTGAACACAACAATCACAAGCAATGAAATTGAAGAAGTAATCAAGGGGCTCTTCAAAAAAAAGCCCAGGACCAGATGGCTTCTCCAATGAGTTCTAACAAACCTTCAGAGAAGAATTAGCATCTGTTCTTCTCAAGTTCTTCCAAAATATTGAAGAACAGTGAACTCTCCCAAATAATTTTTATGAGGCTAACATTACACTGATGCCAAAAGTTGACAGATATGTCACCAAGAAAAAAATTATAGACCAGTATTTCTCATGAACATAGCTGCAAAAATACTCAACAAAATGTTCCAAATTCAAACAATGCATCAAACTAAATTCAATAATGCATCAGAAAGATTTTCTATTATGATCCAGTGGGATTCATTCCAGGAATTCAAGGATGATTCAACATACATAAATATATTAATGTCATACACCATATCAATAAGAGCAAAGAGAAAAGCCACATGATCACATTAATAGATGCAGAGAAAGCTTTTGACAAGATCCAACACCCATTTATGATAAAACCCTCTATAAATGGGAATAGAAGGTACATACCTCAACATAATAAAGACCATATACAAAAAATTTACAGCCAACATCATAGTCAATGGTGAAAAATTGAAAGCATTTCCTCTTAGGTCAGGAACAATGCAAGCTTGTCCGCTCTCACCACTGCTATTAAACATCATACTGGAGGTCTCAGCCAAAGCAATTAGGCAAGAAAAGGAAACAAAAGGAATTCAAATTGAAAAAGAGGCAGTAAAACTCTCCTGCTTTCAGATGACATGATTATATATATTGAAAATCAAAAAAAACTCTATCAAAAAACTTCTAGAACTCATTAATGAATACTGTAAAGTGGCAGGCTACAAAATCAATGCACAAAAATCTGTTGCATTTTTATACACAAACAACACACTAGAAGAAAAGAAAATCACACCATTTAAAATAGAAGTTAAATGGATGAAATACCTAGGCATATACCTAAAAAAGGACATAAATGATCTATACAATGAACAGTACAAATCCTCTTAGAAGAAATAGAGGAGGACACAAAGAAATGGAAAGACATGCCCTGCTCCTGGCTGGGAAGAATCAATATCATTAAAACGACTATCTTACCCAAAGCAGTATACAGGTTTGATGTAATTCCCCATTAAAATCCCATGGACTTATCTTCAGTAAATAGAACACAAAAATTTTTTAATTTGTATGGAACAACAAAGGACTCCAAATAGCCAAAGCGATCACTAGAAAAAAAAATCTGGAGGGATTACATTTCCAGACTTGGAACTATATTACAAAGTAATAGTGAATGGTATGACACTGAAAAATAACAGAGGCATAGGTCAGTGGAATTGAACTGAATCACCAGATACATACAGTCAGTTAATCTACAACAAAGGAGCCAAAAGCATAAGATGGAAAAAGGAAAGTATCTTCAACAAATTGTGTTGGGAAAACTGGAAAGCCACATGCAAAAGAATGAAGCTAGACCACTCTCTAACACCATTCACAAAAATTAACTCAAACTGCATTAGAGACTTAGACATAAGACCAGAAATCATAAAGGTCTTAGAAGACAACATAGGAAAGACTTTCCATGACATCAGTGGTAGAGAAGGCTTTGGGGACTCAACTACACCATCAAAGTAAACAAAAAGAAAAATAAATGACTGAGACTACATCAAACTAAGGAACTTCTTCACAACAAAAGAAAACATCACCAAACCCAAAAGGAAACCTACTAACTGGGAGAAGATATTTGCATTTGATATTTCCAACAAATGCTTAATATCTAAAATATACAAAGAATACATAAAACTCCACAAAAGAAGAACAAGCAATCCAATTTAAAAAAATGGGAGGAGGAATTGGAGAGACACTTTTCTGAAGAGGTTATGCGGATGACCAATAGACACATGAAATTACATTCCTACTTGTTGGCTGTCAGGGAAATGCAAATTAAAACAACAGTGAGATATCACCTTACACATGAAAGACTAGCTATTACCCAAAAGTCTGGAAACAACAAATACTGGCAAGAATGTGGAAAAAAATGGAACACTTTTGCACTGTTGGTAGAGTGCAAATTGGTGCAATCCCTATGGAAAACAATTTGGAAATTTCTCAAAAATTTGAAAATGGAAATCCCATATGATCCTGTCATTCCACTTCTGGGCCTCTACCCAAGAGATACAAAAGCACCCATCTGCAGAGATGTATGCATTCCTATGTTTATTGCAGCTCTATTCACAATAGCTAGGAGCTGGAAATTACCTAAGTGCCCAACTCAGATGAATGGATAAAGAAGATGTGGTACATATATACAATGGAATACTACACAGCCCTTAGAAGAGATGAAACCCTGTTATTTGAATCAACATGGATATAACTAGAGGGGATTACACTAAGTGAAACAATAGAAATAAGAAAGATACCGGATAACCTCACTCATAGGTAGAATGTGAATAGACAAAACAAAGAACAATTGAAACACAACCAACCCTGAAAAATCTACAACAGAACTGAGGTTACCAAGAGGGAATGGGACAGGCAGGGGCAAATGGTGGTAGAGCCCACTGGACAATGGGGAAGAATACTTGATTTGGTGCAGGGCATGGTGTTTTGAAATATATCTAAGAAATGGGGAACCTATACATAGGATAGTATTTTAATATATAAAATAATTACTACAAATAAAAGACATGAAAAAATATGCAGGGTGAGGCACTGTGTTGGCACATGAATTTAGTAAAACTAAATGTCTATTAATACAGCCTGCAGTCACTCCCCTCACCCACTTCATATGAAAGAAACAGAATCACAGACTCATGAGTTTTAGAAGCTTGGAGAAGAAAGGGATATGGGGTTTATTCTGTCCAGTATTATTTTGTAGTTAGTAAAACTGAGATGTAGAGAGATCACTCCAGAAGACTACACTGAGACAAAGAAGAAGAAACATTTATTTTAAATAAAACTAAATAGTTTTTCATCTTGGTTCTTCCCCACTGGCTCCAGATCTTGAAACTGGGTCTTTGCGATGTATGTGAACTGCCTCCAGAGGCCTTATCTGATATGCCACCAGGGCACGTCTCCTTTTTTTTTTTTTTTTAAAGGAAAGGTGCAGGTAGGAATGAAAGTGACTATGCAGGCAGGAAGAGAGGGAGAATAAGCACTTTTACTTATTTTATCTAGTTGCTCATCCTGGCTACTAACCCTGGCCCTGGGACAGGAACCTGGGTCTTTGGGATTTATGTGGATCATGCCTAGCCGGAGGTAGTGGACCCAACCACTACTCCACCAGGGCATGCCTCAAAACTCACTTTTAAACTCCACCTTCTTTAAAAATAGAGGCATGAAGATAATGCAAATTTTGAAGGTAAAATTGTACTTGTGTCAAAAACATGATGAACAATCTGGATTTTTAAATAAACAAAAGTGAACATTCCCTCTACTCCAAATCTTATATCAAACTGTCATGTAGTAAGTAAATTTAACAAATTTTAAATTCTTAGAAGGTAGCCACATGAAGTGCACTGCACATTGTAGTTGATCAGTGCTTTTGCAATCAGTCAAGCTTTGCCTCTAAGTGTTGGGAAACCCAAAAGCTTCATTCTTCTTCTAAGACAGCTCACTCGCTCTATAGCTCAATTAAGTCAGCTGATAGTTGGTATGTGATTATGTGGTCAAACTCTCACTTTTATTCACTTCATGCAGAAATCCAGCTAATAATCTTAACACTTCCTTTAATAGGGAAAGTAACTGACATGCAATGATGAATCAGTAATGGAGCATGAAGATTAGCTTACTTAACATTCTTCAATGGTTCCTAAGAGCCTTCAGGATAAAGTTCAGACTCCTTAAATTGGCAATCCTGGACTTTCGGGATTTAGTCCCATCAATTTTTTAAGTCCCATTTCTCAATTCTTCTCCTTATTATTCTCTGACCCAAGCACATTAAACTACTTTTAGTTCTCTGGAAAAACTGAACTCTTTCTTCCACTTAGAATGTCCTGTGTAAATCCTCCTGACATCTGTCTGGATAGTTCCTACTCATACTGCAAAGACCCATTTAGTTGCTTTCATCTACTTGGAGTGTTATCTTGAAGAACCTAATGTTAATTATACCCCAAATATGGGAACAGTACCCACTCTAGAATCAACATTTGCCTTTCATTAGGAACTAATATTTCTTATACTCACCACCTCCACTTCTTTATTATCCAGTCATTTTTTAAAGAAGTATTTTATTTAGTTGTTTATCTTAGTCCAGGCATTTCTTACTCCATTGCAAACCTGCTTCCCCTTGAATTACTCAACTGAAAATACTTTTTTGAAGACTACTACTGCCCTCATAGTCACTTAATTCATTGTTAATTTTTTTTTTCCAAATATCAAGCTTCCTTAAGTTCTCTAAAGTCATCTTGATTGCTAGACACTCTTTTAATGTTCTCCTTTACTTTTCCTTCATATAGTTTTTCTATGTCTTACTCTAGTTGTTCCTTCTCTGTCATTTATAACTCAACTTCTTCCTCTAATTAAAGATATTACTGTGGCTTCATAAGGTTCAAAACATTAGCATTAGGATACCTCTCAATTCCTTAACTTATAGCACATTCAAATAATTTGTGCATCCTGTTCATCATAGCATCTCAGGGAAAAAGGAAAAAAAACTCACAGTTTAATACAAAGGAGCATTAATTTTGGATATGGCTTGGGTTCATATCCCAAGTCTGATACTCATTCTTGAGCAGTGTGGCATTTGTGGCATATTATAATAACCCATTTGGCCTTAGTTTCTTATTTATACGTTAAAGAAAATAACACCTATCTTAGTATTACTACATGAATTGCACTACATGAAATTCAGATTTCAGTGCTGGGTGCATAGTGGATACTCAATACAATTTAATTCATTATTGCCAATTATACTCATGTTCCTCAAACATGTAGTATCTCACTATCCCAATCTATTTCTTCATACATATTAAAAAGGGGAAATCTTTTGGAGTACAGTTATGAACATATTTGGTTTTTGACTCAGTTGTTCCCAATCGTTTAAGTGAGTCAAAGCCCAATCCTTCCTCTGCAGCCTTCTCCCTTAGCATTCTCTTAAATACCATTCATCAAGCAAAGTGGACTTCTTGTGGTCCTCAAACACACCACAAACTCTTCATCTCAAAGTCCAGCTCAAATTCTGCCTCCTTTATGAAACGGGTTCTCTCCTTGGCTGAATATTTATCCTCAAGGTATCTTATTGATTTCTCTCTCAGGTCACTCATATTGTGTCTCCTATTATCTGAGTATAATTGACAGTGTTTATATATCATAACCCCTTTGAAGAGAGATAGTCTTTATTATGCTGCTACTCACAACTTTGCTAAGTGATAAGATGTATATATATTTTTAAATGACCAACTGGATTTTTTCTCCAGGAATTACTTTCACTTCTTATGAAGGAGCGGGGATGGAATGTGGAGGGTATGAAATCGTACTGACAGAGGCACTACTGACAGAATTTCTGCTTGGAATTTCCATCTGGAATTTTCTGAGTAGCAAAAATGCAGGGTGAATCAGTCATCCTAGAAATTGACCAGGTAAGACTTTAAGAGATGCTGATCAATTGCAATCAACCCTTTACCAATTTGCTAAACTTGTCTGTATCTCTTTCCTTCCTCAGAGCTGTTTTCCTAACCTTCCAGTCTCCTCTACACCAAAGAGAAAATAAAAGATTTTATTTTAAGCTCACAGTGGAACATTAAGGAATACATACACATACATTTGTTATTTTATGTATTAGATCATGTTTAAGAATTGTATTTCTTAAAAACGAAATGTCCAAAACCCAAGACTAAATTTTTATGGGTATAATCATCAGGCAGCACTTAACATTGTACTTTGATATAGTACAAATTCAGTATATAATGTCAAAAACAAGAATAAATTTATAGCGCACAATTGCAGAACTTAGTATTTGTTAAATGCAATGGAAAAAAATTTTAAAAAAGAGTCAAAGAAAGTATGACACTTAGGATCTCAGCCTCTCATCAGCTAGGTAAATCCTTGGATCTAAGTATCCCCAATTGAGTTCCTTGAGAATAGAGATTATATTTTATTTTACATTACTTAGTACTGTGCCAAAGCAGAAGACACTCTCTCAAATACGAGTATCCAGGAATTGGAAATACTGGAGCACCATTATTCAAACTAAGTGTAGTTCACATTTGTACATTTTTCAGCTGACTCTTGCGATCCTCAATAGCTCCTTCCAATTATTGGTTTTAATTTACTTTCTGTGTCTCCGGTTCAGACCCACTCTTCTTTCTTCTACTAAATATCACAAAAGCACAGGATAGTAGAAAAAGGAGGAGATTTAAGTTATTCAACCTGATGTTAGGGATGAGGAAAAACTCCAAAGCTGCTCTCGGGTCAGATGTTTACATATAGCCAGAGAGCAATAAGTATTTGGCCCATTAAGTTTAAAAAGAAGGGGAAGCGGTGGAGGAAATGTCGACTTTATTTTGCAGTCCCTGTGGCACAGGTCCTTATTCATAAATTCAACTATGGTAAGAAACTTTAGGAGAAACTTTAGCAGAGTACTTGGAGGATTTAGCAATTTGGCATTAAATCTTGATTTTACCACTTTACTACACTGCCTTGGCCAGAACAGTTCTTTCAGTTTTAGCTTTCTTCAGTAATATAGAGATAACTCAATATTGATGCGAGGATTGCGACGGCCTTATCTTCTCAGATTCGATCAGTGCCAGGTCAGGCCCCCAGACAATCCCCTGGTCTCTCTCCCAGCACATCCACGTCCTGTGGTCTTAGCGCCCCCTTCCTCCGCTCAGAGGAGTCAAAGGAGGCCCGCAGCGCTCGGGCGACACAGTTCCACCACCCGGAGCTTCCCGGGTCGACAGCATACAGAAGGGATTAATCTTTCGTTTATTTTTTCTTTTCTATCGGCTTTCTCATTCCTGTCCAAGTCCAGCAGCCCCAGGCCACACCCGCCTCTGAGATCGCGGCCACCTTGGAAACTGGGCGGTGGCTTAGGAAACAACAGCCCTGTGCTGGGTTTGCGCAGGCGCCGGGCCCTTGCCTCCAATATCGCGAGAGTCGCCTCCCGGAAGTTCCACGTCAGTTAGTCGGCGGGTTTGCGGGTCCGCGGGTCCGCGAGTCCGTAAATCTTGCCGGGACTGCGTTGTAACTAGCAAGTGAGGCGTTCGGGCTCAGACCAACGGAGCCATGGTAGGTACAGACCCTGCAGGAGGGAATGGCGGTCCCTTTGGCTGAGGCCGATTCCGGGGACTCTAGCTGGGGATCGCGGTTAAGCAACGGCCTGGGCGCCAGCAGCGGCCGCCGCCTCCTGTCTTTCGGGGTCCAGGTCCAGTTGGAGTTCTGTGGAAGAGGAGTCTGTGCCACCGGAGTCAGGGTGGTGTGGGCAGGCAGTGCCAGGAATGGAGGTTCCCTTATTCCTCTGGTGCTTACGGCGTGCCGTGGGATAAGGGGTGTAGGAAAATACTGGAGGCCGAAAATGTTGACGTTTGTGGAAGGCTTTGGCAAAATTACCTCATTAAACCCTTACAGCGGTGACAGCTGATCTGCACTTTTCTTGGGCTTGTTTTTAGTATTGCTTGTGCTGAACCACGAACTTAAGTAGAGAAGACAAAACAAAGTGTATACAGAGTCAAAAATGGATTTTCAAATGCTTTGGCATCCCACCCTAGGTTCCTAGAGGCGAAAGACTTGGGGGAATTGTTTGTAAAATAGCTTGACTTGCTTTTCTGCATTTGCAAAAATATGGGTGGTAAGAATGGCAATCATGGCAGCACTTTTTTTTTTTTTATCACCTTCATTCTCTAAAGCTGCTCTAAAACGTTTGGCACAAATGTTTTATAAGAAAAAATAGTATGAGAATATCCTTTCCAGAAAAATAAGTCAGTATTTTCCTTTTTAATTTTTTCTTATTAAGGGAAGGCGCAGGCAGGAATGAAGGTAAGCAGAGGCAGGCAGAAAGAGAGAGGAGGAAGAAACATTTTATTTTATTTAGTTCCAACCAGTCCCCTGACCAAACCTGGGACCTTGGCATGTATGTGGATTGCACCCAACCCTACTCCACCAGGACCCACCAAGTGTTTTACATTCAGATACTTCTCTGCCTTTTTGGTGGTGTTATGAAACAGCTTCAGAGATGTTGGAGCTTCCAAGACCTTAGGTATTAATAAATCCAATTTCTCATCTTACAATTGAAAACACAAACCAACCAACCTTGGGGCAGAGACTGATTCTGATTTCCTTGTGCATTTGGTGAAACCTGTGGATACTCCCAGAAAAATGCATAGAGAAACACATCGTTGTATACAATTGTTGGTGTCATTCACAGACACCAACCTCCCTCTCTGCGCACCCCCACACTATCTGTGAACTTTCTTGGGTCCCCAGGTTGAAAACCTCTAAACAAGACCTCAGATTTTCTTACTTATACCACCTTATATTACCAGTGACCTACTCTGGACTGGGGTCTGCTGTGCTTTTTAGTAATGGAGAAAGCCCTTGAATCCACCTAATTTAGTTTTCTCTTGCAATCTTTACATTTAAAAGTATGTTTTTATAGTAAAATATTTTCTTCATTGTTTAATACACCTTAAATCGTTTGTGCCATGCACTTTCCTAAATATTTGCCTCCTAATGTTGAAACACCTGGGAGCATGAGTTAGAAATAATGTTTGGTAGACCAGGCATTGTTCTAATTTAATTCTCATTAACACTTGAGGTAGATAATAGTGTTATTTTCTAAGTTTTTCAAACCTGAAAGAAGTAAGCTTTCCTCCTATTACTTATCTGAAATGAGGGTGAGTTAAAATTTGAATCTCACATGATTCTCTAGAACATCTGTCCTTAATCTCCCATATCCAAATATATTAGGTGCTGTGGAGTTAAGGCCATGAATAAGCAATGACCCTGCCTTAAGGAACTCTAGAAAGCAAGAAGAGACATGTACACAAAGATACTATGAATGGTTGAAATTAAATCCTATAGGCTCCCCCAGGAAAGGATACACTTCCCTAGGGTTATCTGAAAGATTATTTGGTGAAGGTAGCATTAAAACTGAGTGCTAAGTGCATCCAGCTTTTGAAAGAGAGGGAGACTTTGGAAGGTATAGTATGAGTACTGTACTCTGTGTTCCAGAGTGCCAAGAACAATGTTCCACCCAAGGTAGTCACTTACATGTTGAGAGAAATACAGCAAGAGTGCTTGCCTGTGCTTTTCACACATTGGGAGTGTGTAAAAGTATACTGATTGCTCAGTCCCCGGCTCACCTTCCTGAAGCATCACTTTTACTCACTAATCAATAATTGAAAATATTTTATGGTAAAATATGCACACTTTATAAATGTCCAATTTCCTTGCTTATAAGAAGAAAAGTTTGAGATGTGCTGGCTTACATGAAAGCCCCCACCTTGGTGGCACGTAATAGACATTTTGTGTTTGTTAACTCTGAGGAGACCAGAAAAAGGAGTGAAAATTTGTGATGATAATTAGTGGGGCAAAATTCAGAAATAGATCCGATGTAAAAAGTCTTGCTTCCCTGAACAGTAATGTGAAGATGATGATTTGAAAGCAGAAACTTTGAGATAGAGAGGAGGGTATGACAGAGGAAACATTTTTGAAGTGATTGTGGAGAAGAGCTAGAGAACTGTAAATTTTTTAAATTAAAATAGATTTAAATTATTGCTGAACGTGAGGGAGGCATATAGAGAAGTACAAACACAATTTAAAATAGTGACCCACGTTTAATACAGATCCAAAATAGATGACTAAATGCCTTGTGAAGTGTTTGTTTTGGGCAATTATCTGTGCTGAAATAATCTAGTGATCTTCATTTTGTGTTGAAAAGTAACCTTAAATTTCTGTCCCTTTCGTGATCATGGAAGATCACAAAAATAAAGTTTTTTGACAGTAACAACTTGCCAAATAAACTTTAGGTTATGTTTAAGAGCTATTGAAGGAAAATAGATTAAATCAGTCTTCTTAATGGACTTCCAAGAGAATTAAGATGATTGCCCTAAGGTATCATTGTATATAATGAGTTAACTTTTCTTCTAGAATGACATCCTACTCAAGTCACTTTTTGTCTAGGGTTCAGGTGAGAAACTGAGATTGAAAAGTTTCTTTTAAATAATTAGTGTTTTCTGACTTAAGAGACCACTTTAGTTTTTGTTTAAAATTGTTCTAATATCCATTGATTCCAGTAACCTAAATCCACTAAAATATTACAAAAATTCTCATTTGACTCCAAAGGCTTTCATAGACATGAATATAGCCCACAATGATCACATATTATACTGCCTAGCACTTACTAATATTACTAATATTGCCAAAATAAATATAATTTTCCCCACAGAACAGTTTAGGGTTACTAAAGCTTAATGAATAACATTTCAGAATATTTTGTGATATGCAGTGACGTGCACAAAATTGTAATTTAGTAGGTATTTTACATTTAATTACTAGTCTTTAAACCAAGCGTTCTCAACTTGTGGTCCATGATCTCCTAGGAGACCCCCATACTCATTCAGGAGTTTCATAAATTAAAACTATTTTCCGAATAGTAAGACACCATTGACCTTTTTCACTAAGTTGTTATTTGCAGTGATGGTGTAAAACTGCTCATATGTGTCACCAAGTTGTACTGATAATTTATTGTTCATTGTCACAATGTATATTTTGAAAGCCAATTTTACCTCCTGTCATTTTTGAAGCGGTAAAATTATTTTCATTACATCTTAACTGTGCATCATTTTGTTATGCTGTGTGATGACATGGGATGTGTACATCATGTACTTCCGCATATTGTGGTTTAAGTTGTAGGCTTTTCTTGAAGTAATGACTGACGTGGTCACTCAGACTTTATTTGGAAGACATTTTCTAAAAATTGAAAGAAGTTTGCTGATTTCTGACTATATTGCTGAAAATAAAGAACTTTTAAGTGAAAATTAAGAGTTTCAGAAAACATTGCACTTGACAGATTTCTAATATTTAGACTTATCAGATGAAATAGATGGCGATATTAATGCAATACTGTGTAATGAATTATGTCAATGTTTAGAAGTGCCTCAGACTCAGGGAACCAACATTTTCTAAATAACCATTGCATGATGTTAGAGAATGATACATGGGTAAAAGAGCCATTAAAAAAGACTAACAGATTTTAATGTAACAAAGTATAAAATATTTATATGATTTTAAATTTCACATTGCAACTAACCTTTAAGCAACTATCACCAAATTTTGGCACGGTAGCGAAGAAGTATATTCACAATTATTTGAATAAAATATTCCTCTTTCCAACTACATACCTTTGTGAGACTAATTTTTTTTTCATATACATCAACCAAAACAACGTATCACAACATATTGAATGCTGAAGCAGATAGAAGCAAGCTATCTTCTCTTAAGTCATTAGTTTTGTAAAAATGTAAGACACTGCCACTCTCTAAATTTCTTTTGAAAATGTTTAGTTATTTTTTTAGAAAAAGTTATTTAAGTTAACATGTAATGAGTTTTCTTTGTTATTTAAAATGAATTAATGTATTTTAAAGTTGTCATAGTTTTCATTTTTAACATGGTAAGTTTTAATAGCTAGAAACTTCTCAGAATTTTTTAAGAGTTTAAAGGTATCTAAGACTAAAGAGTTTGACAACCATTGTTATGAATTAAATTCTGAGTACTCTTGTATTTCATGAGTGAAGAAGTAGGTGCTTAGACTTGAAACTACAGTTTAGCAAATAAAAGCTGAATTGTTTTGTAGGCTGGTGAATACACTGTTATAGTTAAAATTTCAAACGTTTTATTTGGCACAACAGTTTAATGATGTGTGTGTGTTTGTGTGTTTCATGTCTTTTCTCCTTAGCCTCTGCGACTTGATATCAAGAGAAAGCTAACTGCTCGATCTGATCGAGTTAAGAGTGTAGATTTGCATCCTACAGAACCATGGATGTTGGCGAGTCTTTACAATGGCAGTGTGTGCGTATGGAATCATGAAACACAGGTAGAAATTTTAAAGAACTTTATTGAAAGTAAAGTTATAATGAGAGAGAAGAAATACAACAGAGTCCAGTATGCAGACCGTTTCTTAAATTGTACTAAGTATTTTCAATAAGGACAGACTAACATTTATGGGGGTATATATTACAGGGGTAACTTCTGAACTCATATCTATATTTAAATGTAAATTTCGGATTAGGTAAGGTTAGCTCTTTTATTCTTTTTTTTAAGAGGAAGGAAGCAGGGAGGAATGAAGGTAAGTACGCAGGCAGGAGGGAGAAGAGGAAGAAGCATTTTAAAAATTTATTTAGTTTTGTTGTTTTTGTTTTTGTTTTTTTTTTTGATTAACCTTCCCCCGGTCCGCCATTCTCACCCTGGACTCCAGTCCTTGTATACGGACTACTCTGGAACCTCAGATTAAACACCTGAGCCACCAGTACACACTATTTTGTGAAGTTAAAGAAACCGACACCAGTATATAAAACCACTTGCCCTAGTACTTAATTTTCCATTCAGTGACAATTCTAACAATCTTTAGAATGGGATTTTTACTTACTTTTTTCCCCAGTTGTTCATTATAATGATATGCAGATAACTTTCAATCAGCCATACAAAGTGTAGTTTATAGGAGACAGTGATTGTAATCCGCTTTTGATTACACATGAAATTATGCAGAAAGACACATTATCTGCTCTAAATGCTTGTCTTTTTCTTTCATCTGAGTAAATATTTCTCATATTTTCTAGTCTTTCTTGACCATCCTTTACATTTTTTTTCAAAACATAAAACAGCACTATACCATGTAGTTGTTTGTCTAGTTATGTGTCCACTTACTTATATAGCGATTACTTTCAGTGTCCAGTTATTTTAGAGACCAGATAAAATTTACTCTTGAAAAATTTAATGTGTCAAAAATAGGACTAGGTAAACAAGTCAGGAATAAATCTAAAAACATCCTTACAGTCTTATAATTTTAATGAAGCAATAATAGCTGAACACAAAACCAAGACTGCATCAGTGACATTTTTATATACAGTAATGCTATTCCCTGCTGTGTTATTGTTCCTATGGCATTATTTGACCCATAGTCGGTGCTCTATAATTATTTGTTGAACTAATGAATAATAAGCATTTCATTTATCATTATATCACTATTTCAGGGTTTCTAGGCTCTGTAGTTTCAAATCTTTACCTTGCACATTCATTTGCCTAATTGCAGATAATATGCATCTAACAGCTTTTTGGGGGTTGTCCTTTCCCCTTCCAAATAGATCCTTTTCTCCATCCAAATAAAATCTTTATGATTTTATGCATAACAGATATATTAGTGTTTCCTTCCAGCCCTGCCAGGGTTCCTAAATCTTCACTATATCAGCTCCATTCAGGCATCTCTAAGCTCCATCTGTCACTCTAGTATATTCTAAAACCTAGATATACCCTTCTTATCTTTCTGTAGGCTTTGTAGTAACATACCTGCTCACCATTTTTCTTTTGTACCCTCTGTGCCCTCCCTTTTATAATTAATGCCTGGTAATTTCTTGTTTAATTTGCTACTTTCTTTCAAGAATGGAGGTTATATGAGGACAGAGATTATTCTAGTCTTCTTTCCCTTCTAGCTCCTAGTACTTAGTCTTTGTTGAATCTATTTTGGTTCTCCTTGCTTTATTTACTCTATCACCAGCAGGAATTACTTACCATTCATGTATATTTGAGAGCAAAATTCTTGAGAGAATATTTTTTGGAAAGAAACTTAAATGTACTTAAATTTCAGTGCAATGTTTAAAAAATTAGTATGTTTGAATTTGAGGCCCTCCTGCTATTTAAATGATGTGGGCAGGCCTTTTAAGCATGTCTGAGGCTCAGTTTACTTATCTAAAATGAAGATGATATTGTTGCCTTCCTCGTATGAGAGGATTGTCAAACGGATCAAATGAAATTAGATAATATGATAAATAAGCCCTATAAGGCAGCATGCCATTTTCCTATTCCTGTTGTGCATTGGATATAACATTTCCTTTTTAGACTGTATAACTTCTAGAGTATGAAGCTTATCTCCCATGTTATTTGTATCAGCTATAGCACTTAACCTGACCCTGAACCTTGACTTGTTCTGCAGCTGCTTTATTTTGACTGCTCAGCATACCCTGGGATCTGTCTTACGGATTTCATGGTCTGTCTGCCCTCAGTGTCTGTATCATAGTTTTTGTACAAGTTTGGACTGTCCCCATTTATCCAGTATTTGTCTGAAGCATCTTTGAAGTCTTGCTTGGGAAGCCAGAGTAGGCTCAGCAGTTTTTATGACCCAGTCAGTCCCTATTCTTTTTATTTACTATACCAGTTAATCAGTAAGATTGTGTTGTTTTCATTACTCTCTGATACAAAAAGATTGAATGATGTAAGTATGATTTTCAGAATTGTGAAGAACAAAGCATCAAAGTGGGGAAGACAGAGATACCGTCATCCCTGCACCTTCTAGAGAGTTCCCTAGTTTTATACCTTTACTCTGTGTATACAGTGCCATTCTAAGTAGCTTGAAAGAACATCTAGATCACTGAGTTTTCATGGGTCACTGAAAAAGATAGCATTTATATGGAAGCATATTGCACAAGGGTACACAAAAATTGTATCTCGTTTATGAGTTTTAGGCGATTATGGATTTAATTTTAAAGAGAAGAAACTAAGAGCTAACTTGTTCAGCAAATACTTATTAACACTAGTTGTTTGTCAGTCATTGTTCTAGTCTCTGGGAATATAGTAGAGAACAATATTCCGGCCCTAAAGGAACTTAAGCAGGAAAGATTGATGTAAAACGTAATTATGAAAGTGCCACGTTATGAAAAGGGAGCATAAGGTTCTGTGGGTGGGTTTTCATATTGAGGAAACAGGAGCAGTTATATCTTTCATGTTTGGGGTCAACCAAACCACAAGGCTAGAGAAGGAAGGAAGAACCACAGCATAGAATCTGACATCCGATTTTACGGACTTTTGTAGTATTTAAATTTTGAATGTGTTAAAGAAAAGGTGATTGGTTTACTTTTCTCATTTCATTTGACGGTTGAGCTTTCCAATTTTAGCCTGAGAATATTTTAAAATTAGAAGTAACGTAAATGATTTGATGTTTTAAATGTAACTATAGATTTTTTTAGTTTTTTTTTTTATTAATTCAAAGAATGTATTTTTGTTAAATTTTAAAGACACTTGTGAAAACCTTTGAAGTTTGTGATCTTCCTGTTCGAGCTGCAAAGTTTGTTGCGAGGAAAAATTGGGTTGTGACGGGAGCGGTAAGTAATTATATGACTTTCTAATTCAGTTTTCTGAATTGTTCTGTGATTATGTAAATGAGTTGTGACATTTTGATACTTGATTTGTTTTGCTAATTAGTGCAGCGTTTCACAGCATGAACTTAATACCTTGAGCCTAAAGTATACTCTTTTGTGCCATTTTTTATAGTGATAATGATGGTTTTCAATTTTCCATTTCTAGGATGATATGCAGATTAGAGTGTTCAATTACAATACTCTGGAGAGAGTTCATATGTTTGAAGCACATTCTGACTACATTCGCTGCATTGCTGTTCATCCAACCCAGCCTTTCATCCTAACTAGCAGCGGTAAGAGGTGACCCTTTTGGTCATGTGCATCTCTGAGTAATTCATTTTCATTCAGTGGGACTTGCAATTCTTTTACTGCTATTACAAGTAGAGTTCTAATTCCAAGCAGCCTTTAAACTATTTAAATCCATTAATGTGTTATCGATGCTGCGTGCTTTTGTATTTTAATGAAATATCAACTCTACTTAGGATTTGTGTAGTAATTGCTCCAATTCCTGTCAGGGAAGATCTGAAGGTCTAGCTGCTTAAACATCTGCTGAACAGAAAGCTAATTTACATGCTGATGAGCAAATTTTGGGCAGATTGCCAGATACCCTAGTTAAATTTTTTATATTCAGACTAGTTTGCACTTGGTGTATGTTCCAAACAGTAGACTTTTTGGAGGGCAGTTAAAAGAAGTTGCATTGAATTAGAAATAGCTCTTTGAAGAATTTTTTGGTTAAAAATGGAGAGGTAATTAAAAACTGACTTTAATCAATATTGTACTAGAAGAACAAACCCTGACTAGTCATTGCCATCTATTCATAATATACTAAGATTCTAATCAGATTTGTTTCTCTTGTGATTCTGTAAACCCACTGTCTTAAATATTTTCATGAATTTTTTTATTTGCTATTTGTGATTTCTCTAGTTTGTCTCTACTCCTATGTAAAGTATATTGGAATAAATATTTTGAAAAATCTATTCGGTTACGATTCTATAAATTAGAGAATGTGTGTCTTGTTAGACTTGCTGTTTTTAAAAAGCATAAAGACTGCATCAGTTCTGAATGAAAGAAATAGAAATAGCAACTAACGTGAGACTTTCTTTTGATCTAGATGACATGCTTATTAAGCTCTGGGACTGGGATAAAAAATGGTCTTGCTCACAAGTATTTGAAGGACATACCCATTATGTTATGCAGATCGTGATCAATCCCAAAGATAACAATCAGTTTGCCAGCGCATCTTTGGACAGAACCATCAAGGTAGAATGTCTGCTGTTTTTGTGTCAGTTGTGATGGTGAAATATGGTTGTTTTAGGTGTTTTACTACCGGCTGCTCAGAAGGTTATTCTTGTCTTAGGCTTCTCTCAAAAGCTTGAAGTCAAAATAGAACATTTTATTTTGTTCAAGAAGGACCTACTCTGTTTAGAAAAATATTGTGACAACTTTGTGCTCTTAAGGAAGAAATGTTTTTCCTTGTGGAAGTAATAAAAGACTTTCAAACTTCTTCAGACAGAAAAAGGAAGATACCAGTGTCTTTTCCCGGTTACCATTTCCTCTCATTATAGTGTATTTATGATGGCCTCTGCTCCTTATTTATGTATTTTGTATTTAAATTTCATCTTCATTTTTTTTTTCTCTTTTTCTCCATACTGCTGCCAAGTTGTCTTTCTCAAACATGAATTTTGTCTTGCCAATTTCCAGTCTAACGGTAAAGTCCAGATGCCTCAGTGTGAAATACAAGGATTTCTAAGACTAGCCTCAGCTGATATTGTGAGGCATCTGTAAGACAACTCACCATTTTCTGGAGATGGCATGAGTGGTCATAGAACTTTACTTAATTCAGCTGCAGTGCTCTTTCATTCTCCCTTTTTGGTTTATTCCTCTGCAGAGCTACTCATTTCTCAAGGCTCAATTTGCACAATTATTTACTCAGAGAAGCTCTCTTCATGCATTCATTTCACTTCTAGAGAGAACCAGCGTTCTCATCCCATTCCTTCCATTGCTTTTTGCCTTTATTATAGCTTTTTTGATGTTAAATAGTTAATGTGTCTCTGAAAATCCCCACAAAATATTGATGTTGGGGTAGATACTTTGTGTTACCCATCACCCAAACAGACTCAGTGGCAAGCAGCACAGTGTGACTTGACTATACTAGATGCTTCATATGTGTTATAGTGAGTGTGACTATTTTTTTTTTTGTTCATTACAGAATTTAAAATAATTTTGTTTACGCATGTATAAACAAAATTATACAATATACAACTTAAAATACATGCATAGAGAATTATTATGTACATCTATATAATGTTTTACCAGTTTTCCTTTAATTTTTATAAAATATATGTTGTGTGGCAACTTGATAATTATTTTATGTTCTTTGCTGAATATCTTAGGGTTTGGAGCTCTTTGCCCCTTTCATTGAATTGTCCTTGCTTTTGTGACATAAGTTGGAAACTTAGAAATAAGTTTTAAACTCAGGTTAGATATATCTTGAGAAGAATTGCTTATTTTTGACTCTAGTAAAATTGGTTGTATAAAGCAAGTAGTAAATATGTGTTTACATGTCTTTATACTTACCACAGGACCTTCTATGCAGTAGACACTCCATGAGTATTTGTAACGCTAAAGCTTGGTACCACTAATGTTTAACTACTGACCCACATTTAAATTTTTCTGATACGTGGTAATTTCCCCCTTTTAATAACATCTTACTTAATCGACTTTCATTATCTTTTTATTAAATCTCACATAAAATCATTTTTGCACACCTCCATGACTCAGACAGCTAAGGTGGCTGAGGTGCAGTCTGTGTAAAGCCTACAGACCCAGGTTCAGCTGTTGGGTGGGGAAGGATTATTTTCTACCCTTAATGTTTCTCCAAAGTGTAGCCTGTGAATCTCTGGAGTGTCTGTTATAATCTCACATTTCTGTGCCTCACTGTAGAGCCACTGAATCATAATCTCTAGGGAAAAAGTATGGAAATTAGCATTTTCATGAAAAAGCTGTAGGTTATGCCTCCTGGAAATTAAAGTAAAATGAGATATAACGAAAATAAGTGGGTGGAAACAATGAATACTCTTTAGCTTCCCTCTCCTGGGTTTGGCATTGTATATAATGTCACAAGCCAGGTGGAGCTGCCTTCTGAATATGGAGGCCCATGCTGACTGGCAGTTGCTGTTCTCTCTGAAGGTGTGGCAGCTGGGCTCTTCCTCACCAAACTTCACTCTGGAGGGACATGAGAAGGGTGTGAATTGCATTGATTACTACAGTGGTGGTGACAAACCATACCTCATTTCAGGTGCCGATGACCGTCTTGTTAAAATATGGGACTATCAGGTACAATTTTTTGTAACTGTCTTTGCCTTATGTTAGACATGATGCTTACTGTTTCTTTCAGGATAGTTGAATTTTGTATTATTGAACTCTGTTCATAGCATAATAACTTATGGCCTCAGTATTTGCACCTAAACTGTGGTCTTGGGATTCTCCATAAAAATTAGAACAAATGCTTTATCAACATTTTAAAAATAAAAAGCTGTTTTATTTTTCCTTTAAAAGGAGAAATTAGAAATTTTAATGAAGATGAATTCTTCTATCCTCTAGTAAATCGTTGGCAGACCTCCGTATACATTTGAAAGCTAGCAGATCAGTGAATAATGTCATGACATTGCTATGGTAAACCATTTTGTAAGCCTAGTTATGAACTTTGGTTATTATCCTTTTTCTCCACAAGATTTTGTTAAATTTCCATTTTTTTTTTTTTTGTCATGTCAAAATTTCCATAAGCATTTACTGAGACCTAGAAAACTAGTTTTACTTAGAAAGTTGCTTAAATTCGTATTTAAATACAGAATAAGAATATTTGAGACATAACCCTAGGAATTTTGGGGGGAAAATATTCAGATGAAAACCAGATTTTGGGGACAGGGGTTAAATCATTTCCTTTAAATGTGAGCGTTACACCTACATTTGCCTATACTATGAGGTAGAGTAAATATGTACGTAAGATAATTCTATTTCCAAATTTTCCGTGTTTAGTGCTGTTTAGATTGTCACAGCAACTATTAGTGATATATATCTGTGTACAGGAAAGTTAAAGATGTGTTACTTGTTTTTCACTACTAAAAATGTTTTCCGTATCTTGATTACAGAACAAAACATGTGTACAGACACTGGAGGGACATGCCCAAAATGTGTCTTGTGCTAGTTTTCACCCTGAGTTGCCAATCATCATCACAGGATCAGAAGATGGTAACTTATGAACATGTTCATTCTTATGCTTATAATTAATTAGTGAGTCTTTAAATCAGATAGTGCCCTGCATTGTAATTGGAGTTTCCTAAGGGTTTAGATATTTTTTTTTAGAGTAGAATACTTAAGGTATAAGTCCTCATTATCATCATCATCACACTAAGGTATTTTGACTCTTAAATAAGAGGACACCCAGAAGTCTTAGAGAAAAACTGAAAAAGTGTATACTTTGGTGTCTATAACCTGGGGTCATTTTCAGGCCCTGCCTCTTTGTGGATAGTGAAAAGATGAGAAGAAATCATATGTGGCACATAGTAGGCACAGTACCAAGGAACTCCTGTCATTTATTTCATACCCAGTTTTAGTTTTATTTTTGTATACATTTTCAATTGTTAAGTTGCTTATACTGCTTTATAAAATCACATACAGACTAAATCCAAAACTCAAGCTGCCGGGAACGGTTTTCTGTTTGAATATAAAGATTTCCACATTGGTTCACCTAACGGTTTATTTTTGAATGTTCAAATCAAAAGGGAGTATTCATATTGTGCTTTTTAGGAACTGTACGTATTTGGCATTCAAGCACTTACCGCCTTGAGAGTACTTTGAATTATGGAATGGAGAGGGTTTGGTGTGTGGCCAGTCTGAGAGGATCCAACAATGTTGCTTTGGGCTATGATGAAGGGAGCATCATTGTTAAGGTAAGTTCTAATTATATAATTTCTCTCTGAATAGATAAACATAGGGGAAGCAGTTTTCCTTGTATCTTAGTACAATCATCTTCCAAGTCACCAACTTTATTTAACTGGTATTTCTTTCATTAAACACTAGGGGTTAAGCACTGGTGATCTAAAGTGGAAGAAAGGACCCTCCATTAAATGAAAACAGAAAATGTTTATTTTATTGTGATTTTATTTATTTTCCTTTTCATTGCTAACAGCCATTTGTCATACTTCCAGCTTGGTCGGGAGGAACCTGCCATGTCCATGGATGCCAATGGAAAGATAATTTGGGCCAAGCATTCAGAAGTCCAGCAGGCCAACCTAAAAGCAATGGGAGATACTGAAATTAAAGACGGGGAGAGATTGCCACTGGCAGTAAAGGATATGGGCAGTTGTGAAATATACCCTCAGACTATTCAACACAATCCTAATGGGCGGTAAGCCATCACCAATATCTCCCTGAATGTCTCGAATGTCTGTGTATGTTAGAGCAGGATTTGCTTGCTGCTGCCCCATGGGTATTCTCCTATGAGCTTTTGCTCTTCTCACAGCCCTTCTTAACATACTCTAGGCAGCCATGCCAGTTGATCTAACTGGCATGCAAAGGGGAGCATATTTGCCTTCCTGACCTTGTCCAGAAAGAATTTTGAGTGGTTAAATAGTTTTATATTTACTCTGATTTCAAATGTGTTGGATTTGTATCCTTGTGTGCCTTTGAGGACAAGGATCAAGTCTTAACCTAAGAGAGTAGATGTTCTCTAAAGATTTGCCGACTCTTGCTGTTAAGAAAAATTGACTTTGAGGTATGTGTCTTTTGTAAAAGTTTGCAAATTGGTAGTAATTCTGCTTTTTATCTATAAGTTAAATCACTAGTTCATTTTCTCTCATAAGATGTAGACTGCACCAGACATCATGTGAAATAAGTTTCTAGCACAATGAGTTTAAAGCCCTGGAGTTTTAAAAATTACAGTAGATCTGAGCATCTTATAATACTATCCTGAGTATTGAAAATGACAAAATATGTAAACCAAATATGATGCTTCATTCAGTAAATAATATCCGTAATTGTTTATAATGTAATTTTTATGGTGATTAAGAACACATTATATATATATATTTCCCCCTTAATAGCATAAAACATTTTTAGGTAAGAGTTTTGCATTCTACTTTTGATAATCAAATAGCTACCCATATGAACTTTGAAGTGAGTTTTGTGTCTACTGAGAAAATTTTATTTGACATTTAGCATTCTGTTTTTATTCATTATTTAAATGTAATCATTAAAACTGGAATAAGGTATTTTTATTTGAATGATTAGCTATAAGATGAAGAGAGTTTTGCAGTAAGATATTGTCTTATGGTATAAATGTAATGAGTAAGTTTCTAGACATAATGGTACTCAAAAAATATTTGTTGAATGGTTGGAATCCTTCTGCTGTGCATCTCCAGCCATTCTAGTCATCCTGTCCCAAGTCTCTTTTAATAGAGAAAGGCACTGCAATAATATTTTCAGTAATAACCCCGTCTTTCTAATTTTCTTTGCATTTGTTGGGTAGACCCTCTATGTCTAGTTCTTTATTCAAAGAAATGTATAGACTAAATTCAATTGCGACGTCAACTGAAATAACATTTGTTATCAGAAGTATCTATACGTCATTGGTCTTCTGTACATCCCTGACTTCTATAATTTCTAGGTTTGTTGTTGTGTGTGGTGACGGCGAGTATATCATCTACACAGCAATGGCCTTGAGAAACAAGAGCTTTGGATCTGCCCAGGAGTTTGCATGGGCCCACGATTCTTCAGAGTAAGTTCTGGCTGGGTGATACTCATTGAGCCCTGATTGCAGATAGGTGTTCAGTGTGCAACTGCATTTAAGAAAGTCATTAGAATCAGTGCAAGCGGTGCCTTCTCCATGTAAAGAGCAATTCTCACCAGAACTACCTGTCGGAAAATTAGAGTCAGAGATAGCTATGCAGGCTGAGCTTCCTTTGCGCTCTCTATATTCTGTATTGGACTGGGTCACCCAAGTGATCTATAATCCCACTAAACTGAACACCCACCACCCATTTCCTTGATGGAACTGATGGCAAGGTCTAATGTTATAGACAGAGGCAATGTAAGCCTTCAAATCAAGTCCTTAGCAGTCCCACAGCTTCCTGGGGTAATGTTGCCCCTTTATGAGCTGCTTGGGAGTGGTGCTTAGATTGACATTATCTTGGTGAGAATATCACCGAATGTTCTTAAAAACCCATTTTCTGTGATGCTATCTCCACCACTCCATTCTTCACTAACTAGTCTCTCTCAATTGAAAATGTTCATAAAATGTTCTCAGTAAAAACAGAAAAAAATTCATTTAACTCTGAATTGTTCCACTAATCACTGACTATTCCATTTTATTCTGTTTGATGCATTTAATAAACATTAGGTTTTGGTTTTTTCAGACCACACTTGGAATCACCTTGTCACAATTTCCTTTTTTCTCCACATTTTTCTGTTGCCCCTTAGCCCCAGTAGTGAATGACTTGAGCCTCACCTTTGTACAAGTCTTACTTTCTTAAAGCATTCACTAAGAGGTAAGGGATTGTTAGGATCTTTTTATAAATTCCTAACTACACTCATACATGCACAGTTCCGTGTGTTAAAAAAGATGCTTTGTCATCATCTTAAGTAATATTATAACTCATGAATTACTTTATCTCTCCCAACGTACTTCTCCTATTTCGATAGTTCACACTTTAGCTTTATCCAACCAAGACCCTATTTATTGTCTTTCCTGTCTTGATCGAAGGTCTTGTCAGATCACTTCTTCAAATGTTCTCAGATATCCACCAAAAGCCATTGCCCATCTTTTCAAGACAGAACCTAAGTATATGAAATTTTCTAAGATGTTGCCATGTGACTATAAGTCACTTAGAAAAGGTTTTATTTTTTTAATGAATTTGACAAAAGTATATAATTGTAACCACCAACACAATCAAGATACAGAACATTTCTATCACCTCAAAACTAAAATCCCTTTGTTTCCTTTAACAGTTAGTGCCTCATCCCTACTCCCTATAACCAGGCAAATAATAATCTACTTTTTGCCACCATGTATATTAGATATGTCTTCTTAGAATTTCATATAAATGGAGTTGTACTGTATGTACTCTTGTGTCTGGCTTCCTCTGCCCTAAATAATGTATTTGGGATTCATATATGTTATTGTCTCTTTTTCGCAGAGTAGTTTGAACTTACTGCATTTCATTCACCTTTTGATGGCCATTTGGGTCTTTCTCAGGTTCTACAACTATAAGCTCCAGTAATTTATGTAATAAATAGTATGAAACCCATTTGTTATTTGTTCATCTGTAAGAAGTCTGTGGATCTCTTAGGGGAAAACATATTAATTGAATATTCAGATATTTTATATTTTTGCATAATTTACTATTCGAATATATTTGAAGGTATGTTAACATTTGGTAGAATTATGGTTTAGTACATAATATGCTATATTTGCTTTCTTTTTCTTCTCTAGATATGCAATTAGAGAGAGCAACAGTGTTGTAAAGATATTTAAGAACTTTAAGGAAAAAAAATCATTTAAACCAGATTTTGGAGCTGAAAGTGAGTGCTATGTATATATTACATATTTTTAGAAGTTTTGTAGTGACTCAAAAACACTTAAACGTATTTTGTTGTTGTTGTTCTTTTTAGGTATCTATGGAGGCTTCTTATTGGGAGTCAGATCTGTAAATGGTTTAGGTTTCTATGATTGGGACAATACAGAACTCATACGCAGAATTGAAATTCAGCCCAAACACGTGAGTTCCTCCATTGTTTTTGCAAAAAACAGCTTTGTGATGTACTCTGGATTCCTGAGACCAAGAAATACTTTATACCTGGCCATCTTCTGTTCCATTGAGTTGAACACAGTGTCATTTTCCTCGATTGCTTAGAAAATCAGAATTGTGCTATTCGAATGAGACAGTAGATGTTGGGTATTTTGAAAGGTATACAAAGTTATACAAATGCCAAGTGCTATTCATATTTTAAATGACTTTGGCCAGAGTATAAAGAAAGCACATTTTGAAGACAAGAAGTCAGGGAGCTCTTGACTTCCAGAGGCCCAAGAAACTCCCCTTAGTTCAGGAAGCCCTTTCATACTTAACCTGATAATGGCTGTTTAAGCTTTAGCTACCTGTTCCTAGTGACAGAGTTTTCTACCTTTAGAGCTGCTTGCTGCTTTGACAGCTTTCATTGTCAGGAAATTATCTTTAGAGACAAATCCACCCTCCTAGGCTCCTCATCCTGTTTCTAGAGCATGCATTTTCAGAAGGGTGATAGTGCTCCCTAGGGGCAAAATTAGTTCCTGAGACTTGAAAAAGCGAATTTTTATCTATAAATAGATATTCATGTGTAAATACATGTCATATATATTGTGTATATCATATGTGTAGGTATGTGCATTATATATGTATAAATGTGGTATCTACGATATTTTCATGGGGGAAGATTATCAGGAAAGTAATAAAGGTTGGGGGGCATGATAATGGAAAAAAAAAAAGGTTGAAAACACTGTTCTGGAACACCCGGGAGTAGAACCGCTGCTTCGAGTTACAACTGATCGAGTGTTTCCTGACAACTATCCTTCCTATCTCCCTTTGGTCTTTCCATTTCTAGTTTTAGGCTTATTAGAACAGCATTGGCCTGTCTGCCCTTCCAAGTACACATTTTTAGATAGACAGATAGACATACATATGTACACTACATAAAATTGTTAGTACAGATTTTGTAAATATTTAAAAACTGTAAGTATATGCAGTTTGTCATACCCACTTAGAAATCCAAAATCATTTGTGTTTTTGTCATGCTATAGATTTTCTGGTCCGACTCTGGAGAGCTAGTCTGTATTGCCACTGAGGAGTCATTTTTCATCCTTAAGTATCTGTCAGAAAAAGTCTTGGCTGCACAGGAAACACATGAGGGGGTTACGGAAGATGGCATCGAAGATGCCTTTGAGGTAACTGTGTCAGCGCACCTTCCACTTTGTTTTCAAATTTCTATTCTAATATGCTTTACTGGATTTTGATACTTCGTTATAAATTAATTTGGGGAAACTAAGGAGTTCTGATGAAATGGAGAAGTTAAAAACTTGGTGCAAAGATCAGGATCTGAAAGTATGTCTGAAAAAAAGTTGGTGCTTTGATTTTAGTAAATCTTTACAGTGACTTGGGTATCTCTCAAGTAAGGACATGAGAAGATGTTTTTCCAGAATGATTTTGATGAGCTCAGTGGTAAAGCTAAGTCATCAATTGTGGAGATATCCTGGAAGATTTTATTTAAGTACTTATTGCTTCAGTCTTACGTGTTTTAGAGGTTTAGATAAACACAACTTTGACACAGCAGTGAGATTTTACATTACAAATACTCATCCAGAAATCTGTACTTAAATGAAAAAAGAAGATAGAAATTCTAGAGGATTTTTTGTTGTTGTTGAAAGAGGATTTTACTTTACATTCTTTATTCCTCTTATCACCTCCATTTATCTTGTTATTGGCAGAATTTCCAATGCTGAATAAAGTAATAAATAGACTTTATTTTCTTTCTTCAGGTTCTTGGTGAGATTCAGGAAATTGTGAAAACTGGACTGTGGGTGGGCGATTGCTTCATTTACACAAGCTCTGTGAACAGATTAAATTACTATGTTGGAGGAGAAATAGTCACCATTGCCCACTTGGACAGGTAGCTGGGTATCATTTACTTTTGCCTTAAGCATCCTAAATTTAAAAGTTTACTTTTAAAACAGATCCTACTACTGACTTCTAGCAGTAAAAGGACTGATTTTTCAGTGTTAATAGTTATGGTAGGTTGACATTGCTAACTAAATCACATTAATCAGATGGAAAGACTCTGAGCAAGATTAGAGTGTGCTCTGTGCGCGTCTGCTGATTTGGCCCTAGGTCTAAATTAGTTTCTATTACAGGACAATGTATCTCCTGGGCTACATTCCCAAAGACAACAGGCTTTATCTGGGGGATAAAGAACTGAACATCGTTAGCTACTCCCTGCTGGTTTCAGTGCTTGAGTACCAGACTGCAGTCATGCGGAGGGACTTTATTATGGCTGATAAGGTCCTTCCTACCATCCCCAAAGAACAAAGGACCAGAGTTGCACACTTTCTGGAAAAGCAGGTAGGAGGGGTTTTTGTTTTCTCTTTGTCTGTTTTTTAAAAACAGCAACTTGAAAGAATAGTAGTAGGGATTCGAAAAACTATTTCTTCTTAGTTTCCACTGATTTCCTTATGGCAATGAAAATTCCCTAAATATAAGTCATTTGTTATACTGTTCTCCATTCTAAATGCCCTTAGTATTGCCTTTAAATGTTGGCAGTGATTATCAGTCTTCCCTTTCTGTAGAGTTCTTTTCCATTCTTCGAGTATTTTCATTTCTACTCTGAGTTTTTCTCTATTTGAGATGACTTTTTTCTTTTTAAGTTGTGAAATACACATAACAAAATTTATCTTAGTGATATAGTGTTACATATTCAAAGTTATATGTGCACAAAGAATATAAAGTTTTGCAAGTCTTAAAAATAACATCCCTCCCTTCCTTCCCTCATTTCTACCCGCTAAAGGTAATCACTTTAATTCTTCTAGCTGACCCTCTTTGTATTATTTCCACATCTGAATAACCTGCTTATTGCTACTCCTCAGCATTAGGCATTTATTGTGGCTTCCCACTTTCACCTCCCCAACTTCTACCACATAAATGCCACTTTCCTCTTTCTTATCCTTCCAACATATGAAATCAATATTCAGTGCTTATGTTGCTTGGCTATGTAAACACTGTTCACAGTTGGTGTGTATTACAGCTTTCCCTTTTGCATTTTTATTCCATGGACTTAATAATTGTCTCTTTTAACTTTGTTTGCCTTTTCCATGTACTTATGGTTCATTTCTCTTGGCTCTGGTCGTTGCCCAGATTTCTTTGAAATTTCCTTTTGGTATATTTAGTCTACTTCATTCTGAACCAGTTTTTCTGCTTTCATTATCTTGGTGCGCCCTTTAACCTCTCTTTTGGACTGGATCCATTGTTTCCGCCATCCTCCCTTTTTTTCCTGATTTACTCTCATTTTGCTAGAGCATATCCTTTAGTAGTTTTCACAGAAAAAGGTTATTAGTAGGAAGTAAGTTTTTTTGTGATAATCAAGATCTGAAAGTACCTTTGTTTTAACTTTAAAACATATTTGACCATTTGCTAAATACAGAATTGTAGGTTGGAGGTATTATTTGCTCAAAATGTTGAAACCATTGTTTCAGTGCCTCTTAGCTTCTATTTATTGTTGAAGTCTGAAGCCATTTATATTCTTAATTCTCAGTACTTGATCTGTTTTTTTTTTCTCTGGAAGCATTTTAGATCTTGTTCCTGTTCTGAGATGTTATGATGATGGCTTTGGCAGAGATCACTTACCATACATTCTGCTAGGTAATAGATGAGCTCTTTTTTTGTTGTTTTATTTTTTTAAAGGAAAGGTGCAAGCAGGAATGAAGGCAAACAAAGGTGGATAGGCATAAAGAGGGGAGGACAAAGTATTTTATTTTATTTAGTTGTTCATCTTGGTGTTCTCACCTAGTCTGGGGACATGAGCCAGGGTCTTTGGGCTGTATGTGGACTTCCAGCAGAAAGTAGCTATCTAAACTGCTGTTCCACCAGGGTGCAGCCCAGAGAAGCTTTTGTAATTGGAAACTCATATCCTTCATTTCTAAGATACTTTCTAGAATTCTTTTTCTGATAATTTCCTTCCTTAGTTTTCTGTATTCTCTCTTTGTGTAACTATTATTCAAATGTTGGACTTCCTGCACTGGATTTCTCATTTTGCTATTCTTGAACTTTAAAAAAAATTTTCTTGTTTATGGATGAATGTTTCTATTATTTTTGAGGCTATGAATGGTAGTTTTTGTTGTTATTTTGAAGTTGTCCCCCTGTATGTATGCTTCCTTAATGTTGCTGTTATTGGTTCATTTTGATCTGTCTTTTCCTGTTAGAAATTTTCCCCAGATAGCTGATGATCCTTAGGTGGTCACTTCCGATGGCAGTCTAAAAAGCAGATCCAAAGGTCTGAGTTTGTGGGTAGGCTTGTTGGGTATAGACTTGACAATATGTGATGTGGCTGGGTCATTTGATTGGGGAACCTCAGTATTCATAACTCATATAATAAAGTTAATGATTCCATTTATTCATTTAATGAATTTAATGATTATTTAACATTGTACCATACACTGTTCTCACCAGAATTTCCCCTCATTGACATTTTAATGTTTCTAAGTCATTTTAGGATTAGTTTTCGCTGTTTTCTTTACCGAGTGTTTATACACCTCTACCAGATTTTCACCTTCCAAAATCTTACTATGCTGGTGTCTTCTCTGCCTTTCTGTGTCCTTAGGAATTTATGCCTTAACATAAAAAGAATCTATTGTTACTTCAGTGGGGATTGGGGGAAGACAAAAATAAGTGAATTGAGTCCAACCTTGTATAATCCACTATGCCCTTGCCTGTATGTGATTAGTTCTGTCTTCCATCTTCCACTCTTGGCTTTTATATTGTTTACATTAGTGCTAGGGAAGAAAATGAGTAGCAGGTTATTCAGAATGCCTTATTTACATGGTCCTGGGACAAAGGGAGCTTGTACAGTCAGAGAAGTTGAAACATTTTGAATAGAATGATTCAGACATCCTGAAAAGCTCAGAAATCTGTCTTGCTTTTTCATCCTAACCAGCTCACAACTGAGCATGCGCCCTCAATCCGATGTCATGTCCTAAAGTCTGAATACCACATCTATTAAGCTGAAGAGCTTGCACCTACTTGCACCTAGAGCAGGCTGTTGGTCTTGGGAAGCTAACTTAGTAATTAGGGTTAGTTGGTTTAAAAGCCTGTTTCTGATGACTAACTGGAGTAGGGGAAGGCAATTTTAAATCAAGCCTCTGGAATACTTGCCAGTGAATAAACCAGACATAAGAGTAACACTAAAAGCACCTCATCAAATGTCAGAACCTGAAAGCAAAATATTCTCTAAATGACCTACAGATGATACAAAATTGGTAAGTTTTACATTTACCTGCCTTTTGAGGGACTGAACTAGATGATCTCTTAGGCCCAGTAGGTCTACACCTCTGTACCTTCCTTTTGTTGGCAGTGGTCTTATTCAGTTTTCCACAATCCTTTCTTTTTAACATTTGTTTACTTTAAAATTTTAATTTTATTAGTTGCAGTTTTACTTGAATTTATCTAGCATTGGCCAGCTCCACTGCTTAGACAACAGGCATTGTATAACTGAATTTTTTCTGTCAGATTTGTTTTTATCAGTTAATTTAATGAACGTCTTAAAGATTTTTTTTTGTTACTTTTGTTTTAGTTTCTGTCAGCAGGGTACTTTTAGTTTGAGAGAGAAATGGGTGATTTGTTGTGGATGTATGAAAACCACACATTTTATATACATAAATATACACACACACATATATATATATAAATATGTATGTTTCATCTCTTTAGGGCTTTAAACAGCAAGCTCTTACAGTATCCACAGACCCTGAGCACCGCTTTGAACTGGCTCTTCAGCTTAGAGAACTGAAAATTGCATACTTATTAGCAGTGGAAGCAGAGGTATGTACTAATTCATGATTTTTTTTTTGTAACTTATAGAAAGTTCAGTAGGTACTTCTGTGTATTTAGTGTAAGCTATGTTATTAAAGTTTTCTCAAGTGCAAATTAGTGGCTTATTTTGGTGAGAGTATTGCCTCTCTGGTGTCTTAAAAATGCATTATGTTAATCTTTGCATAAATTAAATGGATTTATTGTAAATATTTTTAACATTCTAATTTTTTTAGAAAGATTTTTCATATCTTACATGAGATCTGTTTTGGAAGATAAGGGAAAACATAAGACCAACTAGTCTTGGAACTCTGAAAGAGTGCAGACATAGAAGAAATGTGCTAATAGCCCAAACTTGTGAGGAAGATCATTGGTTTTAAAGAAGGGTTCTGGCATTCTGAAAAACAGTTTAACATTTTTGACCTTTTGTATATTGCGTTCCCAATTGTGGTTAAGTCTAAATTTACTGGTAAATTCATTTTAGATGCACAAAATAAATTTTATCAAAAGTGCAACATTTTGATTTCTGAGATGCTACAAATGACAGATCATATTTATTATTGTTAAATATTTAAGGACATCAGAAACAATTTTTACTCTTCCAAAAAATAGTATTAAATCCCTCATTAAAATAATTGTAATCTAATTACCTTAAACTCTAGTTAGATGATTTTACCTTAGTTTCACAGAATAATTATAAAATAAAAGTATAATGAGTTGATTACTTCTGCATCATTAAAACTGATGTGTTTAATTTTGTGTATATGAATAATTTCCATTTCCTCATTATGCATTTTGTCATTTCATTATTTTGATTGATAAAACCAATTTAAGATTTAAATATCTTCCATTACTGGCACAGTGATGTTCAGACTAACAGAATGTTAATGTTGGAAATTTAAATGTTTATTTCAAAGGTATTTTAACTTTCAGTCTGACTCTCACTTTTACAGTCAGAACAGAAGTGGAAACAACTTGCAGAGCTTGCCATCAGTAAATGTCAGTTTGGCCTTGCCCAGGAGTGCCTGCACCATGCACAGGATTACGGGGGTCTCTTGCTTTTGGCCACTGCTTCAGGAAATGCTAGCATGGTGAACAAGCTAGCTGAGTGTGCAGAGAGAGATGGCAAGAATAATGTGGCGTTCATGAGCTACTTTTTACAGGGCAAGTAAGTATTGATTCAAGCTCTGAAAGAAGTGGGCAGTTATTTCATGTTTCTCATTGACTTTGAGGATGGTTTTGAAGAGGAAGGTGAAGAATGAACCCTGGAGGGAGAATGGCTGCTAGATGGATGCAGCTGCCTTGGGGGTAAAAGGACATTGCTGCCCTGGTGGCATTACCTTCAGCAAGGGACTCTTCACACATTGGTCTAAATGTTTGAGCAAAATGAACTCAACTGGGAGCAAGGCTAATCCCCTTCCTCAACAGATCTGCCTCTTAATAGTTGAGGTGTTTATGACCACATGAGGCTATTGTGCTACTCCATTTTTACCTGAATGGCAGGTGATTTTGTCCAAATAGGATAATTCTGATATATGCCTGGCAAGAATAAAGGGGGATGAGGGTGCCAGTTACTTTTAAATTTGAATCTGACTGCAAAAGCAAAACATCTCCTATGTTTTGAAAAGCCTAACAGTTTTCGGTACCTACCAAATCATCTCAACATTAGCTGATCACAGAGTATTCATTAACTTGCCCTCCATAGTAACTTATTAAACTCCACTTTAGGAAAATGTTGATTGTGCACCCTAATATATGTATTTGTTATAAATATATATACCTTTAAGAATAGGTCTACTATTATCCATAATCAAAAGTCAAAAAATATCCTAAGAAAAATGTTATAACTTATTTGATAGCTAAACTGTACTTACCGTGAAGTACTATTACTTGCTTTCATGCCACTTGGTATGCTTTTTGTTGCTCTTACTACTACAGTATTATTGCAGATTATTAATGTTTGTGATTTTTTGATACTGAGAATATCAGGTAAGGTACAAGTGTAGGTACTTGTATTACCTTCTAAAATCCAAAAAATTCTAACTTTAAAAATATTATGCATTTCATCAAACTTCCACAGGGGGTGGAGGGGATGATATGAAAGAAAAAGATACACATATTTTCCTACTGGACACCATCGGGTTGTCTAGCACCACCCATGTTGGAAACACTGCTCTCGATGTTCCTGCTTCTCCCATATCTCCTGAAGCCTTTCAAGTGTGCTCATTGTCTTGAAAAGTCCTTTTAGATTCTTCTTAGTCATTGTTAGAATAAGTTGAAATTGAAAATGGTCACAAAAGCTGTCTTACATTGTCTGACGATGTTACATGTCACATTGACAGAAATGAGGGTGGTATGTGTGAGTTGGGGAAGGAATGCTGACTTTGCAACACTAAATGCACACTTCACAGTGTTAAGCGCCATTAATATAGTGTGATTTTCTTGCTAACAGTGCCTTTTTTCATCTTTAGGCTTGATGCTTGCCTGGAGCTCTTGATTAGAACTGGACGACTGCCAGAAGCTGCCTTTTTGGCCCGAACATACTTACCAAGTCAGGTTTCAAGGTATAGACTTTTAATTTTAGCAGGAAACATTTCTGATAAAAACAGCATGATAAAAACAGACTTAGTCAGTCTCTCTGATTCTATGATTCTATAATAGGGTGGTAAAACTATGGAGAGAGAACCTCTCAAAAGTCAACCAGAAAGCAGCAGAATCCCTTGCTGATCCAACAGAGTATGAAAATCTTTTTCCTGGATTAAAAGAAGCTTTTGTTGTGGAAGAGTGGGTGAAAGAAACACATGCTGATCTGTGGCCAGCCAAACAGTACCCACTTGTTACGGTGAGTGGCTGGGATACTGGGCCTCAGTGAGATTGCAGGGTGGAAGTGTATTCATGACTTCAGGTTTTGAACTGCACTGCATAAATTGTTGGGCTCAGAGCTAGTATCTGGGATTTAGGCCAAATTCAAATTATGACTTAAAAATATTTCAGTTCATCATTGCTTTATTTTCTGATAGCCAAATGAAGAAAGAAACGTTATGGAAGAGGCAAAAGGCTTTCAGCCCTCAGGATCTACAGCTCATCAGGTTAGTAGACTACATGAGATAATTCTGGTTGAGATTTGTTGATTTTTAGTAACATCCCCAACTTCCTAATCCTTATCACTTACTTGGGGGAAAAACTTTAGATTCTTGAACAAATTCCTTTTATCTTTGAATGTACCTACATTTGGATTTTTAGGAACTTGATGGGAAACCTGCCTCTCCAGTTATGCCTTCCCTCTCAGCCAACAAAGAAGAAAAGGTACAGACATCAGATCTAATAACTCTACCCCAGTCCTACCTCTCTCTCCCTTCCCTTGAAGGATGTGTAGGCCTCTGATTTTTGATGCCATTTGAGTACTAAGTTTTAGCTTTCTTTGGATCATGAATCCATACTTGAACACAGTACTATAAAACTCACCTTTTCCTTTTCTTTTGCAGGGTTTACTTGAACTAGAAGTAGATTTGGATAATTTGGAATTAGAAGATATTGACACAGCAGATATCAACCTAGATGAAGATATTTTGGATGACTGAATGTTATGTTTCCCATTTACCCGGCTAAACAGATCATTATTATGGACAAGTATTGATCTTCACCCTGACTATAGTGCTTCAGACTCCTGAGAAACTCCTTAGATTTTTATATGTAAATGCTGTGGACCAGGGGGAATACAGTGCCCTCCCCACATTAGGAGGCCTTTATTTGTAGTATCTGAATCACTGTTTCCTTGTTAACTAAAAAGACATAGGCTTTGATTTTTTTTTTCTTCATACTGTCATTAGGCCATATTGATAAAATGTTTTGAATTAATGAAGATACTTCCAAGTTTCCTTTCTGATTATTGAAAACAGGCTTCCTATTTTAGAAGGCTGAGGAAAAGCTCTAACCTGCACCTGAACCTGGGATCAGCCCACATTCTTTTCTTTGCATAATTAAATCATATTTGAAAACACATTTTCTTTAGAACTGAATATCCATGCTTTTTCTTGATCTCATTACATTATTCCTCTCAAACATTATTCCTCTCAGTTTGCATAGCTTGGGAAAACACTGCACTGATTGGATTAAAAATTCATGACCGGGCATTTAAATATACTTCTCAATTATTCCTTTGTGACCTAGAACAGGAAGTAGATTAACAAGTTTTTCTTTGTGCTTAGGTACTACTTGGAATTTTAAAATTAAAGGGAAACTCCAAATTAGTAACATTAAGTTTTGACATTTTTTAAACATTCAGTTCAATATTAACAGAGGAAGCGAGTTAGTATTTAGTAAAATTTATTTAAAAAGATTTCAGGAAGTTGCAGAATGGCTAATGAATGCTTCTTGATAAGCTTGCAGTGTTAATTCTATATATGCTCCTTTCTGTGCTTCTGTTTTTGCAAAGACCTGTTTAAATTTAAAACAAAAAGTTTAAAGTCAATTGAATATATATTATAAACATTTTTAAGTCTGAGATTTCATTAATATTTCTGAAGTAGCAAGCAAAGTTCTAATTAAAAATACCTTCCCAGGGGCACAGTAATTTTTTCTCTGATTATGAAACAAAATACTACATTGTACTATAGGGACCATAACCAGAATGTGACACAGTTCAAACATGTGAAATCTAATATGCCTTGCTATCCACCTCTTTTACCCTGTTTTCAGAATAATAAGAAAACCTGACATTGAACCTCCTGCTAGACCAAAATGAAAGCAATTAGGTTTAAGACAAATCTGAAGAATGAGTTAGCAAACTAATTTTTCACTTTAAAGAATATTCTCCAAAAAAGCATTTTATTTGCTCATCACAGAAAATCAAATTAGTACTGCAGTTTCTACTTCTCTTAGGGTGTCATCTGTGGTCATTTTTATCCTTAGTAAGCCTTATAACTACTTTGTAGTATGTAGAAAATAATGTTGAGATAGAGGCCAGATCCTCAAAACCATGTCTATTATAAGCATTAAAAGATGAAAATTATACAATGATCTCTCCCTTTTCCTCCTGAAAAAAATCATCTCAACTCTTCTGTAAGTCCAGGGTTTTGGGAAAGATTCCATTGCAAGTAATGCTATTAAGGCGTGATAATCTGCCAAGACTCATCCTCCCCCTTGGGACCCTGGACAAGAATATGACCACATTGTAGGAAAAGCTGCACTGGAGACCTACCTAGACCTCCATCGTGCCTTGCTGCTGACTTGACCACCTCAGATGCCAGTCTCCCAAACAATGAGTGCTGCCCCTCTGAACTCCCTGACTCCAGCTGCACTCCCACCCCCAACCCTTTTGTTTCTATTGTTCAGGCTAAAGAAATATAAGGACCACAAATGTTCCATAGTGTGACCCACTCAAGAATTTTCCCCATCTCAGTACAACCACACAACAGCCATGGTGAAGAGTCCCTTTACCTTAATTAACTGTACTCCTTCAGCAGCCTGTGCCTTGGCTTCTTGAGCTGACTGGCTGTCTGGATGAAGGATGTGATAGAGCTGCACCAAAAGAGTGGCATCATCGACTCTAGAGTGAAAGGACATAGTGTCATCAAGGTGTTTTTTTCATATGCTTCAAAGTCTTAACGGAAATGTGTGCCACCTTTGACAAACTACATTTCAAACTTTCCTTCAGTCAGAAAATAAATTTTTGAAGACTTCAGTTCATTTTCAGGAACATTGGTTAACTAAGGCTTCATACCAACTCTTAAGGTAGGTAAGGCAGGAATCACTACAGATAGTACCCAATTTATGACAGTAAAGTAGTCTAAATGGGTGTTCTCTTTGGAAACAGCATCACTCCTCAAAGAAACAGCATTCCTCAGTCAAAGGTGATTTCCAGGTCAGCCTGCTTCACAGCAGATGATAATGTAATCCCCGCTAAAGGGCAGGAATGTACCTACATTCCACAGAAGCCAGAGGCTGGTCAAAAGGGATGCTCAAAGCACTTTCCTTTGAATGCATTAGCAGTGACATCTGCTAACTAATTTTCATGGAGAATGAGTGAATGGATAGAGGCTTCCTAGGAGTGGAAGGAAAGACTCCCAGGCCCAAGTGTCTATTCATAGGAACCTATTAGTTTAAAATTTGCATCCTAGTGAAACATTTGAAAGTATGCACATCGGAGGAAAGTTAAGATTCTACTTCAGGTCATCTTGTTTATAATTACCTTTTCCTAAACCTATAAACATTTTTCATCAACATTAAAACTTTCCCAGCCTTTCCTAAACCAATCAATCACGATCATCCCACACAGAAAGTACCTTCCTATAATTTGCCACCTCAAAATCAGTATATATGAAAAAAAACCCGTTCAAAATGCTTGTGCTTTTGAGGTTCTTCCATACACTTAATGAACTTCTAGGTGAATTGAAGGTGTGAGGGCACTCTAAATCAGAACTCCCCTAGCTATCAACTTCAACCTTCCTTGCTTTCCTTTTACCTGAGCTGGGGGTGATGGCAGGAATAAGAAAGAGTTCCTCAAGCCTTGATGACCTTGGAGAAATGCTCTGGACTTATCCCAAGATCCACTGACTCTAAAGGCCTCTCTTGGGAGAACTGAGAAACCAGAACTGTTCATACAGTAAAACAAAAAAAATTCAAAAATATTCATTACAAATCGATTGTGCTTACTATAATCTAACAAGTCCAATAAATGTGGAAAAATGAATATCTTGCCAAATAAAAGTAATTTCCTTTGGCGCTTAGGCATGTGGCCCTGTAAAGAGCTTTAAAAATGTGTGTCTATATTACGAAACATATTAGGGCTTCATTGCCTTCATGCTGTCTCTCAGGCCTGTGTCTCACAGAACATTTTTGCTTCATACCCAGCCCATATTTGAAAATTAAGAGCAAATAAAATTCAGATGTTCGAAAAGATTTTTAAAAGATCTCAATTCAAAACCAACAGTAGAACTTGGGTCTGAAATCAGTGTATGCAGAATGCCAGTTCTGGCCTGGTATCAATAAGGACGTGCATCCTCTACCATCTAGCCTAGGATTTGCAGCAAGCTGGTCAGTTCAGAATCCCCACAGAAAGGGTTTAAGTATTCAAACTTCCAGGATGCAAATAAACTCCTTCAGATGTACAGCTTACGTGTGATGACTATGTCACCTCTCAGTACATCTTGACAAAGTAATTTTCAAAGGTGTATACACTTCTGTGAAGACCTATTTTTTAAACAAAAACTAACTTCTGAGTGATTACATTGGGAAACTTTATAAGAAAATTCATTCACAAGACATACTGACACCTAAATGCAAGTCACTTTTGAGCATCCTTATACCAGTCAGCCCTCCTGCCCTAAAGGAGCAGGCATAGAAATCATTCACCATTAGAAATAAATTTCCATGAGTTCCAGTGCTATTCCCAAATATGGGTTGTATTTCTTAGACAATGCCTGTGGAACCTTCTAGTTCTAAATGCCTTATCTTTGTGTGAATGGTTCAAATTATATGGTGAATACTCAGTCAAAACTCCTTAGTCTGAAGGTGGCAATAATCACTAACCCCTCTTTAAGAAGAGGGTTTTTTTGGTGGAAAATTGATTTTCTTTCTGTAGCTATGCTGCTTTCTTTTCCTTATTTTGTTTTTTCTAACCCAAGCAAAAGAAAGATACTTAAAACCAATGTTCTTTTCAGTTCTATCACAAGCAAATTAGGTATTTAAGCTAGAAGCTGAGAAGCACATCAGATTACATGCTAAAATATGACAAACATTTGCTTCAAGTGACTTTGAAAATTGTCTTCAACTTTTTTTGATACCTTAAAAATCTTGCAAGAGTATTTTCATAAATTAAAGGACTTTTACTTCATGAAAGCCCTAGAAATAGTCCTAGCAGAAAACAAACACTAACCCGCGCTTACATGTTGACATTTCTTATTTAGTCCTCTGAGCATCTGGAAAGTACCCAGAAGCCTCAGTGAGACCAGGCAGAAGTCAACAGCCAGGGTATGTAGTACAGATCCAAAATCAATTACTCTTTCAAAGAATCTACCCTGTTTACACAACAAACCACAGACCTAGAAAACAGGGTTAAGCTAGAAGAACAAATACATTAACTGAAGTAAGTGCATACTATCATTGGATAAGACACTTACCCCTGAAAAACCTAAAAGTTTACAGGTTTACTATGATGGTAATAAGAATTATTCTGACTTACTAAGACCATACTTACAAGTCTCTCTGAATCTGGTCAATCAGTAAACCATCCATCTTTTTTTTATTTACAAAATACCAAGCCATTCCACCGAAGTGTCTTGTTGAACGTAAAAGTTCGTACTTTCCGTGTTTATCTATATCTTCGTAGGTCTGATGATGAATCTAGCCGCAAAGAAATGTTACTTGAATTTATTTACTAGCCTGAGTGCTCCCCAAGAAAACAGCAGCGAAACTAGGTCCGCTTAGATCTCTACTGTCATGAACTAATAGGAGTGATTCAGACCAACCCTCACTGTACAATGTGACCAGGAACAAGTCTGCCAAACAGAGCCATAGCAATGACTTCCGCGCCCAAGAACTATTTATGCAGCACATTTATGTGGCCTATATATTGACCACTGGGAATAATGAACTACCAGTTTTGGTCTCTCGGTGGGTTAAAAAAGATCAGTATTTTTTCACTTCTGCCCCTCCCGCCTATCCCAGCCCATCAATTATCCCATTCCATCCTTCTGTTCTTCCAGAAAGGCTCATCCTAAATAAGGACTTTATGATGAGGGCATTCCTGTATTCAAAAGGCTTTCAAAAGGCCTGATGACTGAAGTCCAGATTCTTGAGCCTACCCTCTAACGTGACATGACCCATCTACCTTACTAGCTTAGTCTTGACCAATTCCCCTACATATACATTGGATGTACACACAAACCAGATGACTGGCCATTTCTCAAGGAGACTTGTTTCCTACCTGTTGTTCATACCATGTCCTCTACCTAAAACGCCTCCTTATCCAGTGCCACCTGCTGCAATGTTTCCTGCTCTTGTAAAATGCTCTTCAAGAGGGAAGCATCTCCTGAGAGCATTTTATAACCTCTTCTTAGTACCTAACACATTAGATCTAAAATGATACTTAGTCGTGCATGAATGTAGCACCCTTCCCCACAATTTCTGGACTATAAATTTTGGCACAATATACCCTATCTTAGTTCATGTCATCACCTATACTATCAATAACACCTCACACACAGAAGGTGCGACATGATTACTTATAAAACTGAATTATAAAACACCATGTTGCCTTTTTGGCCAATTTTAGTAAGTAACCCTCCAAACTTAATCTCATCCTTAATTCGAGGGTTGTTGTGAGGATAAAACAGCCATCAGGATATATAAGCCCATACTTGCAAAACTGAAATATGCTCACTTTAATATAGTCAGCGGAATCTGGCTCAAACTGGGCAACGCAAAGATTGAGGACATCAGCATGGCGATCCTGGCTGTACATGGTCTAAAACATACAACAAAGCTGGAATTAGATGCGAACAACATGAAAATTCAATACCTGTCTGGATGCCATGACAGCCCTGCCCACCCACATACAGGCCAAATCTGCTGCCCATTAAGAGGGATGCCAAAATAACATGGGCTTTGGGGCTGTCACATCTGGATTCAAATCCTGGCTAAATCAATGACAAGATAGACAGTCCTAGTAAAGTTATTAGAAATATTTTATCTGTGTTTAAAATGCCCAGCAGCACCAGAGCCAACTGGTTCAACAGAGAAACCATCACCACTGATTTTATGAAACCAAAGTCACCTTACCCTGAGATTTTCTTCCTTGAAAATAACTGGTGTTAAAACTTTACGACCTTTTTTTGGAAAATAAACTTGTATCATTCGGTCCCGTTCTTCCCAAGAGGCTTTGCGTAGAGTACCACTTGGTTCTCTAACAACAATAAAACGCTCCTGAAATAGAAAACATAATCAAGATAAGTTTGTAAGGACTTATTTTTAGTTCCGGTGTCCCCCACTAACCATAGTAATTTGCAATCAATAATATAATACAACCGAGGAACATAAAAATCAGGTATGATTTCAGTGATAATTTTAAATCTCAAAAATTTGGCAAGATGTGATACTTCTGTCACTAATCACTGCTGTAACTCTGATAATCAGAAATCTAAAATGAAATATTTACTTAGTGCCAACTATGTTCCTAAAGTTCAATACATAAAATATTTCAACTAATAAAAGCTGAACTGAGATTCATCTAAACCCATTTTACAGGAAAGAAGTGCTATAAGACCTTTAGAATTATTTTCCCATCCCAGAGTCTTACCTAAACAGATTTCCCTACACAATGATCTATGTTTCAAGTCCCTGAGATAAAAGGAACAAATCCCAAGAATGTGGAATCTTAATTCTGTACTTCTATAATTCCTCACACTGGCATGTGATATAAATGTGTCAAAAAGACTGACTAGTTCACCTACCTTTGGTCTCACGTCATTCTTCCAACTGCCAAGTCCCAGATCATGGGATTGCTTCCTTCTCTAAATCCTACTCACTCTCTGTGCCACTCTACCTACAATTTATCATGTTCAATGTTCTTGACCCCTCTCAGATATTATTAGAACTGGAAGAGCAGAAACTCTGGATTATAATTCTTTGCAACACCCTATGATTTATAGTTTTTCATAAAGAAGATACACATCTGATTATTCAAATTAACCAGTGATATTGACTCAACTTTGTTAAAAGGTATGAGTCTTGAATATGTTTTCGAGGATATAATAAAATTTTCATCAAAATACAATAGGAAAAATAAATTGCAGAAACAATTGTTTCTCAAAAGAGAAATTACATTTTTGGCAATCTTAACTTCAAATTCTGTTCTCCCTTTCAGGTTACAGAATGCTTTCACAACCAGTCTTTACAGCACTGTAAATATATTAAAGCACACCAAAGCAAAAATTCTATTTGAAATGAACCTCTGTGACCCCTGTTTATGGAGGTACACAGATAGTTGATATACAGACATGGTCATTGCTCAAATTATGTCTTCTAACTACAAACATATATGATAAAATGATTAATATGGGAGGTCCTTCTCCTAACCCGAGCATTATATAGTATTCTGCATTTTGTGGGCTGAACTGAAAATCACTCTTTTTACTCTTTCCATGAAAAGGCTCAAACACAAAACTAAACTCTTTCATTTTTTAAAAAGTGGCAATTTTCTTAGGAATTCACAACCACAGGAAGAGGAGCTGGAGAATAAAAACTTGAAGAGAAGATGTTTGAAAATTACCTGGGAAAACCTTACATTGATTCTTAATGCAAATTCTGGAAAGTGAAAATTCTTTGGAAAGTCAGATTTTGGTATCATTAGAATTTACAGAAAAGAAGGCCTACATTTTCACAAAAAAAAGCTTCATTCTAACGTAAGCAGAAAGAATCCCCATTCTTGCATCCACTGCCTTAGAGATTCTGCCTATTTATGGTGTGGGGTAGGTTTCTGTTTGTAAATCCCTTATTCTCCATGTAACCCACTTGTTGTATCTCAACACACCTGTCTCTCTGACTCAATCTGGAATATACTGTAGTCACAATCTGTAGGGAAATTATAATATGATGTGGAGCTGGTCTGCATTTCTCTTCTTCCTTCTGTTATCTCTTCCAGAAGAGTCACCCAGTCACAGGAATTCAGGTTTGGAAAATCATAGTTGGCTAAGTCAGGTGATGCGGACTCTTGTCCCTCAGGGCCATCTCCACACACTTTTTTCAAATAAGGATGGTTTTGCGATTAGGCATATACTCACCCGGTGTGGTATGCTGTAGGATATATCAGTAAACACATATTTGGCTGTTTCAGTTCCTTCCAAAATCTTATCTTCAGCTAACACATCGTTTATTGGTGTGCGCTCTTCCAGAACTGGTGGCATTTTTAATCGTACTTTGGCTGCCTCAAGTGCCTGTCTTGTAGCCTAAAGAAAAAAAAAATTTTCTTAAGGGAAGTTAATGTTTACAAACCAAAATATTTTCTGACAAAAGCACAAATTAACCAAAAATGCTAAGAATTTCAAAGAGAGAAAGCTGCAGCCATGAATCAGTGGAAAAGGTAGCCTGAGGCTCCTGGGTTCTGCCTTTGTCTTTGTGATGGGGCTGACATCACCAAATTCCAGCTCAGCCTTGCTCAAAACAGCAAAGGAAAGCTTTGAGACAGAGCCAGGTCACAAAAGCAGCTAAATAGAAGGAAGGATTTCATTTACCAAGTGCTTACTAAATGCCAGGTATCATTTAAATATGCTGAGTATCTGGCTCACTTAATGGCCACAACTACCTTGAGAGCTAGTGCTTCTGATCTCATTTTATAAGGAGAAAATAGAGATAACAAATGTTAAAAATAGTAATTCTTTACTTAGGTTCATCTACTAGGTTCTTAGAAACCGTCCTCATTCATAAATGTAGTCTTCTTGATCTCTGACCTACCAGATTGTTAAAATGGATTTTAAAGAAAATGGCTTCAAGCATAACAACATACAATGAAAGCAGGTTCTTGAATATGTTGATGTGTTCAATATGGTCCAGGACTTTTTTCCCCTCTTCCACTTTATAATGAGAAGACACTGAATGAAACAGGACCTGAAGTTGCAGCACTTGGATTTGAATCGAAGTTACTCAACGCCAGACCCATGCTCTTACTTACAGTGCTCTGTGCCATACAGGTAACAGGGGTTAGCGCTGAGAGGTGGCAAGGTGAACTCCTTATGTGATAAACTATTGGATATTTGAATGTTTACTTATGATTATAAATTATCTTTGAACTGGAACAATAAAGCTTCACATATTCATACATCAAAGCATCCTGCACAAGGCACTCAAAACCCATGATTCCCAGGGGACTCTGGTGCCCCCTGTTCAGCAAGATCTCATAATCTCACCAAAGCATCAGACTCAAAGCAGCTCACAGCAGATGTTTCTCCAGGAGGCTGGAGCGGACAGGAAAAAGAAAGAGTGCTCAGGCTGGTTTAGAGCAGAGGTAGCTCTGCTTGGACAACCAGACCTGAGCAACACAGTGAAAAAATAACTGACGCTGCCTGCTGCTGCTCTCTGCCTGTCTGGCTACACTGCTTTCCTCAGTTCTCTGCCTGTAACTCCCCATCACTAGTGCCTGCCAACAGCAGCTATCAGCATTTGGAGGGGCCTCTGGAAATAGTTTAATCCTTTAAAGAAAGGTATTCTACCAATATTCCTGCATTCACGTACCTCTTCCAACTGCACTTGGGTCATCAGCTTATAGGTTGGTGGCTTTAGTTCTTGAACAGCTGGCTTAAAAATTTTCTGCAAATTCAAGCCTGTCATCTTGATGAGTATGTTTTGAACTTCCTCATCCATAAATGTAGGTTTCTTTATCTCTGAGCTATCAGATTCTGTAAAAATAGATTTTAGGAAAATGGCAAAAATGACAAGTCAACAATTCTTAAATAGAAAACAATGACATGATTAACACAATGTCTGCTTAAGTATGCAAAATACTACTACCTGCAAGATTCATTCATTTAAAAGCTAAGCATTCACTATAAAGAGGGATATAGTTTTTGTCAAGATGGTACTCAGTCTAGTGGAAGAAGCAACATAAAAAGTCACTAGAACTGTAATAATGATGATGATGATGAAGATACATTGAATCTGTATATTACTTTAGTAAGATGGCCATTTAAACTATCTTAATTCTTTTAACTATGAACATAAAATACCTTTCCAATTATTTGTCTTTTATTTCTTTTAACAATGTCTTATACTTTTCAACAGGTCTTTCGCTAAGATTTTCCCTGGTATTTTATCCTTTTTGATGTGATTATGAATGGGGCTGTTTTCTTAACTTCTCTCTCCTCTACTCATTGCACATAGAAACACCACAGGTTTTTGCATATTTATTCTGTATCCTGCCCTCATTTATTGTTTCTAGTAGTTTCTTAGTGTAATCTTTAGGTTTTCCTAAGTATGATATGTCATCTGCAAAGTAACAGCTTTACATCTTCATTTCCAGTTTGGATTCTTCCTCCCCACCCCCACACCTGCTTCCCAATTCCTGTGGCTAGGACTTCTAATACTAGGTTGAACAGTAATGATAGTAGTGGATATCTTTGTCTTGTCTTGATTTTAGGGTAAAAAGCTGTCACCACTGAGTATAATGTTAGTTTGTCATATACGGCCTTATTATGTTAAGGTATATTCCTTTTATCCCATTTTAGTGAGGGTTTTTATCATAAATAGGTGCTGAATCCTGTCAAATGCTTTTCCGGTGCGTGCGTGCAAACGCGCGCGCGCACACAGACACACAGACACACAGACACACAGACACACACACACACACACACACACACACTGAAATCTCATTCAGCCATAAAGAAGGAAAAAAATCCTGCCATTTGCAACAATAATGATGGACCTTGAAGGTATTATGCTAATCATTATGAACTGAGTCAGAGAAAGACAAATCTCTCATCTCACTTACATGCAGAATCTAAACAAACGAGAAAGAAAAGAAACAAACTCATAGAAAAATAGATCACATCTGAGGATACCAGAGGCCTGAGATAGAGGAGGAAATTGCATGAAGGTGGTCAAAAAGTACAAACTTCCAGTCATAAGAAAAATAAGTACTAGGGATGTAATGTACAACATGACTATAGCTAACACTGCTATATATTATATAGTAGATGTATATACACTAAAGCTGTTAAAGAGAGTAAATCAAGAGTTCTCACTACAAAGAAAAAAAACTTTCTTTTTTTTCTTCTGGTGTCAGAGAATGGATTGCTGTACACCTTAAACTTACATACTGCTGTACATCATCTATCTCAAAAAAACTTGAAAAATATTTTTAATAAAAAAAATGTAATCAAGATCACTCCATGCTGAAGACTCATCAGTTAACTTCCAACATCATTTAAGAGCAAGACTAAATGTGCTTCCTTCACTATGTCCCCTACTAGAAGACGTGCCTTTCTAAGGCAGGAACCCTATCCTGTACACATCTCTGGCAACTTAAGAGAGTCCAGGGGGGCCCTTAAAGTTTCAGGTACACAGTGGGAGCTCGGCACTGCTCTCCCGTTGGACAATATTACCCATTCCAACTCAACGGCTCAATTCAGAAACTTCAGAAGCAACACTGATTTCTCCTTTTAAGCCTCGATCCAAACCATACTCAAGGCTCATTAAGCCTGCCTCCAAACAGGTTTCCAAACTACATGTTCTGTCTCATTTCTGGTCTCTGCTTGGAATGCTTCCTGTTTTCTCCCTAGAGTGGCTACCAGTTCTCAGCTTTTACCACATTTTCCAGGAACCCTTCCTTGCCCTTCCAACTTTGTTTACGTGCCACCCATAGGTGTCCCCCCTAGCACAGCCGGGCTCACACCACACTGTCATTTCTTCAATGAATCACGAGTTTCCTCGGGTGTCAGTCTTCATGGGTCGTGTCTCCTAAACCCAGAGCGGGGTTTGCAAACAGATCTACCGAAGGACCCTGGGTCTCAGGGCGCGCTGTGGGGAGAGCGGGGAGAGGGTTGGGGTGTGTGTGGGGGGTGGTCTCTGCATGTTTTCGCCAGACAGAAGCGAGCTCCAGATAAGCCAGCAGATGCCCCAGCGGGTCACTTACCGGCCTCGGAACTTAGCCGACGGCATGGCATTCGGGCCACGCAGGGCATGGGCAGCAACTGGAGCAGAGCGCCAGGTTGGTCCCGAGCTCCGACCCAAAAAGAGACCCGCTCTGCGCTGCAAGACCCTGTCAGGAAGCTCCACCGGGAGACAGGGGCTCTAAGGGCTGCCATTGTTATCCGGGGCCCTAGCGCCGGAAGCGACTGGAAGCGCTTCCTGGTCTCCCGCTCGATTTGCACGGCATTCTGGGAAATGTAGTCTGATTGCGAGAGGAGGGAGTCCGAAGCGACAGCAATTCTGTCGACTTTCTCAGACTTGTGTAAGCTGCATTCACAGGTAGGAGGTGTTCATGTCCTTCTCTGTGCATAGGGCCAAAGTGAAATTCCCTGTGTTCTCTTCTTCCTGAATCTGACCTTCTTTAGCATGCCTAGAAATAACAAACTGCCCGAACTTTGTCGCCCAGCCTCAGGTTTTTAAGTCTCATCACCTTCTCCATTCAAAACTCTCACAGATCCCACCCCTATCCCAAGTAACTCCTGATTGCAAGCCCTGATTACCACCACCACCTTCGTCCCCCATCATCTCACTGTGTCTCAGAACCTTCAAGGCTATATTCCCAAGTTGTGATTATTTTGCTTATTTTAACTGCTTATTTTTCCTACCCTATGAAGACAATGACTGTACATATTACTAGAATATCACCTAATCTGGTACATCTATGTAAACAGTAAACATTTGTTGAATAAACGAATAAATGAATGAGTCAATGCTTTTGTCATTTTCTTCCCAGTGTCCAGGATGTGCAGGTCTTACCCTTCCCTACTCCCAGTGTTAAGAACTTATCCCAAAAAAGATGAGATAAAGATAAAGATGGGTATTAAATACTTTTTTTAATTTGTTGTACAGGTAGACTCATTTTCTAACTTCACCTCTTCCCCACTGCCCAGTAAGTACTCTATTTACAAATTCATTCCCTATTTAGGTGGAGAAGGTGAGAGGCTTAGGTCTGACACTGCAGTCAGGTATAAATGCTGCCCTTTTGCTTTCCAACACTTCCTTTCACATTTACATGAAAAATGATAACAGGTGTCTGGAGTGGTAGTGGGATGCATGCCAGCATCACCCAGTCCATGCCCTTTCTCTGAATATTGACCACCTACTACTTTCCATAGCCACTGCTGAGAGGATCCTCCTCAGAGCTGTTCTATCTATTAGCATCGGCCTCCTGGGACAGAATAATCGGACCATGAATGGATACCTAAGGCAGGAAGAATCAATCCATTGACTTCTGTTTGTTTCTTGCAGCTGCTGTAAAAAAAAAAAAAAAAATCACAACAAATTTGATAGCCTAAAACAACAGGAATGTATTTTCTCAGAGTTCTAAGTGTGACTAATATGAAATCAGTGTCACTGGGCAGCAATGAAAGTGTCAGCGGAATGTGCTGAAGGGATTCAGAGGCTTTAGGGAGGGATCTATTATTGTTTCTAGCTCTGGTAACTGCAAGTACTCCTTGGTTTATGGTTGCATCACTCAAATATTGGTCTCCATTTTTCTATCTCCTCTCTCTCTCTCTCTCTCTCTCTCTCTCTCTCTCTCTCTCTCTCTCTCTCTCTCTCTCTCTCTCATCTGTCTCTCGGAAAGGTACAGGGAGGAAAATGAAGGCAATCAGGCAGACAGGGAGAGAGAAAAGGAAGAAACATTTATTTATTTATTTATTTATTTAATTGAGTTGTTCATCTTTCATGCTCCTGTTAACCCTCAGTCTTGAACCTGAGTCTTTGGGATGTGCATGAACTCACCGGAGGTGGTAGACCCAAACACTATTCCACCAGGATGCACCTCATGTACTCTTTTGTCTGTGCCGCTTCCTTTGCCTTATTCTGATAAAGATGAATGTAATTGCATTCAGGACCCACTCAGGTAATCTCCCCATCTTAAAATCCTTAACTTAATAATCTTAAAATTTTTTATTACAGAAATTTTAGTTTTACAAATTAAAGTAAATTCATATGTGTATTTTCCCCATTACTCAGATATATGTCAACACAGCCTACCCTCAACCAAATCAAGTGTTCTTCATCACTGACCAGTGGGTTCCATCACACTTGCCCCATTCCCCCCTCCTCCAGCCCATTCCCTATTAGTAATCTCAGTTCTATTGGAAGTGTACAAGTGCTGGTTTTGTTTTATCTGTTCCTTTGTTTTGTTTATTTACATGCCACCTATGAATGAGATCATTTGGTAACTATCTTTCCCCTTCTGAGTTATTTCACTTAACATAATCCCCTCTAGATCCATGCATGTTGATTCAAATGAGAGGATTTCATCTTTTCTAAGAACTGTGTAGTGTTCCATTGTGTGTAAATAGATATACATACATGTATATGTATATCTATATATCTCTCTATATATCACATCATCTTTATCCATTCATCTGGCATTGGATGTTTAGGTAGTTTCCAGTTCTTAGCTATTGTGAATAGGGTTGCAATAAACATGGGAGTGCATATTGGTGTTTTTTTTTTAATCTTTTGGGTAAATATTGAGAAGTAGAATGGCAGGATCATATGAGATTTCCATATTCAACTTTTTGAGTAATCTCCATACTGTTTTCCATAGGAGTTTCACCAATTTGCACTTCCACCTGTGTAAAATGAGTTTTCCACAGGAGTTTCACCAATTTGCACATCCACCAGTGTAAAAGTGTTCCCATTTCCCTATATCCTCACCAACTTTTGTAGTTTCCAGACTTTCGAATAGTACCCAGTCTCTCAGGTTTAAGGTGATAGCTCATTGTTTTGATTTGCCTTTCCCTGATAGCCAGTGAGTAGGAACATCTTTCCATGTGCCTGTGGGTCATCTGTATGTCCTCTTTTGAAAAATGTCTCTTCAATTCTTCCCATTTTTGATTAGATTACCTGTTGTTCTGTTATTGAGTTTTGTGTGTTTTTGAAATCTATTTTAGACATTAATCCCTTGTGAGAAATATGAAATGCAAATATCTTCTACCAGTTAGTAGGTTGCCTTTTTGTTTTTGTGCTGTTTTCCTTCACTGTGAAAAAGGTTTTTAGTTTGATGTAATCCCAGTTGTTTATTTTTCTTTTTGTTTACCTTGATGCTGGAGTTGCATCGCCAAAGACCTCTCTAAGGTTGATGTCATGGAAAGTCTCTTCTATGTTGTCTTCCAAGAATTTTATGGTTTCTGGTCTCATGTCCAAGTACATGTATATTTTGAGTTAATTTTCTGAATGGTGTTGGAGAATGGTCTAGCTTTATTCTTTTGCATGTGGTGATACAGTTTTCCAAACACAATTTATGGAAGGCACTTTCCTTTCTCCATTGTATGATTTTGGCTCCTTTGTCATAGATTAACTGATTGTATGTGATTGGGTCACTTTCTGGTGAGTCAGTTCTGCTCCGCTGGTCTGTGCCTCTGCTATTATTTCAGTACCGTACCATTTTGTTCACTTATACTTTATAGTATAACTCTGTGTCTGGAAGTGTAATCCCTTCAGGTTTGTTCTTTTTTCTAGTGATTGCATTGCCTATTTGGGGTCTTTTGTTGTTTCACACAAATAATAAGATTTTTGTTCTATTTCCTTGAAATAAGTTTGTGGGATCTTAATGTGAAATGCATTAAGTCTGTATATTGCTTTAGGTAAGATGACCATTTTAATGATGTTGAGTCTTCCCTGGCATGAGCAGGGAATGTCTTTCCATCTCTGCATCCTCCCCTATTTCATTTAAGGAAGATTTGTTGTTTTCCTTTTACAGTTCTTTCACCTCATTTGTTAAGTGTGCTCCAAGATACTTGATTCTTTTTACTTCTATTTTAAACAGTGTAGTTTTCTTGATTTCATGTTCTTCTAATGTGTTGCTTGCATTTATAAATGCAGCGGATTTTTGTGCATTGATTTTTGTAGCCTACAATTTTACAGGATTCATTGATTAGTTCTAGTAGATTTTTAACAGCATTTTAAAGGTTTTATATATGTGTAATCATACTATCTGCAAGTAATGGGCATTTTCCTCCCTCCTTTCCAGTTTGCATTCCTTTTATTTCTTTTTCTTGCCTATTCACTTTGGCTAAGACCTACAGTATGATATTAAATAGCAGTGGTGAGAGTGGACAGCCTTGCCTTGTTCCTGACCTTAGAGGAAATGATTGCAATTTTTCACCATTGGCTATGATAGTGTCTGTGGTTTGTCACATATAGCCTTTATTATTGTGAGGTATGTACCTTTTGTCCCCATTTTATGCAGGATTTTTAAAAATCATAAACAGGTGCTAGATCTTGTCAAAAGCTTTGTCTGCATCTGTTGATATGGTCATGTGCTTTTTTTGCTCTTATTGACATGGTTTTATTATATTAATAGATTTATATATGTTGAACCATCCTTACATCCCTGGGATAAATACCACTTGGACATGATGCATGATCTTTTGATGCATTTTTGGATTCTGTTTGTTAATATTTTGTTAAGAATTTTTGCATTTATGTTCATTAGAGTTATTGTCCATAATTTTCTTTCTTGGTGATGTCTGTGTAAGCTTTTTTATATCAGTACAATGTTTACCTCGTAGAAAGTGTTTAGAAGTGCTCCCTGTTCTTCAGTATTTTGGAAAAGTTTGAGAAGAAAAGGTATCAATTCTTCTCTGAAGGTTCGGTAAAATGTATTAGAAAAGCCATTAGGTCCTTGGCTTTTATTTTTAGGGAGAGTTTTGATTAACTATTTATTTTCCTTACTTGTTATTGTTCTGTTCAGTTTTTCCAATTCTTCCAGGTTCAGTCTTGGAAGACTGTGCTTTTCTAAAAATCTGTCCATGTCATCTTCAAGGTTGTCTGCTTTTTCAGCATAGAGCTTTTCTTAGTAGTAGTCTCTTATGATGTTTTGTATTTCTGTGGTATCTGTTGTAATTTCTCCCCTTTCATTTTTGATTCTAGTTACAAGTTTTCTTTATTTTTTTGTGAGTCTAGCCAATGGAGTGTCAATTTTGTATATTTTTTTCAAAGAACCAAGTTTTTATTTCATTGGTCTTCTGGATTATTTTTTTGTCTTGAGTTTAATTCATATCTGCTCAAATTTTGATTATTTTCTTTCTTCTGCTGATTTTTTACTTTAATTGTTCTTTCTCTGTTTTTTTTTAAACATGGGGTTAGATAGTTTATTTGTGATTTGTTTGTTTCTTAAAGTGGGCCTGATGCAACGAGCTTCCTGCTTAGTATGGCTTTTGTTGCATCCTATAGATTCTAGTAGTTCATGTCTTCATTCTCATTTGTGTCTAAATATTTTTCAAGTTCCTCCTTGATTTCCTCTTTTACCCAAGAGTCATTCAGAAGCATGTTGTTTAGTTGCCAAATAATTTGGGGTCTTTCACCTTTCTTTTTGTGGTTGATTTCTAGTTTTAAGCATTGTGGTCAGAGAAGATATTCAGTATGATTTTAATCCTTGTAAACTTGTTGATACATGTTTTGTGTCCCGACATATGATCTAAACTTGTGAATGTTCCATGTGCAGTTGACAAAGTAAAATATGTAGTTGTTGGATGAAGTGTTCAGTATAAGTCTATTAGAGGTGACTCCTCCAAATGGTCATTTAAAGTAGCTGTTTCCCTCTTAATTTTCTGTTAATTATCTGTCCATTGTTGTAAGTGGGGAAGTAGATCTTCCTGCTGGAGATATCCCTTAATCATTATATAATGTCCATCTCTGTCTTTTGTTATGGTTTTAATTTGGAAGTCTGTTTTATCTGATATAAGTATAGTTGTTCCTGCTCTTTTTGTGATTGTCGTTGTATTGTATAACTGTCTTCTAGTCATTTTTCTTATCTTTTGAAAGAAGTTGAATTCCCTGAATGCAGCAGAAAGTTGGACTAGTTACACTTTTTCATCCATTCAACCACTCTGCATCATTCGACTGGTGAGTTAAATCCATATGTAAACTGTTTAGTGTCATTTTGTAATTTATCATCTCTGTATTGTTCCAGAAAGTGCCTTTATTCTTCTCTTCCTCTTCTTAGGTGGGTTGGGTATAGTTATGTTTTGATTGGTTTTGCTTTTTCTTCTTTACCTGGAGAAGTATTTTAAGGTTACCCTGATTAGCATTAAGAAATCTATATTTATTACCTATTTTTGTTTGAAAACAGTTTGGTCTTATACTCATTCTAACTATCCACATTTTTTTCTCTTCTACCCACTTTTTATATTTGCTGTCTTACGTTTTTAAGTGGGGTTTCTTTACTCTTCATAGAGCATCCTTTAGTATTTTTTGTAGAACTGGTTTTGTGGTGATGAATTCATTTAACTTTTGCTTATCAGAAAAGCTTTTTTAAAAATTATTCCTTCAGTTCTAAATGGTAATCTTGCAGGATATAGTATCCTATGTTGAAAATCCTTTTCTTTTGGCACTTTGAATATATCATGCGATTCCCTTCTGGCCTATAGAGTTTCAGCTGAAAAATCCACCGACAGTCTCATGGGTTCTCCTTTATATGTGACTCATTTTTCTCTGCCTGCTTTTAAGATTCTTTATCTTATATTTTTGACATTTTAATGATAATTTATCTAGGTATATGTCTGTTTGTTTTTTTTTTTTTTTGTCTTGTTGTTTGTTTGGAATTCTTTGGAATTACTGGGTCTAGGGGCTTGCTTCATTCTTCAGTTTAGGGAAATTCTCAGCTGTTATTTCTTCAGATACATTTTCTGCCCCTTTTTATCTCTCATCTTCTTCTGGGACCCCTATAATGTGAATGTTGTTCCTTTTGATGTTATCCCATAAGTCTTGAATGCTGTCTTCATTTATTTTCATTTTTTTAATCCCTTTGATGATTTGATAGTTCTTCCAGCTCACTGATTCTGTTGCAGGCTTCATACATCCTACTGTTAAGTCCCTCTATTGAATTCTTTAGTTCAGGTATCATATTCTTTATTTCTTTGATATCTTGCTTCATTTATTCTCTCTTTTTTGTGTTCTTTTTTCTTTCTCTATTGTTTTCTTGATTTCCATGAGTATATTTACAAGTGTTGCCATATATTAATCCTCAGGCAGTTTGCATATATCCATTGCATTCAGATTTTCCCCTAAAGTTTTAATTGGATCCCATCACTTCACATATATTTCTTTGTCTTTGCTCTGTTTATATTATATTTCTGTGGGTTTGGTTTCCCGGCTAACACTATTTTTAGGGCATTTATTGGTACCAGAGATGCTTAGATCTTGGGTTGAACACTTTAAGCTTGGAGGCCGTATTTCCAGTGGGTGGGTTCTGTGGTTCCAGAGCAATATGGTGTTGGGAAGGGTAGGGTGGGAGATTCCCCTAGTTGCCTTCTGCTTATTGCCACTATAATTACACCCCAGAATAATTTCCCCCACAGCACCTCCTGCTCAGACTGCTGGGGCTCTGGTCCTCTTCCACCCTGCACCAACACCCTCTTGCAGAGCTGACTCCATGTCCCAGTCCCACTGGGCCAGCAGTCTGCTGCTTTCATGACTTCTGGGAGACCTGGTTCTTCCTGTGGTTCCACCCCATCTGATGTGGCTAAATCCTGAATGTACTGCAGTATAGCTCTGAACCCTGACATTTTTGCCTACCCTTTGTGGTTGTGATTGCTGCTGTGTCTGCTTTTCTTCAGTGTTTCTCTGGGGTAATCAATTTCCTAGTTGCTTTGTAGGGAGGATGTGAATTTTGCTTTACCAGGTCACCATATTCCTCAAAGATTTTTTTTCTTAATCACTTCTTTGAAGACCTTATTTTCATATATAATAGCATCCATAGACACCAGGCATTAGGAAGTAGTTATCTTTTGGGGAGAGAGGACATTTTCTTGGCTGCCCCAGTTTTTCAGGCACCAAGCAGATTTTCTCTCAATATTTAAAACTAAGAAACTGGCATGTCCTGGTGGCCTAGAAGTTTAGTACACCGGTCGTAGTCCTCACATATCCCAAGATCCACAGTTCAAAACCTGGGGCTATGGGAACAACCAAAATGAACAAATAAATAAAATAAATAAAGTGATTCTTCCTCCTGTTTCTTCCCACCTCCCTGCCTCTGCTCACCTTCATTCCTGTATGTACCTTTCCTTAACAAAAAAAGAAATAAAGAAACAGAAACTATAGTTGGTAGTAGAAGCTTGAAGTGACTATTTAGAATTAGGTTTGGGACAACTTCGTTTAGCAATAAGCTCACCTGATGCATGAACAGAAAAAGGTAGTCTACTTTAAAAGGCAGGAAAATTGAGTAGAAGCAAAAATGAATAGTTATGTAATTTGAGAAAAATAGAATCTTTCCAGAGACACTCTTGTTTCCTCTCATTAACCTTTACTTAGGCTATACTGACATTGAGTAACCAAGATTTCCCATTCCAACCTTGAGTAGATGTCCACACCTTTCAGACCCTTGGTTCCTTACCTGAAAAATGAGTATAATGATGGTATAATCTAGTAGAGTAGCAGTTGGATTAGCCACCTGTGGCTAAATGCAGTCCACATATATTCCAAGGACCTGGGTTAACATCCCAGAGCCAGAGAAAAAAACCAAGGTGAACAACGAAAGTGAAAATATTTCTTTCTCTTCTCTATGCTTGCTTGCCTGCTTGCATTTATTCCTGCTTGTCCCTTTCCTCTTATAAAAATAGTATAATGGTAATACTTACCTTGAAGTCTTTGAGAATAAAGTATTTAATACAGGGAGTATAAGATGGTCATGTGCAAGTCAGTGGCTTCCTGAAGACCTTTGGAGGAAAAGCTGTTTATCAGTTAAGATTCTCTCATTCAAGCAATAGAAATATTTACTGACTAAAACAGAGATGGAAGTGATGGGAAGGTATTGAGGAGCTCACATAGTTAAAGGAAAAGCTTAATATCCATGCTTTGAGAAAAACCTGAAGGATGGAAACTCCTCAGAGTTAGAAACTCAAGAGAAATCTCTTAGGAGGCTGCTTAAAAGTGACTTGGTTACAACTACATGCTTTTTATCAAATTCATGTTCCTGGGTGAGAAAAACTGATTGACCTGGGTGGGGTCTTATTCACTTCTAGGGATTGGAGAGAACTGGCCCTGTGATTGACAGTTCCAACATACCACTGCTGTATCTGGTGGTAAGATTCATGGGTCATATCTGGGAGAGTGATCACTAGCTCTGTAGAGCAAGGATGGGTTGTATTATTTGTAAATTTAAAGCAGAGTTATATTCTAGTTACCAACTATCAGTGATTTTACAGGGTCTTAACTTTTAGCTATTTCTGTAAAGAGATGAGATTTTGTTCTGGGATTTTAGAATTCTTCAAGATATATAGAGGTAGAAGTCAGGGGTCAGGATAGAGAGAAAAAAGGCAAGGCCTAAGACAGAAGGATAACAGTCTAGACAATCCAAGAATACTTGTCATCTTCAGCAACGCACTTGCAACTTCCACAGAGTCCTCAATTCCTTATCTTTGAAGCTTCCCCAAAGGACCACATATACCCCAATTTGGTTCTCATCCAGATTATTTTTCCTGTCCTCATTTAGAGTCCAATAGCCCAACATGTTCACACAGACACAAAGCCTCTTTGTGTGGTAAAAAGGGACGGGTAGCAAGAGAAAGAGTAAAGTGAGATGGGACAGGTGATTATGGTGGTTCCCAAGAAAGCTACCAAGAAGGAGATCCTAGATGGGGACTTTGGCTATTGATGGGAAAGATGCACCAGAGGGCAAGTAGTTAAATGTGGGTAAGAATGTAAGTCTTGAGAAGGGACTCAGAGACCCTTCCTCTCTGTCTCTTTTCTCAGTGGAAAGAGAAGGAATTGGCTGAGAAGAGGAAGGATTGTGCTAGGAGTTGCAAGAGCAAGCAATTTGAAACAGCTGATGGGGGCTGTGCACATGGCTGAGAAGCTAGAACTTGAAATACCATCAGTTCATTAAGTGGTGGGATGGACTGCTGCCATGCAGAAGAGAAACCAGGATCTGGAAGTCAGGAACTGCTTTAGATGACTCTAGAGGAAGACAGAAAAAATTTGAAGACATGCCTGGAAGCCAGTGCAAGGCTGTATCTGAGCAGAAAAAAATGTTGACCAATGGGGAGGATGTAGAAAGATTTGACAAAGTACATTCACCTTCCTCACCATGGGCACCTTTATTTCCATCTTCTGTAAGTACAAACTGAGTCTCTGAAACTAAGGATCTTTCTCAAGGCTACCTGATATATCCAATGCAAGCTAAAGGTAAACCCTGGGCTCTCTGGCAGCTGCTATTGTAAAAAATCTATTTTCACACTTGTTTTATGGGACAAGGAAAACCACTGAGACTTTCAGAAATATTATCGACTGAGCCCAGAATGCAGCCCAAAAGCAGACAGGGAGACTGTCATCTACCATGAGATGGTGGGTGAGTCACTTTCTCCAACCCTGCATTATCAGTTTATCTCCAATTTTCCATATGACTCTTTCCTTCTGACCGCACTCACTGAATTACAATTCTATCCCAAACTGAGCAGAAAGTGATTGCCAGAGCCCAATGCCACATGTCTGTGATGATGGGCACACTCTTAGTCCAGTAGCACTAGGACTTACATGGCAAAGACACTTATACTATCTCCTTCATACCATCCCAAATGCCCCTGCCATGACACAAATCAGAGAAATCAGCCCACGTCATGGCTACCATGGATATGATCTATAAGAACTGACACTTGGCTCCCTGCTCCCAAGAGTTGGCTGCTGTCAGATTTGGTATGTGGAACATTTTGTCTGAGGGACATGCTGGCCTGGGTTGAAAGTAATTTCCATCATCTCTTAATCGGGTGGTCTGTCACAAGGTTATTTTTCAGTTAGATCTGAACTCAGGAAGTCCTTTGGATGGAGAGGAGATATATTCAAAGGTTAACAAGCTCATCAAAAACTTCTTTCATGAGAAAATGAAAAGCATCTGATTGTCCTGACTTGTATGCAGTTCTCAGATCAGAGGCCTGAGCATAATTTCACTCTGGATGTGGGGCAGCAGTGTCCTGAGGAGTCTAGGCCTGTGCTGGAAGGAGCTAGAAGCAGGCTACTCAGTGGCTGTGAATGGTAGATCAGAACCAAAAGGGCAGAGGATATACTCTTAGGGGGCCTCAAGTGTGTGTATGTACACACATGTAGTGTGTGTGCTTGACAATATGTGTCATGCAAATGTGCATGTGTTTGTGAATCTTTGGGGGCCACATGTATGCATGCATATGTGTTATGAGTGACCATTTTGTATACACATGAATACATGCATATTCAAATATGTGTGTACCCATGTATATGTATGGTGAGTATGTGCCTGTGTATGTGATCTTGTATGTACAAAGATGGACATGAGTTTGTTCACTTATGTATCATGTCCTGAAAATGAGGACAGTTAATGCTAAGGGCTTCAGAATCAGACAGACGTTGAGTTCAAATCTAGCTCCATAATTTATTAGTTTGATGAGCCCTTGCTGGTCACCACCTGATTTCTTTCCTTCTAAGAACGTATGACAATCTTATGATCTTCTTCATAAGATCAGGGGTCAGGGAGAGGGGAGAGCTAACAAATGTGAAGCAGATTATTATCATCGTCATTGTCAACGCTCATCTCATTTTGTTCCTGGCTGTGTGGCTCTCCTTTCTCCTTTAAAATCCAACCAGGACTTCAAACATTTCTAATGGAAAATACTTGAACTAGTGGTCCTAAGATATGAGGGCCCAGCCTGATTCCTCTTACCCTTTCACTATGGATGTGGGGCAGCAGTGTCCTGAAGAGTCTAGGCCTGTGCTGGAAGGGGCTAGAAGCAGGCTACGTCAGTGGCTGTCCCCAGCAGCTCAATGACACCAGGAAACATCCTTGCTCAACAGGTTTCCTTTCTTTACTGGTATGTCTTGTAGGGATAGAAGAATCATATGGTGGTAAACTAACTTCTGCATACCCAGGATGAAATAATTTCTGTGGAAAATATGAGAAAAAAAATACATACGTTCCTGACCTCAGTGATTTCCCACTGAGTTGACTTGTTTGTTTTTTAAATAAATAAACAAACAAGTAAACAAACAGGCTTATTCACATAAAATTGGCATACAATATCTGCACATATTTAAAGCATGTAATTTGATAAGTTTTAGCCTATGTATATACCATACAACCATCACCACGATCAAGATTATGAACATGTCAGCACCCCAAAAATTTCACTTCCAACCACTCTCCTAAACAACTCTCTTCCCTAGGAAACCACTGCTTTTGTTCCCTATAGATTAGTTTGCATTTCCCAGAGTTTTATAAAGAAGGTATCACAAACATATATTCTCTTTTGGTCTGGCCCCTTACACTCAGAATAACTATTTTAAGATTCACTTGTGTTGCCATATAGTTTGTACCAATCATCAATAACTTGTTTATTTTTATTGAAGAATAATATTCCATGATGTGGATATACCACAAAACATTGTCCCTTCACCTGTTGACAGACTTTGGAGTCATGTTTAGTCCTTGATTACTACAAATAAAACCCCTAAGAATATTTGCATGTAAGTCTTTGGACATATGTTTTCATTTCTCTTGAGAATGTAACTAGCTGTGGAATGGTTGGATCATGAGAGGTATATATTTAACTTTTTAGAGTTAAGCTTGTTTTTTGAGACACTTCTGAGTTATTTTAAAAACAATTATATCATTCGACTGTTCACCAGTAAGGCCTGAGAGCCTTATTTCCTCAATAGCCTGACCAACACTTGATCTGGTCATTCTTTTTAGTTTTAGCCATTCTAATAAATGTGCTGTGGTATCTCACAGTGGTTGTTAATTTACATTGGCAAATAAAATAAATGATGTTGATGCCAAATGCTGCTAGTGACTAATGATGTGGGGAATCTTTTCACGTGTCTATTTACCATTCATATATGTTCTTTTTTCCCAGAAGAGGTGTAGGCAGGAATGAAGGCAAGTGGGCAGGCAGGCAGGAAGAGAGAGGAGGAAGAAGCACATTCTTTTATTTAGTTGTTCATCTTCATTGTTATCCCCACCCAGCCAGACTCCAATTCTTGAACCTGGGTCCTTGGGATGTATGTGGACTAAGTCCATTGGCCTTATCTGCTAAGTCACCAGGGTATGCCTCATATATCTTCTTCTGTGAGTCACCCATTCAAATCTTCTGCCTATTTTTAAAGTTAGGTTGCTTGATTTCTTACTGAATTTCAGGAATTTTTACGTTTTCTGAATATAAATCCTATATTGAAAATGTTTGCAAATTTTTCCCAGATTATGTCTCACCTTTGTATTCTCTTAACAATATCCTTTGCAGAGCAATTTTTTCATTCTAATGAAGTTCAGTTTATTAATGTGTTCTTTTATGGTTCTGCTTTGCCTAAAGTCACAAAGAATATTTTCCTTTGTTTTCTCTAGAAAGTTCATAGTTTTACATTTCACATTTAAGAGTTCTTTTTGAGTTATTTTAATAAAGAGTCAAGTATGGGTTTAAGTATATTTCTGCATATATGTGTGTATATGTATACACAAATGTATGTGTGTGTGTGTATATATATTGGTTGTTCTAGAATCATTTGTTGAAAAAGTTATCCTTCTGCATTATTTGTCTTTTTAAGATCAGTTTTCCATATATATGTAAATCTATTTCTGGAGTCTGTTCTGTTCCATTGATCTATTTTTATGCCTTTATGTCAGTACCCTACTGTTTTTATTGCTGGAGTTTTATGATAAATCTTGAAGCCAGGTAGTGTTACTTCTCCAATTTTGTTCTCTTTAAAAATAATTTTGGCTATTTTATGTCCTTTGTACTTCGTGGAAATTTTAAAGGCAGATTTTTAATTTCCACAAAGAATCTGCTGTACTTTTCATTGACATTATTTAAAATCTCATATCAAATCTAAGATCTCAGATCAAATAAAATCTATTCTCTTCAAAAATCAATTTGTAGAGAATTGGTATCTTAACAGTATTGAAACTTCCAATCCATTGGCAAAGTTTCTCTCTCTCTTTAGGTCTTTAATTTCTCTCATCAGTGTTTTACAACTTTCAGTGTACAGATTCTATCTTTTTTTCAGATTTTTCCTTGTTTCTTATTTTTTATCCTGTTGTAAATATAATTATTATTTTAATTTCAATTTATGATCATTGCTAATCTTAGAGATATAATTGATTTGTGTAAATTGATCCTGTAGCCTGAAAACTTGCCAGACTAACTTTGTAGGTCTAGTAGTTTGTTTGTAAGATTCCATCAGTTGTTTTACATAAACAATCTCATTGTTGTGAATAAAGATAACTTCAATTCTTTTCTTTTTTTTTGGATAACTTACCTTGCTTGACTGATCACTATTGCTAGAATCTCCAGTACAATAATGAATAGCAAAGGAAGGATCTGATAGCCTTGTCTTACTATAGATATCAGAGGAAACACATATACTCATTCATATTAAGGATGATGTTAGCTCTAGGTTTTCCATATGTGTCCTTTTCATAGAGCAGGTTGCATACGTTCTCTTTCATCCCTGCTTTGTTCAGAGTTTCTCTCAGTAATGGATGTCAGATTTTTGTCAAATGCTTTTTAGACTCTGTTGAGATGATCATAAGACTGTTTTTATAGTATTTTAAGTATAGTGAATTACACAGACTGATTTTTGTATGTTAAACTAAGCCTGAATTCCAGGAGTAAACCACATTTGATAAGGACATATCATACTTCTTAATATGTTATTAGACTTTTATCAATTTTGTTTAAAATTTTTTATTCTGTGTTCACTAAGATTTATGTAGTTTCATGTAGTTTTTGTTGGCTATCAGAGAAATGATGACTATATAGAATGAATTGGAAATTTTATGTCATCTTCAATTTTCTGGAAAGGTTTGTATAGAATTGATAGTTTCTTCTTTATATGTTTGCCAGAATTCACCAGAAAAGTCACTTTGACCTGGAGTTTTCACTGTGGGAAGGTTTTTTAAATTTAGATTTCTTTAGTAGATCAAGGGCTAATCAGGTTACCTTTAATTTTTTTTTTTTTTTGAGAGAGCTTTGGTTGTTTGTGTCTTTCAAGTATTTGTGTATTTCATCCAATGTATATATTTATTGACATAACATTGTTTATAGTATTTACCAACTAGCCTTTCAATATCTATAGAATCTGTAAAGATATTCCTTCTCTTGTTCCTTATATTATTAATTTGTGCATTCTTTTATTATTGATGAATCTAGAGGTTTTCCAATTTTATAATCTCAAAGAGTCAGTTTTTGGTTTCTATTTTTTGTTTTATATGATTCATGTTTTGATATTTAATATCTACTACCTTTATTCTGCTTATTTTTCTGTTTTCTCTAGGTGGTAGTTGAAGTTATTCCTTTGAGATCTTTCTGTTTCTCCAATGTAGGTGTTTTGTGTTATAGATTTCTCTCTTAAGAATTATTTTAGCATCATCCTCAAAATTTAATGTTATCTTTTCATTTTCATTCATATGAAAATACTTTAAATTTTTTAATTTCTTCTAGAACCCATGGGTTATTTATTAGTATATTATTTAATTTATCAGTAACTGAGGATTTTCTAGAAATATTTCTGTTATTCATCTCTTATTTAATTCTATTGTGGTCAGAGAACACATTTTTTGTAACTTAAACCTTCTAAATGTATTGAGATTGTGTTGTGATCCAGAATAAAGTTCACCTTGGTAAATGTTCAGTGTACACTTGATTATGCTTCTGTGTTAAATTCTAGTTTAATACCATTGTGATCTAAGGGAAGACACTGCTGACATTTTTGTGATGAGAAATATGTTGTAATCTTCATATTTTACTTTCTGTATATGATGTGTCTTTTATATCCTACAGCTAGGATTTTTCTCATTATCTTAGGTTTTGAGTAATTTGATTGTTTCATTTTGGTGTATATTTCTTCATGTTTCTGTACTTTAGATACATTAAGCTTCTCAGTTCTGTAAGTATACAGTTTTCAGTGAATGTGGAAAATTGGTCCATTACTTCCATAAATATTTTTGTCTACCCTATTCATCTCTCTTGAGAGACTCAAATTTTGTATATCCTTGATTACTTGGAGCTGTCTCTCAGTTCACTGTCTGCTTTTATTTTTTAAAAATATTAAAGGAAAGTTTCAGACAGGAATGAAGGCAAGCAGAGTCAGGCAGGAAGAGAGATGAGGAAGAAACATTTTAAGTATATTTAGTTGTTCATCTTGGCTGTTACCACTAGCCCCAGCATGCGAACCCAGGACCTCCAGATGTATGTGGGCTGTGCCCAATCAATATTCCACCAGGGCATGCCAAGAAATCTTTTAAAATATGTGTTTGGTTCTGAATATTTTCTATGAGGTCAAGTTCAGTAATCTTTTCTTCTGTTGTATCTAATCTGCTGTTAGACCCACCCAGTGTGGTTATTATTTCAGATATTATAGTCTGCGTCTCTAGAAGTTTGATTTAGGCTTTGTTTTTGTATCTCCCATGTCTACTTTTTCAATAGATGTAATACCATTATAATCACTGGCAATGTTCTTTTCATTAATTCTAACATTTATGTCCATTCTGGGTCACTTTAGATTGCTTGATAATTTTCATTATGTGTCTCATGTTTATTTGCTTCTTTGTATGCCTACTAATATTTATTTGGATGTAACACCTTTTGAATTTTACTTTTATGCTGTGTAGTTTGATTGATATATATATATATATATATATATTTATATAGTGCCAGTAGGGAGCAATTTAAGACAGAAGAACATGAATTTTTTTTATGAACTCAGATTATCAGAGGACATTTTTCTTCTGATTTACAAATTGTAGCTAATGAAGACTAACAAACAAGCACAAATGAGGCAGCTATCAGAAAACAATGAAATTCCAGGAATTTAGAACTGCCACTAAATAGCTAGAATGGAATGTCCTATGGCTGGTGGATTTCCTAGAAAGGACAGTATAGGTTGGATGATATGGGTCAGATTGCAGAGAGGGAAGCCCCCAAACTAAATCAAGTTTCCCTGTTACGTAATGTTATAGTATTCCAGCCCTGTCTTCATAGTATTTGTGAAGATCATAGTTAAGTAACTGCTAATTTACTTGGTTATTACCTATTTTACTTTCCAGCATACAGCTTCCAGGAAGGCAGATTCATTTGGTACTATATTCATCACAGCGTCTAACACATAGTAGGAGCTCAGTGAATATCCATTGACCACATAAATTAGTGAGTTCATGAATAGCAGAGTACATGATGAGCAGAATTAGAAGAGAAGAACCCAGGCCTCTAGGCAACGATGAAAAGAACTAGGCCATCTTGAAACCAGAGAGCAACAGTAATTAAGACTTTTACAGCTGATAGGCCAAGTCACCCTGGGCCCCTACAGTGATAGGTGATAGGGTTCATTTGTGTTTGTGAAATACATTATTTTGACGATGCTGGTAATAATAATGATGCCTGTTTTATTTAAGCTATGAAGAGAGTAAAAATGGAATGTGGTTAGAAAACTGAAGACTACCATTCTGTTTTTTATTTCTTGTTACAAAAATATAATATAATGTGGTGAGCTTCTGGAATATATGGTTAGGTTTAACAAATATATGTAGAAGAATTGGATTTATAATAAATCTTTCTGTTGAAATGTCTCTGTGGGAATGAACTACACATACCAGTTAACAAAGTACTTACATAATATCAGAAATCTGATTTCATCTTTCATGTCTTCAGGAAGGTGGCAGAGGGCAGTTAGTAGCAAGACCAGGGATTAAGGTATTAAGCAAATTCAAGGTGAAGTCTTGGTCATGTGTTCAAAGGCAATTTTAATTTGGCTACCTAGAAAATGGAGGTGATATTGTGAAACATGGGCTGATGCAAATAAATTGCATGGTTCATAATAGGCACTCAATAAATGGGAAGTTCTGTTTTAATAATGTGATGAGAAATAACTACTTTGAGAGCTCTGACTGCATGATTTCCAATTCTGCAAACAGAGGTGACCTGGGTATTGTCACCCTAGGGAGCCTGCGTGGGCAGATACCCTGGGGTCAGTTACCTGGGTCATCAGGTGCTCACTTAGCAGTATTCTCTGTTGAGAAAGGGTAAAGTAATGCATGCATGCACACACACACACACACCCCACATTGGTCGCAGCAAGATGAGAAGGGAGTTCTGTCTGTTAACACAGTCCTTAAATATAGGGTACAAGTCCAGAATGTCAATGATATATGAGATCAGTACAATTTTCAAATGGCTTTCTATTTCAATCCCTGTGACTCTCTTTCTCTTTCTACCTTATATTTCCTTTGTCTGGCCTTCCTGGTAAGACAGCCCTTTTGCCCTTGAATGTGCTCAGTACTCAAGAGGGTGCTCACAAGTTTCTGTATAAGTTGAGAGAATATTTTGATTTTATATACCAGCTCCCCAAACTTAGCAAAAACCACTCATTCTGCTCACAGATCTGCAGTTTGGTGGGGACAGCTTGTTTGCTCTACTCTGCACTGGCTGGGTGGCTCAGGGCTGGGAGGTGAAGTCACTCGAAGCCTCATCCTTCACATCTTTCTGTAGGTCAGCCCCTAAGGAAGGCTTGTCAGTTGGAACACCCACACAGCCTCTCCATGCTCATGGCCTGCATTCCAAGGGGGAACATCCTCAGAGGGAGGCCAAAGCAGTATCATCTTTTCTAAACTAATCTTGGAAATTACATAGCATCACTTCCATCTATTGTTTTTATTCCTTAGATGCAAGCTGCTAAGGTTAGTTCTTATTCCAAGAGAGATTAATTAGACCCCATCTTTTGAAAGAAGGAGTATCAAAGAATGTGTGGCTATGGTTACAAACCACCTTGTGTGCAGGAAGAGCTTCTAGCCTGGCTGAGGGGTTGGGGAGGGGACAGCACACCAATTCTGGTGTCACATGGTTGGGGCCCCTGGAAGGGCTGTAGGAGATCAGGGGAAGACAAGTTCTCTCCTTGAAGCTGGGGGGTCAGCAGGAAAGTCTTCCCTGCTTGAAGAGCGACTTGCTGTGGCAGGAGGAAAGGGCACTTCTACAGATCAGAGCGGATGAAGGAAGACTGTGAGGGTCTGAGGCTGTCCAAGCTCAAAGAACTGCTGAGAGCATGCTGGGGTGGCCTGTGTCCTTGAGCCACAGCAGCTCTTCTAAGGGGACAATGATATAAGAGCAAGAGTTCCTCCCAGGAGGCAGAGATGCAAGGGTCCTGCAGTTGGGTGACAGCTGGCAGGGTGGAAGAATACACATGACTTGGCTTCTCTGAGAACACAGTCTCTATGTAAAATGGGGGTTATAACTCCTGCCTCTCATGTAGGAGCTGAGTGATAATATTTATAAAATGCCAATAGCCTGGCATAGAGCAGGGACTCTGTGAGAGGCATTTAGTTTGAGTTTTTCAAGACACTGATTACTTCAAATTCTGGCCTTCTTGACTGCCTCCCAAGATGATGTCATAGCAAGGGAGGGGAGGGCTGAATATCCCAGATGCAAGTGAGGGGCCAGTCAGGGGACACATGTAGGTGTGGCAGGGACACTAGGAGTGGATGCCAGTAATCCTTGTAAGAAAAAGCTCTATGTTCGCAGGAGGAGCCAAATCCTTCCAGGATGCCTTCCCCGCTCTGAGCCAGTCCCTTCCTCTTCCAAGTGGGATTGGAATGGCCGCATCATGTGTGAAAACGCAGGCCCACTTCTGGGCTTTTAGTTGATGCTCTGTTCCTGAACTGCTGGGTAAGGGGATGCATATTCTGTAAGAGTGACACTAGGTGGCGCTGTGGGACCACATTCAGGACACAGGTAACTCTTAGAGGCTCCCTTCCCTGCCGCTGGTCATGGAGCTGGGCAGCCCCTGCTCCGCTTGGTGTTGGCATCTTGGGCACAACACAGTGTCCTCCCATTTCTACAGCCTCTGACCCTGCAGAGAAAACCTGTTCTCTCTCCTTCCCACCACAGGGGTGCAGGGTGTCCCAGGTTGTGCGGCGAGGCGGTGAGACAGGCGTACTCCTGGGAGCAAGAGTGACCTATCTTCTCAAAGCCCAATTCCCACATCCAGGTGTGTGAGCTCCTCTTTCTAAAACTGCAAGCTGAGGGTTATGTCTGCAACCACCTTTATTTTGGGAGTTTGAGGGGCTGGTTTTAGGAGAACCAGAGGGCCAACTCTCCCTCCCATGTGGCGCTTGGGAAACCCACTTGTACTCCCAGGCCTTTGTTGTGAATTCTTCAAATTGGGGTAGAGGAGAGAGATCAGTCATGAAATATGGGACCTGGAAGGCCGATCCAGCCACCACAGAGAGATGCAGGATTGGAGTCCTTGGTCACTTCTCTGAGACTCGTCTGCACAGTCGGGTAGAGTGACCCAGTTTCGTAGGGTTGCAGTGGGGAATGAGTGAGTGGAAATGATCTGCTCCTTGGAAAGTTCTAGGCACTGACAAGATATGGTTATCACAATAAGATAACCAGCCTGGACGGTCTTGAGACACATCTGAAATGGTGGTGTGGCCAGGGAATACCAGGGAGGCAGGGAAAGTGGACAGGACATGGGCATAGGATTCATATGCGGTGGAGCGGAGTGGGTGTAGGCTCACAGGAGCTCAGAGAATAGTGAGTGTGGAGGGGACTGGGGCCTGTCCACTGGCTGGAAGAGGAGAACAGAGTCAGAAGGGGGACCTGAGTGCCTGTCCCAGACCCCACAGCCATCAGGGATTCTCTGGGGATCTTCCTCCAAGCAGCCCTTGGAAAGATCCCCTAGCAGTGGTGAGACAGGAAGGAGGGGAAGCCAGCGCAGAGGCCACTCTGACCAGTGTGCGTTTCATCATTGTTTTCAGTTCTTCAATGTGACTTTGGAAGTTTGCAGTTCCTTCTCTTAATTTTCTTGATCACTGAAATGGGCTTGAGGTTAAGACTCACTGTCCTTTCCTAGGAGGGCAGGACTGGCCAAGATGCAGCAGCAGTACTTGATGGAAGACTCTGTGCTGTTCACATGTGTTCCTATTTGCACTGATACCCCAATAATGTCCCGAGACTTCACTCCACTTCCCGGCAAGGCAGGGAGCCCAGCAGAGGTCTGCGCCATCTCAGGAGAGAAACTGATTTGGGAGCCCATGGTCATGCCACCCCCAACACACACACAGGCACTTGGGGAGTGACGTGTGACGACAGGCCATCGTGGCTCAGGAGGAAGCCATACAGCCTGCAGCTCACCGGGTGTGCCCTCACAGCTTGCTTTATCTCCTCTGTCGCACCAGAAGGACAAGACTCCTGGCCTCTCCCACGCTGGTGGTGGCCAGCTTCCTAGTGCCTCCCTCCTCAGAACCTCATCACCAAACCTCAGCGCTATTGGCAGGAGACCTTGGCTGGCCAGAGATCTGGGGTAGTAGGCTGGTCTGCTGGGAAGGAAAGAGGTACCTAACCTCTTTCTCTGCCTGCAAACATAACCTTTCTAAAATACCAGTGTTCAGAGTTCCCATCATTGTTGGTGCTCCAGATGAAATGTCCCTCGAAGGTTTCCTCTGAACTCCAGCAGCAGAAAGGCCCCAGGAAGAGAGGGCAAGACATCAGGATGGGCTGTGCTGGCCTGGGGTATTTGTGGAAGTCACCTCTTTGAAGGAAAGTTCGAGTCTCAGTTGACTTCCATTCATCCCGGGCCTGACTCCTTCACAGACATGCTGTAGGAAAATGGCAGACCTGAGATAATGGGAAACTAGTTTTGTTGGGCAGTTGCTTAGTGGGTTTATCTTCTGAGATAGGAGATAAACTCATGTCACATAATTCTTACCCTGCCTGTGGGCAGCATTTCATTATTCCTCATTTCTTTATTTTGTCTCCTCAAAATCTTTTGAGACAGAAAAGAGGCTGAGAAGTCAGCCCCTCAGTGTGTCTTCAACAGCCTCCACAGGGCTCTGTGCTCAATGTCCCCTCCTGTAATGTGGGGATAGCAGTACCAGAGGCATTTCACAGGGCTGACAGAAAAATTAGTCCACTGATGTAAAAAAATTTGGAAAAGGGCAACGTACCATTTAGTGGGGTGGCCTGATTCCTCCAATCCCCTGTGGAAAAAAAAGAAGCAGTATCTTCTCACTACTTACAAATAAGACCTCAGTTCCCAGAGCCAAGCAGCTCAAGATGCAGCCAAAAAGCAAACCTGGAAGGCTGTGACTGGAATTCTTGGCAAGGAGGCCTTTGAAGTGAGGGCTCTCCCTCCCTCCAAGGGCGTTGGCAGCTCCCCCAGCCGCTTGATGAAAGGGAAGAGAGGCTCTGTTGTGGTTTGACACATGCCCCAGATGTCAGGTTGCAACTCTGTTCAGCAATTAGCTCTCAGAGGTGGCAGCTATGTGGCGTGGAAGGGTCCCGGCTGGAGTCAGAGTGCTGGGTGCCAGTGCCAGCCATAGCGGTGTCTCTGTTCTTTTGCAAGCAAAGTGGGGATGCTTCCCGCGTAAGGAAGCACCTTTTTTAGGACTGCCCCTTCTAGCACGGGAAAATATAGGATGCCCACAGCAATTTGAATTTCTGTTAATCAACAAATAACCTTTTGCCGCAAGTTTATCTGTGCCACGTTGGGACCTACTTAGACTGCTGACTTGATGTTTAACTGAAATTCAAGCTCAATGCTATGTCTTATATTTTACCTAGCAATTTCACTCCATCAGGAGACTTTACAACTTCATCTGGGTGAGCGGGCTTCCGAGATGGTGGACAGTAACTTGGTCTTTCATTTTGGAACCTCAAAGGCCCCCTGCCCACTTCCACCTTACTCCCATTCCAGTGGGATTCTTCAACTCTAAGAGGTACCCCACTCAGCACCGCCCTCTATCCCCTGAGCTCCCAGGTATCTAGGAAGCTCCCTGAGCTCTTAGAGGCTGCTGAGGTCCCTCCCTGTCCATTGAGGTCAACACCCATCTCTTTGCTGTGCTTTGGCCTCGGGGGCGTGTGATGCATGGGAGGCTCCCCAGTGCCCTCAACAGCTCTGGTCGGAGTGTGTGCCCTGCTGTGAGAGCAGTCTTAGTGTGCTCATCTGCACAATGGGAGTGATGTTAACCCGTCTCATCTTTAAGACAGGAAATGAGATGGTGTCAGCAGGGCTCTGCCATGGGGCCGGGCAGAGTGGGTACTGAGGAATAGCACCTGTGTCTCCACTCCACCTGCTTCCCTGCCCTCTGCCACACCAGGCTGGCCTGGGCATCATGCAGTGCTATCTGGGGAAGGCTTTCCTGTACTGTCATCTCCCCTGGTTCCACGTCTCCAGATTCCAGCCTCCTGGCCTTGCCACAGTCCATCTCCCTACCCTTGCTGAATATGCTCTTTTGTGATGGGATTTGTGGTCACTGCCATCATTCCCCAAATGCAGCAGTGACATAGATGAGTTCAGCTGGCAGAGCAGGTGGGCCCAGGTACAACATCAGCCTGCCTACCTGTTCTCTCCTGAGCAAGACCTCCCGGAAGCCACGCGCCTCCCGGAGCAGGCACGGAGGTGAGGCCTTGCTGCCTCCCTCTTGGGCCCCAAATGACTTTCACAACAAAGTGTGTTTGGAGATGAGGGGATGGCTAGAGACGGAGAGATGGTGGAGGACTCTGGAGTCTTTTTGTTTTGGTTCTCCCAGCCCAAGGAGCAGTCAGGGCCAAGTGTTGACGCGGGGAAGACAGGGCTGTCCTGGGATTATCCCAACCCCACTGGGCTGTAGTTTCACCTCCTGTCAGAGGAGAGACTAGCATAGTGTAGACAGCTCCCTGGATCATTCATTCATTCATTCATTCATTCATTCATTCCCAACACACAGCCTTCTTGTGGGATTGGTGATCACAGAGGTGACAGACACACCACTGCTTTGTGTGGCCCTGAGGCCAGAAAGAGGGACAGAGATGAGGCAGACACAGCATAGGTAGAGAGAGGGAGCTCAGTCATCCAGGAAAGCATGGGGCGGGGCTTCCCAAGAGCAGACAAGTAGGGTCTGATGAATAATATGCACATGTGTATTGATTGACAAAGGTTTTGTTGTTGTTTTTTCCATTGACCATCTCGGATGTTAGGAAGATGGGAACAATAGGAATGCTAGGCTCTGCCAGTGGGTGACTAATTTAGTACAGCTACTCAAGAAAGGCTGGGGATGCCCATATCCTAGGACCCAAGGAGCAATTCTACTCCTGGGTTAGGACGTGGGAAAAGATGTGCCCAGTGGCGCTGCTCACCAAAGCCTGACTGGGACAGCCCCACAACTCCGTTCCCTGATATGGGTAAAAAAGTGTGCCTGTCACACCCTACAATGCTACACTGTGATGAGAATGCCCACGGGCAACTGTATTGACTACAGGGATGAATCTCACAGACTCCATGTCAAGCAAAAGAGCCAGACACAAAAGAGTAGGACCTTCAGGGATTCATGCATGAGTGCTACAACTCTCAGAGTCAAAGCTGCAACTGTCACCAAGTCATAATGGTGGCTTCCCCTGTGACAGAGGTTCCCCAATGAAGAGATTTTGCTCCCTCCTTAGGGGCTATTTTATGTCTGTTGAAGTAGTTGTCACATTGGAAGGTGGTGTGGGGTACGGCGTGGGTCAGGGCAGCTGCTAACACCCTGTCATGCACAAACAGCCCACTAACACACACCTCCAAAGAACAATCCTGCCCAAAGGCCAGAGTGCTGTTCTTGACACACCCTGCTTTAGGGAACTGGGGGGAGGACCATGCGGGGCTTCTCAGAGTCTAGCAACATACAAGGTGAGGTGTATATCCTGTAAATTCTACACAAATGTTTTCTATACCCTAGAGATAATCACAGAGAATGCAGCTTAGTATTGGGGGATCCACAGGGAGGCCCATGAGATGAGGTCAGTATTGGCCTCCAGTTGCTACCTACATCACCAGTATGCTTGCTGGGACCCCCTCACAGGTATTTCAGACGCCTGGGCAGCCAGACTCATGCCCTCCATACCCATCCAAGAAACCAGGACAGGGAGGACTTCCTGAGGACAAGAGCTGAGGACAAGAGCTCTGTTTTTCCAGAGGACACGCCTGGAAGCCAGGTGGAGTGATGACCTGACCAGCTGCCTCCCATCTTGTAAGAGAGCCTGGGGGTCCAGGGCTTCCCTGGGACATCTCAAGGGGTGCCAGGAAATGTATCACTCATGTCCTTGGGGTCCACAGTGGAATTGCTGCTAAGCCCCCAGGGAATAGGCATTGTTGGATCATTTTGTAAGAGTTTGATTGATTAACCTATAAGGAACATCCAAGTTGTTTTCTAAAGTGGCTACTTTTTTTACAACCCACTAGCAAAGTAAGGAGACTCCAGTTGCTCTGCATCCTCATCAGCACTGGGTGTTGTCAGACATTGCTGTCAGCTTTTCTAGCAGGGGTGAAGTGATACCTCATTGTGACTTAACCTGAATTTCTCTATGAAGAACATTTATCCTCTTTTCATGTGCCTGCTGGCTGTTCAGATATCTTCTTTTATGAACTATCCATTCAAATTCTGTGTTCATTTTTTGAATTGTTTGTATAATTATTTTGTTTCTCCCAGTCTAGGACTTGTCTTTTTGTTTCAAAACTTCGTTGAAGATCAGAAGTTTTTATTTCTCATGAAGACCTTTCTCAAACACAACTATTCAACCTGGTAAGAAGGCTGACTTCACTCGCCCTGGCCCCTCCAAGGCAGAAACACTCAGGCCCAGTTCTTTTCTTCGTCCCGTCAGTTCTTGCAGGAGAGCATAATGGGAAGACCTGCCTGTGTCCTCTGAGAGGAGCTCCAAGTCGCACTTTGCTTCTTCCCTTGCTTTAAACAAGAGGTACTGCTCTGGGGGCTCACTGCTGGGGCCTGCTGGAACTCCCTAAATCCTCCCTGGTTCTAGGCCTCGGGTCACAATGCCCTTCACAGCATCTTCCCTCTGATGGCCTCTGGGGGAAGGAGGCATTATTCCCCTTGGATTCTGGGATATCACAGAGGCAGTATCAGCAAGAATATGGAAACCACCTTACAACTCAATAAGAGCACATTCCAGTTTGAAAAAGCAGGTAGATGATTTCAGCAAACACTTCAAAGAAAATACAGGAAAGTGCATGACAAGATGTTTGGCATCAGCAATCGGGCTGAGTGGGGGACAAAGGTGTGACTTTGAGAAGGGGCCTGTGAGTCTGGGACCCAGTCGTTTGAGGGGGCAGTGTGTCTGAGGGGGCTTGGTGGGACTGGCTCTGGAATGAGGAGGAGATGGACAACTGGAGCCAGCAGCCCATTGACAGGTCCCTTCTCCCTCAGCAGCCCAGTGGGCTCTGAGTCCCCACTTGGCAGAATCTAACTGGACATACACTTGATTTGTCACCTCCCAGAGCTCACAGATCAGGACAGGCCCCCATTCCAGTCTTGTTAAGGCAGCAGTGCCACCAGAGAGACCTGAGGTCCTGGCTCCAGGCTCTGTATCCATGAGTCCCGAATGACCCTGCCGAGAGCAGGGGCTCCCTCCAGAGAACTAGAAGAGCAGAGTCTAGGGACCTGGCCTGCGGGTCTCTCCTTGGCACAGCACCTCCCTAAACTAGACCAATAGGATGCTGGATGGAGTATCTACCAGTTTTATTCACAGCTTTCTTCTGAAACGAACCTCTTCATTGTAATGATGTGAGCCAGGAACCTCACTTCACTCTGTGAGTTCCTTTTCTTAGGTTTCCAGAGAATGGGCTAGTACCCAGATTGGGGGTCAAGCGCCTGAGATGGGCAGTGCGGGTTGCTGTCTTGGCCAGTCAAGCCTGGTGGTCACCATCAGGAGACCTCAGCTGCTTGTTTTCTCCCCTATTTTGATCTGCCTGTGTAGGTACAGGTCTTTCCACTGTGAAGCTCTGGACCCCAGCTCTCAGGCCATCTGACCCTCCACTCTCAGGACTCCTGACCCCCGGCTCTCCCATCTGTGATGGGCTGCACCTAGTCTAATCTCTAGGCTGAGGAACACCCAGGGATGAGGGCTCCAACTTTGGGCTCACAGCACCATGAGTTTAGAACCCTAACTTTGCTACAAGCTAGCTGTGTGAAGGTGACACAACACCCCGTCTCTGTGCTGTGTTGAACCAGGCAGTGCTAGCACACCTGCATCTGAGGCCTGGAAGAGGACCGCTGGAGACAGGCTGACCACTCCTGCACAGTGCGAGGTCTGTGGTTGGTGCTCCTGGGGTGTCCTTTGGTCCTCCACCCCCTTTCTGAGCAGAAGCACCCTCCATGCCCTCCATTTCCCCTCCCCTTCCTGCAGAGCTGCCCGCTCATCTATGTCCCTACCCATCCAGATCTTCCAGACTCAGGTTGCTAGCTGGGCTTAGGCTACTATGACCTGGCTTTGGGCAAGAGCAGTCACTGACTCACCATAGCACCTGGGCACAGGCTGTGCAGGTGCCTCACAGGTCTGCACCACGTGGACAATACCCTTCCCCCACCCTGTCCCCATGGCTAGCAGGGCTGTCTGTCCCCAGCTGGCAGGCCCACGTTCTGCTCAGTATCCGCACAGCGGGATGCCTGCCTCCTCCACTTTGATCAGGACAGGGGGGTGCTCAGCAGTTGGTTTGGGACCATCTCTGTGATGCATTTTGACAGCCTTGGACAAGCATATGCTTTAAATCCTCATGAGAAGAGATCTTTTTAAGTGGAGAGGGAGCCCACGACAGCCTTCAAAGGGCTCTCTGGGCAAATCAGGTTGTATGAAGGAGACCCCAGGCTTGTCATCAGGCTACCCGGTGTGCAAGTTCAATGTGGCCCCAGAGAGAGGACTCCTGACCTGTCTTTTAATCCAAATGGACACAGTGGCATCGAATCAAAGGCCAGCTCATCTCCTTCCACCAGCCCAACTTCCCAAAGCCTCTCGTTGTTTCCTGTGTTAGCTCCGAGTGCCTGTGAATGGTCTCTCCCCTTGGCTCAGCATCATAAACCTCCTCAACCCAAACTTGCATTCCTTCAGATGACTTCAGAAGACGTCAGATCATTTGTAACCAATGTGCCTGGAAAAACTTAATGCATTGACTTCAACCCAGGCCTTCTGAAAAGTCAGTGATATCCAGCCACAAGGACTTATAGACATTCCATATAAAAAGATTCGCCCTTATATTTTGCTTTTGTTACTAGTCACCCTGTCCCAATGGATATTAACATGTCATCTAATGCAACTGCCACCTTGGGGTCATGGCTCTCTGGCTAACAGTGGGGTCAGCCTTTGTTCCTGAAGGTACTCAGAGCCAGACTGGGCCTCTAGGAAGGCAGGGAGGAACCTTCTCAGTGCTGGTGTATCCTTCTGTGTTTAATTTTCCCAAAAGTCAGCTCTGATTAAGGGGGATGGCCTCATGTTTCGTGTGCTCAGAGCTGAGCTCTGCAGAGCACCTTGTGAGCGGGGGAGGGAGCCCCCTGGTTGGCGGGCAGGGGCAGAGGGTAGCTGCTCACCAGGTCAGCCTCAGCACACATGTCTGCTGCCTATCAGATCTCATTGGGAGAATGCTCGGCTGAATGCTGAGCTCATCTGACAGCCGCCTCCTAATGAGACCCAGGGCTGCTCCCAAGCTGACTGGGAGGCTGGGTGGTGAGGAAGCCCCACCAACATGGAGGATCAGCTCCCAAGGAGGAAAAACCTCTTGAGAGCCTGCTTTACTGTGTGAATCGGCAGATCTTGGTACTTTAGAAACTGGTGGCTTCATGCTTGTTGTCCATCTGCGACAGTTGCTTGTCGGGTCACTTCAGGCACAAAGAGCAATTTGCAATATCTGCTCTTGACATTTGGCACCTGTTTCTGATTCACTGCTGATGGCTTCAGGCTAATGTGAGAAGAGGCAAGTGCAGGTCTCATCTCCAAGAAATTGAAGTCCTCCTGGGAAGACAGGGCAGATACCAAAAGAACCAGGGCATCAGTGTGCGCAGAGGAAGGGGAGTCCCATGCACAGTGTTTGAGTCTAAAAGCGTGAATCACATTATGCATTCTCCTGCTTAAAATGCCTGTGTCTCACATTACTTGGAGAAACATGCAGACTCCTCACCAAGATACTTTCATGCCTGTCCAGTGGGTCTCAGCCAGGGTGGGTCTTTCTTGTTCCTCAAATGCTGAACCCCTAAGCCTACACCCTTGCTGTTCCTTTGCCTAGAATCCCTTCCTCCAAGTCACCATGTGGCTGAACCATCTCACTATTGAAGTTTCTGTCCAAATGGCATCTCTGTGGAGAGAGCCCTTCCCAGATCATCCAGTTCAAAAATGGGGAGTGGGGTGTCCCCTCCTAGGTGCTCCTGATAGCACCAATTTGTCACAATGTTTTGCTTAATCCTTACCATGATAGATTTCCTGGTGATGGACCCCCTGAGGATCTCCCATGCTTCCCATCAGAAGGTAGCTCCGTGAGAGCAGGGGGGCCTCATTTATCTTGCTGTGCACTGCATCTTAGAGTGTAAGGATGCTTAAATGAGTCTAACAGGAGACTCAGTAAATACTTGTTGAAAATGTGATAGAAGCGGGAAGGAGGAGTCTACCCACAGGCACAGCCTGTGGATTTGGAGTGCATTCAGAGGCACACTGAGCAGCTTCTTTGAAATGCTCCTGTCAGGTCCCTCTTCTCACCTGGTCTCACTTGAAACACTGGCAGATACCGTTGGTTTCCTGGTGCAAAGTCATGCTCACCTTTCTTCCTGCAAATAGATCATGGTTATCTGATAACAGATGTCTTCATCTTAGAGACAGTGGGCACAGGATCTGGCCTGAAGAGTGGGCACACGAGCCATCAGTGGTGAAGTTTTTAGAAACATTTTCCTATCAAAGAAGAGACACACAAGCTAGACCGAAGTATAATGAGTAAGAATATGATGTCTTAAAGTTGTAACAGCTATTCTGTGACCATGAGGTAACATGCAAAGAGACAAACATGCCAACATGCTGTGGGTAGGAAAACAAGACAGTTGGAAAGAGTCTCAGTCCTTGAAGATATCCTCAAATCACTGAACTAACTAGATTTGCCTTTCTTCAGTCTTTCTGTTAAACATTTTCTTAGTTATCTTTACTTGTTACTTCTGGCCAAAAGCTCAGATATCAAATGTGGTCTCAGGCTGTTAACAAAGCTCAGCACTGGCACTCCCGTGGTAATCTGCTCTTCAGTAGGCCTGTCCCTCCCTACAGATTATCAGCTGGGCCTGCCAGAGAAGTGGCCCCTGCTGTTTCTCCCTGCTTCCCATAGAAGCAGAGATGCATGCTGAGGTGCCCCTGGAACAGGAGGCAGAAATCAGGATGGAAGAATAAGGGAGGGCAGCAAGAACTTTCCTCTTAAAGAATTAAGTGACTAGACAGAGCAGTCTTCAAAGGTCTCTGAGATGATGAAATGATTTAAAATGGTTTGTGGTAAATTCTCTGAGAGAAAAGGTATTTCACGTGTGAGATCCTGTGGCCTCAGCATAAATGTACGGCCAATATCATATTAATCTTTTTTTCATGGTCAAGAGCTTAACACATTCTACACTGGGCTGGGCCCCATGATGAACTTTTCTTTCTTCTTCTGTGACTCCTCAATTCAAGCCAGAGAGTGAAGAGAAGCAGGGAACCACTGAATTTAGCAATAAGAGGCGCCACTGTTTCTTTCAGGTAAATACTTTGTCTCTCTCTTCTTTTCCTTTGTCAGACAGCTTCTAGAAGCTTATGGGGCCTTCTGTGGCGGTGGTGGAGGTTATCTCAAGGGACTGAGAGGTAGCCCTGGAGCTGTTCTCTTGACCACCCCCAACCTCCTCTGTGGAGTCCAGTGCTGAGAACCCAGGCTCCATCTTGGTTCTCATGAGCAGCCTAAGTGGGGATTCCCCCACAGCCCTGCCCCTGTTCCTTTCTTTCTCAGTGACCCTGCAGGTGCTGTGTGTCAATCACACACCACTGGGGTCAGCCACACACCACTGGGGTCAGCCATTCTCAGACTGGCCTCTCTACTAAGGTGACCTCGACTCTCACCATGGCCGCTCCTCTCCTATCCTCCCACGTCTCTCATGGGAGTCTGTGGGCAACTCCAGATTCCTTAGAGGAACCCAGGAGCTGTGCTATCTGTGTAGTTCCCCATCCGCCATTGCTGAATCTGTCTCCTAGGCTAGGGCACCATGTTGGATGCCGCTCTTCTCTAAGAAGGATAAATAGTTTCTCCCTCTACCACCATGAAAACTAAACATTGGAAATTCCCTCAGACTTACCTGTTTCTCCTCATGCCTTTCTTGGGATTCATGGAGAGAGGAGTTGTGTGGGAACTGGATGACATCATCAGACCACTTCCTCCGTCTTCCTCCTTTCTCCTACTCCCCCTGTCAGCCAGGATTTCTCCAGGCATGTCCTCTTTCCCTGCCTAGGGATTTCCTCCTATAGGCTATACCTGCTCTCTTCTTCCTTGGGACACAAACTCCATGATTTTACCTAAGCGTGATCTCAGAGACAAAAAACAAGATTAGTCATTTTGATTACTCGTTAAAAGGCATTTAAAAAATAGTATTGTAGTTCTGTTCAAATCTGCACACCCTTTGGTTCTTTGACTAGAATTTCTTTCCAAATAAAGAGCCATCAATAGCCCCCTCCCACTGGCCTTGTTCAGCAGGTGACAATGGCCCTTCCCCTCCCAGCCTGCTCCATTTCAGCTGCCTCTGCTTTCTGCTGGATCCCCAGACTGCAGTGCTCCTCCTTCCTGTTGGAACACCAGGTCGGGCAATAATCATATGCACACAGGTGACAAGGCTACCCTGAGGGTGTGATCCACTTGGCTGGACTAGACAAGAAAAGCTTCCTGGAGGAGGTGAGCCTGGAACTTAGCCCTGAATTTGGGGAAGGAGTTCGACTAGGAAGAGGAGGAGGACAGCTTGCTCAAAGACTCAGAGGCAGCATGAGCTTAGTGAGAGCGTGTGCTTACCCTGGGGTTTCTCGATGACCTCCTCTTGACCTTCATGGCTCAGAGGGTGCCCAGGTGCTTGGTGGGAAGCACTGTGGGCACAGTGAGCAGTTCACACACACTCACTTCTGGTTGGCAGAGGGTTCACCCATGGATTTGGAGTGCTTTCGGAGGCACACTGAGCATGGAGTGACTCCTAGTAAAAATGCTCCTGCTCCAAACTCTTTGGAACTAGTTTGAGGAACTCAGTGTCGGTGAGCGGACTAGTGGATGTTGCAAGAGCAGATCTGGGTGATGAGGCAGTTTCAGTTAGGCCTCGGGTCACAGCCCTATTGAAAAAACCAACCCTGTCCAAATCACAGTGAAATCTGGAACAAGCTCTTTAGAACTGACAAAGCTGCCTGCATTCCGACTCTCCACTTACTGGCCACATGACCTTAGATGGAAATCTGTCTGCCTTTAGGGGATGGGCAAACAGTAGGTGCTCAATGATGTCTGACAGCAAACAGCCCGCCTCTCCATTCTGTGTTCTGCCCAAGGTTTTAAACCCCTTTCTGAAGCTCCAGGCCCATGCGGTCACTGTCCGTGATGTCCCTCCCCTCCATGTGAATACCAACGTTCCTCTCCTTTCTGGAAGAATTCAAAGGGCCCTGGAAACTTGTTTATTAGGAAAAGCTGTGGGAGTCTGTCCTGCTTGGTGGAGGCGCTGACCTCTCCCGTCCTTCCCTGCATATTTCTCCTCAGTGACATCTTTTCATGTTCCCTGGCTGACTTTGGTGAGTCACAGATCTGTAAATCCCAACCACAGAAAGTTTGGCAAAGTATGTTAGGTGTTTATTGGAAGGAGAAGGAGGCAAATGATCAAAACATTGGCTGGGGCTTTACTCTCTGAAATCTGAAAGAGCAAGTTTTAAAATCTATGTGTGGAGCATCTAAACAGATACTTGGAACATTAAAAAAAATAATACAATGAGAATAAGGTTGCATAATACTTCTCAGTTGCAGTCAGACTTTTGGGCTGCCTTTGCACGGTGCCAGATATATGAATGAATATAGAGAAATGTAATTCATTTAGGAGTTTCCCTGCTGGTACAAAACATGGTTTAGACACAACCCCATTGAAACATATACAGGCTGTTGTTCTCTGTGTCTCACCGCTGTGACTCCTGGCCACCTCCATGTCTTTGTGCATGCTGTTCCACTGTTTGCAGCTCTTTTCCACTCACTTCAGGGAACATTTATTGCTACCCTATGCCAGGCACTGCACTGGGCACGGGGACACAATTTCTGACCACAAGAATTAATTAGTGAGGAGACAAGGTTAACAGAGGAGGCCCTGACTGGGTCTTGACGGATGAGTAGATTTCCAAACTAACAAAGAAGGAAAGGCCTTTTTCATGGGGTCTACTCACCCTTGAAGACTCTTTGTGCCCCCTCCTCTGGGAAGTGCCCCTCTTGAGGACTTGATGATTCTTATCCTGTTCCGAACTCTACCTGGCACAACCTCTCCTTTGTCTACCCACTTCTCGAACCTATTCACTGGGCTATTTATCTGCCTGCTGGGGGTTTAGGAGACCTGACCTTAGTTCCTCTCTGCATCTCCAGTCGTGGCTGCAGATCCTCTGCACAACTGGTTAGTTCTTTGGACCTTGGCTTTTACGTTGAGTGTCACCATTAACAGCAGCCATGGGCATTGTGGAAGCATCAACTGCTGTATCCACACCTGAACCTCACCTGGGAGCCCCTAGTGTTCTGAGTATATGAACAAGCCCTCATGGAGTCTGGGTGGGATTAACCCCTGGATCCCAGTTTTGGTGGATCGGTGAGGCGGGCCGGGTGGGGTGGTGGGGGACTGTTCAATCAAAAAGAAATATGCTTTGAAATGAAAACACGTTTCTTTCTGATCTGCCTGGCTCTCCTCCTGCCTTCTTAGTATGCATGAATTCAGCCCCCATCTCAAGTCTCAGACTCAGTCTCTTCTCCATGCTGAGCAGCCTGGAGTAGACCCCCTCCCCTCACTCCTCTCTCCAAAGACAAATTGCTTACATCTGTCAAGGCTTTTCTCATTAATAGAGGAATACGCCATGGGATGTCATCAGGGGTTCAGAGGCTTTTGATCAAAGTGGGAGGGGGCTGGCCACACAGCCCTTTTGGCTCATTTATCAGGTCAGTTCAGCACCTCTTCTCCTGGGTGCCTGCGGAGGCCAGTCCACTAGCCCACCATCGTTCCCACACCCCTTAACGGAGCGGGCAGAGAGGAATGGTGCCCCAGGAAGGGGGTGATAAGGAGCCAGGGATAAAGAGAGAAGAAGAGGAACAAGTTGTGAGGGAGTCTGCCAGCCACCTGAGGCAATGGGACCTAGTTCTTCTCATTTCTAGGCGGAGCAACTAACAAGTTATTCCCCAAAGCATAGGGTAAACAGAGGGAGAGGAACGGAAGGAGAGGGAGGAATAGTGAATGAATGAGTAAATCAGAGAAATGAGGGAGTGAGTGTAGGAAAAGATGAAAAGAACATTGAATTAATGAGTGACTTGGTGTCTGAATGGAGAAAGAATTAATGATTTATGGCAGTTCACAAAGCCGGATGTTACAACACAGACTCATCTCTCATTCTTTCTTCCACTCACTCATTGACTGATGTCAACAAGACACAAGGGATGGTGGAGGATTTCAGGCCCTCCTGGAGCCCCCTCCCCCAGGAGGTGCTCCCGAGGCAGAGCCATGGGCAGGAGTGGAGGCCCGGGTGTCTGGGAGACTTACACAGTGGCAGCACAAGAATCTTGCCCGCCTCTCAGATCAGGCTTCCTCCTGCAGAACCAGGTTCCCGAGGAACTGTTGGTGTATGTCACAGGTGATGTGTGTCTTCAGACTGCAAGGCCACTACCTGAGGTGTCCCCAGAAGCTCCCCTCTGCTGGAGCCTCTGCAGTGGAACCTCAGAAAGCCATGTAGGGGAAGGCTTCAGTCAGCTTCAGAGGCTGCTAAATTAGGCTCTGAGGATTTAGATTAGCCTAATTTAATGACACGGATGGCTGGCTGGATTGAAGTTCCTTGCTACAATTTTTTTCTTTCAACTCACTCAACAATTATTTCCCTCAAGTTGGTTGCAGATGCAGCCTGCCCGGGAATTATAATCCATTCCTTACTGAGCAGCAAGGAGACCAGTGAGATGCTGGCCTGGTCCACATGTATGCCACCCAGGCAAGGGCTGGGGGGCAGAAAACACACAGGCATGTCTGTGCCACAAAAAACTCGGACTTGGAAGAGACAGACCCTGACTGTCCCAGGAGACTTGCAGGCAGGACATTCTGTAGAGGCAGAGCTAAGGGGCTGGCTCCTGACTGTGTGGTGACTGCTTCTGCCCCTGCTCCCCTCCAGGAAGGGCCATCCCCATACAGACACATAGCACATGCTGGCACACGGTCAGAAAGAATGTGTGTGGACATCTCTAGAATAAGGCACACAGGGACTTTCAGTCACAGACACGCTCAGTCCTACACACCTTTATGACACACAGACCATAACATGCGGTCACACACACAGACACACCAGGCCCACTACTCTAACACCCCATTGTGCAGAGTCCAGTTGAAGAGACACAGGTAAATAGTCTAGCGTGTCACCGCATGGCAGGGCTGTGACAAAAGGGACTGAGAACTCTCGAGGAGGTGATACCCGAGCCCGGGGATTAAGTACAGTGGAAGGAAGGACATGCCTGGTGCAGGGAGAAGCTGTGTACAGAGAGGGGCGGTTCACGAGATGTGGCTTGGCCACAAGGACAGTTAGATCTCAGTAAGTCAGCCTCAGACAGCAGGCAGCAACGTGCTGTAACTCTGATTAAAGACAACGTTCCCTCTCAGCAGGGGGTCATTTCAGGGCTTCTAATGCTGGCTTCCTGCATTCCTGCCTGCTCAGGCCCCTTACCCACAGCTGGTGTTCAGTCCCCTCCAAAGGCCAGCTCAGCCCAAGGAGTAGGGGTGTGCTCTGGGAGGACATCCCGCTTCTGCCTTTCAGGGCAATGCTTTGCACCCTGGTGGGGCCCAGAGCTGGTCAGAAAAGAGGATTTCAGTCTTAACTTTCGTCTGTCTTGGCCAGATGCACGGAGTTTCACCAACTGTGAGGCCCTCGCTATGGTCGCCTCTCACGGTCACAGCCCGAGTAAGAAAAGCCAGATAACTTCCCAAGGTCATTCCCCAAGGATTTTGCCACCAGCCCTCCTTATACTCTTCTCCATTTTCTATCTCCCCCTGGCTCACCCTTACTTGTCCTCTTGGACCACCTCTTAATTGCCTTACTTGGGCCAAGCTAAAGTATCACCTGTCCCAAAAAGCTTTTCCCAAGACCCCTCCCCGCAGTGTAGGGTGGTTAGATACATTTCCTTAGGGGTTCCTTCTGTCCTGGTCTTGTGAAACAGCAGAATCATTGTCGAGAGCTCGTTCTCTCTCTGGGGCCAGCTTCCCTATAGTGCCTATGTAGCAGCTATCTATAGCTGCCTCAGAAATCATCCCCTGTAAACTTAGCAACACAAAACAACAGTTATTTGTCATCTCCTAGGTTTCCGGAGGTTGAAAATTAGCACAGCAGGGGTATCTTGTCCACAGATCATTCACAGTGTCTCCTGACTAAGCACTAGCTGGGCTTCCTATCAACATGGTGTCAACGCCCAACATCCCAAAGGAGACGGGAAGGCGAGAGGAGAGAAGAGAGCATAGAAAGGAGGGAGAGGAGGAATTTGTATCACTTTCATGACCTAAAATCAAAACTCATATAGCCTCACTTCTGCCATACTTTACTAATTTCAAGATAGTCACATACACCCATCCAGATTCAAGGAGAATAAACATAGGCCCTCACTGCTCCATGGATGAGTGACATCCACACTTAAGAAAAGCATGTGGGGTGGGACAGATATAGAATTGTGGCTATCTTTGGAAGAAACAGTTGCCACAATCAGCTACCAGTGAGTGCCCAATGAAATGTGGTGAATGAAAGAATAAATGAATGAGTGAATGACGGAATAAATGGCTCTCCTCTGTCCTTTCACAATTTTTTCTCAATTAAGACTCCACTCAATCCTGACAAGCCTACGAGGCAAGTCACAGCTCTTCCTCCTGTTCTGGAGGATTTAGCATTCTCAGAATTGTCCCCAGAGTTTCAGTGGGCTGATCATGGCTTAGGAGAAGAGGCCAGTGGAGAAGAATATTAGAGTGACTGCCAGACAGAGCAAGGCAGACAATGTTCCTTGGTGATCCACATATGCCTTTTCAGGAAGTAGATCTATGGAACTAAAACATTAGGGAAAGTTTCTTTTAAAAGGTTTTCAAGACTTAAATTATCTTAAGTTACTTAAATTTTAGTTGTTTTGAGCTCCAGCTTTTGAACAATTACTATGTGTTCTCAGTTTTTCTTATAATAACAATGCATTGGAGCTTACCAAGAACTAGGCTGTGCTAAGTGTTTTATATAAGCACTCTTACTATGGCAGGGAAAAGACGATTTAATGTTTGAGCATTCAGGGGCTCCGCCATTTGCCATATTATGATGCAATTCAGCTCTTCACTGGAAAGAGAACAAAAGAGTCCTTTGATGTATGAGGATTTTTGGAGTAGGTGCTGGTTAATAGGGATATAAGGGGAAGAAGAGGGTGACTTTGAGGATCATTTTGATAAATTACAGAATGGATCTCCTACAATGCTTCTTCAAGAGATGCAATGAAGATAGAATACCTCTTAAATTACTTTTCACTTTTGGATTGAGCTTTGTTGAATGTAATCTTCAGCGTCTGATCCAGAGACACAGGAGTTTATAAGGGTTGCATCTCACATTATCTTCACAATAGCATAAACAGAAATAACATCATCTCTTTTGAACATCTGAGAAAATAAGATGCAGAGAGTCTAAACAAGATGGCTAAGATCAAAGAGCTGAGAAGTGACTGGGTCAGGACTGGAACCTAAGTCCCTCTGATCTGAAGACTGATCTCTTCACCACTTTGTCATACTACTTCTTAATAGACATAAGATGTAGATAATTGGAAGGTTACATGCATTTCACCAGAAAGTGGATCAAGGTATTATTTCCCAAGTGGGTAAGTAAGCAAGAAATCCAAGACAGGTGGCTTCCACTCTCCACATGGAGCCTTGGATTCTGTTTTTCCTTCTAAACAGGAACATCTTAGATGAAAGCTTTCAAAGAACATATACCCCCAAATAATCCAGTTTAAAAACAGAGAATTTTAGCAGACATTTTTCCAAAGAAGATGTATGAGTGGCAAACATGTACATGAAAATATGCTCAACATCACTAATCATTAGGGAAATACAAATTAAAACCACGATAAAATATTGAAATATCATCTCATACCTGTTAGTATGGCTACTATCAAAAAGATGAGATAAAAAATGCCAGTGAGGATGTACAGAAAGGGAATCCTTGTGAAGTAGTGGGATTTTAACCTGGTACAGTCATTGCAGAAAACAGTATGGAGGTTCCTTTAAAATTAAAAAATAAAACTAACATACACTCCAGCAACCACTTCTAGAACTGTATCAAAAGGAAGCAAATCCACCATGTTGCAAAGATATCTGCAAATCTGTGTTGAGAGCAGCATTATTTACAGTAGTCAAGACATGAGCACAACCTAAGTGTCCATCAACAGATGACTGGATAACAATTCAACAGGTGTGTGTGTGTATGTGCTATAGACAATGTAATATTATTCAGGCCTAAAAAGAGAAAATCCTGCCATTTGAGACAACATGGCTGGATTTTGAGGGCATTATGTTGTATGGTATAAGTCAGAGAAAATCAAATATAGTATGATCTCAATTACATGAGGCATAACAAAAAAAGAGAAGAAAGTAACATACTGCATGATGACTATAGTTAACACTGCTGGGTGTTATATATGAAAAGAGAGAATTAAGAGAGTAGATTCTAAAAGTTCTCATCATGGTGTACCCTGGTGGCCTAGTGGTTTAGTACACTGTGGTGCAGTCCACACATACTCTAAGATTCCCTGTTGAAGACCCTGGCCCAGGTAAACAACCAAGATGGACAACTGAAAAAAGTGCTTCTTCCTCCTCTCTCTTCCTGCCTGCCTGCCTTCATTCCTGCCTGCATGATTCCTTTAAAAGAAAAAAAAAAGAGTTCTCATCACAAATAAGCAATTTGTTTCCTTTTCTTATGTGGTAATTATTTTACAATATACATAAGCCAAGTCATCATGCTGTAGGCCAAAAATGCAGATGCGCATCATACATGGGAGCACGTTATACATGGCAAATACAGTAATTCTGTCACTGTCCCTTGAGACCACACACAAGCCAAGCATAGCTTAGTGGGACCAGTGCCATCTCCATGGAGAGGGCATTTCTGATTCCACCCAGCCATGGAAACCCAAGATTGCTCCTGGGTTCTAAGTCACACTCCTGAGCGGAGACAAAGGCAGCACAGCAAACTGGGGTGCTGATGTGGGGCTGGGGTGCACAGATCTGTGGATGGGAAGCCCACTCTGGTCTGTGCATCTGGAGAGGAGGTTCAGGAATGGGTGGACAAAGGGGTCACAGGAACAGAGTGAGGCCACTGAGAGCTTAGGCCTCCACTGGGGAACCTCACTGTCAATACCACCATGTGGACAGAGTCGCTGTGCTGGTTCTTCAGAAGTTTCCCTTGTACCCTGTGGCTCTGCCAGGGCCACCACCTCCTCCCTACACTGCCCACTGTTCATGGCCAGTTCCCCCAGAAGGCAGTCTGGGGACTGGGATGTGTTCACCCTGCTGACTTCAGTGCAGACATCCAAGTAGCTCTCTGGGCAGGCCCACCGTGGCAGTAGAGAACAGCCACCATTACTGAGGATGTAGTAGTGAGCTGCCCACTCACTCCCAAAGCCAGTCACCTGCCTGGGGTGCAAGTCATTTTGACCGTTGTCTCCCTAGTAGGTGTGTATCCAAGGGATTTGTGGCCTGGATTTGGTGGACCCACCACAGCCCAGCGCTCTAGGCCCTGCTGAATCTTGGATCATGCAGGGGGTTTCTTCTGACCCTCCAGCCAGCCCTCCAGACCTCAAGCCAGGCCTCAGACCACATGTGGCCTGGAGACTCTACTTCTTTTGCACCACTCAAAGTGCAGCATTTTCCATGGCAACACAGGCTTTATTTAGCTCTGCAGAGGGGATGAGGGGAAACCTGACTAAGCACCACCTCCTGGCCAGTGGGGTTGCCCTCTTAGTGAGCCTACTCCTTCCTTCGGGGGTCAACTGGGAGTCCGACAGGGACTGGGCCCTCCATGAGCCTGGCTTTGCAGAGAAGTACTCCAGTCAGAAAAGTAGCACCCGACCCCATACACATGCTGCCCCCTCCATTGATGGGGAGCAGAACATTGCCTCTGCCCCAGCGCCAGGACAGCGAGCTTTCCAGCTCAACTCATCATGCGAGCGCCCCTGAGGGCCCACAAGCCCTCTGCTCCTGTGGGACCCGTGGGAGCAGAGAAGGCTGCCTCTGGCTTCCTAGTCTGAAACCCCAGGAATACTCACTTCTGTTTATTATTGGGGCTGCTTCATTGCTTGATTGGTTGTTTTTTCTGACTACACAAGTGGAGCAAAACTTGTAGACAGTTGTACAAACAAAAATTGCACAGAAAGGCCATCAGCATTACCAGATTTTTCCCTTCACATTTTTTTTAAACATAATTGAGATCCTAAAGTATGTATCCTTTGCCATGCTATGCCCAGTCTCCTCTCCCTCTGGTTTAACCTTCTATCAGCAGGATTTTTGCCTGTTGTCAAACTCTCTCTGTAAACACCATTTTCAGAGGCGACATGGTCTTCCTTCACTAGGCCAAGCCAAAGTGTATAGGAGCTTTCTTCCAGTGGAAGCTTTGCTTCTTCTGTGTTATTGCAAAAATAATGGCATAAAAATCTTGGCCCACATTCCAAAATATTTCCTTGGGGTAGGTTCCTCCAAGTGGCAATGTTGGAGGAAAGTAGAAGAACATTGTAAGGGTTCATGATTGTCCCTAGAAGACTGAACCAGCTTTCACTTGAAAAGCAGAGGTGCCGACACACTGTGCTCGGTGTCAGTGATAGTTCCCCTCAACCACAGACCTTGCTGCTCTGAATCCTGCTATCTTGTCACCACTATTAATTCTGAAATTGCCAATCACCAAATGGTCTCCCTTCTCCCCTACCCCCAAAGGCCACTTTTCCCGCAAAATAAAAACTTTAAATATATTTGGAAATAACTCTGACCCAGGAGATAAGGAGACCAGGTCCACAACCTCTCTGTGGTGAGCAGAGTGAGGCCAGGCCCTGCCGTCTTCAGTGGACAAGCTGGGCACTTGAGCCCCACTAGCTCCCGCCTGCAGCACATCTGGAAGGCTAGGCGTCTGGGGTCCAACCGCAGTATCCAGTCGTCTGAGCACATATCCCAGCTTTGCCACTTGCCAGCAGTGTGATCTTGGGCAGGTAATTTTAATGGGCCTCAGTCTTACTCTGATAATGTGCAAAATGGGACCAAAGGAAATCAAACGCCAATCAAATTACCATGATGACCCAAAGTATATATTGAAACATTTAAAACAGCGTGTGGCACGAAGTAGGCGCTACATCAAAGTTCTGAAGTGGCACAGCTGCTCGTGCTGTGGACGGCACACAGCAGCACTACTAGAGAGACAGGCCCTCTGAGGCAGATACCAGCAGGCCAGAGAGAGAGACACTCCTGGCCTCAGCAGTACATTTTTTGGCAGCTCGATCACCACCTCTGTGTGGTTCAGATAGTGGCTGCCACTTGACTATTGTCCGGCTGTGCAGGGCCTCAGGTAGGCCACTCTGAAGCAGGATGCTTCCCCGGGAAGGGAGTTGAAGGCCACTATACCAGGTGGTTATCAAAACCCCAGGCCACCACAGAGGCTTGGAACATAATCTCCAGAAAGAGACAGTCTGAACTCTCGCTCTGGGGATCAAGGACACTGGGCTCTGATAAGCCCGTGTGGTAGCCAAGAGGAGATGTACCTGGTGTCTTACCAACTCATCCTGCAGAACTTTCCCTGGGGTTTTGTGAGCCAGAAGCCAAGGTGGTAAAGAGGGACAGGGAGGCCAGGTCAGAATGATCACTTTGGGCAGAGAAGGGAAAGAAAAAACTACGGTCAGAAATATGCCTGAGTGTCAGGAGTCACTCTCCAGCCTGGCATCCATCTGGGGGCCAAGTCAGAACCTCCTAGGAGAAGGAGTGGTGGACTCAGGGGCTGTCCCATCTCTCATGAGTAAGGCGGTCAATGGGGATTCTTAGTACCCCAGTCACTTTTGCTCAGCAATAGGAACCCCTGATTCCAGGACAAGATATCTTCAGTGGGGTAGTTTAAGGGAGAGACTATGAACATTTTATGAACCTTGGTCAGAAACTGAGCTTAAGTACAGTCAGAAAATAAGGATCGAACCATCCTTTGAACATAAGTTTTCTGTGTCTCATTTTTCTGAGAAGGGTTGATAGACTTCACTAGCCAATCACAAAAGAGGGTAAGAACCCTTCTTGATATGTTGTACACAGTTATTTACCAGAAAGAAACCAAGGGCAATGATTCTGTGTAAGAGAAGTGAAGTTTCTGTAGCAAACCATCATAGTGAGGAGCATCAGAAAGTAGCAACTAGAAAGTATTTCATCTTTGAAGGCAGCCTTGAGATTAGACATTCAGGTCCCCATCATTAATGGCCACGTCCGAGAGTCCTCTTTCCAAACACAGCTCTAATTTTCTTCAGTCTTTTATCTCCCTCCTGCCTGGCTCCATAGAAATACATTAGTCCCCCTAAGTCCCTGACTCCAGAACTACACACCGAGTTGCCCCCAGGTGCTGTGGTGAACTCACTGCAGCACCGAGTGAAATTTTACATTTTCAAGGGAAGCACAGTGACATCTCTCAGATCAGCTCAAGGTTCTGCCCAATTAACGACGCTGTATCTTCCTAAGTCCCTGTTTGTAATGGTCGTGTTCCTAAAAACCAAGTATCACACACACAGAAATCAGTGTAAATAGGAAAGAAGAATGGTGGTGTCCAGGCTAACTTTCAGGTCTGGTCCTCTGTGTGGTGCCCAACAGGCACCACACGTACATTAATGATGGTGGTTCAAGATTGGTAGAACAAGACTTTTTCCATGTACTTGTGTCATTTTTTTTCAAGTGGGTAAACTGTTAAGACATAACTGTTTATGAAACGGTTTTTACCTAAATAACAAGAACTGTTAGCTCTCTCTTTTGACCTAGGGTGCTGTGTGAAATTACTGGGGCACTGATGGTGCTGTAACTGAGAACACTTGGAAACATCTGCCCCAAAACTAATAGAACAGGTCATTTTCCTGGGACCTGTCCTTTGTCCGAAGTGGGTCGTTGTCCCTATCAGTCAGAGGTTAAGGACACATGTGCCATGGTTGGGGAAAGTGACTCTCACTCTCCCGCTGGGTGAGAACAGCAGAACACAGACCCAAGAGTCACCGCTGGTGTCTTTGTGATCTCCGGGCCACCCCAGCATGGCACCCATCCTGAGGACAACAGAGCAGAGGGATAGGAGACCCTGGTTCCTGCTGCCATCATGGTGTTGCTGGGCCTGTCCTCCTGCCTCTGGGATTCCTACAGTGTGAAACAAGACACTTTCTTACTGACTAAATTGGTTTGCATCAAGGATTCTGTCATCTACAGCCCAAAGCATTCTAAGGCATAAACAAACTCACTGTGATCCAGACTGTTAGGAGGAGCAGGAGATGGAGGGAATAAGCAGGGCCTCTGCTCTTGGGGAGTCCTGGGGCAGGAGAGTCACCTGGACTCCCCATGGGTAAAGTCTGCATGCAGCTGTCCTGGGACAGGCCATAAGAACTGACTCTTCCCAAGGTGAGATGCAGGTAGTCGATACAGGTTTCTTTTGGAAGGACACGCCCCACACACTGTTAGTTCACTGTTCCCACATCTCCTTCACTCGCCATGAGCAACTTGAAGGCAAGAATTGAGCCCCTGAATCCACCAGGCTGACGGGACATTGAGAACAGGTGGAGGACAAGGTGAGAAGAGAGAGAGGGCTTTCAGGATGAGAGACCAGCATGGGTCAAAGAGGTCCCCTCATGACATAACAAGTAATATGGGCCTGGAACTGGGCCCCAGTCCAGTGGAGTGGGCAGGAGATACATGGAATTCCAAGTTGTGGGGAAAGAAGAGGGTGCTCTGAGGCAGAAAACAGGACGCTTGCCTTACATCAGCAGTCAGGGAAGGTCTCCATGAGGAGGTGACATCTAAGCTGAAAGTGAAGAGCCAGGAAGAGCAGGGGAAGAACAGCACATGCAGGGGACATGTGCAGCCTGAGATGACAGCCAGAGAAACAGAATCCAAGCTTGAGTCGTCAGGCCTGGCCTGAGAGAGACAGCAGAACGGGACCCCAGGCAGATCCTGCAGGGTCTGGCAAGGAATGGATGTTATTCTAGGCACGATGGGAAGCCACAGTTGAGTTCTAAGCACAGTCGGAGAATCAACAGCGCTGGTAGGGCGTGTCGGTTAACCACATGGACTGTGGCTCCAGAGAAGTTGGGGTTTGGCCCTGGATCTACCACTGTTCGCCATGTGGTCTTGGGTGAGTTATTAAACGTTCTATGCCTTGGTTTTCTTATCTATAAGATGGACATGATAAAAGTGCCAAAGCCACCCACACTGGTTGTTGTGTGCGCAGCACCTGGAAGAGCACCTAATCAGCCTCTACTTGTCCCAGTCTGGTTCTTTAAACAGACCACCCTGACTGCTGGATGGGAAGGTGGGGAGGGGAGGAGGGGACCAGGAGAGGAGGCAGGGAGACTGCTGAGGCTATTTAGCCTCTAGGAGAGATGACGTGATGGTGGAGGTGCGGAGAGTGGCTGCAGCACTGTTGGAGGTGTCTAGCCGGGAGGAGTGAAAACAGGCATTCCACCCCAGATGCCAGAAGCTTCCCCAGGGAGGCAGAACAGAGCTGCTCTTCCATTTGGAAGGAGCTGGATATGATGGAGGTGGTCCTCCCAGAGGCTGGGCGCTGGCCAGCTGAAGGGTGGGCTCTGCTCCCCAGTGCCCCACACTCCTCCCTGTCCTGTATAGGCAGGACTTGGCTCTGGGAGCTGCCATTTCCTTGATCAAAATTGTCTCTAAGTACAAATCTAGAAGGAAAAAACAACAACGTAGAGTAGACTTGCTTTCTATTTTTGGCACCTGGGTAACTTTAGAAAGTTCTGAAAGATTTAAATGGCTTGTCATTTCAGGAATATTCTACCCCCTTCCAGAGTGAGACCAAGCCAGCCAAGCTCCTGTCTGAACACTCAGACATTTCAGTTGTGTTATTTTGTCAAAGTGGGTGCAGATGGAAACCCACAGCCCATGGCTTATTGCTGAACTGCAGATCTGGGGATCCGGTGACCAGTTCTGCCAGCCCAGCCTCTCTCCATGTAGGCCAAGGCTCCGCGACTGGGCTCCTGCTCCAGCTCCAGCTGTCAGACTCTATTCTGGGATCCAACAGAGGGCACCAGAGACTGCTCAGGACAGTGAACACAGAGCAGCTAGGAAACAGAAGACAGTTCCAAGACTCAGAATCTTGTCCCAGGAACTGCAAAGGTGAAGATGATTGTGCATTCACAAAGAACACTTTCTCCCCAAATGTCTTTATAAAAGAGAGAGAGGGAGAGAGAGAGAGAGAGAGAGAGAGAGAGAGAGAGAGAGAGAGAGAGAGAGAGAGAGAGAGAGAGAGAGAGAGAGAGAGAGAGAGAGAGAGAGAGA